>BPTQ01000005.1:199178974-199655881 GCA_019973895.1 Chrysanthemum seticuspe | reverse complement strand
TTCAAACCTCAAGGCACATATTGAGGGGGAGCAAATTCATGGAAACCTCATCCTTCCCGGAAATGCTATACCTACTTGATTTGATGTGGGAAGTGATGTTGATATCTTTTAGAAAATGGTAATCAAAGAAGTTAATTCTTTCTCTTGCCTCCGTGTGCAAAACTTTTTCAAATACTTGATGCACATGTTGAGGGGGAGTTCTCGTTCTAAAAATATCAAAAACAATTCAGGTACAAAATGCTTTGATAATATATCACAAGTATCTGAATTGATTTTCAAATGGTTTTCAATTGGTTCCAATGGCAGATGAACAATACCAAATAGACCGACCAACTTTACTTTATGTACGGTGATATAAGGATGATAAGGTTAGGTATGTGTTCCCATGATCCGCCAGAACCGGAGGGATCTACCCAGGGACAATCCACTAGTTAGTGTAGAAGTCCTTAGGTATGATGATAAAAGGAGAAAAATGAGATATGGGAAGTGTGCGGACTAAGACTGAGCTAGTACTGGAATAAACCCAACAAGGTTCTAGCTATGAAGTCTCGGTAAGCACTGAAGGGGTTGAAGAATTAAAAAGAATTGAATGAGGAAAGGGTGAAAATAAATAGCCCTCCATTTATTCAACCTTAGGGCAGAAACCGGGTTCAATTCATATGCTACTGATGGTTACATCGGTATTGAAGACAAGACGTCATGGACCCAGTGACGCACTGCACTTCAACTTTCCAAACCACTCAAGTTCCTCTTAAAAGGACTTGTTTCATTCTCACGGGGAACCGACATTATCTATCGACTTTCTCTTAGAGATTGTTGATATTGAAGAAGGAGACCCTCTCCCTAGTCTCCGGCACAGGATCCAAATATGCACAAATTGAGTCTAGAGCCACGAGATCATCAATAAATCTCATTAGGACACTTTCAATGAAGACTCTCTGTTTCACACAATGTGGAAAGAGAGATTATATCTTGAGTCCTACGCATTATCCTTGTGGTTTTGCCAAAACATCTGAGTGATATGTTAAACATTCACGATGAAGATGGAAATCCTTCTAGAGCCAACATCAAACAAGCTCTTGGTGGGTGACATGTGAGATCTTTTCTAAAGATCAAACTTGTGACAACTGGATAGAAACGATGGGGCGATTCAATCTTGAATCAACCTTGGTCCAGGAAATGGATTGACGGATACCTTTGAAAAACCGGTCGTTGTGCTTAAAACTCTTTTATTTAGCACATCGACAGTGTACTCATTTTTCAAATCAAAAGGTATTTTTATGATTGATAATTGATTTTCAATAAAACCTTCGTTGCATTGCAAAAACAATTTCCATTGAGCAATACACGATTGTTTTTCAAATCTCTTTTCATCAATCAGTGGACTTAAATTCGCTGGTTCACTCACTCCGTGTTGTCTTCTTTGAGATGTTCCGGTTTGAGAACAGCTAGAGCAGCTGCGAAACCCTGTCAAGGAAATTCTTCGGAATTATACCTGATCACAGGCAGTACTTGTACTGATCAACGGGGAACCGTGGGCCGTGTACCTCAATTCAACGAAAGTTATCAAAGACACTTTCGTGCGATTTATTGCTAACTGTTGTATGCAGGTACACCCGACGTTTGCAGCTGATCAGAATGAAGCGGTCAATCCATAGCCGCATGCTCACTTAACACATTATTCTTAAAAGAAATCATGATTAGTGCATCAATGACTCTGATATTTTCACTCCATGCTTCTGCTACGCTGCTGCCAATATCATGATTCAACAAATACTTCCGCTACTCTGATGAGAAGATATCATGATCCAAAATGTGAGCATGTCGGTCCTAATGTCACAACATCACATAATACCAACACCACAAAGGATGTCTCAGAGATTGATGATAGCTGATGATCTCAAAAGATGGCTCCTAATTATTATCTCATGGATCATTAATGACCTCCACTTAAAGTACAAATCTGTGCAGACTTTGAAGTTGCACTACTTATGCACAAAGATTGCGATGTTGAAGTTGTTTTGTCTACAAGCTCAAGAAAAAAGTCAAGTATAGAATGCTAGGATTTGAAATGTAAAACATGGGGTGACCTCCCTTAGGGGGAGATTGTTAGGAATTAGAAAATTCCAGTATTGAAGAGTCGGTCACCCCAACTATTATCTAGCATAAGTTAGCCCGTAGACTTATCGTTAGTTACTTATTTATGTAGTTATTTAGTTAGTCAGTAGCGTAAAATAGTTTAGTGCAACACCGTGGAGGAAGGACGGGTCTTTACCCACTGTATCCCTGATCCACAGGCCGTCAGGAGGTCGTTTAGTTTGTAACCTATAAATACCCTCTACCTTGCAAGGTAGAGGGTTGGATGTTCTTTGGTAATCTAATATTCTACAAGTTTCTCTTACTAGAATATCCCACTCTTTCTCTCTCTAAAACCATCTATGTGCTCATTGTGTTAATGTTGTGATGTGTATGTGAAATCCAATATCCTACATGACGTTATGAGTTACAAGTATGTACGCGTAACAATTCATAATAATGGTTAAGATAAGGCTTAGGCGTAAAGTTCCAAGCTTATGCGTAAACAGTTGTAGTCATAAGCGTAAGCATAAGCTTATGCGTAGGATCTTATCTTATGCGTAAGAAATATTACACGTAGAAAAAGAGAGCCTTAGGCATAGAGCTTACGAGTAAGCGTATGTGGGAGCTTACGCGTAAGGCTTACTCGTAAGAGTGAACCTTATGCGTAAGACTCAATGTTTACGCATATCCTTCACAGGATACGCTTAGTCCCCTTTGTAGAACCTTACGCGTAAAGGTTACGCGTAAGATTTCTCTTACGCATAACATTCTACGCGTAAGGTGATCCTTATGCGTAGGAGCACAGTTAACCTTGATTCTAAATTTTTCACGCGTAATAACCTGAAACAAATACATCATAACTCGTTCATTAACATATTATCCAAAACTCTTTAATTTTCACATGAACTCAGTTTACGCGTAAAAACTAAATCCTAAGCATTCAATTTTTACGAATAAGAGTTTTAGCCATAGGAATTGCACCAAACGTTTTCTGGGATATCTTAGAGGCCTAATCAGTTGTTATAAACAAGTTTTAACATCAAAACCCTTATGGCTCAAGAATACCCAATTCGTATGAACTTAAACCCTAATTCTCAATTTATGCACAAATCATGTTACTGGGCAAGAATCAAAGGAGTTTTTTTATCAATAAAGTATGTAACAAACATCATTCAACCATCTAATTGTTCAGAAACACTCCCAAATGAAAACGCCCAAATCATGCGTATGAACCCTAAATATGAAAATGATTCAAAAACGTTTTCTGGGTATTTTAAAGTTGGAAATGTTTATAACACTTGATTTTAAGCATTTTGACACAATACCTTTCATCATAAACATTCAATGATGATCTTGTGTTCATACGCATACGCGTAGACCACCAAATTATCCCAAACACAAAATTTAACCATTGGATGTTTATGAAATTAAAAACCATTATTTATAATAGCACAAAGATCATTAAAACACTTACAAATTAGGAGTTTAGAGCACAGATTTGTAGAAAGAATCGTAGGCGTGGGATTGTTTGTTGGAGAAATAAATGTTTGAATTAAATGTGTAAGTAAAGTTGGTGGAGAGGTTTTGTTAAAAAATTAGTTTGAGCTTTTGACACTTTTGGTCCCTCCACCTTAACCACTTTCATCCAACGCCCATAACTTCCATTTTGGTTACATAATGCATGATTTTTGGAAAGAAACATGACGACGCTCCCTCTCGACTTAAGAAATAATGAAGTTTTATAAATTTGAGTCCGGGGAGTGTCAATAAACCAGAAATGTGACCACCATGATCAAAGAAACAACCGGGATGAGGTAACATGCAAGTACAAGGTTTTATGAAACAGAAAAACATTTACTTTCTCCCCCTCAACACTTGACTGTAAAAATTACTTGAGATTTTGAAATAGTAAAGTGTTGACGGAAGATCTGTACTTGCCATGTTAAAAGAAATTTAGATAGAAGAATATTTTTGTCGTTTTGAAAGTTTTATATTTTTGTATTTTGTTTTTGAAAACTATTTACAAAAGAGGTTTTGGTGTTTGACTGGTTTTAAGATTGTTTTAAAAGTTCATCTAGTTCCTCTGGAGTCAAACACCGCATACCAATTGATAACGCTACACGCGTCGTTCGGGGTCAAAGGAACTTCCTTTTCGTCGAGCAAGTTTTTCAACACCCTAGGCAGTGAACCTAATCGTTGTAGTGTAGTATTAGGGTAAGCCACGGGAATTGATATCGTTCTCTAGGGGAATAGGAATGCTAGTGAGGAGTTACTACGCTAAGGTTGGGGTTGAGGAAGATTATTTTTTTTATCTTTTTATGTTTTTTTAGGAAATAGAAAAGTACGAATCTCGGGGTTTGGATTTGGGGGGTTGGTATTTCTACCGATTACTCTACTATCTAATTATCTAATTAACTAAGGTGAGGGTAGTCTATGTCTAATTATTGTGTGCTCATATGATGATTTAAAGATGTGTTTACTTAGGTTTTATTACTCCTTAATTATCTCCTATTGATGGTTGAATTGTCACGTCCTTATTCTTAATCGCGTTGTGTGTCTAAGGTCGTAGGGGATGCGTTTATCCCTAACTCTTTGAAACTACCAAAGGGTCTCGTCTACAAAATCTCTAGGATTTATAAACTCTAACTCTAAGGTACTCTTTGGATGGTTTAGCCTACAACTACTCTAGGTGTTATAGTCTAAGGTTCACAAAGATTAATAAAGCATTAACTACACAACGAATGACCTATCGCATTACTAGATCATTAACAATCAAGATAAGAGACAACCAATCAATATTCAATAGTTAAGTTTCATATTCCCTAAGCAAACACACAAGTAAATTAGCCGGACATGGAGAACATGCAAGCATACACACAAATAATTGAAGACATAATTGAATTAATGAAGTAAAACACTTATCTTGGTGTAAGATAGGGTTTGGAACCCTAAAATACTGTACAAGACAGCCTTGGTCCGGTTTAGGTTTTTACTCCAAAAGACTACCCACTAAAAACCTCTGTTGCAAAAATCAGTCTAGGCGGCCGATTAATCGCTAGACGGTGATTAGCCGTTCCGATTTTCATTAATCGGCCTTATTAATCGGTTACTGACAAAAATCGGATTAATCGGCCTAGGCGGCCGATTAATCGGCCAAATCAGAGAAAATCGGATAGATCGGAAAAATCAGTTATGGGTAAAAATCGGCCAAATCGGAAAAAAAATTGGCAAACTCGGAAAAATTCGGCCAAATCAAAAAAAATTGGCTAGATCGGCCAAATCGAGCATATAGTTTCAAAATTTTATAATTTTATATATAAAAAATCCAATCCGATTAATCCCCGATTAATCTCCGCCTAACTGATTAATCGCTAGGCCCTACCCGGCCGCCCAGCTACCGCCTAGCGATTTTTGCAACCTTGCTAAAAACTGAAAAATTTGGATTTTATATATAAGATTACATTCGCGACGGCGTCACCTTATGATTTGTGACGCCGTCGGGTCGCCGTCATTAGGGTTTCGTCTTGGCCACGTTAGTCTTGCGACGGCGTCACCTTGTGCTTGTGACGCCGTCCTCTTCAGCCTCTGACGCCGTCTGGATCAAATCTAGGCCGTCTGAGTTGCGACGACCTACTCTTTTAAAGCCTGACACCGTCACTTGAAAATAAGCAATTTGGCTACTGTATCGTCACAACATGTGCTCCGACGGCGTCGCATATAACACCTGACGCCTTCCCCTTGTGTTTCAGCAGCTTGAGTGTCTCGATTATTAACTTTGGCCATTTTCTTCGTATATCCGCGCCTTTTCGTCCAAATAAGTGCCATTCCAGCAATTTGCCTTCAAGAGACCTAAAAAGTGAAAAGGACCGATATTAAGTAATAACGGATACAAAAGTGATCAAATAAGGGCTTAAACGACCCCTCAAAAAGGTACATTTTAAAACCTTATCACCAATCCGGTGGACCAACTCAGTAAACCTAGAAGGAGCCAAGGCTTTGGTGAGAAGATCTGCCAATTGGTATTCAGTACCCATAAAGTATAATTCAACGATACCCTTTTCCACATGCTCCTTGATGAAATGATATCGAAGATCGATGTGCTTTGATTTCGAATGTTGAATAGAGTTGCACGAGATCGCAATAGCACTTCGATTGTCGCAGTGCATCGGGATTATGTCAAATACGTAACCATAACCTTTGAGTTGTAATCGCATCCAAATGACTTGAGCACAACACGCCGACATGGCTACATATTCTGCTTCGGTTCCCATTTATGAAACACAAGCATCAATATGAAGAAATGAGGTAAAGAAGGATCGGATGAACACAAACACAAGTATACGAATGACTATGTAAAATGATAAGCTTAGGATAAATGTGAAAGTGAACAACCAACCTTCTAATAAAGGTTTACAAGGCTATTTATAGGAGAGGGAGCTAGGGCAACACTCCTAGTCCCTTCCTTTCCTTATTGGATATGGGCCAAGGCTTATGGGCTTTCTACATAAGCCTTGCCTTAATTACTAACATAAAAACCAAATTAAGCTAACTATTACATATTAATTACTAACACTTGTAATCAAGTTTAGGAGTGATTCCAGCAGTTCCACCAGCTTCATCCTTGAGAGCCAAGAGTAAAGCCTCTTTATGATAAGCGCTGCCTCTTGTCCTCTGCTTTGGGCATGCATTTGCTAGATGACCCTTCTCATTGCAGTTATAGCATCAGAGACCATTAACCCCAGTCTGAGCATTTCCCTGATCAACCACTTGAACCCGTGGTTGTGGAGCACCCATGTTATTCCTTCCATTAACATTAAACCCTTGACCACTACTCATCTGACGACCATTGCCACGATTCTGAACCTCAATCCTTCCATTGTTACCAAAAGCATGATTTCTTGTGTTTGATGAGGTACGAATGCGATTGTTGGATTTGTTAGCAAATCGACCGAAGGCTCTTGCAATCATTACAAATCCCTGATTCAATGCATCGAAGGCTTCTGCATCCTCATTTGATTTACTATAGAGTGCTTGATCATTGTTGTTGTTGTATGGAACCATTTGAGTTTCTTGTGATTGTTGCTGTGATGGATCATATGGTGTTATTTGAGCAGTTGGTTGTGGAGGATTTGTGAAGACAGTTGGCAAGTTCGGAAATTGAGGATAACATGCTTGAGTGTACAAAGCAAGAGTTTGATTATCCGGAAGTGATGGCGAAGCAGGGACTCCACGGATGATTCTTTCTTTGTCTACTTCCTTTTGATGGTGCTTCAAATAGTCATACAACAATCCATAAGTAGCTTGATGAAGATTCTTCGCTTGACGGATGAATGTAACATACTTCTCCCAATCAGGACCAAGGCAGCTCAGGAACTTTGTGTTGATTGCAATCCTTGGCATAATGATATTATGTTTATCCAAGTCATTGATGATGTCTGAGAACCGATGATGATATGACTCTAATGTCTCCCCTGGTTCAATCATGAAGTGTTTATATGCTAAGTAGATTTTGGATTCCATGTCCTCCTGATTGAGTTCAGTGCCTTCCATTAGAAGATGAATGTTCTCCCACATTGCTTTAGCAGTCTTCTGAGCATCAACACTACAAAGTATCGGATTGGGTAATCCCAAAAGGATATATTGCATTGCAATTTCATCTGCCTCTAAGTGAAGAAGTTGGTCAGTAGTAAGTTGATCAAGACCGACAACATTGGTAACATCATCTCTTGGTGGAGTAGCATTCGGATCTCCGGGTATAGTGATAGTAAGCATCTGAAAAGGACCTTCAAGTATGACCTTCTTCAAAAACTTACCATGTGGCTTCTTGAGATCATAAAACCTAAAGAACCTTATCACCCATTGATCATAGTTTCCAGGAGTGAGCATTGGAGGTCTATCAAGGGATCCAGCTTCATGAATGGATTGTTGGCTACTTAAAGCTTCAGACATCTTTGCAAACCAAGTAGGTTCCTTTTGCGTTGTAACATTCATAGCATACTTAGCCGGATACTGATATTGGAAGTACTTACAATGTTGAACTTGTTGACGATGGTTTGTGATAAGGTTTTAAAATGTACCTTTTTGAGGGGTCGTTTAAGCCCTTATTTGATCACTTTTGTATCCGTTATTACTTAATATCGTTCCTTTTCACTTTTTAGGTATCTTGAAGGCAAAATGCTGGAATGACACTTATTCGGACGAAAAGGCGCGAATATACGAAGAAAATGGCCAAAGTCAAGAATCGAGACACTCAGGCTGCTGGAACTGAAGGGGACGGCGTCAGGCAAAAACTAGTGACGCCGTCGGACAACTTTTGTGACGGCTCAGTAGCCAAATTGCTCATTTACAAGTGACGGCTTCAGGTTTTAAAAGAGTAGGGCATCGCATCTCAGACGGCCTAGATTTGATCCAGACGACGTCAGAGACTGAAGGGGACGGCGTCACAGGCATAAGGTGATGCCGTCGCAAGACTAACGTGGCCAAGACGAAACCCTAATAACGGCGGCCCGACGGCGTCACAAATCAAAGGGTGACGCCGTCGCATGTGTAATCTTATATATAGAATCTGAATTTTTTAGTTTTCAGTGTGTAGTCTTTGGAGTAAAAACCTAAACCGAACCAAGGCTGTCTTGTACAGTATTTTAGGGTTCCATACCCTATCTTACATCAAGATAAGTGTTTTACTTCATTAATTCAAATATGTCTTCAATTAATTGTGTGTATGCTTGCATGTTTCCCATGTCCGGCTAATTTACTTGTGTGTTTGCTTAGGGAATATGAAACTTAATTATTGAATATTGATTGGTTGTCTCTTATCTTAATTGTTAATGATCTAGTATTGCGATAGGTCATCCGTTGTGTAGTTAATGCTTGATTAATCTTTGTGAACCTTAGCTTATAGTACCTAGAGTCATTGTAGGCTAAACCATCCGAAGAGTACCTTAGTGTTAAGTTTATAAATCCTAGAGATTTTGTAGGCAATAACCTTTGGTAGTTTCAAAGAGTTAGGGAAAAACGCATACCCTACGACCTTAGACACACAACGCATTAAGAATAAGGACGTGACAATTCAACCATCAATAGGAGATAATTAAGGAGTAATAAAACCTAAGTAAACACATCTTTAAATCATCATACGAGCACACAATAATTAGACATAGACTACCCCTTAGCTAAGTTAATTAGAATAGATAATAGTAGAGTAATCGGTAGAAATACCAACCCCCAAATCCAAACCCCAAGATTCGTACCTTTCCATTTCCTAAAAAAAATATAAAAAGATGAAAAAATAATCTTCCTCAACCCCAACCTTAGCGTAGTAACTTCTCACTAGCATTCCTATTCCCCTAGAGAACGATATCAATTCCTGTGGCTTACCCTAATACTACACTACAACGATTAGGTTCACTGCCTAGGGTGTTGAAAAACTTGCTCGACGAAAAGGAAGTTCCTTTGACCCCGAATGACGCATGTAGCGTTATCAGTTTGCTTGAGGCATTTGTGGTGGAAGAGGTTTTGTTCCTTGAGGAAAGTACATTTGAGATGGCGGTTGAAATTGTTGCAATTGTTGTTGAGATGGTGGAGGATATTTTTGATATTGTTATTGTTGTTGTTGTTAAGGATACTCATGAGGAAAGTAGTGAGAGTATGGTGGTTGAGACATCTTAAAACTTGTGTTGATGATGGATCTTTGTAGTCGAATGAAACTTGAGTTTGTTGATGAAGTGTGCTTAGGCGTAGAAACCAGCTTAGGCAAAGACCAGAACCTTACGCGTAATACCAAACTTACACGTAGACAGAAGCTTGGGTGTAGTGTTAGCTTACGCGTAGACTTGAGATAAAAACTTAGCTTAGGCGTAAACCAAAGGCTTAATTGTAGAAAACCTTATGCATAATATTGCCTTAGGCGTAAGACAAGCTTAAGTGTAGGAAATGCTTAGGCAAAGAAGTTTCTACTCATAAGCTTTAAGCTTAGGCGTAAAACTAGGGTTTTACCCGAAAATCCTTTACACTTATCCAAGTGTAAAAGATATCCAAAGTCAAAGTGTTTTCAGGTTTATCCAAGCAATAAAACACTGAGTAAACCAAAATCGTCGAAGATCAAATGAAAAATTCCTTAGGCATATAGGCTGCTTAGGCGTAGACTGTGGAGAATACAAGTAGAACTAGGGTTTTACTACGAGTAGAAAGTACCAAAATTCACCAAAAATAATTTTATGCTCAAAAGTGTTTTGTAACCTGATTTTAATGATGAAATAGCTTCAATATCACCAAAATAACAATCAAGTTTGAAACTTGATGATCCAAAACAAATTTCACCCTTAGGCGTAGAAAGTACTACACGAATCAAAAACCAAGCAAACACTAATATACACACGTAAAGTTTGAAACTTGATGCAATAAACTTAAACTTTAACACTAAATAAACCTTAAAACACAAGAATTTTGAGTTTATAAGTGTAAAAACTAAAGCTTTTAGGCGTTTCAAAAGTTAAGCATATAAACCCACGCGTATAGTATTTCACTACAAAAACAAAAATGTTTCACCCAACTAGATGGCGATTGATACCACTGTTAGGTCACCATAAGTTAACACAAGCATCAATATGTGTTGGGTTCAGTAAATACCCAAACCCCTTAATCTAGAATTTGAATAGAAAATAACCTAAGTGTTCAATCCGTTAAACACTATTAGGTCACTGAGTGCACAGACTCTCAGTGAGCCATCTTCAGGATACTCAGTACGAGGCGAAGAAGAAGCCTCTCCACTCAGCAAGGCGGAACTTAATGGGTGAAGACTAAGTCAAGAAGAAGATGGTGGATTCAGTGAGTGATGACAATAACTCACCGAATCCCTAAGACTCCTCTCCAACTGTTAGCACTGAAGACAAACTAAAGGAAGAGACTGAAGGCTTTGAAGACTGAAGAATGAGCGGGACTAGGCGGGAAAAGTTTACCCAGATAAAACTAAGTCCCCAAGTGCTTTACCCAGATAAAACTAAGTCCCTATCTACTAAAGCCATATCTTCCCATTTATAGTAAGCGGCGATATTAAAGGATTCTCTGTTAAGGAAAGAAGCTTCGCCGCCTGACTACTAATAGTAAAGTAAACAGTAATCGAATATATCTATATTCGTAATTACTGTGATCAATGTATTTGTCTTCTAGGTTAAAGTTAAAATCATACTTGTATAAATAGCATAAGAGAATGAGTGAAAAGTTCAAGCTTGTGAATTGTAAAAACACACATACACACAAGCCAACTTTTCACTCCTCCAAATACAACTTTATCCTTGAGTTGTGCTCAGACTTAGCCTGAGCTTAGAGAGGAGTCACCCAAACTTTGTCATTTCAATCCCAAGTACTATTCCGTAAGTACTTGGGTAACGTATTCTTTTGATTTATTTCTAATAAGAATATGATGTTGAAAATTACTTTGTGTGTGTTACTTACATTACTTTCAGTCATTATTCACTGTTAAATTGTTTTAAGTACTTAATTGTTTTTTAAACGATAGTGAATAGGGAACAACAAGTGGTATCAGAGCAAGGCTGATTATAAAACCTTTTAAGCCGCTCTAAAACGTTTTTAAATCAGGATTCCTATGGCTGAAATTGATGTACCCCAACTAGTCAATAAAAAGGGTGGAGCTTATTCAGCTGTTGCCCCTAGACTTGAAGTTGGCAAATTCAACAAATGGAAAAAGCGTATGCTTTGCTATTTGATTGGGATGGAACCTTATTATATCAAGTGTATTAATGAGGGTCCATTTGTCCCAAAGACTGCTGAAGGTTTGCCCAAACCTGAAGCTCAGTGGACTCAGGATGAAAGGAGAGTGGTCAACCAGGACCAAAGACTCAAAAGTATCATCATATCATGTCTTCCTGATGATATAATGGAGTCAGTTATAAGCTGTAACACGACTAAACAAACCTGGGATGACCTGGTCCATAGCCATGAAGGTCCATCTGATACCAAAGAAAAACAGGATAATGGACCTGAAACTTGAGTATAATACCTTCAGGGCTAGGGATTCTGAAACTCTCTCTCAAACTTACACCCGTTACAAAACTCTTTTAAATGAACTGGCTAATGATGGTGTTAAGTTATCCAAACATGAGATAAATGTTGGTTTTGTTAATTGTCTCCCTGAGAAATGGTTGAACTTCTCTCAGGGACTTAGAAATGCAAATCACATCCAAACTCTTGAACTTCCTGAAATTTATGGGAAATTTGTCTATGAGGAAAACCTCATCCACAGACGATACCCTGACTTAAAGAAGTCTCAGGAAGTCAAGAAGTCCCTGACCATCACCTCACCTATATCAACTGCCTTCTTTTCTAACAATGTGGTTCAAGATTTTCAAGAAAATTCAGATGATGAGCCTGATGAGAGATCAAGTGAGGAGTACCTAAATGACCTGAACGTTGAATTCCAGGAAAGGACACTCCTTGCAAACTCTCGAGGTTTATTAAAAGAAACAAAGGTTTTTCAACTACGAAAGCAAATGAGGACACTGAATGCTTTAAGTGTCACAAAAGAGGTCATTTTGCAAAGGACTATTTTTCAAAAACAACTTCTGAACCCTCTTACAGACCATCAGGTTCAAATCAGTCCTCAAGCTTCAGCAAATTTCAACCTAAAATCTATCAGTCTCATCAAAACTTTCAGAATAAATCTGACCAGAACAAAACAATAGATTTTGAAGCCAAGTATAGGAAGATCAAAGCTAAGCTTGCATTACTTGAGGCCAGTCCCTCAGAACCAAAAAGTGCTCAATCTGTGCAGGGTAAAAACAAATGTCTTGTTGCTGAAACCTTCGACTGGGATGAAGAGCCAGTCTCATCAGATGATGAAATGGTGCATGTCAGCACACTGATGGCCCTCTCAGAGGAAGACAAGCTAGCTGTTGGAAAGAATCATGCCAGAAATGGAGAATGGGTCAACATCACAATGAAGAAGGTAAATATTCTACTTTCTATGGATGATGATTCTAATTGGCAGTCCTATATGAACTATATCAATGTTGATCTTAAGTTTGTAGAGGAGCAAAGACTAAATCTTTTTTCTAAGTACAACAAGTTAAGTTTTGAATTGAATAAGTGTAGGGATGAGTTACTTGTGTTAAAACAAAACAAGCTTGAGGCTATCACCTTACAAATTCAAAACACTGAATTAGTTAAAAGAAATCAGGCTCTTCAAGATGAACTTAAGAAAGAAAAAGAAATCATTGATAGTTGGACTAACAAGAATCCAAGAGTCTTTGATGCTGTGGGTGCTCCCAGTAGCAAAAAGAGAGTCATAGGTGAACATCATCTTTCTGACTCTCACAACAAAGACCAGAGTCCTAAACCATTTGTGTCTGGTGGCATGATTACCAATATGTTGTCTGATCCCAAGCCCAGTGATTGGATTGAAAGACTTAATCCTGAGAGTAAGCTTCCTAACTTTGACTCTGGAAGAATTCTAGAGCCTGAAAGTCAAGCTCTAAAGAGCATGCTTGGACTCCCAGATGTGCCCAGTAGCACTGAACACATCTCTGAGTCTGAAGATGAATCTCAAGCACCACTTCCACCTTTGGAACCTCTTCAGGGTGTTGATCCTAGCTCTGAGCTTACTCCATTACATTACAATCCACACTCTCCTAAAGAAAGGTCTGGACTTGGTAGAACCATTTTGAAAAGACAATCAAAACCAACTCAACAAGAATCCACCCCCACTGAAAATTCCACATCCTCAGTCCCCACTGAAGCTGATCAGATTCAGCAACTGACTGAACTTGTGAGGAAGCTAACTGACAAGATGGAATCTATTGAAAAGGTCCCTGAACCAATCAAGGAGACAAAGTCAGCTTCCTCTAGTTCCTCAAAGTCAAAACCCATCACCAAAAACAAGCAGAAGTGTGATCTATGCCACTATACCAGTCATACCACTGACAATTGTTATAGAATCCTTTTTTGCATGATCTGTAAAAAGGATGATCACAGGATTGCTGACCACTTGCAATATGTGAGCTCTCTCAGTCAAGAAAACTACACAAAAGTTGGTCATCAGTATGCTTCTTCATCCAAAGCTCAAAAATTGAGAGCAAAGCCTTTTCCTCCTTGCCCACACTGAGGCTTTAATGATCATCGCCCTGATGATTGTCTTATGAACATATGCTGTGATATTTGCGGTAACACAGCTCATAAGACATCTCAGCATGACAACGTCATCCATGCAAGGAGAAGTTCAAAACAACCAAAATCCACTGAGTCATCCTCAGTCTCTAAATGCAAAACCTGTGGTAGCTCATTGCACTCCACCACTGACCATGAATCGATTGCTCAATTCAAAGAGACCATGAGACCCAAGCCCACTAGTAAGTGGGTCACGAAGAGAAACTAATTCAGTTTACTACTTGTGCAGAGACATGCCAGGGAGCCTATCTGGCATCTAGACAGTGGATGCTCAAGAAGCATGACTGGTGTGAAGGAATATCTGCACAAATATGTAAAGGAACCAGGGCCCAAGGTAGTATTTGGTGATAACTCATCATGTCCCACAGAAGGTTATGGTTCAGTAAACTGCAATGGAATAGTTTTCTCTAGGATTGCTTATGTCAATGGTCTAAAATACAATCTCATCAGTGTCAGTCAGCTATGTGATGCTAAGTACATTGTACAATTCAATGACAAACAAGGTACCATTTTCAATGCCAACAAGGAAGTTGTGTTGATTGCTCCTAGGAGAGACGATGTTTATGTCTTAGACATGTCAACTTTCTCTAAAGATGGAACCTGTCTCTTTGCCAAAGCCACTGAAACTATCAATTGGCTGTGGCACAAGAGACTCTCACACTTAAACTTCAAAAACATCAACAACTTGGCAAAACAAAACAAGGTCCTTGGCTTACCATCACTGGTTTTTGCAAAAGACAAACCATGCTCAGCCTGTGAAAAAGGCAAACATAAAAGAGCATCTTTTAAAACCAAGCAAAATTTCTCTATCAAAAGCTGTCTTCACCTCTTGCATATGGATCTCTTTGGACCAGTCAGTCCTAGATCAATCCAGCATGAGAAGTATGCACTTGTCATTGTTGATGAGTATTCAAGATACACTTGGGTATACTTTCTTTCCAAAAAGAGTCAGGCAGCTAATACTATAATGTCATTCATCAGGAACATTGAAAACCAGAATGACATTACAGTGAAACAAATCAGAACTGACAATGGTACTGAATTTAGAAATGCTGAGCTTGAGAGTTTCTGTGATGAGAAGGGAATCTCCCAAAATTTCTCATCTCCTTATACCCCTGAACAAAATGGGGTAGCTGAAAGGAAAAACATAACTCTCATTGAGGCTGCAAGAACCATGTTAAATGGCTCAGCCCTTTCAAAGCATTTCTGGACTGAAGCAGTTAAGACAGCCTGTTACACTCAAAACAGGTCAATCATTGTCAAAACACATAATAAAACCCCATATGAGATATTCAAAGGTAGACTTCCTGAAATTAGCTACTTCCATGTGTTTGGATGTCCTGTGTTTATTCATAACCACAAGGATCATTTAGGCAAGTTCGATGCTAAAGCTGATGATGGATACTTTCTAGGTTACTCACTGATCTCCAAAGCCTTCAGGGTATTTAACACTATGAGACAACAAGTTGAGGAAACCTATCATGTCACCTTTGATGAAAGTATAGAAAGCATCAGGTTCACCAACACTTCAGTGGAAGAAATAGGAATTGATAACTCATCAAGATATCCTCCTGATGAGTACAACACTGAAACCAATTCCTCATACCAAGCTGATGCTGACATCTCATATTATGTCTTGCCTCACAACCAGGAAACAACCACCCCTGTGACAACGAAGGACACTGATACATCACAGTCAGTGCCCTTGGTCACACCTACTACTCCCCAAGATCCAGAGGGAAACAAACAACCCGCTGGTAGGGGAGCGCCTTCCACTACGCCTGATGATGACATTAACAAATCCAAGTCTTTGTCTGAGGGCACACTGATCGATCCCAAAGACTCAGGGGGAAACAAACAACCCACTGATAGGGATACAACAATCACTGACTCCGCCAAAGGTACTGGGAAACACCCACCAGTGTCTCAGGGGTCACTGGGGGACAAAGACTCGGAGGGAAAGAAACAACCCGCCGATACGGAACCCAAAACCAATCCTGACTCCGGAGAAGGCACTGGGAAACTCCCACCAGTGTCTGAGGGGTCCACGGGGGACAAAGACTCAGAGGGATATATACCACCCGCTGATATGGAACCCATCACCAACCCCTTGCTAACCATTGCTGATGTCACTGGTATACTATTCTCAGAAGATGAGCTTGCTGAAACTGAAGAAGAAATCTTATCAGCTGGTGAAGAAGTGGACGCTGAGGTTCAATCTGAACAAGAGCCTCAGCCTGATCCAAAGGAGCATACTGAGTCACCATTTCATCCAGAAGATAATGATTCAGACTCCTCATCATCCAGCTATGAGGAATTTAACCGTTTTGACAACATTCTTCCAGTCACTGAAAGACAGTTGGTTCAGTGGATCACAAGAGCCTCAAGAAAGCTATACACAGGGGTTACTGATCAATTTTGGGATCAACACACTGAAGCGGCTGCCAGCTATGCTGATCTTCGATCTGATGTGCTCACCTTCAACGAAAATGTTCATGAGCACCGAGACCTTATGTACCAACACCTTATCAGACTGGATGAAAACCTGGTTAAGTTCCTCAAGCATCTTCAGACATGTGGGGTTATAATTGATGAAATCAGGGACGCTGTTAAAGAAGACCCAGCACTCAATGCCAAAGTGCTGGAGGCCACTGAGGTGTATGTGAAAAACTCATCTCGATTGACTGAACTGATTGAAATGCTCCAATCTGCAAATGTTCAGGGTCTTCGATCTTCGGTTCAGACTCTTCAGACCTCAGTGGACTCCTTGAACACTCAGGTAATTGCTATGGCTCAGGCCTCATCTTCTATGGCCTGGAATCTTGGTCCCCGGATGACTGAATTAGAGATCTCTCAGGCTAATCTGGATGCAAAGGTCACTGGTATTCAGGCAGATACTTCAGAGATTAAGGCCATGATCACCGAAATCTATCAGGCCTTCAAGGGTCAAGCAGCTCCGTCCCCCTCAGCACCAACTCCAACTCTTGCCCTCACTGAAGCTCCGGCAACAGTTGAGGGGAGAATACTGCTGAAGAAACTCCTCTTCACACTGAGGGGGAGCAAACACCTCCAGTATCAGTAGCCCCCACATCATCTGCACCAGTCTCTGCAATACCCATATCCTCACTACCACCACAAAAATCAACAACAACAACACTGACGGTCACAACAACAACACCACCCTTAGTTGCATCATCTTCCTCAGGCCAGGACAAAGGCAAAGGCAAAATGACAACTGTTGAGCCTGAGAAGATTCCCTATAAAATCGGCGACACTGAATACCTGCTCACACCACAACAGCTGAGTAAACATCTTGCTAAAGAAGAAAGAATAATGAAACTAGCTGAGGAAGAGAAAAGGAACAGAGAAGCACTGGCAAAGGTTGTCGCCGAAGAAGCTGAGAACATGGGATTAGATGCAAGCAAGCTCCAAAAAGGTCAGGCAGGACAAAAGTTCAAGGAAACTCAGGTTGCTCAGATGGCTGAAATGAGAAAGCAGTTGGAAGAAAAGAGAAAGAAAATTGAAGCTCTCAGGCAAAGCAGAGTTAAGGAATACAACTGGACAATGACCAGCCGAAGGCTTCCTAAAAAATCACAGATGTCAAGATTATTCCCAACACCAAACCATTGGCTATGAATGTTTATAGAGGGGATGACAAAAGACACTTTGAGGTTCATGATCCCCTAAAATTCACTGACTTTGGGATCACTGAACTCGATGAACTTGGTCTGATCATTGGAAAGAAGCAAAATAAGGTGGTCAAGGAGCTGATGAAGATGCTCAGCAAAAGATATGAAAGGCTGAGAGATGCACCAGCCCAACTGGGAATTCAGCCTGCCTTGACTGCACCACAAGGATCTCAACCACAAGCATCCACTGGCAAAAAGAAAAGAGTTGAGTTCCAACCTGAGATCAAAGTGCCTGGCTTAGAATGCAACAGAGAGCTGCCTGAGGGTGTAAATTTTGTGAACTGTTTGGTAATTGAAGAGCCTGAAAGAGGGCTATTTCACATTGATGTCTATGGAAACCCATCATTTCAAAGATGGAGTGATATTGATCAGGCTGGTGTGGCTGCAATGATCAGCTATATTCCAGTGGCCTCTCAGATCCAATCCCCAGCAAACATCAGGTTCTGTTAAGACCTGAATGCAAAGATAAGAGACCATCCTGACAGGCAAACACTCATCACCAAGAAAGTGAAGCTCGAAGCACTGGGTATCCATCTGGACTGACATCATATTTATCTTTCTTGTACTAGTGATAGGAGCTATGTAATCTGATCAATAAAAGATGTATGTTTTGTTAAATTACTCAAAGTTCCTTATTGTATTCATTAGTACATTCAGTGTAAGGAGAAGTCATTTGCTCACTTACACTGATCAAACACTTAGGCTATTTGTATATCCAAATAGGGGGAGACTGTTGGGTTCAGTAAATACCCAAACCCCTTAATCTAGAATTTGAATAGAAAATAACCTAAGTGTTCAATCCGTTAAACACTATCAGGTCACTGAGTGCACAGACTCTCAGTGAGCCATCTTCAGGATACTCAGTACGAGGCGAAGAAGAAGCCTCTCCACTCAGCAAGGCGGAACTTAATGGGTGAAGACTAAGTCAAGAAGAAGATGGTGGATTCAGTGAGTGATGACAATAACTCACTGAATCCCTAAGACTCCTCTCCAACTGTTAGCACTGAAGACAAACTGAAGGAAGAGACTGAAGGCTTAGAAGACTGAAGAATGAGCGAGACTAGGCGAGAAAAGTTTACCCAGATAAAACTAAGTCCCCAAGTGCTTTACACAGATAAAACTAAGTCCCTATCTACTAAAGCCATATCTTCCCATTTATAGTAAGCGGCGATACTAAAGGATTCTCTGTTAAGGAAAGAAGCTTCGCCGCCTGACTACTAATAGTAAAGTAAACAGTAATCGAATATATCTATATTCGTAATTACTGTGATCAATGTATTTGTCTTCTAGGTTAAAGTTAAAATCATACTTGTATAAATAGCATAAGAGAATGAGTGAAAAGTTCAAGCTTGTGAATTGTAAAAACACACATACACACAAGCCAACTTTTCACTCCTCCAAATACAACTTTATCCTTGAGCTAGCTCAGTGGGTTCTAAGAGTTGTGCTCAGACTTAGCCTGAGCTTAGAGAGGAGTCACCCAAACTTTGTCATTTCAATCCCAAGTACTATTCCGCAAGTACTTGGGTAACGTATTCTTTTGATTTATTTCTAATAAGAATATGATGTTGAAAATTACTTTGTGTGTGTTACTTACATTACTTTCAGTCATTATTCACTGTTAAATTGTTTTAAGTACTTAATTGTTTTTTAAACGATAGTGAATAGGGAACAACAATATGTAAGAAATAAGATGAAGAAAGATCGGTTGAACACAAAGCACACACACACGTATGAATACTAAACTCTTAGGCGTAGGATTATGAGTGAAAGTGAACAACCAACCTTCAAAGGAAGGTTTACATGTCATTATATAGGGAAGGGAGCTAGGGCAACATGTCTAGTCCCTTCCTTTTATTATTAGGCTTGGGTCAAGGCTTATGGGCTTTCTACATAAGCCTTGCCATTAATAACTAACATAAAAGCCTAGTTTAAGCAACCTATTACATATTAATTGCTAGCACTTGAAATACAAGTTAGGAGTGATTCCAACACATCATTAGTGGTGGAAGAAAGACTAGTAGTGACAGTGGACCTATGTGAAGTATGGCAACTTCTTAAAGGTATGATCCTACCAGTAGGCTTCCATTCCTTAGTGGGCATAGATCTATACTTTTTAGAGCAAAATTCATTAACTTTGAATTTACAGCCAGTAGGTTTCCATTGATAACCTACATTACTAAATTTTGTCCCTGTAGGCTTCCAATAATTACTAAACCTTTTCCCAATAGGCTTCCAGACTTCCTTAACCTGTTTAGCAATTCTGACATCTTTAACTGGAGATTTAACAACATTTTTCAAATATTCGCAACACATTCATGAAAATTACCAAAAACCAAACATTCATTACATGTTTTGCAAATAGTAGTAGAATTCGAATTAATTACAGTACGCTTATAGCTAATACTAGAATCAACACGATTCATCTTATTCAACTCAAACTTATTATTCCTAGGGTGGTCTTCTACTTTCTTCACTTGATCACTCTTGGCTCGCGTGGTCCTATCTTGTTGTGTATTGCCTGGACACTTTGACCCGCTAGCCTTAGTGTCACTGATTACTCCTGTAGAAGGAACGATGGGAATATTAGTTGGTTTCACTACTTTCTGCATTTCTGGTCTAGAAGTGTTGGGATATGAGATTCTAGGAGGCACATCAAAGGTCACATGCTTGACTTTAGGCATAGAACAGGGCATAACTATACTATCTTTCCTAGTACCAGATTTAGGACATGTTGCAATTATACATTCTAAGAGTTCTTGAGATCGTTTGGCATATAAGCATGCATGCCCAATCGCATTATCGAGTGGTTTCTCTATCTTATCCTCTTCTACAATCTCACGGAGACACTCTAGACTATCCTTAAGGTACGAAAGATATGTTTGAAATGCAAGTTCATTATTCCTAAGATGAGGGGGAATATACTTTATAGTCATAGCATATTTAGTACAAAAAGGCACCTTTGGTGCAACATTCTCACCACTGGTGATTGGCATTTTCCATTTTACCAACTCTTAAGATTCTCAATTTCTTTTTGCAAAGACGTTATCTTTTCATGTAACTCTTTGAAATGCAATTTGACCTTTTCATTTTCTGCTAGAAAACACTCATTTTCATGTTGTAATACATCAATGAGGTTTTGAAGATGGAAATTTTGAGAACTCTGAGAATCTAAAGGAGGAGGCATGTGGGAGCCAATCACTTCACTCATTTTACCCTTCAGTTGGGAAATTTGAGCTTTCAGCTTTTTGATTGTGTTGCAATGAGCTCGAATCTGTTCATCAGGTTTGTTTATTTCAAAAAATGCATCAAACTCAAGAGCATCCGAAGATGTCTTGGCATTTGAGGTTTTAACACTTTCTTTAATATGTTGATATTTTAATTGTAAATCAAGATATTCAACTTCTAATTTATAATAACGCCTGATCATGTTATCATGATCATCCTCTTCGATTTTATCATGTAATTTTGATTTTTTGGTCTCAAGCTCAATGACACGATCTTGGGAGACTTTCAAAGCAATAGACAATTCATGAAATTGAGAAGCAGTAATGGAGTAATTCGTAACAGTGTAGAACACATCTTGAGCAATACATCTAGAAATCAAATTATCATTTAGGATGTGAATATTCTTCCTCTCAATCTCATTGCTCTTAAGTTCACATTCATTCATTCTAACCTCTTTTTCCATTTCATTGAACATTCTTTTCATTTCTTTAACCTCTGTATCTATGGCCTTTTGAAGACTCTCAAATTCTTCTTTTAGTTGTTTAAAGAATAGAATGTGTTAATACAAATAAGCCGTAAAAACATTTATTTATATTTTACGATCTTCTAATGTTTTGTCGATAACAAACGTAAAATCATTTTAACGAAACAAATAAAATACGTAATTAGTTTGAGCCAATAGTTTTCTAACATACTTACGCTTTCACATAAAACACTAACACAAGTATAAGTGATTTTATGATTTAGTAATACATATGTACAACAACTAGTGTTTACATATTTGGGTAAAAATATACTTAAACTTGTATATACTAAAATGGGTAAAAACTACAAATGGTATTGACCCATAATCCATGGTATTATCCAAACCACTTGACTTGGTACATTGAACTTATAAGATACATTGTATCTAATAAGAAACCCATGGATCAACCCATAACCCATGACCCATGACCCATGACCCATAACCAAAATACCCATGGGTAAAGAGGAGTGTCCCACGGATCCCTAGCTTTACGCTAGCCAGATCCCTTGTGGGAGGGATCCGTGGGATCTGGGGAACAGTGAACTTTATCCTCTATAAATAGTGAGCCATTTCTTCCTTTTTGCTCACCCCTTTCCAACATACTTTCCCCTTGAGTTAAAAACTCTCTAACCCCAGATCCAAGAGATCTATGTTTGTAGTTTTGTTTTTGTGTGATCTTCTAGGTTTCTCTTAAAGGCAAGATTACCACCTTTGAAGTCGAGCAAGCTCAAGTCCATGAGTTGCCATGCTTCCTCATCATCAAGACTACTGAAGTCTTCTTGTTGATGTTTAATTTTCTTTTCCTAAGAAGTGTTGAAGACATTTGTGAAAGGTGTCTCAAGTGTCAAGACGGAGATATTAGTGAAGGGTATCTATCGTCTATATCATAAGCACTTGTGGTGGGTGCTTAGAAGTCAAAGACTAGAAGCATTAGTGAAGGGTGCTTAGAAGTCAAGACACAAGACATTAGTGAAGGGTGTCTTGAAGATCTAGTTAAAGGCATTAGTGAAAGGTGCCTTAGATGTACATTCGATATGGTGTGTTTCGAT
This sequence comes from Chrysanthemum seticuspe, assembly GCA_019973895.1. Classification (NCBI taxonomy): domain Eukaryota; kingdom Viridiplantae; phylum Streptophyta; class Magnoliopsida; order Asterales; family Asteraceae; genus Chrysanthemum; species Chrysanthemum seticuspe. Next base: position 199,633,130 of record BPTQ01000005.1, on the reverse strand, counting down.
GTACAAGATAGATTAGTACTAGATCCAAGGATATTGATATCCTTGATGGTGTTGTAACAAGGAGTGGATCTCCTTGAGATTAGGTGTTGTGTTGTGATTGGTAGTAGTTCCTCCATAGTAATGGAACTAGGTGCTTAGCCTAGTACCTAATAAAGGGTAGGCGACGTTGTGATAGGTTTGGTTCACCTTGGAGTGAAAGAACTCGGTGGTTATCCTAGTACCGGAAAAAGAGTAGGCGACGTTGTGAAGGCTTCTCCGCCATAAGGAGGTTGGTGTCGTGTAGTGTTTACGAACTCTCGAGTAGGTGACTCGAGGATTGGAGTAGGGCAAGGAAGGTGTCCTTGTAGCCGAACCACTATAAATACTCGTGTCGTGGTTATGTGCTTCTTACTCTTTATCTTTCATTGCATGTTTATATATCTATCTATCAACGTCCAACATAAACAACCAAATAGATTGACATAAATTAATCTAAATGTTTTAAAACGAAGTTTTAATTGATAAAACTATTCAACCCCTCCCCTCTAGTTTTCCACAATTGGCATCAGAGCTTCGTTACCAAGTTTCTTAAAGTATGTTGTACTTTAAAAACTTGATATGATCCGTGTATGATTGAAAACTACAAAGAAGGATTTTTCAAGTCACGTTTTTAAAATCATTTTGTTGGACATTGATAGATCATCCTAACATTTTTTGTTTCAAGAAATCTTCATGCTAGGATCTCTCCAAAACCCTCATTTCTATTCAAAGACTAATGAAGTCAACCTTCAATAAAGGATCTAAAAGTAATCACAACTTACTTACGCCAAGTCCAAAGGATTACTTTAAGAGCTCATGAAGTATTTCTGGTATTATGCCAAACCAAGAAGCATAGAGGTATGTTTTACTTTTCATTAGATAGCTTACATGAATTTATTGATATCATAGTTCTCTTTGTTTAATAATTGCTAGTCTCTTTAAAAGTCTCTTTCGTCACTTTTTCGTCTTATTCATCATCGGGAATAGTATTCCTTTTGATTCGTCAAACTAAAGCCGTCGTCACACATGAACCCTCAATAAGTAACTTATCAAAACCCGTCGACCAAAAACAACCTTTCATTTGATACCTCAAAACTATTTTTTTTAGTAAGCTAGCTTATAGCCTACTACAAAAATAATGCCAAACAAACCTTTTTCTGTCCACAGTAGCCGGATCCCCCTAGTTGTACTAGCCGGATCCCACATACAAGGGATCCGGGGGAACCGTGGAACATAACACATCTATACGCTTTCAAAAATCATCACTGATCATTTTCCCTCTCCACATAACACAAAAACGACTAAACTACTGATCTCATCCTCATTGGACTCCATACCCTCAAGTATTCCTCTCTAGAACACCATTGTAAGTAATTACACTAACTTGCTCTAATTTTCATCATCCTCATCCTAGGGTTTATGGTTTCACAAATCTCTAATCAATTAATTTAATTAGGGTTTTCAAAATTAATTATGAAAAGGGGCTTTTAACATAATTAAGATCACATTGTGTCCACAACATTGTTAATACAAATCGAAACCATAAACCCATCTCAACTAATTTTACCTAATTGGAAAATTTGTATTTCTAGGACCAACCATGCCTAAAGCCACTCAACAAGATCATCATGATACCGTCCATTACCTTACTCATTATTATCGAAATGAGGAATTTTCAAAAACCGACCGCAAGGTCTTCAAAAAGCTTGAAAAACGACTTATCCACGAAGGTCGTGTAATCAAGGAATGTTTCCTTGAGGATACTGACATTCGTCAAGTCTTCTCGGCAATCAATTTTGATTGTCTTCTTGACATTGATGAACAAATTTGTCTGGTCTTCATCTTTGAGTTTTATAAAAGCATTAGGATCATTCGAAACGCCGATGATAGCATTTCAATCGCCTTCATCGTCAATAAACGAAACTTCATTCTCCCTCTCAACACCTTTGCTCAAATTCTTCGCATTCCTTGTGAAGGAATTTGTATGTACTCTCAAGATTGGGTAATTAACGCTCAAAACCTTGCACTTGATTCTAAACCTATCTACAATACTCCTCTCGATGATCCCGAAACCATTCGAGATACTATCTTCAAGGTTAGGACCGACCAATCCCGTTACAACCGAAACAAAAAGCTCATTCACCGTGATCCTTTTCAAATGGAACTTTTTGAAATACATCCCATATTTAGAAAATAGGAAGAAATCCTTAGGGAAAACGTCATTAGCCTAGTTGGTAACAAGGATCATCCAAACGCATGTCTTGTGAAAATGATCTATTGTCTTATCCACCAAAAGCCATTTAATCTCGCCTATTACATGGTAAGGAGAATGGCCGGGGTATTCAAAGCTTCCAACATGGTACTTCCATATGGTATGCTTCTAACACGACTTTGTAAGTATGTTAGTGCATTGCAACCATCTCCTATCAACAATGATCATTTCTTTGCCGATCATGTAATGGTACCTCTTACCAAAATACCCTCTAAACGCTTCATGGTCAATGGAAAGAAACCTAAAGCTCTCTCGGATTCCTCGGAAGGAAAAGAAGAAGAAGATGGAGAAGAAGAAGATGTCGACCCCATAGCTAACATTGAATTGGAACCCTTTGATTACTATGAACAACTTCCTACCATTCCAAACGAGACCGCGGAATTCAAGCAATTAAGAGGTATGATTCAAAATCTAGCCTATAACCTCACAAAGTCGGGAAAGAGGAAAAGAAAGAGTTGACGAAAGAGACTATAGGATTATGATTGTCTTGAGACACTTAATTTGTGTATGAATGATTATGTTCTTAGCACGTTTGTTTGTGTTTTTCTTGGATACTATTGTTGCTACAATTATCTATGGTATGTCGTATGTGATAATTTTTTTACCTTGCTGCTTAAATTACATGTTATATGTGTATATTGATTAGTGCAAAATCTGCATTGGCTGCTGTAAAGGTTCTGATCTGCAGTAGGCGGATCCCAGAATTATAACTAGTTGAATCCCTCCCATAAGGGAACCGTGGGATCCGTGACTACAGATGAGTGATACAGATCCCCTTACATCAAAACAAATCACTAGATCATCTCACATAAGTCTAGCATAAGACCTTAGAGCCAGCTAAGTCATGTCCTAACATGTGATAGCTTGACACTCACCCATGGCTCACCTAGGACTTAGTTCAAGATTTCTTTTGATTTGTCAACACATCAAAACTCACCATATTTCCTCTTCAATACTCACAAATTGTTTTTCATCTTTCAAAACACTTAGGTGGACATATTGAACAATTTTAGGAAATTGTTTCTAGTCATCTTTATCTCAAAATGGGTCAAAAATTAGTTTTTCAATTTTTGTGATTTTTAAGGATTTTTCAAATTCCATCTCAAGCTAAAATCTGATCTCTAGGATCATTTATTATGACTTGACACCACCAAAACTCTTAGTGTTATCCTTGAACAACCATTGGTAGTCATTTAGTCCCATTTTCCTTCCATAAAAAGCAATCATTTGCTATAACATTCATTACTCTTGATCATTCAAGTACACCCTCATATTAGATACTTAGGAGGACTGAAACACTCAAAATGATATAGGTTTTAGCTCTTAGAAACTTCATTTCTAACCTTTCATAACTGCTGAGAGCCGGATCCCTAGGATTAGCCTAGCCGGATCCCTCAAAGGAGGGAACCGTGGGATCCGGGTGACAGATTATGTCAAATCTAGCCAAAACAATCATTTCAAGCTCATCTTGCTTACTTAAACACTCCATCTCATCTTTATTAAGTTCTTAGATCAGTGAAACTCTGAACTTCAATCTTGTGCATGTTAATCATCACATTTTTAAGAATCTTAGTGGCTCAAGTCTTAAATGCACTTACCAAATTCTTCTCTTTATAAGTCATCTTGCTAGAACACCTTAGTCATCAAACTCAACACAATTCTCAGCAATTACAAACATATTCCTTAGTCATTTCATCATGAGAAAAGCTCCTAGTGCTAACTCACCCACCCAAGAACCACCCAAGAAACTTACTAGGGTCATATACGAAGTTTCCTCAACTGAATCATCTCCGGTTAAGTCCACAAATGCTAGGATTTCCCCTACACCAAAGAAACCAATCAACCTAATCCCCAAGAGGATTGTTCCCACAAGGATATCATCACCAAACTCTACTAAACCAAACATACCCTCTTCGACTCAACCAACATCATTGGTGCCTAGAGCTACCTCACAATCATCTCCACATTCTCACAACTTAGAGGACTTACCTCCTTGGCCATCTCATCTTCCACCACTACCAACAAATTCACTTGAAAAGGTTGTGCAACAAAACCAAAGTGTTGAATCAACACTTGCACAAATATCAACCTCTCTTATTCCCCCCAATAGTCCATTTTGGATTATGAGGAGACATCAAAGTCAACCACCCGACCACATGGAAGTTGACGCTTCTTTACCTCTACCCTCAAACATTGTTGAGCCACCACTTAATGAGCCTCCACCAATTCCTCCCTCTTTTGAGGATCTTCAATCCACTTCACTTGAACCTCCGCTTCAAGAAGCTCAAAACCATGATAAGGATTGCTATCATTGTCAACATGTTGAAAGGTTGATACATGAACTACTTGAAGAGCAACGTTTCATGTTTTATCACCTCCTCGAACGTTTCGAAGAGGTCAACAAGCCTAAACAACAATGAGCCTCATAGTCACAAGCTCAAACTTAGAACGTTTAGGAAACCTATCTCATCCTTGATCATCATTAAGCGTTTAGTTGAATCTTGAGTTTGGGTAACTCATTAGCATTAGTAGTACTTGTATGGCTAGATCATTCTCTTAGTTTTAGAGATTTGTTTGATTATCTCTTGTTTTTATTGAATGAATACCTATATGCCATGATTGTTTTGTGTTTTGTGCTTACTAAATCATATACATATTTCACCTCTTCATTAGCATTGTTTGGCATATCTTCATTGCTGAAGAAACTGTCACCAGACAGCCGGATCCCTAGAAATGGCCTAGACGGATCCCTCCATAAAGGGAACCGTGGGATCCGTGGTCCAGAAGCACAAATTACTACTAACTTGAGTCTTATTTGCAGGAAATTATGCACTATACTCTTGTTTTCTAACCTTTATTTTGTAGATTTTCAAAATATACATGAAGATTTTGACACCATAAAGCTAGGGGAGCTTTGTGTCAAACCATACATTGCAAATTCATTTGCAACTTAATCCATATTTGGATTACTCTTCATGACACCCCATTGCGATGTTGCAATCTTCAAGGGGGAGCATTTTCGTCACAAGGACGAACCATTTGCAAACACAATTGCAACACATTAGCTCACTTACTTTTATGTACTTGACGCCCTCACAAAGGGATGGACTCGTAAAGGGGGAGTTAAGACGAGAACCATTCCCGTCACTTACTCACTTTACATCTCTTCTTTTTACATGTTTTTCTTAAAACTTTGTGTTAGTTTCTTTTCGACGCTCTTTTTGTTTCGACAAAAAGGGGGAGAAGAGAGTAAAAACTCCAATTCGAACTTTTACGAATTTTAGTTTTTCCTTAAAATAATTTTATGTTTTGTCATCAACAAAAAGGGGGAGATTGTTAATACAAATAAGTTGTAAAAATGTTTATTTATATTTTACGATCTTCTAACGTTTTGTCGATAACAAACGTAAAATCATTTTAACGAAACAAATAAAATACGTAATTAGTTTGAGCCAATAGTTTTCTAACATACTTACGCTTTCACATAAAACACTAAAACAAGTATAAGTGATTTTATGATTTAGTAATACATATGTACAACAACTAGTGTTTACATATTTGGGTAAAAATATACTTAAACTTGTATATACTAAAATGGGTAAAAACTACAAATGGTATTGACCCAAAATCCATGGTATTATCCAAACCACTTGACTTGGTACATTGAACTTATAAGATACATTGTATCTAATAAGAAACCCATGGATCAACCCATAACCCATGACCCATGACCCATAACCAAAATACCCATGGGTAAAGAGGAGCGTCCCACGGATCCCTAGCTTTACGCTAGCCGGATCCCTTGTGGGAGGGATCCGTGGGATCTGGGGAACAGTGAACTTTCTCCTCTATAAATAGTGAGCCATTTCTTCCTTTTTGCTCACCCCTTTCCAACATACTTTCCCCTTGAGTTAAAAACTCTCTAACCCCAGATCCAAGAGATCTATGTTTTTAGTTTGTTTTTGTGTGATCTTCTAGGTTCCTCTTAAAGGCAAGATCACCACCTTTGAAGTCGAGCAAGCTCAAGTCCATGAGTTGCCATGCTTCCTCATCATCAAGACTACTGAAGTCTTCTTGTTGATGTTTATTTTTCTTTTCCTAAGAAGTGTTGAAGATGTTTGTAAAAGGTGTCTCAAGTGTCAAGACGAAGATATTAGTGAAGGGTATCTATCGTCCATATCATAAGCACTTGTGGTGGGTGCTTAAAAGTCAAAGACTAGAAGCATTACTGAAGGGTGCTTAGAAGTCAAGACACAAGACATTAGTGAGGGGTGTCTTGAAGATCTAGTTAAAGGCATTAGTGAAAGGTGCCTTAGATGTACATTCGATATGGTGTGTTTCGATGTACAAGATAGATTAGTACTAGATCCAAGGATATTGATATCCTTGATGGTGTTGTAACAAGGAGTGGATCTCTTTAAGGTTAGGTGTTGTGTTGTGATGGGTAGTAGTTCCTCCATAGTAATGGAACTAGGTGCTTAGCCTAGTACCTAATAAAGGGTAGGCAACATTGTGATAGGTTTGGTTCACCTTGGAGTGAAAGAACCCGGTGGTTAGCCTAGTACCGAAAAAAGAGTAGGCGACGTTGTGAAGGCTTCTCCGCCATAAGGAGATTGGTGTCGTGTAGTGTTTACGAACTCTCGAGTAGGCGACTCGAGGAGTGGAGTAGGGCAAGGAAGGTGTCCTTGTAGCCGAACCACTATAAATACTCGTGTCGTGGTTATGTGCTTCTTACTCTTTATCTTTCATTACACGTTTATATATCTATCTATCAACGTCCAACATAAACAACCAAATAGATTGACATAAGTTAATCTAAATGTTTTAAAACGAAGTTTTAATTGGTAAAACTATTCAACCCCCCCTTCTAGTTTTCCACAGAATGATCTCTGTTAAATAGCATTCTTTTGTTTGTTCAAAACCCCTTTCCCCTTCAGTAATTCCCGTTGGAGTGATTCTCTTCTTACATGTTTTCTCAAAATCAACGAATAGTTGGTAAACCACGTATAAGCTGACTAAGGTTTTGCTTTGATTGAGAAGAGTTCTAGGTACTAAATGCATTGGTGTATTGGGTGGATACACAGTAGCTGGAGGCAATTTCCTAATGGGAGGATTCTTTTCAACAAGTTCATCAGTTTTTTTCTTTTCCATATCTTTCTTCCAAAACACTTGTTCAGGGGTTAATTGAGTCTGAGGTCTAAACTTATTGAAGGCTGTCCAGTTTTCCTTAGCATAATTGGGAGTTTTAAATGTTATATTCTGATTCTTACACTCAGGATCTTCTTTTAATTTCTTTTCCATTTTCTTTCTAGAGGCATTTTCTAACCCCTTATCTTCTTCAGTATTCTCTATACAAGTTGGCTTTTGTTTAGGCTTAGTTATCTCACTACCATCATAAATCACATTGTGAGCACTTTTCGCTTTCGTAAGATACGCAGGATTATATTATGCTTATCACTTAAAACTCTATGCTTAGTGATCATGTGAGCAGTTTGAATTATGTTTCCTTGCACGTACAACTTGTTTTCAAGTTTTTTTTCAAAGTTTTAAGGTTAGGAAATTCATTTAAAAGTTTTAATTCCTTTGCATTTAACTCCTCTTTAAGAACTTTTTTATTTTCTTGAAGTTCTTGCTTTTGCTTAACAGTTTTATTAAGTTTCTCTTATAAGGAATTTAACTCTTGTTTTAATGTTTCTTCCCTTGTATTACTTTTTCTGATAAGTGTACGCATTTGGCAATCCATCTCCTACTCACGGGTAGTCAATTCAAACTTAGCACGTTGTTCATATATAGTTATAGGCATTTAGTCCAGTGGTCATGGAAGCATCAGGTGCATATTCAGTGTATTCATCATATACACATTCATCATTGATAGCAGAAGATGCATTACTTGGTACAAGTATACTTTCATCTTGCTTCATATATTGATCATATGGGACAACATTACTATTACCCATATTTTCAATATTTGATTCAATGATTTCCGTTGATTGTACTTTGTTGTGAATCTTTTGCACATCAACTACATCGTATAGTTTTAATACCTCTGATATGATAGATTCCTTGAAGGGACTGGCTTGTTGAGGTGAAGAGTACATTGGAGAGATGTTAGCCATAAAGATGGTCTGTGTCGTTGGTTCATCATCAACATCAGAGTCAAATGCATCACAATCTGCAACTTGAAAGACATTGGGATTGTTCTGAGCCACACCGTGCACTGGTTGTTCATCCACATCTCCATCATATGTTTTGGCATTTCCCTCAGCAAGAAACAGCAACGCTTCCCCATCCAACACAGCTCCATTATCTTGAGCTTGCACCAGCAGCATCTTATCCCTGAAGTATTCTGCATTCTGTGGACGTTTTGGCTGAGTGCAGTTCCTAGCAATGTGTCCTTCCCCTCCACAGTTGTAGCACTTGATTGGTTTCCCTTGACCCTGAGCCATGATCCTTCCTCTGTTCTGATTACCCAAATAACTTGCACCAGTTCCAACATTCCCTTGTGCATTGTGTGGTAGATACGCATTCTCCCTGCCTTGCACGTTCTGAACCACAATCCTTCCTTCTTTAACAGTGGCATGATTATGTAGATTAGATGCAGTTCTGAGATGATTGTTGGTGTGAGGAGTGAGGTTTAAGTTTTGTTTAACCATTAGAGCCAGTTGGTTTGCAAGGTTTTCAAGGAACATGTCAGATGGCTTATATCCTGGGTCAGGAATAATTTTATGATTGTGATCCTCAGTAGGTATAACTTGTGATGCTTTGGTACTTATCCTTATATTTGAGAGAAATGCAGTTGAATCATTTGAAGAACTTGCAGTAGCAGCATTAGAGTTAGAGTTGAACTTTTCCATGATCATACGTTCAAATGCATCATGTTTCTCATGTTGGAGTAAGTAAGCATACAGTTGTTCATAGTTGGTGTTCCTCAATCCTTTGTTCAATTTGACAGCAGTGACAAATTTGTGCCATTCAGGGTTCATGTTGTTCACGAACTTGGAATTGAGTTGGATATTTGGCATTGTCATTTTGATGTTCCTCATATCATTCACAAGTTTGTGAAACCTCACATGATATTCAGTGACACTTTCCCCTGGGTTCATCTTAAAGTTCTCAAAGTCATCATATAGCTACGACTCCCTATCTTCCTTTGTCAGTTCTGAACCAAAGAGAAGCATCTTGACATTATCCCAAATTGCCTTAGCTTCAGTATTGTGATTGATCAGCTTGTAAATGTCTTTAGGTAAACCTTGAAGTATAATGTTTGAAGCTCTAATGTCAGCATCATATCTCTTCTTCTCCTTATCATCAAGCTCATCATACATTCTTGGCCTATCCAACCCTAACACAACAGTTCCATCAGCTGCAGTTTCGATAATATCCCTGGTAGTTCCAATCTAAAATGGTCCTTCATCAAGTGACTTAAGGATGTTAACACCATTCTCTTTGCCTAAGCAATACAATCTGATTCTTTGTGCCCAAGAGTCATAATCGGTTTTATCAAGCATGGGAGGACGAGTATCAGACCCTGCAGCTTGAACGTCATCAGCAACGGAAGAGATGATAGTAGTCATGATTCCTAAGTACACGGGATTTTACTACCCTTTGATTAAACCGGGAAATAGATTCTTTCACGGGATTTTACTAAATCAAGAGAAAACCGTAAAACTTAACACAAAGAATTGACAAATCTCAAGATACAAGTCGCAGAAGTGTCAAACCGCTTCACTCAAATCGCTGGAATACAAACCGCTTTAAGTCAAACCGCTAAACTTACAAACCGCTTAACTCAAACCACTGGAATTACCAAACCGCTTCTTATCAAACCTCTGAACTACAAATCGCTTAGATCAAATCGCAGAAGACACAAATCGCTTTTTGTCAAACCGCACAGTGGCAAACCGCAATAATCAACTCGCACAAAGATCAAACCGCAGAGTACAAAATGCAGAATATCAAACCGCTTGATTCAAATTGCACTGAGTATCAAACCGCATAGTCAAACCACACTACTTATAAAATCTCAATGGGACAATAGTACTCCCGCTACTTGTACTTTTGTCTTTTTGTCTTATCACTCAAACCGCACACCGTTTATCAACTCGCACAAAAATGATCAAACCGCAGCAAAGATTGAACAAATCGCATATCGTACGATATCAAACTGCTTTGAAAAACTGATCAAATCGCACAAAAGCAATGTCAAACCACGTACAAGAACTAAGTCCGAGAGTCAAACTGCTTTCATGAAACACTTCAAAAACCAAACTTTTCCAATCAAAAACACTACAACCAAGATGAATCTAGTCTTCCAAACCAAAAACTAAACACTTATGATGATTCTGAACACAAAAGTACAATCAAAATCTAAACTTTAACACTAAATATGATCAAAATGATGAAAATGTCTCAAAACTCATTCAAACCCAAAAACCTTATGAAAACCACTAAGAATTCAAGAACATGTAAAGTAGATGATCAAACCATGGCTCTTGATACCAATTGTAACATATTAGTTTTCACAAACACACAATCAAGCATACAAGGATTCGAGTGAGACTTGAGTTAGAGAGAGAAAGTAGAGAGAGTTGGGAACTTCTAGTGAGACAAAGAAAAATGTATTATGAAGCTCCAACCCTTTGCCTTGCTAGGAAAAGGGTATTTATAGTGTCTTACATGAAACGCCTCCTACGGGCTGTAGATCAGGCATACAGTGGGTAAAGACCCGTCCGTCCTCCACGGTGTTACTTAACTAACTACTAACTATTACTAAATGACTACGACTACGAGCTTTCTAACGAATACATATACTTTAGGTGACCGAGTCTTTAACTATTGGATTTTCTAAATACCAACAGTAAAGCTTATTCGTAAAGCTTACTCGTAAGATAAGGGTTTTGACACTCCTTATTCGTAAAATAAGGGTTTTGACTTTCCTTATTTGTAACTGCCCAGAAAGTTGCAAAACACGATTTTTCACCAAAACCACGATTCCAAATGATTTCTTTTGCACAAAATTCTTCTAAAACACTTAAGGATCAATAAAAACAACAACTTTAACCTAAAAAAACACGTAAAAATCAAAACTTTATGAAGAAAGCTTACGTTTTTAAAGAAAAAAAAACGCAACTTTTTGCAAAGTTTTAACAAAAAAACGAAACTCAAACACTCCTAAACCATTGTTAGGCGATTGATACCAATTGTTAGGACCGAAAAACTATATATTTATGTGGTTTCGGGAGGTCTTGGTTGGTGAAAGAAGATGAAAGGATTCATCTTTCTAGTGAGAGAAAGTAGTGAGAGGATGGATAAGAAAGATAAGTTTATTGATGAAAGAAACAATACACAAACCTAATGCTTAACCACACCCCTCATGGAGAGTCTTGAGGGGTATTTATAGGCTCAACATACTATTACTTTGCCCCGTTTACATAAGTAGTCCCTACGGGTGCAAATTACTACGAATCTAGTCCAATTCACGTATGTGATGTTATCTTTATAAAAGAGCGAGGCTAACACAACTTAACTAACTACTTACTAATGACTAAACGTCTAAGACTACGAACTTTCTAATGCTAACAAATACCCGAGGTGACCGAGTCTTTAACTTACGAATTTAATAAATCCTAACAGATTATTTATTTACAATGTACTAAAAATTAACAAAACTTAAAAATGGAAAAATGTTGAACAATAATAAAAATACTAATGCTTAAGTATCTTAGAAATGATCCCAGAAGACACTTAATACATATTAGATCTAAACACGAACACACAATAACAGAATACGAAAATTGATTTTTTTTTCTTTCTTTTTTTAACGATTGGTCCAGCCGATCGGTCATGGGATCTAACCGATCGGTTGGAATGAACTAAAATGTGACCCACCTTCCAGCCGCACCGGTTACGGGAGGTGACCGATCGGTTGGAGAAGATTTTTTTAACCCTTTTTTAGATTTTTTTTCTTTTCTAAAATTTATAAAAAGAAGTTTTATTTCAAAACTTTTATTGATAAAATAAAACAAGAACACGGAAAGTAACAGACACAAAAATAAACACAGGAAAATAAAACACATAAACACATATTGACTAGAATAAAATCAAGAACATAAAATGACACTTTAAACAAAAATAAGCATAAAAAAATAAAAGCACGGTCACAGAAAAATTACATCACATAGACGCAAGCAAACACAATTAGTCACGTAACACAAATCAAACAAGATAATCTAAAACAAGATAGTCTTATTCAAAATTAATACAAAACTAATCTAAACAAGAATAACACAGAGACATGCACGAGATCAGATAACATATAGAACACAAAACGCACGAAAGAAGAAACAAGAAAACTAAAAAAAATTGGGACAGAAGTCCTCCAACCGAATCGATTACGGGTGGTGACCAATCGGTTGGAGTGGTTTGGGTGGTCCAGTCGTTTGGTTGGACTGCCAGCCGATCGGTTGGAAGGTACGTTAAAAAGTGAATTTTTTTAAAACACATTTTTTTAGCACACTTAGAAAGCAATCATTGAAATTAGTATTTTTAGAACACATGAAACAAAATCCCAACATCAAAAATCTTGATTTTGATGCCAAGATTATTTAAGAAATTATGAGAAAATGAGAGGTTTTAAGAAAAAGACAAGCATTCAAGCAAACATCATGAGCAATCAAGAAAGCAAGCAAGTGAAATCAAACAAGATTAAAGCAACAATTATTCAAGAGCAAGAGAAATATAGCATTCAAACAAACTAGCAAACAAGCAATCAACACAAACGCAAGTCCCCGACAACGGCGCCAAAAACTTGATGTGATAGTGCCGGATCATAAGAATAAAGCAAGCAATTAAAAAATAACTCAATGCAAACAAACAATCAAAGAAACATGCAAGAGCACCAAAAAAACAAACAAACAAACAAAAGAATGCAAAACCAAATCCCCGGCAACGGCGCCAAAAACTTGATGCGCTCCAACAAGCTTTAAATTTATAAATAAGAATTACCAGTTAACTAGGAACACATTCGGGCAAGTATACCCTAGTCAAGTTGTAGTATAGAGTTTGGTAAGTCAAGGTCGTCCCAAGAGACTTGGTTTCACTCAGGTATCGTTTGTTTCTTTAAGCAAGTAACAAGGTCATGGTTATGATTGTCACAGATCAAACCACTAAGAAAAGCAATATAAGAACAAGCACACAAAGAAGATACATTTTTGAACAAATGATCACAAGGATACTAGGATTTTTAGTTTGGAAAACATATTATCAATGGTAATCCTTACGACCTATAGAACCAATAATAATAGATTAGTGTTTTATAAATCAAAGATGCATAAGCCTCAATCAAATGGTCATGTCATGAGCCTATGTCTAAACCAACAACAACAAATAATCCTTTCGGCCTTTATACTTTGATGTTATTAATTTGTGAAGTTCCATTTACTTGAAATATAATGAGAACACATATTCAAAAGATTCCTTTTGGCCTATATTCTAAATTAAACCTTTACTTGTTTAGTTTATTAAGTTTCTCATACAATCGTCACAAAGTACAAGACCAACACCATTCGTCGACTAATGAATTGAAATCAACAACTATTGAGAATCCTTTCGACATTTAGACTCACCAAAAATTAATCAAAACAATAAACAAGAACAAGTTCCAATTTAAGCAAATATGATGTTATCATCATATTCCAAACAAACACTACAAATATCCAAGCATCCCTTTATCACAAGTTATCATATGAACTAAACAAGTACAAAGCTAACATTCACAAGACAAGAGCACATCACAAGAATCACATAATCAACACAATCAAAGAACCAAACATGCTTAATATTAAAAGAGAATATATCAAATTTCATAAGACGAAATACAAAGTCTTAAGATTCACACATGAATCCTCCAATGTTCCACAGCCAAATATGACCTCTATTACATCCCACAACCTCTAGAATATAGTCTTGAAGGACCTAGAATCACATGGAACAAGGTAGAGTCTTCTTGACAAAGTTGTGGCAGAACAACAAATCCAGCTGATCGACACATTGTCCAGCCGATCGGCTGCTCTTCTTCTCAGCCTCCAGCCGATTCGGTTGCGGGCTCCAACCGATCGGCTGGGGGGTCTTCGGCATATATATATATTTTTCTTCTTTTTCGTCTTGATTTGCCGATTGCTTGTTTCTTGGTCGTGGCTCATATTTCTTCATTAAAACTTGATCTTCTCTTTATCTTGGGACTTGGAAGCATTGACTTGTTGACTCTTTTGCTACTGAAAAGCTTATTGATGTGGGATTTCTTTGTATATTCATGTTTCTTCACTTTATTTGCTAGTTTCTTCACTTTTTCTTCCTTGTTCCTGTACTTGGCTACAAATAGACTTGCACACAACTTTTACACGATTAAGTAGCAAACGCTTATAAATATAACCAAATATCATGCAAAAATCCATGATAACACTCCTAAAAACATACTCAAATTTAATCGTTATCAAGTTATGAAGGTGATGTTGGTAAGAGTCACGCGTGAGTAAGAGATAGTGGTGACACTTCACCCACCATTGCATGCAGTCTAACAAAATGAAATGAAAGAGGAAAGATTTTTTGGTGTCATATTTGTCTGATGTGAAAACAAAACAAGACAAACACATTACTACAATATGCACATGACATAAACACAACACAAATACATATGATTAACCTAAAAAGACTAGAAAGTGATACACACATTGTAACAATGTCACAATAGTGGCTTGCGCGGTGGTGCATCATCGTCGGCCCTGAGGTCGGTATGATGGCACACATATTAAGCCAAAAGCACAACCTTATCACATTCGATGATTAGTCACAATGGTGATCGTTACTATCATCTCCACGTCATCGCCACATTACTATTCAACACATCATCGCTATCATCACCTTTCATCTTTAATGGTCATCACCATTAAAAATACCCATCTAACAAATATATACATTACAAAATACCTCGCACACTCACAAACAAAAGATAATGATGAGTGTGGTAACCATTAAGTGCAAAAACTAATGATGATGATTGTGGTTTTAATGGATGTTACGAGTCACTTGATAGTGATGGAGTGATACCTAGAGACGAAACGAGAATACGTATTGACAAAATGCATTTATAAAAAATTATACATAACTAAAAACACAATTATTGAACTGGGTGCATTTACAAAAATCAAAGTTTGTTATACATTAAATAACATTACGCCGCAAAATTATATGGGTATTTCGAGACCTACCATTAGGGGTGGCAATTTCTGACCCGACACGAAACCCGACCTGAAACCGACACGAAAATTTACAGGTTTGGGTTGTGCTAAATAGATTCCAGGTCAGGTTTAGGTCGACCTATCTAACCCGTTTATTAAACAGGTCAGGTTCGGGTTGGGAATAAAATAAGTGGGTCGACCCGCCAACCCGTTTAAGATTTTTTTTCATAAACTCAAAACTATTTATATTTTATTATGTGGGTTAAATGTGTTAAACGAGTCGACCCAAAAACCTGTTTAACTCGTGTAATGTGCCAAATTTTGTATATAAAAAGGGTTAAATGTGTCAACCCGAAACCCGCTTAACCGATTCAACCCGTTTAACTTATTCAACCCATGTAACCTATTTAACCCGCCAACCCAAGTATATATACAGGTTAAATGGGTTAGGTTCGGGTTGTGTCTAAACAGGTTAGGGTTGACATAGTTGACCCGATGATTTAAATGGGTCAGGTTTGGGTTGGGATTTTTTGACCCGCCAACCTGACAACCCGAACCCGCCAACCCGAACCCGACTCGAATTGCCACCCCTACCTACCATACCCCTAGTGTGACTAGTCTTAATTCAAAATATCAAGAATATTTATTTAGCATATACCACGTGATGTGCTCATGAAACAACTCAACCCAAGTTAACCTCCCTCCAACCCTAGTCAACTCAAACACCATCCTCACACACCACGTGTCCTAATCCAACGGCCCACACCACATCCCCAAACCACACCAACCGTCACAAACCCCTATATAACCACACACACAAAAAACCCTAAAACTCATTACATCCAAAACCAAACACTGGGAAACACTATAACCAAAACACCCTTAACACCAACATCAATGGCAAACCCTAAGGTTTTCTTCGACATGACAGTCGGCGGTGCGCCAGCTGGTCGCATCGTGATGGAGCTTTATGCTGACGTCACTCCAAGAACAGCTGAGAATTTCCGTGCACTTTGCACAGGTGAAAAAGGCAAAGGCACTTCAGGCAAGCCTCTACATTTCAAAGGGTCAAGTTTCCACCGTGTGATCCCAAACTTCATGTGTCAAGGAGGTGATTTCACTAGAGGTAATGGTACTGGTGGTGAAAGTATCTATGGAAACAAGTTCGCTGATGAAAACTTTGTCAAGAAGCATACTGGACCTGGGATTTTGTCTATGGCTAACGCTGGACCTAATACTAATGGGTCTCAGTTTTTTATTTGTACTGCTAAGACTGAGTGGCTTGATGGGAAACATGTTGTGTTTGGCAAAGTTGTTGAAGGGTATGAGGTTGTTACTGCTATTGAGAAAGTGGGCTCTGGTAGTGGAAAAACTGCTAAGCCTGTTGTTGTTGCTGATTGTGGACAGCTTTGTTAGATTTAACATTTATGTTTTAATGTTTGTGTGTTTTTCACTTTGTTTCGTGTGGTTTAATGTTGTGGTGTTTGGTGGATGGATTTTAGGGTTTCTGTGATTTGGGGGTTTTTTTCGTTGACTTTATTGTTGATGGAATTAAAGTACTGGTATAAATAAGATTAGTTTCGGATTAATCAAGTTTTTAGGGTTTTTTTTGGTTAATTTGTTTGTTGTGATTTTGATTTTGAGCTGATGGTATCGATAGTTGTGGATGTAGCGTTAAAGTTGGATCGGGATTAACGAATGCTTTTGTCACGCGTGTGGGTGTTGCACGTGCTATGTCTTTTGCTGGGTATTTTTTTTAACGTTACCAAGACAACTACAGTAATTAATCTGTTACTGTACATTTTATTTTTACTGTTGGCACATTATTCATTTGGATAGCTATAGAAAAAGATTGCAGAGTTAATAATGGATTATTGTTGTGTATTTTTTGCTACAATTGTTAGGCTATGCGCAGTGGATGGGTTGACATGTTCGGTTATGATGGGTTGCCTAAGGTTGCACCCACTGTGGAGGAAAGGTTGTGTTCGGTTGAGCATCAACAAAATGCCAACCTAGTTCGGCTTGGCAACCGAGTTCAACACACAAACATTAAAAGAAAACGTTTCAACTAAAAAAAAAAAAACATTTTTTTTAAACTTTACCACTGTGGCAACTAGGTCGTCAGGTCGTCGGAGAGAGAAAGCTGATGTGGCACCGACGAACTAGTTCGCCATTGTGCATATAGTGGCCAACGGTCTATTTGTTTTTTGTTCCAAAGTCTTACGTGGTTAAGTACAAGGAGCGGATCTAAAATTGGCAGCCATGGTTTTAATTTTTTTTTATACTCGTATAAAGTTGCAGGTTTCATGTTTTTAGGTATCTGTCTTCTACTAGGCAATATAGAAAATTAAAAGACAACTAAACCTAGGGCCCAATAGCTAGGCCCAAAAGATGAGCATAAATCTAATTTAGCCCAACCTTAATTGTCAGCTTTCCTTTGAAAATTATGAGCACTTCTTTCTTAAGAATTTAATTCAATGTTCTTTTAGGCTTTATGTAACAAACTTTTCAGTTGTTCAAAAACTTATAACTTTAATGTAGCCAATTTTTATTTTTATTGATGCTTAGTTGACTATATAAAATCACAAAAGAAGTTGTATTATGAAAGACCGTTTTTAAGTCTTGAAACATCGTAAGATAATTTGTTAAAAAGCCTTGAAACGTCGTAAAATAATTTGTCATACGACGACTGAAATAACTTGGTTAAGGTATTTATCACGAGCAAAAATTTATGCCACACCCATTTCAAAATGTTGGATCCGCCATTGGAAGGATAGCTCATAAAAGTATGTATGGTCATGACTCATGACCCTTAATATTTTCGAAATCGACTTTTATTCAAACCTTTAGTTAGATCAATTATTTTTTTTTTAATTTTTTTATTATTATATTTTTTTAACACGAGTCATTCAGACCCGTGCGATGCATACATGTTATATTTAATTGTTCATTGTGTAATGTTTGTATGAATTGTTTAGTTGTAAGTATCGTTGTGAACTTTGTAATTGGGATATATTAAAAGATTGAACAAATTGCAAATTATCTGATCTTTGGTATCCTAAATAAGCTTTGTCACACACCACATATCATAATACTTTCACTAAAATAGTTATGCTAAAATAACAAAACATAAGTATAACAACCTAATACCGATAGACATCTCAAACTCTTTGTATGTGTAAAAAAAATCATAAAAGTACTAAGCAAATGACATAATCTATACTACTTATAATGGAGGGATGACCCTCTCTCTTCTAATTTTTTAATATTTTCATATTTAGATAATAAGCAAATACAACTACTTAAGCTATATGTACAATTACTTTATGCATAAACACCTACACATATTGACTGGTCAACATTTGTAATTAATGTCATATTTAAAACACCTATTTGATAAAAAGTATAATTTATAAAACACAATGTACAAACTATTTGAAGCACAAATACAACTAAAAAACACTATTCAACACATACAATTAGTACACTACTTAATTTACCCCTTCACTAAAATATACAACCATTTAACCACAATGTACAATCTAATCAAACTACTAAGCCAAGCATTTAAAAATAAAACGATTAGGCTGCCCGCAGTGGTCGGTAGTGGTCGGTCGACTGGTTCGGTCGCCGCTGCGCCATTGCAACATGAGGGTCGAACTCGGTCGGTCGGCTCCAAAATTGACGAAGGGTAATTGTACTGAAAGAAAGAATCAAGATTTTGTTTGTGGTAGCTTCGGTTAAGAGAAAATGAATTATTTCCACGGTCATAACTAAAGTTATTGTTATTTTTAATTGTTTAATAAAAATATAGCCGCATAACATTACATTTCAGAAAATATAGTCACAGAGTACCCGCCGCCACATCGTGCGGGTACCCTGCTAGTAAATTTATCATAAACTTCAATGATACAATGTAGACAGCGAAACATCTACATAGCAAAGTTGTCATAATCTTTTTGTCAGTCATTGCTTGTAACTTGGTTGATGAATGGTTTCTCTTCATATTCGGTATGCGACCATGTTCAAATGATAAATAAGTACACCCGAAAAATGTCATTTCAATCTCAAATAAACAATACCGTACAAAACCCCCCATGCTCATTTTGTTAAAATAGCACGAATTCTAGCCGTGAAATAATTAAATGCAACATGCTTTTATCAATACGTTTGCAAGGAAAAATATAAAAAATGAAAAAAAAAAAAAAAAAAAAAAAAAAAAAAAAAAAAAAAAAAAAAAAAAAGTCACCAAAGTATACAAATCACCCATGTGTACAAAATATGTTTACGGAACAAATTTTAAAGCTGATTGCTAATGATAAAATGATATGCTCATTTTGTATTACTTAAAGGTATTGTGCACTAATGCATTGACGACGTATATGGCTCATCGGCTGAATAGCCAGAGGACCAAATAACCGAAAGATTAGCGTACCGAAGAGGCCAAATCCGAAAAGACCATTGACCTGACAGCGCATTTGGCATCTAGCCTGGAAGCATTTCGTCTCATTCTCCTGGGTGTCAGAGATGACGTTAAGGACAGTGTCAGGGACAGTGTCAGCACTGACAACGCCAACGGCCCCAGAGAAAGCGACGTGAGCAACGACCAGATAGTGACAACCTACATTATAAATACGCATACAGTAACTGGTAAAAATGTATCATTTCACACACACATACACATAATTTATACTTTACCCTTCGGTAAACCCACACTTACTCTCACGCCTGAGCTTGGTCCTGGGATAACACCAGGGGCGAGGCTAACGCGTTGTTTCATACTTGCAGGTATCTAGAATACTTACTTTAACAAGGCTGAAGGATATCTGAAGAACCATTAGAACCTCACAAAAAATACTTCAACATTGGCTCCATTCGTGGGACCCGCATTCAATCTGCCAAGGCTACAGAATGACAGGTTCGACACCTCCGGCAACCTTCGGGAGGGGGGGAATCAGGCAACCTTCGGGAGAGTGGGATCTGATTCCTCCCAGCAACGAGAGAGCAGATAGAAGGGTACGTGTCTGCACTCAAATCCATGATCAAAGAACACAATCGAAGGGATATTGTCCATCCGATACGACTAGACTTTGCTGATGAAAAAACCCCGGATAAAGGTGACCCCACAGGCAAGAAGAAGGAAATCATCACCGGAAACAAGATAAAAGATGACGACCTGGGAAAACCTTTCAAGGAAATCACGAAGTCTCCCTTTACCCGACGGTTGATCGAATTCTCAGCACCCGAACATAAAATGCCCACCCACATCAAATTGTACGATGGGTCAACAGACCCTCAGGACCATCTAAATAGGTTCACAGGGGCCGAAGGTCAGGGGAATGGCCAATGCCGGTGTGGTGTCGCATGTTCCAGCAGATGTTAGATGGGAAAGCGAGAGGATGGTTCGACCGTCTTCCTCCGGGAAGTATAGACGAATGGGTTGACCTTAGTTCGAGACTCGTTTTTTCTTGCACAAGACCTGTCTCAAGGACCCAACGGAGATAACCAAGATCGTAAGAAAAGCCAACGAGACACTACCGGAGTTCAAAGAAAGGTGGACCATCGAGACAGGGTTCATACAAGGTGTGCCGGAGATCATGAGGATCTCCTCATTCATGAGTGGAAGCAAGTGTCCTGAGTTAGCCAAGCGGTTCGCTGACAAGGTACCAAAGACTGTTGATGAGATGATGGTCCGGGTAGATGACTTTGTTAGGTCAGAAGAAGCTTTCGCCAGCACGGAGTTACCCAGGGGTGAACATTATGACATATCCAAGAAGACGTCAACCGGCCTCTTTCGGAAAGACGAAAGAACCCCCCCCCCCCCCGGGACACTACGGGGGTGATAACATCAAATAGTCTTGAATATTAAGTGTCAATTTCCCCCATTAATGCTTGTAATTTATATCATTTATATGGATTTACGCTTGTTTTCCATTGTTTTCCACTTTCAGGTAAATTACGAGCATTGGAGCTAAAGAGACGCGGAATTGGAGAAATATCAAAGAATTATCATAGTATGTTGACTTTAAAGAAGTTACCGCGTAACTCATCTCTCACATTACGCCGTAACTAATGCGTGACTCAGAAATCCAACTCATTAGAAGATTACGGCGTAACTCCCCCTAAAGACTACGACGTAACTATATTAGGTCAAATGAGGTTCCACACCGCTGATAACTACGCCCTAACTATTTCATCAACTACGGCGTAACCAAGAAATATTGAAGATACGGCGTAACTACTCATAAGGTTACGCCGTAACCAGCAGATCTAGTGCAAAATACGAAAGAATTGAAGATTACGGCGTAACTCTTATATTAGTTACGCCGTAACCCAGATCTGGCCTATAAATACCCCACGATTTCCAGCATTTCAAAGCATCTCATTCCACACACCACAACCAAAGAACGTGGAAAGAAGCCAAAGGCAGGTCTAGAGGAGCATACGGAGTTGTCTCCAAGGGAGAAATCACTCCCCTACGATAAGCATTAGCATTTTATCTTTTCTTTACTTTCTATTCATGTATTTCGTAACTTTGAATATTGAATTGATTTGTATGGTTAATATGAGCGGCTAAGCACCTCTTGGTGCTGGCCTAGTTATGATTCCTTAATTGTTTTGTTTGCGTTTACATTACTTTCGTATAATTATTTCTAAGTGTATGCATGCATAGTTTATTGGTAGCTACCCTTGTTTCGGTAGTTTTGAATAGCGGTAGAGGCTAGTTGCTTAGGAGATATGACCAACTGACCCTAAGTGAGTAGACTGAGACGGGAAGGGTAAGATATGACCAACTGACAACCCTTTCTACTTGTGCCATTTGACCAACTGATCACCTACCGTTTGGATGAACTTAAGAATTAGGGGGTGAGTGTTTAAGTTGCTAACGCCCGGGCACTCACTATTATAAATCTAGCATGTAGCGGTACTTAATGACTTGGCTTAGGGGACCAGAAACAACTGGACTTATGAAGGGACACCTGACTTCTCCAGTGGTGGTATCTTTGCTGATAGGTTAGGGCGAATTGACCAAATGTTGTCCTCTCGAATTTGACCCCACCTGAAGTAATTGGAAGTAAGTAGACATAGACATTACTAGCTAGAAGGAATAACTAGGTTAGCACCACTCTCCTCTATTGATTAAACCTTTGCCTTTTATCTGCTTTTATCTGCTTTAGTAGTTAATTAATTAAATTCGTTATCGAAAACATTATTAAAATCTGTGACACCTAGACTTAGTAATTGTCCAACACACATAGCTCTTGGGACAACCTCGTTTTTACCGAATACTACACTACACACGACCGGGTACACTGCCCGTTAGTGCATTAGGGTAGACCATAGGTATAACGAGACTTTATAAATATTAAAACCTGGTCAGTAAAACATGCATCAAGTTTTTTGGAGCCGCTACCGGAGAGTTATATTAGGATTACTATTGAGTCTTTCGTTTTGTTTTAAACTATTTCTCACGATCATTATTCAAGTTTTCAGGTACCATGAAAGTTGTTAACATTGATGACCTCACTCTTGAGGAATATTTGGCGTTGACAAGAGCAGAACAAGGGCCGGGTCTCGTAAGACCGGCGATTGGAGCGGATGTCCGCTTTGAAATTAAAGATCAATTTATGAGGGAGCTTCGTGCTAACGCTTTTTCAGGAAACAGGGACGAGGATGCATATGAGCACGTCGAAAATGTTCTATACATCGCAAGCCTTTTCAACATTTCGGGCGTGTCTCATGATGATGTTATGCTAAGGGTATTCCCCATGACTCTTGCTGGAGCTGCCAGAAGATGGATTGAAAGATTGCCCGCCAGGGCAATTAATACTTGGGCTCTACTTAAGAAGCATTTCATTCAAAGGTATTGTCCTCCGTCGAAGATTTCTAACCAGCTTTTGGAGATCCATAATTTCAAACAAGAAGACGATGAAACGTTGTATCAGGCTTGGGATAGATACAACGATCTCCTTTACAAATGTCCTACACATGATCTGAACAACCAGCAAAATGTCAATATCTTCTACAAAGGAATCAACGTAACTACAAGGCAGATGTTGGACTATCAAGGACCTATCCCGAACATGACTCCTACTCTTGCAATTGAAGCCATTCAAAAAATGGCTGTATATTCTCAAAAATGGCACGACGGAGGAAGTAAAAGAAACCAAAGCGGAAGTTTTGACGGATATGCAGCAATTGCTAGTAAAATTGAAAATGTAAGTCGAGACATGCTGAAAGTCAGAGAAACCGTCCATGCCATCCAAGTGGGTTGTGAAAGCTGTGGGGGAGGACACCTCGTGAAGAATTGTCCTCACGTTGACGAAGAAAATATAATTGAAGAAGCCAAATATGGAGAAAATCGACTATTTTACGGAGATAATCGGAATAGTAACGGGTACCGGGGAAATTACAACCGTGGGCCTTATGGAGAAAGAAAGCCCAATCTTGAAGAAACAATTAACAAATTCCTGGAAAGTCCAGCCCAAAGACAAAAGGAACAAGATGAGTGGTTAAAAGAATTCCAGGAAAACACTGACAGAAGCCTTTCCAATCACGACACAACCCTAGAAAACCTTGAATCTATGGTGGAAAAGCTTAGTGAGAAAGTGAGAAGGAATAACAATAAACCTAAAGGATCGAAACCCACAGTGGAATGTAAAGTGATTTTTGCTGATAATGACTCAAAGATACAGGCCAAAGATACGGATTCTGGTAAAAATCCCGTCGACAGATCTGAGTTACGCCGTAACCTGTCTGAAGAGTTACGGCGTAACTATGTTTTTGACAGCGAAAAAGGGGTTATGAAGAATGTTGATAAGGACGACTCTAGCGAGTTACGCCGTAACCAAAAATCTGAGTTACAGCGTAACTGGGATACATGGGCAGACGAATTCCTCGAAGTAGACGAAACAGGAACACCGGAGATTAACGGATGGTCCCACGATATTAACTTATGCCCTCTATCCCCATCTAAGAGGAAATATCACGGGTGCAAAAAGATACCCGTAGCTAAGGGGGATTGGTATGATCTATGGGCCTCGTGTGACCCGAGAAATGAAATTTGCGATGGAGGTAGCGATAAGGATAGGGTCAAGAATAACAAATTCATGTGGCCTGCATATACTGATGATGAAAGACTGAAAAAACTCTCCTTCGAGGATTAAGAGGAGCCACCTACCTCTCACTGGTGTACTCCGATAATCATAATCGATGATGAATCCACACGAGCATGGCCTACGTGCGACCCCTTCCGTGAGTATTGCAATGGTAGGGATAGTGTTAAGGAAGAAGAATGGACGTGCCCTCACGAGCTTGAAAGACATAATATCAAGTTCGAGGATTTGACATTTGATGATTGGTACGCAATACAATTCGGGAATGCTAAGATTAACCCGAATCTTCTTAAAAAAACTCAAGATTGACTACGAGGATCATAATCAGAAAAAGGAAGTGGCTAATAATGACATCTACTGCATGGAAGATCATTTAGGCGAAACTGACAACAATGAAATCTGAAGTCACTGGTGTGAAAGGATAAAATCTCCTGGGGAACTTTTCTGGGCATCATGAAACCCTTATAAAGATAAATGTAACGGAGGAAGCAACTTAAAGAGAATGGGAGAAGACGAATTCTTTTGGACCTCAACCAACGATAAGGAAAGGACAAGTTTGCCTTGGTTGGACAACTTGGGATTTGATAGTTGGGTAAATATCAAGTATGGACATGTAGATACATTAACACAAGAGAAGATTTGGAAAGAATACATGAGTAAAGAAAATTCAAACAACGAGGGTCCTAACAACTCGAGTGAAATAACAGTTGAGGATGACAAGGAGTTAGTAAGAAATGAAAAGGAAGAATGCAAGCATGTACTAGTGGAGAATCTGCTTGATGAAGAATGGTTTAAAGGTACCGATTCTGACGACGATGACATTGAAGGGATTTTAGATTACCTCGAGTTGCAAGGGAATGAGGAATTTACTGGCCCAGACGATGAAGCATATGAGCAAAGGAGGTGCAAACTCCTTGGGATTCCTTACAAGAGGCCGCCACCTATTATTGTTGAAAAGTATAAGTTTACTCGCTACCACTTGGGTCTGGAGGAAATTTTTTGCAAAATTCGGAAGATCGAGACTAAAGAATACCTCCGCACGGCCACGAATGTCGCTTGGGTCAGGCATAACTTGATGAATGACATTGAGGAAGTCGGCCAGGTCCAAAGGCCCCCAAAAGCCCCGCGGCTCTGAGTCTAACTTAAAGACTAGTAAATAAAGAAAAGTGCTCTTTCGGGAGACAACCCAAATTATCCCCTTATTTTATTTTGTTTCTAGGGTTTTGTGTTTTTAACCATTTTTGCAGGAAATGATTGCTGCTGCATTTTGCTGATCTGACCATAGTTACGGCGTAACTCATCTCTGTGATTACGCCGTAACCAACCTTTTGCAGCAGAACTTTAGACGAATTACCAATTACAGCGTAATACAATCTCAGCGATTACGCCGTAGCCACTCGCTTTGCAGCTTATGTCAGATTTTGCCAGTTACGGCGTAACTCCCTCAAAGAGTTATGACGTAACCTTCCTCTGCTTTACTTCTTTCAGTTTAAAACACAATAACCTTGTATTAGTATTTTAAATGAACTTCGTGGGTGTGTTCCCTGTAAACCCTCACGAGACTTCACTCGTCCACTTGGGACACCAAGTGGTTTAAAAGGCTTGTTGCATATGCTAAATGCAACCGTGATTCCTACGAAAGTGAGTTAGGTTTGTTTTTATTTTTCATTTTTCTTTTTAGAATTATGCTTGTCGGTAGTGTGATTTCAGGGATTGAAGTTTGTTCATGATGCTTATACGAAGGCACGTCTCTTTTTCGTGGGCCTTCTTTCTTTTTGGAGCTAATTTCAGGGAAGTTCTCGCTCTAATTCTACTTTTCTCTTCACCTTTATTTAATGCTTAGTACAAAAGGGACTTTGTACAATTCAAGTGGGGGGACGGGAGTAGAATTATCTCTTGAACATTATTTTGCTCTCGTTTTTCTAGTTTATTTTGAAAAATTATGCCATTTTTAAAATTTTGACATGTTTTTCTTAACCTAACTAGATTAGACCTTAGCCGAGCACATACAACCCTTGAAATTATATGGTGAGATTAGCCTTATCCGTTTCCAATATTTTACCCCAAATCCACCAAATTATGAGTGTGCCGGTAGCTTGTAAACTTTAGAACTTGGCCTTTGCATCATTTCGAGACCATAGACGAGGTATGTTGAGTTAGCTCGATGTATTTGGACTTTTCAGTTTAAGAAGGCAATATTATAGGATTATCACCCAAATAGCCTACCATTATATGTCTATCGATTAGTCACCTCGACTTCTCGACCCCTATGTGAAACCCTTTTGTTGCACTCACCTTTAGTGCAAGATACCCCTAGATATACCCATCTGAGCCATTCCTTTCATTTTGTTAACCCAATATATTTTTTCGATACACCTAAACACCTTAGCCTACCATGTAGTCTTTATTTGTGATTGGGAAGTCATCATTTGCCTAAGTTCAAGGCTCAAGTGGAAAGGTTAGGAAATCACACTTTCGTCGACGACATATTCTTGAAGATCATTGAAGACCCCCCGTATTCCCATTGTTCATCTCAAGTGGGGGGATATTATGTTTAGTTATTATTGTTATGTTGAAAAAAAATTGTTATGTTATTTAGTTATTGTAAAGTGCGATGTTATAAGCACTATGTTATGAGCTTTATAGATTTAGTATCGAGGAGGCCACCTCGGTCACATTCGAAGATTGGAGTTGGTAAATTTTCCAACAGTTGGAGAAAAGGTAGCGTGCCCATCACGATATCCTCTAATGACACATTTACCTAGTATTTCATGATCCGGTTTCTTGACTTCAAAGCTTGAACTTTGGGCGGACGGTAAGTGGTGAATGACTTGGTTATAGATTTAGACTACCTGCTTGATTTTTATTTTACACCATTTATATATCCCATGTCTTATCCTACCCTTTAGTCATGAAGCGTGTCTAGGTGATGCAGCGAGCAATCTTTGGTGTCTTGGCCATGGATTTGGTCATGTATCATTGATTTTGTCCACTTCGCCGTGACATGTTAGTAATGACGAGTCACCCCTTAACCTTTGTCGTGTCTACCCATATTGCCTTCGAGAATTGTTTAGCCCTTAACTCTAGTGGTGGAGATTTGTGTAACCGCCAAGATTATGATAGAATACTGTAGCAACCCGTAATTTTTCATAAGGTAAAATGACTATTTTACCCGTTGACTTTTAAAGTTGACTTTTGACTATTTGACTTTTCCAATAATGTAAACACGTTTACCATAACCGGTGATTAACCGGTAATTTTCCAAGCAAAATAATTCACTCTATTTTGAATTATCACTCTCTGAACACTTCTGTCTATTTAGCGAGAAGTTATCTCGTAAAACGTGAAAACTACATATAACGTGTAACCGACACCGCACTAGTTCTGGTTAAATCCCGATAGTTATTTCTTGGAGTCGATAATATTGTTTATATACTACTATTATAAAAACACTCCTAGAAATATATTTCTCGCAATTACCAACCCAGGGTACTGCGTTCATACTTTAGCTCAATAGAACACGGGGTACACAATACACTAAATAATACTGTAGTGATCATCCTAACCCTTTAATAAATTATCCCCACCGCCTTTTTTTTTTACTTTAAAAGAACAGATAGATCATATCTATCATTTATCTTCCATCTCTCTCACTCTTTCACTGCCCTTCTCTCCTCTCTCTTGATAACCCTCACACCCCACCATGGTACCACTTCTGCTGCCACCACACCATCACGAGCTACCACTTCTATCCATCTTTACTGAAGATCCATGGTTGTGGTGTGTCATTTGGGGTTTTAATCGTGGTCTTTGGGTCTCGTTTGGTTCAAGTTAATCACCACAGTAGCACCACCATCTTGTGTCCTCCCTCCTCACGTTGGTATGTTAAACCATACATCAATCTTTTACACATCTTGTTCTTTAATTAGAACCGATTGTTAGATCATATTATTTGGTTTTCGTGGAATTAAAAACGAGTTTATTAATGTTTTTGAAAAGCTATTCGTGTGGTCAAACTAGTCAAAGTGATGTTTGTAATTGATCAATTTTACTCTCTGGTCGGGTCAAGAAACCCACGTATGGGTTACGGGTTAAACCCGATTTGGTCTCTTGTTAGTATAAATTATCCACTTGATGTGTTGCTAATATGAATTTATTTGATTTATGCGTCGTGTCGTGTGTATACCCAATTTGGGGTTGGGTCGAGACCTTTGAGGGTCACGATTTGACTGTGATCTTGCTCATGGTTATGTATTCCTTTTTTTTATGTTAATATTGTTTGGTTCGGCTTTGATTTTAAATCCGTTTAGGGTGAGTCGATCCACTTTGGTCTCAAGTTAGTCTTAGATTTGCTTATTTGAAAATCTTGACTTATTTTTTTTACTCGGGTGTGTTTGTTCTCGGCTGGAAAGAATCCACCCAAAGGGGTTGTTTGATTTGCCTTTGTTCGGTCCACAACAACAACCCGAGATGGGTGTTTGTTGTTGTTTATTTCAGCTCGCTGTCAGCCACAAAATCCCCAAGGGGTACTTGTTGTTGCTCTCGGTTCACAGCCACCCCGAGGGTGTGCTTGTTTGTTTGGCTCTGTACACGACAGCCCCGAAGGGGTGTCGTTGTTGTTTGATTGTTTGGTTTGCTCTCGGCTTTAATCACCCATGGGGTGCGTTTGGTACTCGATAGACCAGAAGACAACACCCACAAGTAGGGTGCGTTGGGTTTGTTTGTTTCAGCCAATATGACAGCCCCTAAAGGGCGTTTTGTTGCTGAACTTTCTGCACAAACAAGTATTTGGCGCTGCTTATTTTCAGCCCAAAGAGGGCGCTTTATTGCTGAATTTTCTGCACCAAAGCGGGTGCGTTGTCTGCTGATTTTCAGCTTCTAAATGGGTGCGTTGTTCGCTAATTTTCTACACCAAATGGTGGTGTTTGTTTTGCTTCAGTATAGCCCCAACTAGGGGCATTTGGTTTCACATTTTACAGCCCAAGAGAGGCTGTTTAGGTTGCTTATTTTCTGCACTCAAGGGGGGTGTTTGGAATTGCTTATTTTGAAATATATAATCTGTCCAGATTTCATCTCGTATGAACAGTAGCCATAAAATATTTTTGACAACGTATAATCTTAAAAATATGTTAGTATACTTAATTACCTTTCCAGGGATATAAAGAACGTAAAAATCGGACTTAAAACGAGAAAGATGTGACTAAATGAAGTATAACGAAACTTATATATTTTGACAGCATTTATAAAAATAAATGCAATCTGTCCAGTTTTTGAAATAGAATTTTGACCACTTTCGGGTCCGATTTGGCCAAAACTTATTGAATAAAACTTGTCCGAAATGATATTTTACCTAAAGTAGTGACTTTTCTTTTGTCCCGAAAATGCTTATTTTTGTTATTACATTGACTTTGGTGTATATATATAGACCTAGCATTACTTGCATAACATATATTCTTGTTTAAAATTGACACAGTAATTGCAACTAAGCTAGACAAATTTAAAGTGGTTCTAACTAGGACAAGGATGCATTTGGGTTGTTTCAGTAGCAGGGTAAGTTCAAAAATAAAAATACAAATAAGAGTATTCTTATTTGCTAAGCTATTAATCTAACTAGTAATAATATTTAAGATTATTACACATCGGACTAACGTAATTTATTTATTTTGACATCGTAATTATTAGTTAAGTTTCGGCTTAATATTTTGGACAACGAATTCGGTACGGGATATACTCATTTAGACTAAACATATTGGATAATTGGATTATATTTTGAACTTTTATCGGACTACATTGGACATATATCAGACTTATACCGAATATAACGAATTAGGACTCGAACTTTAGACATTAGACTCGTGACGGACTTAGATATCGGACTTATACCAGACTAAAAGCATTGGACTTGTTGAACTTGTATTGATTTGTAGAAATTGATTTTTGTTTAAAGTTTATCGACTTGTTATCGTTCTATAAACGAACGGGTCATGAAAGGAATTTATAAAATTCCAATACTTTTGCGACTCGTTTTCTTGAGACATCTTGTCTATTCTTTTACTTTATAATATATATTATACTTTGGCGTGCGTTTGTCTTGAGTCTATGATTTTATACTACCACACGAGTGATGATACTAAATTTTCTTACAAACATTGAAACGAATCTTCCACGAAAACTAAAACGTTTTATCCTTTGAAAATCATGCGAATCGATTACTTTCTGTGTGTCATGTTTTGACACAAGCTCATATCTATTAGGTTGTGCCGATTCCTTATTGTCATGCTTTATTTGACACCGTTGCATTACTTATGTCACTACATGCTAAGGTGAGTTTTCATAGCCCCGATTTATTCAAGTTTATACATTATTTCAAACCTACGGGGGAGAATACATTGCACATCATTTTTATTACGATACCAAGTATATCAAATTCATTACATTGCTTAAGTTAATTCATTGCCAATTGAATGTCCCCATATCAGAAATCATGAACCGTTAATTACTGGGTAAGCGAGGGTGAGTGGATAGATCTATTGAGGGTGACTCCTCCATCCGGGTTGGTGGATTCCAACTGGTCAAACGGATGCATTTCATTTAATATCATTATTTGAGTTGTTTGGCAAAACACTCTGTTGGGGCGAACATCATGATCAGTCTAGCTTCGGTGTCATGTGCTTATAGCAATTGTAACATTTTTATGTGACATATTTGTCATACATGGCCTATACTTGTGGTAGTCGTATAAAATATTTTCATAAGCTCTATGAACTCACTCAACCTTTGTGTTGACACTTTTAGCAATGTATTTTCAGGTAACTAAGGCATTCACTTCATGACATGCATGTGGACATATCATAGAGTCGCGGTGACGACGCGTCTCACATGGGATTTATACACTTTAAAAACATCATTTGGCTTGTAACAAATTTATTTCCGCACATGATGATTTTCATTTGGGACCTACACTTTGTAAACACTGATTATTTTATTAAATCAAACGATGCGTTTTCCAAACGACACTTTAGGTTGTTCAATATATCTGTAACTGTGATACTATGACAGTCAATCCCCAGGAATTCCATTCCGCTGCAAAACAGGTAATTTGGGGGTGTGACAGATTGGCATCAGAGCTTCGGTTATAGAGAACTAGGTTGCATCATTGACCCTAGACTATAACTACATCATCATAGCATCTCATCATTTCATCATAAGTGCATATTCACTTCACATGCGGATTCATACGCACATTATTCGAGTTATTTACTTTCATTTCAAATCGATTGTCATATAGATGTTTTGAGATACCCATTCCATTATCCTTTCTTCAGACTCCAATGTGGAGAATATCTTGACATTCCGTACTACAATATTAACATCAATTGACTCCGCACTAAACACATCACCGATAACATCGGATGCCGAGACGAAGCCTTCAAGAAGGGTGAAGTCGCTCTCACTCCTCTGTTTTACCACTAACATGTCGTGTTAGACGTTATTCACACATTAAGTCACTAAACTATCATACATTTGAAGCACTTACGACACCTCATAACCCATCGTCTAGAAACCGTCAATCATTTTGAAAAATAACCTCAAACTTATCACCTTCTATCACATCTCTTTAGAGCGCTTATTCTTAACATAGGACTTTGATACGTCTCACCCTTCCTCTTATTTGGAGAGTTATGGCTCCATGCCTACTCCTTAACACGATACTATGTTATTTATATAAAGACTACATAACTGCATATGCCTATTCCAAGGCATTATGGCACAACCAGATATCACCGATCATATACTTTTTGTGATCTACGAAACTTTCTCAGACATTGTGGTTAATACAATGGTCTCATTATTATTAAGACATTGTAAGTATATAATGGTACTCTTTATATCTTAAGCATCGTGAGATACACAGTTGACTTAGATATATCTCAGACATTAAGAGATACGCAATAGTTTTATCTATTTCTCAAACATTGTGAGAAAACTATTTCATAACTATGAACTCACCAATTCTTTTGAACGCTATGTTGATTTTCTATGATTATTTTACTCCTCGGCTTCGAAGATGAGTGTGAACATTCATTCCATACTCTTGGAACACTTTTAACGTCTCATAATATATCGCCTTGTAACTCATCGATTAAGTATGAGTGTTGCGTCGGAAATTCTTAAGTAGGATGATTTGGAATATCCTTATTTAAATGGACTGGGACGCCTTTTCATTTAAATAAAGAAATTGTAAATCGCCGAACCATAAGTTTATAATTTCTTACTTACATAAATTGGGACGCTTCTTTATGTAAGTAATGAATTATATATGAGTGGGCTTAATTGTATCCGATACGACATGAGTATGAACTCGAACTCAAGAATCACTAGTATTCTTTGAAAAGATCTAGAAAACACGACAGTGTCTTACAACCTAATTTCATTCTTAAGTTATCAATTTTGCTGATACAAATCCTTACAAATATGAACCGTTAGTCGAACTAATGATTTGGCTGCAGTCACTTGAAACCCGACCTGATAGAATCAGATGTTTCAAGAACATAATTGAAACCCGACCTGATAGAATCAGATGTTTCAAGAACAGAATTTTGTTGCCACGAACTTGATTATGCACGAGTCACATAAGTATAACTATTTCATATTGTTGAGCTAGCGGACTTGTTACACTCTTGAGCTAATGGATTTAGTTCAGTCTCGAACTAACAAACTGGCTGTGATATCCCATCATCCATCACATAAGCTCCCATGAGCTCCTCCCATTTGTTGGCCATTATTTTGGGGACATTATTTCCCCAAATGTTCTCACTTTCCACATCCCATCACCGTTTGTTACTATTGTTGTTACTGTTTTATTTTTCCTGTTGTTAGATCCTTGAGCAGTCTAAGCTTGCACAACTTGATCTACTAACAAGACATTTGAATTGTTTCATCCGGTGTGAGTAATCACACGAAGCTACGTTCTCTTGAATACTGAGTGGAAATTCTCAAATGAACTTTTCCCATAACTTCTCATTGGTTGAGACCATCACTGGACACACTACTGCCAACTCTTGAAAGCGAAGAATATAAGTTGTGATATCAACACTACCGACAGCAAGGAAACTTCACTTTCATTTCTTGCACCTCATTCCGAAGACAATACTTCTTGATTACAATTTCTCCAACTCAGTCCAAGCAATCTTGTGAGTATTCTCAATACTAATAGATTGAGCAACAATATTTTACCCTGACAAAGCATTGTCCAGAACCATGCTTGCGGCATATTTGACTTTGCAATCTTTAGCACAATTGCGGATTAGAATTTCTAAGCTTGCCGCTCATAAAATCCTTGTAAGGAATCTAGTACAACATTTACTTCCTGCCCCCGAAATATTAGGCCACACATTATCACCAGAAAGGTTACACAGATGTAAGCGTTAACTTTCAAAACTTCATGCTAGGATTAAGGTTTTGTTGAAAGCTTCATTTTGGGAAATTAGAAAAGCCAAACTTAAGATATATTGGACTTTATACGATATTAGCAAGAATTAGCCTGATAGCTTACAGACTCGAGCTACCATCCAAAATTAGCAGTGTACACACCGGCCTTCGTGTGTGCAATCTAAAGAAGGGTCTTTTTGATGAAACACTTACTACTCCCCTAGAAGAGACCTACATTGATGAACGTCTGAACTCTATCGGAGAATCTACTAAGATCACAAACCATGAGGTCAAACTACTTAAGCATAGTTACATTTCTATTGACAAAACTCAATGGAACTCTAGAAGAGGTCCTGAATTCATGTGGGAACGTGAAGATAAACTCACACACATCGTCAGCAGATAACACTCACTGAACTTCGGGACGAAGTTCCCTTAAGGGGTAGAGACTGTAGCAACCCGTAATTTTTCATAAGGTAAAATAACTATTTTACCCATTGACTTTTAAAGTTGACTTTTGACTATTTGACTTTTCCAATAATGTAAACACGTTTACCATAACCGGTGATTAACCGGTAATTTTCCAAGCAAAATAATTCACTCTATTTTGAATTATCACTCTCTGAACACTTCTGTCTATTTAGCGAGAAGTTATCTCGTAAAACGTGAAAACTACATATAACGTGTAACCGACACCGCACTAGTTCTGGTTAAATCCCGATAGTTATTTCTTGGAGTCGATAATATTGTTTATATACTACTATTATAAAAACACTCCTAGAAATATATTTCTCGCAATTACCAACCCAGGGTACTGCGTTCATACTTTAGCTCAATAGAACACGGGGTACACAATACACTAAATAATACTGTAGTGATCATCCTAACCCTTTAATAAATTATCCCCACCGCCTTTTTTTTTTTTACTTTAAAAGAACAGATAGATCATATCTATCATTTATCTTCCATCTCTCTCACTCTTTCACTGCCCTTCTCTCCTCTCTCTTGATAACCCTCACACCCCACCATGGTACCACTTCTGCTGCCACCACACCATCACGAGCTACCACTTCTATCCATCTTTACTGAAGATCCATGGTTGTGGTGTGTCATTTGGGGTTTTAATCGTGGTCTTTGGGTCTCGTTTGGTTCAAGTTAATCACCACAGTAGCACCACCATCTTGTGTCCTCCCTCCTCACGTTGGTATGTTAAACCATACATCAATCTTTTACACATCTTGTTCTTTAATTAGAACCGATTGTTAGATCATATTATTTGGTTTTCGTGGAATTAAAAACGAGTTTATTAATGTTTTTGAAAAGCTATTCGTGTGGTCAAACTAGTCAAAGTGATGTTTGTAATTGATCAATTTTACTCTCTGGTCGGGTCAAGAAACCCACGTATGGGTTACGGGTTAAACCCGATTTGGTCTCTTGTTAGTATAAATTATCCACTTGATGTGTTGCTAATATGAATTTATTTGATTTCTGCGTCGTGTCGTGTGTATACCCAATTTGGGGTTGGGTCGAGACCTTTGAGGGTCACGATTTGACTGTGATCTTGCTCATGGTTATGTATTCCTTTTTTTTATGTTAATATTGTTTGGTTCGGCTTTGATTTTAAATCCGTTTAGGGTGAGTCGATCCACTTTGGTCTCAAGTTAGTCTTAGATTTGCTTATTTGAAAATCTTGACTTATTTTTTTTACTCGGGTGTGTTTGTTCTCGGCTGGAAAGAATCCACCCAAAGGGGTTGTTTGATTTGCCTTTGTTCGGTCCACAACAACAACCCGAGATGGGTGTTTGTTGTTGTTTATTTCAGCTCGCTGTCAGCCACAAAATCCCCAAGGGGTGCTTGTTGTTGCTCTCGGTTCACAGCCACCCCGAGGGTGTGCTTGTTTGTTTGGCTCTGTACACGACAGCCCCGAAAGGGTGTCGTTGTTGTTTGATTGTTTGGTTTGCTCTCGGCTTTAATCACCCATGGGGTGCGTTTGGTACTCGATAGACCAGAAGACAACACCCACAAGTAGGGTGCGTTGGGTTTGTTTGTTTCAGCCAATATGACAGCCCCTAAAGGGCGTTTTGTTGCTGAACTTTCTGCACAAACAAGTATTTGGCGCTGCTTATTTTCAGCCCAAAGAGGGCGCTTTATTGCTGAATTTTCTGCACCAAAGCGGGTGCGTTGTCTGCTGATTTTCAGCTTCTAAATGGGTGCGTTGTTCGCTAATTTTCTACACCAAATGGTGGTGTTTGTTTTGCTTCAGT
Source organism: Chrysanthemum seticuspe (assembly GCA_019973895.1). Classification (NCBI taxonomy): domain Eukaryota; kingdom Viridiplantae; phylum Streptophyta; class Magnoliopsida; order Asterales; family Asteraceae; genus Chrysanthemum; species Chrysanthemum seticuspe. The sequence goes on along the minus strand of BPTQ01000005.1, from coordinate 199,596,793 downwards.
ACAGCCCCAACTAGGGGCATTTGGTTTCACATTTTACAGCCCAAGAGAGGCTGTTTAGGTTGCTTATTTTCTGCACTCAAGGGGGGTGTTTGGAATTGCTTATTTTGAAATATATAATCTGTCCATATTTCATCTCGTATGAACAGTAGCCATAAAATATTTTTGACAACGTATAATCTTAAAAATATGTTAGTATACTTAATTACCTTTCCAGGGATATAAAGAACGTAAAAATCGGACTTAAAACGAGAAAGATGTGACTAAATGAAGTATAACGAAACTTATATATTTTGACAGCATTTATAAAAATAAATGCAATCTGTCCAGTTTTTGAAATAGAATTTTGACCACTTTCGGGTCCGATTTGGCCAAAACTTATTGAATAAAACTTGTCCGAAATGATATTTTACCTAAAGTAGTGACTTTTCTTTTGTCCCGAAAATGCTTATTTTTGTTATTACATTGACTTTGGTGTATATATATAGACCTAGCATTACTTGCATAACATATATTCTTGTTTAAAATTGACACAGTAATTGCAACTAAGCTAGACAAATTTAAAGTGGTTCTAACTAGGACAAGGATGCATTTGGGTTGTTTCAGTAGCAGGGTAAGTTCAAAAATAAAAATACAAATAAGAGTATTCTTATTTGCTAAGCTATTAATCTAACTAGTAATAATATTTAAGATTATTACACATCGGACTAACGTAATTTATTTATTTTGACATCGTAATTATTAGTTAAGTTTCGGCTTAATATTTTGGACAACGAATTCGGTACGGGATATACTCATTTAGACTAAACATATTGGATAATTGGATTATATTTTGAACTTTTATCGGACTACATTGGACATATATCAGACTTATACCGAATATAACGAATTAGGACTCGAACTTTAGACATTAGACTCGTGACGGACTTAGATATCGGACTTATACCAGACTAAAAGCATTGGACTTGTTGAACTTGTATTGATTTGTAGAAATTGATTTTTGTTTAAAGTTTATCGACTTGTTATCGTTCTATAAACGAACGGGTCATGAAAGGAATTTATAAAATTCCAATACTTTTGCGACTCGTTTTCTTGAGACATCTTGTCTATTCTTTTACTTTATAATATATATTATACTTTGGCGTGCGTTTGTCTTGAGTCTATGATTTTATACTACCACACGAGTGATGATACTAAATTTTCTTACAAACATTGAAACGAATCTTCCACGAAAACTAAAACGTTTTATCCTTTGAAAATCATGCGAATCGATTACTTTATGTGTGTCATGTTTTGACACAAGCTCATATCTATTAGGTTGTGCCGATTCCTTATTGTCATGCTTTATTTGACACCGTTGCATTACTTATGTCACTACATGCTAAGGTGAGTTTTCATAGCCCCGATTTATTCAAGTTTATACATTATTTCAAACCTACGGGGGAGAATACATTGCACATCATTTTTATTACGATACCAAGTATATCAAATTCATTACATTGCTTAAGTTAATTCATTGCCAATTGAATGTCCCCATATCAGAAATCATGAACCGTTAATTACTGGGTAAGCGAGGGTGAGTGGATAGATCTATTGAGGGTGACTCCTCCATCCGGGTTGGTGGATTCCAACTGGTCAAACGGATGCATTTCATTTAATATCATTATTTGAGTTGTTTGGCCAAACACTCTGTTGGGGCGAACATCATGATCAGTCTAGCTTCGGTGTCATGTGCTTATAGCAATTGTAACATTTTTATGTGACATATTTGTCATACATGGCCTATACTTGTGGTAGTCGTATAAAATATTTTCATAAGCTCTATGAACTCACTCAACCTTTGAGTTGACACTTTTAGCAATGTATTTTCAGGTAACTAAGGCATTCACTTCATGACATGCATGTGGACATATCATAGAGTCGCGGTGACGACGCGTCTCACATGGGATTTATACACTTTAAAAACATCGTTTGGCTTGTAACAAATATATTTCCGCACATGATGATTTTCATTTGGGACCTACACTTTGTAAACACTGATTATTTTATTAAATCAAACGATGCGTTTTCCAAACGACACTTTAGGTCGTTCAATATATCTGTAACTGTGATGCTATGACAGTCAATCCCCAGGAATTTCATTCCGCTGCAAAACAGGTAATTTGGGGGTGTGACAAATACATGCTATGACTGTGCGATTGAGTGATCACCCCGAAATTGACACTAAGAATAGTTGAGAGATTTGAGTGTTTCGTTCGCATTTCGTGAGGTGTTCTGCTTTGTTTTATTCTAGCATAAGGGATTTGTAAACTTATATTTTCTAGGTTATGGGAGATATCTTTTTAGGAATCTTTCTTAATAAGGTCTACTTCAGGGCAAGTAGAGTTCAAGTGGGGAGATATTTGATAACATCAAATAGTCCTGAATATTAAGTGTCAATTTCCCCAGATAATGCTTTTAATTTATATCATTTATATGGATTTACGCTTGTTTTCCATTGTTTTCCACTTTCAGGTAAGTTACGAGCATTGGAGCTAAAGAGACGCGGAATTGGAGAAATATCAAAGATTTATCATAGTATGTTGACTTTGAAGAAGTTACAGCGTAACTCATCTCTCACATTACGCCGTAACTAAAGCGTGACTCAGAAAGCCAACTCGTTAGAAGATTACGGCGTAACTCCCCCTAAAGACTACGACGTAACTATATTAGGTCAAATGAGGTTCCACGCCGCTGATAACTACGTCGTAACTATTTCATCAACTACGGCGTAACCAAGAAATATTGAAGATACGGCGTAACCACTCATAAGGTTACGCCGTAACCAGTAGATTTAGTGCAAAATACGAAGGAATTGAAGATTAGGGTGTAACTCTTATATTAGTTACGCCGTAACCCAGATCTGGCCTATAAATACCCCACGATTTCCAGCATTTCAAAGCATCCCATTCCACACACCACAACCAAAGAACGTGGGAAGAAGCCAAAGGCGGGTCTAGAGGAGCATACGTAGCTGTCTCCAAGGGAGAAATCACTCCCCTACGATAAGCATTAGCATTTTATATTTTCTTTACTTTCGATTCATGTATTTTGTAACTTTGAATATTGAATTGATTTGTATGGTTAATATGAGCGGTTAAGCACCTCTTGGTGCTGGCCTAGTTATGATTCCATAATTGTTTTGTTTGCGTTTACATTACTTCCGTATAATTATTTCTAAGTGTATGCATGCATAGTTTATTGGTAGCTACCCTTGTTTCGATAGTTTTGAATAGCGGTAGAGGCTAGTTGCTTAGGAGATATGACCAACTGACCCTAAGTGAGTAGACTGAGACGGGAAGGGTAAAATATGACCAACTGACGACCATTTCTACTTGTGTGATTTGACCAACTGATCACCTACCGTTTGGATGAACTTAAGAATTAGGGGGTGAGTGTTTAAGTTGCTAACGCCCGGGCACTCACTATTATAAATCTAGCATGTAGCGGTACTTAATGACTTGGCTTAGGGGACCAGGAACAACTGGACTTATGAAGGGACACCTGACTTCTCCAGTGGTGGCATCTTTACTGATAGGTTAGGGCGAATTGACCAAATGTTGTCCTCTCGAATTTGACCCCACCTGAAGTAATTGGAAGTAAGTAGACGTAGACATTACTAGCTAGGAGGAATAACTAGGTTAGCACCACTCTCCTCTATTGATTAAACCTTTGCCTTTTATCTGCTTTAGTAGTTAATTAATTAAATTCCTTATCGAAATCATTATTAAAATCTGTGACACCTAGACTTAGTAATAATCCAACACACATAGCTCTTGGGACGACCTCGGTTTTACCAAATACTACACTACACACGACTGGGTACACTGCCCGTTAGTGCATTAGGGTAGACAATAGGTATAACGAGACTTTATAAATATTAAAACCTGGTCAGTAAAGCCTGCATCAAGAGGATAAAAGAAATGAAGGACGACATGGATATTCGAGCAGGGACCTTGGCAATTCCTACCGTCATAGGGATAGGCAGGCACCTTATTTACCCCCTCGAGGTGACCACCAAAGTCACAACATTCCTCGGCTGACATTGGATTCACTCATCAAGCCTCCGAAAAAGATTCTGGCTACCGAACATCAGCTACGCCTAACTCCTCCCAAGCCGATGCGTGACCCACCAAGGAAGGAAAACCAAGAAAAATACTGTGACTATCACGGTGAAAAGGGACACTACACAAATGACTGTTACCAACTCAAGAAGCAACTAGAGTTAGCTTTAGAGTCGGGAAAGTTGAACCACCTGGTTAGATATCTCAGACATAAGGGCAGACAAGATCCTCCAAAGAAGGAGGTGGGGGCCAAGGATAAGGTCATCAACATGGTTCGAGCATGGCCCGAAAGGAGAAAGTGGAAGTCGATAGAACATGAGGAGGGGTGGATGAATGTACCAAAACCTTTCCCCCTCTTCCGGAGGGGGATGTATCGGACGACCCGCTCATAATCGAAGCAACGATGGAAGGATACTTGGTGAGAAGCGTGTTTGTTGACGAAGGGGATTCGGTGGAAGTAATGTTTGAGCACTGTTACAACCTGAGCCCAGAGATAAGATCTCGGCTGAAACAAACCCAAACGAACTTGCTCGTGTTCGCAGGACAAGTGACGAAACCGCTAGGGAAGATTGAACCAGATGTGTCGTTCAGATATGAAGGGCTATACCGGAAAGTCAGGATGAAGTTCACTATCATTCGCGCTCCGTCACCGTACAATGTGATCTTAGGTAGGACGGGGCTGAAGATGTTAAGGGCTATTCCTTCGACAGTACACTCCATGATGAAGTTACTCCTCGAGGGATCGCCACATTGGTGACTCGCTCTGTTGTTATCTCGGAATGCTGAAAGTTAGAAAAAATGTAGTTGGCTCTCCCGGAACCAGATAGCCAAAAACCTAGAAGGGCAGACGAAGTGAGTTTGACGGAAGAGGTGATAGTCAACCCAGCTTTCCCCGAGCAACCTGTGATGACTGGAGGAGCCTTGTCCCCTAAATGCAAGAGGCGCCTTAAAGAACTTCTCAAGAAAAACCTGGATGTCTTTGCATGGGAGCCGGCGGATATAACTGGAGTTCCACGAAGGATAATCGAGCACGCCCTAAACGCTAACCTGTCGGTAAACCCTGTGTGCCAGAAACTCCGGATGCTAGCAGCAGATCGGAGTCAGGTGGTTACTAAGGAAGTAGAAGAATGGGTTAAGGCCGGTATCGTTCGACCTGTCAAGTATCCCACCTGGATATCCAACCCAGTTATAGTCAAAAAAATGTGATGGAAGCTAGCGCATGTGCATTAACTTCAAGAATATCAACTATGCTTGTCCCAAAGACTACTACACCTTACCGGAGATCGACTGGAAGATCGAATCAGTCATGGGGTACAAATACAAGTGTTTTCTTGACGCCTACAAGGGCTATCACCAGGTACAAATGGCGAAGGAGGACGAAGAGAAAACAACATTTTACACAGAACAAGGGACCTATTGTTACACAAAAATGCCGTTTGGACTTAAGAATGTTGGTGCTACATACCAGCGGATGATAGACTCTGTCTTTCAATCTCAGATAGGGAGAAATTTGGAAGCATATGTAGATGATATGGTCATCAAGAGCAAGGAGGAAGATGAGATGTTGGCAGATATCGCCGAAACTTTCGACAACCTTCGAAAAATGAATATGAAGCTGAACCCTAAAAAGTGTTCCTTTGGGATGAAGGAAGGAAAGTTCTTGGGGTATATGGTCACATCGGAGGGGATCTGAGCAAACCCAAAAAAAATGAAGGCCATTATGGATATGTAGTCACCCAGGACCTTGAAGGAGATGCAGAGTCTTAGCGGAAAACTGGCGGCACTCAACCATTTTCTATCCCGATCAGCCGAAAGATCCCTTCCTTTCTTTGAAACTCTCTAGAATGTGACCAAGGAGAACAAAGATCAGTACCGCTGGACGGAGGAGGCGGAAAAGGCTTTCCAAGAGATGAAGAAACTCATAACGGACTTACCTTCGTTAACACCACCAGTTGCAAAGGAAACACTGTACGTGTATCTCGCAGCCTCAGAAGAAGCAGTCAGTGTTGTACTACTAACGGAGAGAAAGGGGAAGCAGCTACCAGTGCGCTACGTGAGCCGGACACTAAAGAAGTTAGGGATGTATGTTGCGGTCGTATTTATTTTCTTAGGAGAATTGACCAAAAGACCCTAAGTAAGTAGGTAGAGAGGTTTGGTAAGAATTGACCAAAAGACTATCAATCCCTCTTGTGCGAATTGATCAAAGGATCACCGTTCTAAAGGATGAACTTAAGAAGTTAGGGATGTGTGTCTAAGATGATAGCGCTCGGGCACACGTTGTTTCGAATCTTGCATGTAGGGTACTTAATGACTTGGCTTAGGTTGCTTGAGACCCTCAACTCCCCAAAGGGTAGGCCTTTGACGTCGGGTAGGAACCTTTGTTGATAGGTTATGACAAACTGATCAAATGCTGTCATATCGACTTTAACCCCCACTTGATACAATATGAAGTATTTAGAAAACATAGACATAACATGATAGGATGAATAATTAGGTTAGCACACTTTCTCTCCATTGTTCACAACCTCAATTTAATTTCCGCATTTTATTTCTTGTCTTTTAGTTTAATTAATCATTTCAACTTGAAACCTTTTAAAACCGTGACAATTAGACTTAATAGGATCCTCATCTACATAGCTCTTAGGAACAACCTCGGCTTTACCACCTTCTATACTACGCACAATCGGGTTCACTGCTCGTTAGTGCAATAGGTAGACCTTATGTAGACGAGACTTAGAAATATTAAATCCTGATCGGAAAACATGCATCACAACATTTTGAATTTTTTTGGCATGGTGGGTCCTACATTTTTCTAATAAAATATTCTTCAATATCAAATCGCAGTGTTTGTGATTTGTCTCAAACCACAGTGAAGTCAAAAAGGTCAAAACGCAAATAAGACAAAAAACTCAAAACGTAGTTATGAATCATACTTCAAATCGCAGTCAATAATACTAAGGCCAAACCGCAATTAAGAACAGTTTATCCAAATCGCAGTCAAAAATCTTAAGACAAATCTCAACCAAGAACATTTCATTCAAAACGCAACTAAGAACCAACAAACCGCAACCAAAAAACTATTCCTAAAACGCAATCAAGAATAGTTTTCTAAACTGCAACCAAGAACATTAAGTTCAAAATGCAATTAATAACTTATCTTAAAAACGCAATTAAGAACTTGTTTATCAAACCGCAACTAAGAACCTATTCATAAAACGCAACAAAGAACTTACATTCACTACGCGACCCAGAAAAATTTCAATAACCACAGATCACAAGTTTATGAATAAGGATAGACCTAGGCAACCAGTACACTCCTACAGCATCCTAAAAACATCCTAACTATAGCAACAATAACCCTTGGAAACAGTCATCACCACGTGGCCACAAAACACGCACGACTAAACAATCGGACAAATTAAAATGAAAGGAGAAATCTAATTGATCAAACAATAAAAAGACTACAACATCAATAGAATCTAAACCCAACATTTAAACACCAAAACAAATCACAAACCTATGAGATGATGGTGCTTCGACTTGAGAACCTAAATGACACAATTAATGATTTTTAGGTTCATTAGAGTTTAAGCAAATGGTATTTAACACTGATTAGGAACATAAAACCCAACTCATACCTAGAAAAATTACACACGAGGTACCAAAGAGATCAAATCGCAACTATGAGTGTGAGAGAAAAAGCAGGTTGTGTGTTTAACTGAGTTGAAAAAGTTTGACCAGTCAAACTGCAGGATAATTTATACCAACAAACTCAAGTTTCAAGTCTTGGAAAAATTGACCCCTCATATTTCATTTTCTTCTAAAGTTTCATTTATTGGCAGATTTGCCCCTCACATATCATTTTCTTTATAAGTATCATGTTTTATCCAATTTGGTCCATCTCTTTTTATTTTCTGGACACTTAGAGATACTAGAGACACTCGGGAGCAAATCAAGATAAAGTATAGGCACGAATGGTCCTCTAATATTTGAAAGCCTAGGGAACAATTCGCAAATAGCACACAAGTCCCTATGCTAACACATAACCGACACATGTGACCATATAGAATTTGACACAAGATTGACACCCCTTCAAATTTAAAAGCCTAGATAATATTCAATGAGTTGTAGCCATTCGTTAGATGTCATAAATTTTGAAAATCGACTCTCCCCTTAATCGATGACCCGAGTACAAGTCAATAACTGCAGTCAATGATTGATCATGAAAAATTTAGGCACGCTTGAATCCGATTGATTTGACAACCACCTTCAATCACCATATTACTACAAATAATTTTCTGAAGAATCATAGACGAAAAATTATCTGTATGTGATTGGTGCTAAACAGTCAAGTCTAAAAGACTAAAAACTGCTCAAACACTAATGCAATTTAGATCTGAGGAGTATAGAGTCTCCCCGGGTCTTTATGTCCCAGCGAGCTATGCAATGGATCAATCTACGTATAGTGATCGAGGAGTTTGAACGAAAAGGATTATGATTTGATGATTATAACTACAGAAATATCAAACAAATACAAAGGCTAAAATGCAAATGAGAGGAAATTAAAAAGATAAAACCTATTAAATAAACGCTATCACTAAAATTAAAATGATGTTTTTGTTTTTATGTTTTTATAAAAATGAAATTAAAATCTACGCGACGTACAACTAAAAACGTGAAACTAAACCAATATTAACCCTAAAAATATGAAAATGATGTTTTTACAACCCTAATGATGAAAGAAAATTTATGGAAAAAGAAAATTATTTTTAAAACTAATTATCTAATTAAAAACTATTTTTAACTATTAATTAATTACCTAAAATACAAGAAAATAGGAAATTAGGCTAGAAAAATAAAATTAAGACTTGGAAAAGTCTAAAATATCAAAATAGACTTTTCAAAACTATTTTTGTATTTTTGTGGCTATTTATCTATTTTATAGGAATTTTAAACTATTAAAAACTAATTAAATTATTAAAAATTACCAAATAAGCTATGAAAAATATGGAAAATTACTTTTTCTGCTTTTTATATTTATCTAAGCCTAAGAAAAATGAAAACTTATTTTTTGGAACCTTTTCTGAATTTTTTGTATTAATTGCTATTTAAAAATGCTTAAAAATTAGATTAAATTAAGAAAAATAGTAAAACAGCTAGGAAAAATCTGAAAATTTCAGGGAAACTCTAAAATAATGTTAAGAAGCTATGAAAAATGTAAAAACAGTATACTATGTGGAAGAAAATGAAACTGATCAATCAAGTGCTTATTGAAATAAGCACTTGATAAGCAAATGGCCAAATTAAGCTACCAACTGATAACAAAGACTATGATGTACTAAATATGACCAAATGAAACAGTAATCAACAAGTTACACTCACAGATTAACAAGATAGCTCAGATTTGAGGATTATGTTATTAGGCTAAGAACAGTTTTGGTGTCAACTTGCAGTCCAATTTTAAGCACCCAAATAAGCTACAAACTAAAATCCAACTATCAATACTTAAACTAGACCTAAACAACTACTGATAACCAAAAGATTAGCTCTTAACAAGTTTTAATGAACTCTGTGCAAGCTTGTATAAAGCTGAGAAAAAACTCAGCTGACACTGAGTTATGGTGCAGGGCACCTGAGCCCTGATTTGAGCTTATGCAGAAGCTTATCCAAAAGGCATAAGCTAAAAACAGATGAGAGGTCTTATAAACCACCTAGAGGACTACTTGTAAACCAAAAATGAAACCCTGAAAAGTCCTACTGAAGCCTGTGCAGATGCTGCAATTTCTGCTCAAAACCAATTTTTGACATGTTTGACTTTTTGAGAAAGATACACAGTTTGACTAAATTAAACTTTGGAACCAATTTTGTTACTGATGTTGATGTTATAAGATGTTTTATGACTACTACCAGCTAACTTAATGATTTTTGAACACAAGATGAGTGATTTGATTCACAAAATTCCAACAGTGAATCTGTTACAAGCAAATGAAATGGATTTTGACTTATGATGTTTTTAGGCACAAACTTGGACAGATAAGGGCTCAAATGAGCTAAACAAACTTAAACAAATAAATGCTATCTACTGAGCAAGCTTTAAGGACAGATTTATCAGCAAACCAAACACCCCTTTATCACTAGTTTTGCAATTTAAAAGGAGATAACAACTGAATAATCTTGCACAAATGATCAAAACAGGTTTATTTGACCTAAACACTGATGAACTAATAGGTTTTAACAACTTTAAATTACTCAAGCTAAATATGCTAAGAATTAAGGAAAACCACTTACAAGTGTCCAATAGCCACTATGGCCTGTCAATCAGTGAAACAAGGGCACTAACCTATCAATTTCAACCCATTGCATCCATTTCAACCCATTTCAATTCCTGAATCAACCCATATCACTTCTGTACCCATTTTAGCTCCAACTTTGACTTTTGTTGACCAGTGTTTAAGAGTTAGTGAAATGTAAATGTAAGTTTATTTAAAGCTTTAACAAGCTTATTTTAGCTTGTTTAAGCTTGAAAATACACTTGCTAACAGATTTAACAATGGTTTTAAGATTGAGAAACTCAACAGTAGACTAAAATATGAAATGGAACTTAAGCTTAAATTGATACTGAATTATAATTGAAATACACTGGAATGCCTTTTCTGAGTACACATACACTTTAAAACATAACTGAAAATTACTTAAGGTGCTACAATCTTAAAAACGACATATATAATTTAAAAACTAAAAACTAACTCCTTTTACTTGCTTCCCCATGGCTCTTATAAGCTCCAAAGTGCTTTCTCTCTCCTTCTGATCAAATCCCAGCATCAATGTGAGCCATAGATTGGCTAAAACTCAATCCTGGCCGTTTATGTGTTTTGGCGCCATTTTTTGCTTTTGATATCTGGGACAGGAAAGGGTAGCATTAAATGCATTGGTAAGGTTGGTGAGGAGGGGGGGGGACAATTGGTGGTGTAGGGTAGCTATGGGAGGCTGTTGGTGGCTGGTGGTGGGAGCAGACAAACTGGTCGGGGAGGGGACAGGGAAAGCGGGTTTAGATTATTTAAATGTTGGGTTTTGGGTTGGTCGGGTAAAGGGATTGGGCCAGGGTAAATGTATTTGGGCTTGGGTTTATTTAAGGGTCCGAATGGTTTGTAATATTATTAACAAAAGGACCCTTTTTGCAATTTCTCAAAACCAAAGGACCAAAGATGTAAAACTGAAATTTCCAGGGGCCAAACATGTAACTTATGAAGAGTAGTCAAGGGTTGGTCTTGCCAAGTTTACTAATCCAAGGGTTGATTTGACATTTTTGAAAATTCCCAAGGACTAGTTTTGAACATTTTGGATTTTTCATGGACTAAATTGTAATTTTCTCAAAATTTTTAGATTTCTCACCAAAGGACTAAATATGACAATTTATGATTTTAAAAAGACCTTTGGTGACTTTTCTTTTGAAATTTTGGCTCAGGGACTAATTTTGACAATTTTATAAACTTGGGGGACTAAAACTGTAATTTTTGCAAATTTGATATGTTTTTCATCTGATTTTGATAATTTTGCATTTGAAACACATAAAACACTGATTTGTGATATTTTGATCATTTTGATGTGTTTCTGAGTGTTTTCAGATGATTTTGCAGTTTATTTTGTACAAAAATGATGAGTATTTACACACTCATCAATCCCCCACACTGAGATATTGCTAGTCCCTAGCAATGATTTGAGAAAACATAATGGATTTTAATCTCTTTACCAAAAGCCATTACTTCTGGAGTAGCCAAATGTTTCAGTTCAAGTAAGAACCATGGTACACCGATAACCATGTGATTTTGAGCAAACCACCAGCTTTCAACGGATTTGATTTTGTCTTTACCAGAAGCCGTACCCTTCTGGACTAGCCAACTCTTAGATAAATTATCAACATTATCTTTGGTGAGCTGATTACCAATTATGGTTTTTCCACTGCCTTTACCACAAGCCATAATCTTGCGGGCTAGCCAACTCTTCACTTTTTAGGATATGGTGAGTTGAGAACCATACAATTTTGGGCAAATTGCAAGCCATATAAACGGATTTGAGATATCTTTACCAAGAGCCGTTTGCTCCTGGATTAGCCAATCCTTTTGTCTTACAGACATGGCGGACTGATAACCAGATGAGAAAGTGTAGAACACTTACTCCAAAAAAAAATTTTGGCCAAAAACGGGGGAATTGGGTAGATAATATATGAAATTCGTGAGAATTCCCCCCCACACTTAGAAATGAATATTGCCCTCAATATTCAAAGTACCGGCGGTTATGCCGAAACAAAGAACGTAAAAGGGAAATACTACGGCCATTATTTAGAAAGATTTTTTTTTTTTTTTTTTTTTTTTTTTTTTTTTTTTTTACTTATATATATATATAACATGTGGGCATCACCCCCACACTTAGGTGGTAGAAAGGGGTAAGAAGACAGAAATATGGGTGAAAACCCATATGGTGAGTGCTACTGTTTTTGATTTCCGAGTCGCTAGCTTGACTCGACCCCGAATTCATTTGTTCATGGGGAAGCAAAGTGGAAGAAACAATCTCCATCGGACTTTCATTCAAGATGTTTGGACAAACATTGAAGCATGTGAAAGTTCCACACCGATGAGATATATTCCCGGCTCAAGATAATGGTACATGAAAATGCCGGGATCAAAGATAATGTCTTCATTCCCGAAGGAGTGAAGAACAGGAGAAGTCACGGGATAGGTGAAGAAGAGATAGAAAATCATGATAAACATCATGACTAACTCATCTTCATCTATAGGAGGATCCATAATTTCAGGATTATGAATCTCATCATTTAAGCTTATGTGATCAAGACAATTCTCGGGAGTGTCTAGATCAAAGTAGAATTTATCATACTCCCGCGGAGATATGATATGAGTGAGTTCACTGGTGAACTCCTCCACTGTAAATGATTCATAATCGGGGAGAGAATTATGAGAATGAGAAGTGGTACTGCCACTAATCTTCTCTCCCATAGTATCAAAACAGAAGGCTTTCATTTCCGGAATCGAATCATCGGAAAGAATGTCACTATCCTTAATGGGGATAGGAGATGAAATAGGTTTCTCTTTGAAAGCCTCGATTTTAGAAATGAGAAGACTGACATTCAATAATGTTGCTCGAAGAGCTTCATCTTTGATTTCAGTGTCAGTAACTTCATCATTCTCTTCTTCTAAGCTAACAAGCTCAGAAGGTGAATCTTCCACATAAACGATGTCTCCACAAGATAACGAATCGTCATCATCAGAATCGGAGAGCATCTCAACATGATCATTTTGGAAGACAAGAGGAGGAGGGATATCACACACATGATCAAGAATTCCCTGTGACTCTCCTGGGATTGGGACAAGGTCCTCAACACTAGACTTTATGAATTCGTCCGATTCCTTTTCAGGAACAGTGTCGAGATGCTCGTCCCCCATAATAAGAGAGTGAGTGTGAATCTCGGGTGTGATAGCAGTTGTTTGAGATGGAATCTCAACTGCAGGGATATCAACTGACTGAGGGGGTTGAGAAATATTACTTTTAAAAGGATAAAAACCCTCCTCGTCATCATCATATAGAGCTGCCTTAAGAAATTGGGAACGTCTTAGAGCTGCTTGCTCTAGGATAAATAATTCTTCCCTAGATTTGCGAGCTTCTCGTTCTTCGGCCAGCAATTCTCCTATGGTCTTTTCACCACTCACTTGATTCTTAAAGTTACTAATCATATCCTCAAGTGTTTTCATTGCGGTTTCAAGATCCTGGGAGTTTTCATGAGACAACGGCTCAGATGGAGTTTGAACCGTATGGTGCTGTGGAGGTTGGAAATTTTCAAACATGTGAGAGTCATGATTGTTACAAGGAACTGGGTTCCCTATTTGACAATCAGAGCTGAAATGGGGACCTCCACAGTACTCACAACAGTAAAACTGTTGAGTCTGGATAGGTGAATCATATGGATTTTGGTCATAACCAAAGTTCTGAGCATCACTGGAAAACTGTTCATAGACAAACGTGTTTCCGGATTGACACTCAAATCCTTGGTGAGGACCTCCACAAAATTCATAGTAGGTATGTTGATTATATGAAGAATAGTCGGGCTGTGGGTGGTAATTGGAAAAGTTCGAGGGGTCGTTAAATGAGTTCGGATTAGGATCATAATCAAATGAATTCCTCGAACCACAAAACAAACAACTCCCATTATGAATATCATTACCACATTGTACACATGTACACCAACGACAGGGTGAACCATAAAGAGGCTCACCACAACCGACAAAAGGAATAAACGATTGCATTTGAGAATTATGAAGAGGAATCGGTTTATTCAAAGGATCAACAAAACCAACATGGTGATCCGAATGACTATCAAGTCTCAAAGAACATTCAGAAAAATCCGGAGGTGGGACAAGTGGTGTGCTCTGAGAGCTAGCAATTTCCACCACTTCCGTTATGGTCTCCGGTTCTGGTTCTTGAGAAACGTGAAGATTAGGCAAGTCATTCTTGCTAGTCACCGGTGTTTGAACGGGTTCATCGTAATCAATTCTAATTCTCGACCTGTTTTCGTCGGCTTGAACTTGTTCGATTAGATTACGGGCTCTATCTTCAAAGAAAGTGTCCTAGTAATCCTCGGTGGGTGCTTGGGGTAGCTCCGACGTTTGAATTGGTTTGTCAAGATTAGAATGTATTTCAGGTTGTGGCGGGTGGTCGAAATAACTTTGGAAAGAATTTTTGATGGATAATTCGCACGAATTGCAAAATTCGCTTGAACTAGGCCCTCCACACCGCTCACACACATTTCTGACGATGAAGTCGACATAAGAATTAAACATATAGAGGATTAAGAAGAGAATCAAATGGTTGAGAGGATACGAAGAATAGAATTAAACGGCAAAAGAGGGTAAGAGAAACAGAATCAACGAATAAGAGGATTGAGAAGAATATTTTTGGTATTTTTGGATAAGAAAATATAAACATATACAGATGGATGGTATGAACAAAGAGTGAATGTCCAAATTACTAATCTGCTAGACGAAAGATAATCAGCACAGCTCCCCGGCAGCGGCGCCAAAAATTTGATTGGTGCTAAACAGTCAAGTCTAAAAGACTAAAAACTGCTCAAACACTAATGCAATTTAGATCTGAGGAGTATAGAGTCTCCCCGGGTCGTTATGTCCCAGCGAGCTATGCAATGGATCAATCTACGTATAGTGATCGAGGAGTTTGAACGAAAAGGATTATGATTTGATGATTATAACTACAGAAATATCAAACAAATACAAAGGCTAAAATGCAAATGAGAGGAAATTAAAAAGATAAAACCTATTAAATAAACGCTATCACTAAAATTAAAATGATGTTTTTGTTTTTATGTTTTTATAAAAATGAAATTAAAATCTACGCGACGTACAACTAAAAACGTGAAACTAAACCAATATTAACCCTAAAAATATGAAAATGATGTTTTTACAACCCTAATGATGAAAGAAAATTTATGGAAAAAGAAAATTATTTTTAAAACTAATTATCTAATTAAAAACTATTTTTAACTATTAATTAATTACCTAAAATACAAGAAAATAGGAAATTAGGCTAGAAAAATAAAATTAAGACTTGGAAAAGTCTAAAATATCAAAATAGACTTTTCAAAACTATTTTTGTATTTTTGTGGCTATTTATCTATTTTCTAGGAATTTTAAACTATTAAAAACTAATTAAATTATTAAAAATTACCAAATAAGCTATGAAAAATATGGAAAATTACTTTTTCTGCTTTTTATATTTATCTAAGCCTAAGAAAAATGAAAACTTATTTTTTGGAACCTTTTCTGAATTTTTTGTATTAATTGCTATTTAAAAATGCTTAAAAATTAGATTAAATTAAGAAAAATAGTAAAACAGCTAGGAAAAATCTGAAAATTTCAGGGAAACTCTAAAATAATGTTAAGAAGCTATGAAAAATGGAAAAACAGTATACTATGTGGAAGAAAATGAAACTGATCAATCAAGTGCTTATTGAAATAAGCACTTGATAAGCAAATGGCCAAATTAAGCTACCAACTGATAACAAAGACTATGATGTACTAAATATGACCAAATGAAACAGTAATCAACAAGTTACACTCACAGATTAACAAGATAGCTCAGATTTTATGATTTTAAAAAGACCTTTGGTGACTTTTCTTTTGAAATTTTGGCTCAGGGACTAATTTTGACAATTTTATAAACTTGGGGGACTAAAACTGCAATTTTTGCAAATTTGATATGTTTTTCATCTGATTTTGATAATTTTGCATTTGAAACACATAAAACACTGATTTGTGATATTTTGATCATTTTGATGTGTTTCTGAGTGTTTTCAGATGATTTTGCAGTTTATTTTGTACAAAAATGATGAGTATTTACACACTCATCAGTATGGAAACAGCTGTTTTTTTGGCGACATGCTTCCCACATTTTGAAAAACCTGGATTGCTTATCAGAAATGGTAGCAACCCATATTGGCATGTTTTGAAAAAACATTTTGAACTTCTGTTCGAACTTCATCTAAAGACCCGTGTCATTATTAAATGATATTTCTATGACAATAGATGTTATCGATACCAGAAGACATGCCTTGACAAACTATTTTTGGTATTTTCAATTTTTCATATTTTTATGGATTTTGATGGAATAATATATGTACAATGTGGAAAACAGTTTAGAGTATAATGGAAGTGTATATACTCTCATAGGTAGTTTGTTAAAGAACGAGTCTTGAGCTGAAGTATTCAGGAGTCATAGCACATGTACATCAACTTTGATTTTTCTGAATTCCCGAATCAGGAGATATCCTTTCTTTAGGCAACCAGACTTTAAGTCTTTTCTTGATGGAAGTGATCAATGTACATGCAATAGAGTAAGGAATACCTGCACTAACATTACAAGATTGTTTAAATTTATGTAGATTAGTGACCTCAGCATTCAAACCCTTAGGGTTTTCGCAGCTTGGTTTTGCCATCGGTGAACAACTTGCTAGTAGGTATCCATCTAAGTCTAGTATTCTTAAAAATTATACTAGTAGGTATCCACTTAAGGCAAGAACTAGGTTTGTTTGGCTTCTCATGCACAATGGAATACTTTTTTTTATTCCTAGTCTTAGAGGGTTGGACCTTAGCACGAGCACTAACTTCCTGTTTCTTAGGTCTAGGTTGTGAAGTGACCGGTTTTGACAAAACTTGTTTCACATCAACTTGGGAGGCAAACCGTGTTTTTGAAGATTCTGGTCGTTCAGATCTAAACGCATTTGGTTGTCTAACAACTTATTGGTTTCTATTGGGATGTAAAATTGGTTTCCCCAAGATTGATGGTTTTCCAAACTTAGTGTTCACACTATTCGCTGCCGTTTTTCTAAGTTCGTTCTTTAATGCTGTAATAGTGAAACCCTTATCCTGAAGTTGAGTTTTGAGTTCATTATTTTTGACCATCAAAGAGGTTGTTTGCTCTAAAGTTTTAGTCCTGATTTCTTTGATTGAGTCTCTTAGGTCCTTGTGATGCCTTCTCAAAGTCTAATTTTCCTTAAATAATTTAGCCACATAGACTGTCAATTCAATATTTCTTGTTTTAATTGCATCAATGTCTTGTTTAGTCTTGACTAAATTGCTTTTCTCATTCATATCAGAAATATGTTTCCTCAAATTGTTGATCGTCGAGTTTTTGGCTTGAAACTGAGCTTTTAAATCGTTTATTTCAAAAAATTCACGAAATTCAGGAAATTCTGGATTTTTACATAGTTTGTTAGTTTGAAAACTTTCCTTCTTACTTTGTATTGCAATTTCAAGTGAAATGCAATGTTTTTCAAGTTTTGAGAATTTGTTTGAAAGTTCATTAAAAACTTTTTTATCAACCATATCATTTGTTTTGAAACATTTAGTCTCAGCCTCAACCATAGAACATTTGTCTAAATCGTGTTCAGCATTTTGATCAATTTGGTCAAGTACATTAGCAGATGCATTATGTTGAACAGTTACTTGTACCTTAGCACATGGCACATGTTCATTTACTGATCTGATATCTGCATTCATATCTTGTGTGAGATGAGTCACTGAACTGTTGCTTCTGTCATGCTTATCTGACTGAGTACCTCTGCATTCAGTGACAACTGATCCATCATCCGATGCTTTACCCGAGTCAACATTGATATCTTTTGATTGCACCCGACTCTCATTTACCTCAATATCATACTTGAGTTTGTGTTGTGCTTTCTCCTTAATGTGCTTGTTAACATTATCCATGTGTTGGAGTAATGTTTTTCTGAACATGCTAACTTCTATTCCAGTGTAATTAGCAAAACACATTTATGTCATTTGATAGTCATAATCCCAAGTGTATTGGGAGTTGATGAACGATTGAAGTTGTTTGTTGATTACTTGAAGTGCAGCCATGGATCCACTTTCTTGAAATTCTTCTTTGTTGAATTGATGTTCAAGTTGCTCTAAGTTTAAGAACAATGTGCCCGTGAATGTCTGTACATCTTGACTGAAGAGTGATGCACATGCTCGTTCAAATCCTCCCTCAAATCCAGGTCCTTCTTTAAGTACCTTAAGATGTGAATGAACTATTCGAAAATGTTCCATGCAACTATCATTTGCATTATCTTGAAAAAATTGTACTTGGTGCACTCTCTCTCCGATGAATTTATGCATGATGATTTCAGATTATCATTATCCGACTTAAGCGTGTTAACTCATTCTTCATAGTTAGGAATCTTATGCTCATCAATCTCGTCACACAATTTGAATACCTTAGCTATGATGGAATCTGAAGAGTTAGACATGATGTTGGTGTGTACGGGATTTGACAAAGTTAATAAGAGTCCGTGATACAGTGATAAATTGAACGTGTTATGATAACAGTTGGATCGATACAATGATTAGAGATTATATGTTAAGGTGATGTTGGTATGTTAGATTAGGTGAAACGTTGTTTTGATTGTGATCTGGTTTTGTAAAAATAAAGTTTGAGTCAAATGGCAATGTAAGAAGCAATTTGGGCAGAGTGTCTCCTAGACAAATCTCAAGTTTTGTCTTCTCAAATCGCAACAACTCAAAACGCATAAGTCAAATAGCACGCTCAAACCGCAGCTCTCAAAACGCAGTGACCCAAATCGCAAGATCAAAACTCAAAGATCAAACCGCAAGACCAAACAGCAAAACTCAATTCGCAGGATCTCAAACCGCAGATGTGTCAAACCGGAGCTGCAAGAGGACAAAGATGTCACTTTCAAACCGCAGAAGACAAAAACGTCACTATCAAATTGCAGTCCTCAAACCGCAACCAAGAATGCACTCCGAGGCTCAAACCGCAGTCAAGACAAGTGACCTTTTTCACCTAAAAACACCTAAAATTAACCCTTTTGAACATTTTTGCTTGGTTTCTTTTGCACAACTTGATTCTAGAAGGTTATAACAACCATAAAAACACTAACTTTAACACCACAAACGTGAGAATCAAAGAGAGCAAAGAATAGAGCATAAACCTTTCAAAACCAACTTTTTGATCTAAACCAACCAAGAAAACGCACATACAACCTAGCTAATTAAACCATGGGGCTCTGATACTAATTGTAGGATATTGGATATCATAACACACACAAGGATTTAATGCTTGGCCGAATCTAGAGAGAAAGTGAGAGAGAATGGGATATTCTAGAGAGAGAAAATAAAGTTGTATGATTAGCTTCAAATGAACATCCAACTCTCTCCCTTGGTGGGAGAGGGCTTATATACATGACATAATAACGCCCCTACTTGGGATGTGGAGCGAGCTGACAATGGGGAAAGCCCTGACCCGACTCCACGGGTGTTACTCTAACTAGTCTTATAATGATAAGCCTACAAGCTAACTTATGCTAGACATAACATGGGGTGACCGAGTCTTTCATATGGATTTTCGTAATCCTAACAAAGCGGAAAATCAAAGTCGATAAAGACGAGTGCACTTTTGTCATTTTACTTTGTCAAGGAACAAAAATGAACCCAACATTTCCTCATAGAGAGGCCCAAACGTTTTTTGCATTTTACTATTTAAATTATATTATCATATAGAATTTGTAAATAAGTTATAAAAACATAGTTTAATACAAATGACAAACTTTTGATTCACATATCGTCCATGTTGAAAGTGTAGGCATTGTCCATGTGAGACTGGGAAATTGTAGGTATGGTCTTATTCTCATATCGTCTATGCCAAAAGTAAAATGATTAAAATACCCCTCATCTTCATATCCTGTGATTTTCTTCTTAATTTTATGAATAATAAAAAAAGTTCCTGCATCTTCATTCTCATTTACCCGTACCAGATTCATATAATGAAAACAAACATACACAATCAACAATATATAACAATACCGATATATGAGTTTTCCAAAATTATCAACAAAACACCTTCAAATGCAACACCTTCAACAAAAATCACCAACAATTTCAACAACAACAACACAATATTTGCTAGTCGTTGATTGATGGTGATCGTTAGGGTTGTAATCGAGTCAAGCCATGTCGAGCTTGATAGGACTTAAGCTTGACTAGAAAATTATAAGGTAGGCTTGCTCGACTCGATAGCTCAACGTGCTTTAATCATCCAGGTCTAAGTGACTCGAGTAATATTCGAATAAGGATTGAGCTTGACTCGAAAAGCTCATATATATATATATATATATATATATATATATATATATATATATATATATATATATATATATGTATATACACACATTGTTTTTGATAGCCAAACTCATCAGTGAAGTTATAAAATACGAGTTGTTTGATAAAAGTTTGAGTTGTTTGCAGCCCTACAACCACATTTCTGATTTGCTTTTCTTCTAAGTTTGAATACAAAGCCAAAAGCGCTGATGACGTTAAGTAAATTTTAGCCGTTTCAGAACTACAGTCCAAACAACGGGATGCATCTTTTTTCAAAAGTATGGATAAACGACGACGTTTAGGGTTTGACGAGGTGGCATAAAAGTGACGGTTCAAGGTGACCGAACAGGTTCGAGGATGAGACCCGTTCTAATACTATGTTAAATGATAAAAACGATAAATTCATATTTATGTTTTACCCAATCAACTATTTATTACCGTAAAGATAATGTTAAACCCTATATATCCAGATTCGGGAAAACTAACTTACTGTTTTATAATCTCAAATCTTATATTTTTAATAAACCAGCTGTCTTAGCATAGTTTAGTTGGCCACCTGGGGTTCCTTCTGAAGTTTGGGGAAGGGGAGTCTCGCAAAAGACGATGAAAATCCGGATTTTTCTCTTAGTTCAAAGCCGTAAGTTACAAAGGTTTTTCTTCGCGGGTTTCTTTTAGTGGTTCGGATCTCAGAGCCTGCTCGTTTGGATGGTTTAACTCGAAAGTCGGATTTGATGCCGTTCTAAAAAATAAGGGAAAAAAAAAAAAACACACATTTAATAAAAAAGAAAATATGCTAAAACGGTAACTTAACTTCCAAGTAGTGGTATAAAAATCGCAATAACCCTAGAATCCATAATAAAAATAAAAAAATTCTATAGTCAACAACAACCACAATTCACACAAAAACGAATTCGGATCACACAAGGATTCCTGAAAACCAATCTCAACCGTCCGATCAAAACTCATCTTAACAACAAACACAAGGCCATCTCCTTAAAAGGCTTCGATCTCACGCATAATAAAAAACACACACACAAAAAAAAAACCTATCTTGTTATTCATAACCTTAACGAAAAGCAAACATGGCGGCAAGTGTGACAACAAGCGCGTGGGCTAAACCAGGCGCGTGGGCTCTTGATTCTGAAGAACATGAAGAGGAACTGAAACAAGAAACAGCGGCCCCACCAACATCTGACTTCCCAGATTTAATGACGGCTGCTGCAACAAAAACCAAGAAAAAGAAGGGTCAAACGCTGTCTTTGGGTGAGTTTGTAACAGGTAAACAAACAAGTGGTGGTTTGACGGCTGAAGATATGATGATGTTACCGACAGGACCAAGACAAAGATCTGCTGAGGAGATGGATAGGACTAGGAATGGTTTCAGATCTTATGGGGACAGGAATGAGTCTAATTCATCGAGGTGGGGCCCAAAGGGGGGTGACGATGGGGGTAGGAAGGTCACTAGGGAACCTTTGGGACCTTCTCGTGCTGATGAGATTAGTGATTGGGGTGCTATGAAAAAATCGGTTATTGGAGACAGGAGGGAAAGGAGTTCGGGTTTTTTCGAGAATTCGCATTCCCGTGCTGATGAATCCGATAGGTGGGCTTCCAATAAGACTAGTTTTGAAGGGAGAAGGAACGGTGGCGGGTTTGATAGGGAGAGGAGAGCTGGAATGGGGTTTGAGTCCAATGGTGATGCTGATAGTTCCGATAATTGGGCTAGGAAGAAGGAAACTGAGCCTAGAACCGAGCCTCCTCGTAGGTTTGGTACTGGGGGTGGGAGTGGGAGTGCCTTTGATAGTTTGAGAGATAGGAGAGTTGGGAATGATTCTTCGGATACAGATTCATGGGCGAAAAAGAGGGAAGAAGTGAGTGGTGTTGGTGGGAGTGTGAGTAGGCCTAAGTTGAATTTGCAACCAAGGAAGTTGCCTGTTGGTGAGGTTGAGACTGTGAAAGTGACTAAAGGCTCGAATCCTTTTGGGGATGCGAGGCCTAGAGAACAAGTGTTGAAGGAAAAGGGTGAGGATTGGAAGGAGATGGATGAGAAGCTTGAGGCTATGAAGATCAAGGATTTGGGTTCTGGTGATAGGATGAAGAGAGGTGTTGGGAGGCCCAAGTCTAATGAGGATTCGACTGACGGAAGTTGGAGAAAGAACCAAACTGTTGACGGTGATGCTGTTCCTCCAAGGTTTGATGTTTTGGCTACTTGATACTAAACTTTTATAGACTATGAGCTGCATTATATGTTATGTTTAGTTTAGTTTACTAATATGCATCGTTTAATTTGATTTGCCTGATTTATTGTTCAATGTGAATGGCACAATGAGTAGACACTGGACACGAACGATTGTGTGCCTAATTCAGTTATAATTAAGCATCCGTCTAGGACTAGGTTATTGGTGTTGGTGATTGTTTGTATCATATTAAAGGCGTATTTTGGTGTTACAACTAAGGACCATTGTGTTGATTTTGATATTATTCTTTAAGGGCCTTTAATTTTGATATAAAAGATTGATTTATTCACTTTTTTAAAAACATTTAGATGGATTTTCACTGCAAACTTATCAGTGTAATTCTAATATTTTTAGAAAAGAACATGTTCGCTGTGAGAAGTAAAGAATCAACACATGAAAGATATATTAGCCTCTTTCTTCTCTTGGAGAACAGCTTGATGGGCTTGGGAGTGTATGCCAACTTATTAAAGATTTATGCTTTATCTTATTAGAAAGAATATGTATATGATTGCGGATTGATGGTTGTATTTACATTACTGAACTTCATTATTTCTTAAAATAATGAAGTTTTGCAGCACATAGTGTTCCTTGGCACTTCTATTAGACTGACTTTGAAGTTGCAATGAAAAGCAAGTATTATGGTTTATGAAGACTTGTTGCTCTAGATAATTTATGTGATAGCTGTAAATGAGTTACAGAATAGACAAAACCGGTAATTTGAACTTTCACCGGTCTGTTAGAGTATTAGTTGCTTTTTGGAAGTAAGAAATTTGACAAGAGATAATTTTAGTTAATATGGTTTTTACTTTTTAGAGTATAATTACTTTTTTGAGACTTGCAACTGAATGAACCATGAATATTCAAGTATTTGGCCAAGTGATTTTCTGTATGAATGTATGTTCTCGTAAATATATCCTTTTCTACATACTTTGTTTCTTTTTATTTTCCTTTTCCTTTTTCTTTTTTTTCTTTTTAGAAATAAGTTATGCAGATGATGGCTTATCTTGATGCCAACTTTGTTTTCTCTTTATGTTTTGAGTGGCAGGGGTAATTTTAAAATCACGTGCACCCTTGAATCATGGTTATCTGTTAGTTATCTTCTGGCTAACTGATAGAGCCATACACAGTCATCTATTCTTGTACAATGTTAACATCTGAATTTTTTTTATCTTTGTATTTCCGGTACTTAGAATTTTCTTATAATTTAGTTCATATAGATGATGATCTTTAGAATTTTCTTATAATTTAGTTCATATAGATGATGATCTTGACATGGTTTGAAACTATCTAACTTGTATAATGTATAATTATGGTGTGTAGTGGCGAGAACAATGAAAATGGACATACGGAAGATCAACCTGGAGTAGAAGATGCACAGAAGTGATAATCAAGATTGAAGAAAAGAAAAAAAATTGCAACTGATGGATTGGCAAGTTTTGTGTTCTGTTTTTGTTGGTACTGTTACAAGAGTTTTGATAGACTTGATAAGTAGAGTAATTTTTGTAGGACTAAATGCATACTGTGTTAACTTAATATGTTTTTTATATTGTCGTTATGACCTCAGTTTTGTTCTACTTTCATTCATTCAAACACGAGTGTGTGTATCGGACCGAATCTTGGTTTCATCTAAGATTATATATAGGAGAGAAATGCGTTTTTAAGTCGTCTATGAATACAAAATGGTTGAATGATTAGATTAACCACCATGGTGGTATGATGGGTGCATCATATTGTTGCATTCGAATGAACCATGTGTCTTAAGCAGTTGATTTGTTTTTCTATTGTTTTGTGGTCTCTTACATCAGTCTTCATTCGAATGAACCATGTGTCTTCGGCAGTTGACTTGTTTTTCTTTTAGTTTTTCACGGATGTCTAAAGTGTGTGACTACGATGATAATAGATCTTTTGAATAGACACACAAAGGCTCTTCCCTTTCTTTTAGGCATATCCTTCACATTCTTTTCATTCCTCAACATCTTATTGTAGTGCAGTTGAGACTAACATTACACCAACCCCTTCTCTTTTTTCCTGAGAAACCACCATACCCAAAACTGATTAGTAGTTTGTGAATGTGATGTTATTGCTATGTTGATGGATTGGTTGGTGATAACTCTTGTGTTGGTTGCTGCTGCAACCATTGATGTAGCATGTGGTGATACAATGGTTAGTGGCACTGTCTTTTGTGATCAATGCAGAGATGGGGAGATAAGCAGGCTTGATTATCCTCTCGGTGGTGAGTCCGTCTTTTTCTAATTACACTCTCCAAACATGCGTTGACGCTATATATATATATAAATCCACAATAAACTTGCATCGAGTTAAAATGGTATTATCAGTCGTCAGTTTATGCTAAACTTGATATGTTTCATAGGAGTAAGAGTGTCGCTCGCATGCCCAGGAGAGAACGGGCAGTTTGTAGTGATGAGGGAAGAAACTACCAATTGGTTAGGGACGTATACAACGTCATTTGCAGGTACATTGGACTTGAATAATTGCCGGGCACAGATTACGAGTAATGGGCAGGGATGTGGGGCAGCAGCCGGTCCTGCTCAAGACTTTAGACTTATGATTAAGATGTTTGATACTCAAATGTATACGGTGGAACCTTTGATTGCTCAACCTGCCACGCCTTCACCGCTCTGCTCTCAACCCTCACCCTCACCTGGAACACCATCCACGCCTCCACAAGATGTCCCACCTGTTTCTTCCCCACCGTATGCACTACAGCAGCCACAACCTCCTCCGTTGACACAACTTCCTCCATTGCCACAACTGCCTCCTTTGCCACCACTGCCTTTTTTTCCGCCATTCCCTCCTTCGTTGCCATTGCCGCCACAACCTCCAGTGTCACCCTCACCCTGGCCTAGAAGACCATCCACGCCTCCACAAGATTTCCCACCTGTTTCTTCCCCACCGTATGCATCACAGCAGCCACAACCTCCTCCGTTGACACAACTTCCTCCATTGCCACAACTGCCTCCTTTGCCGCCACTGCCTTTTTTTCCGCCATTCCCTCCTTCGTCGCCATTGCAGCCACAACCTCCAGTGTCATCATTGCCACGACAGCCTCCGTCGTCTCCGCAACTGCCTCCATTCTCGCCACAACTGCCTCCCTTGCCACAGTTGCCTCCTTTGCCACGACTGCCTCCATTCTTGTCACAACCTCCAATGATGTCAGAGCCTCCATTGTCGCCACAGCCTCCGTTGTCGTCACAACCTCCGTCTTCCCCACCGCACCCATTGCCACCTATGTCTCCGTTTCCTATGCTACCTCCATTGCCCCCCTTGCCTCCGATGCCACCGAATCCCTTCTTTGAAGCTTCAGCTTGTTCATACCAGTAAGTTTGATCATACATACATCATACTATCTTATAATGCACAAAGGCCTTCTAAAATTAGAAATACTTAAAATTCAGCATTGCTTATTATAGTAAGATTCAACAGCTTACACGTAATTAAAACACAATTAATGTGGTCAAGATATTTAATGTAGTCAATTAATTAAGTGGTCAGTAAATACAATTAATGCGGTTATTAAAACACCCCTTACATAAGAAATACAGATTATCAAACATATTGTACAACCAACTCAAACACAATTATTAAATGTTACGAATACAAATAATAAAGCACATTATACAAATATTCAAGTTCGAATGGCAACGGGCCAAACGGGCTCGAGCCCGAATGGGCACGGGCCAAACGGGAAATTTTATTTCAGAGTAATAAACTAAAATAGATTGTCAAAAAACACATAATAAACTAAAATAGATGATTCACCTGGAAATTTTATTTCAGAGTACCCACCGCTATAACGCGCGGTTACATGCTAGTTTGTATACAAATTTAGCCAGGTATGCAACTTAAAACAGTTTAGAAATGGATTATACTGACCTAATATTAAAATATCCGATCTGAAAACTAGAAAAGATACTAACGGTGCTTCTGGTTTGTTCCGGTTTAGAACTGGTTTGGTTCCAAACAACGTGGTAAACTGGACTCAAAATTCCGCGTTAATCTACAAATAATTTGTTGATTAATTAGTGTCATTTCAACAGGGACCAGGCACAATTTTTTTTTTTTTTTTTTTTTTTTTCATATAGTAAATGGAGAAGCAGATACTATATTAACACGGATCGTTCCAGTACTCAGTTTGTAGGTTCGATAGTGTGGATTTGCTTTTGCAAAATAATTGCCACTGAATAAATTTAAAAGACTTTCAAGCACTTGGTTATATCATGAGTGACTTTTTAAAATCATCTTTTCATTTGTCAAATGTCTAAAAAGTTTGTAAAAATGGCGTCCTTGTAGACATTATAAAAAGACCGTTCTTAGATAAGAAGTATTTGTGTTATTTCAGCCCTTTTACATCTAACTTTGAAGTTGTTTTTAACCCCAATACCTAAAACGACCATAGTCGGTACTTTGGCAATATATCCGGATAATGTTCATCCAAATCATATAATTGTTGGTGTTGCATGATGAAATTTGCAAATACTCAGATAAAATGAAAGATTGTATCACGTTTTGAACTAGGATGTGGATGATGCCCCGGCATAGATGCTACTGGAATGTGTTGAACCCAGACATGAGAATCTCACGTATATTTGGGCGGGTGGCTTCAAATAGATACGGGCCAACCATTACTTTACGTCAAAGCATGCATGGGAGAGGGGATCCTTATTTGACACTTCTAAGGGAAGGAACAACAGCTGTCTTAAATTCGTACACCAGCAAACAATTTGTCTACCAACCTGAAGAGGTCGTTCAGCGCTTAAACTTAGCGTTGATGAATGGATCTACACGACAAGTTTATCTGACAGCATATCACTTTATTCAGGCAAATTCAGGAGAAATTGGCAATACTAGTTGCAAATTTACATTATGTGGGTAGTCACAAATTTAACCAACTTAATACTCGTACATCTTCCGACTATTGGTAATTTAATTATCTGCATGTTGATAAGTTTATTTATGATTATGAATACGATTCCGAATAACCCCATTGCATTATAATGCCAAAATCATTGTATATTTTGTTTCTGGTGAATCTGTATAGATTGATACAAGTATATTGTTATATACTGTATTTTATTGTATTATCATACAATTTTAAAAGCCTATAAAATAGTTAAAACATATTATATTTTTTTCAATTCTTGATAGAAATTTGCTATCAGTGAGTAAAGCTAGTAATTAGCACCAATGTTTTACACGAAGCTGTGGTTAACACTTTTTCCAAACATTCAAATGGTGAATATTGGAAATTCCTTATCAAGCTCATTTACCTTGGTTTTTTCTAATCTTTAGTTCCCATTATAGTTCCAATGTCATGTGGGTTAGAGTCTCACTTGAGACATACTAAGACGTATTGTATGTCTTTCTGGTATTCAAGCGTCCCACTAAGAAAAACGTTATGTGAGTTCAAGTCTTGAAACATATATATCTTTATAAAAAGTGTTATAGAAAAAGTGGTTTAAGGTTTATTTTCTTCAATAAAGTATATATATCTCTCTCTTACATTGTTCATGACTGATAATGGATTAATGGGCCAGTTCATGTATTTATGATAAATAGCCTTGTCCCATGAGAAATCGTTTTTCTTTTTTTTTTTCTTTTTTTTTTGAACGGGGGATTATATTAAAAAACTGACAAAAGCTAGAACAAATTACATAGAAATAATAGAATCTAAGGGATTATTAATCCACCCTACCCAACTATAAGTAAACTTAGGATTTTTAGATGAAATCCAAAGAAAAGATTGATACACAATGAAATCTCATAAGACCGCCTTCTTAGCAGGGGGAGACGAGAAGACCAACCTATTGCGAAAGCTCCATATAGACCCCACATGAGAGTTCCCCCAATCCCTTCCAATAACGACTTAGCCTTAACCGATAGATGCGAAGATCCGAGCCAAGAACACCAATCCAAATAATTAGAATAAATAGGAATATCTAAAGCCACCCATCGAACCAACAAAGCTCATAAAGCTTTAGCCATCTCGCAAGAAAAAAAGATGTGATTAACGGTTTCAACTTCCGCGCCACAAATAGGGCACAAAGCAGAAGCGACATCGACGCCTTTCCTATCCAAGTTTACCCTAGTAGGAAGCTTATTAAAAGCCAATCTCCACAAGAAGACATCAGTTTTAATGGGGATACAACGACTCTAACGAGTAGCATTAGAATTCGCTATAAAAGTGTTATCATCAATCCAACATCGTATAGAAGCAATGGTGAAACTAGACGAAGCATTTAGCGACCAGACCCACGAATCATTATCAGAAAGAGTAACATCCCCTATACAAGATAACAACGAGGAAAATTGGGAGGATTCTTCACCACCTCTAGGAATCTGTCTAAAAATGAGAGACCAGTCAGTAACATGAACTCAATCCATTACCTTGCACCCTTTATCTGTATCAAGCATATATATGCGAGGAAATCGACTTTTGAAAGGAACGTTACCATGCAAAATATAATCCTAGAAACTAGTGAGGCCACCATTCCCAAGCTTCCTTTTGCACATCGAAAGAAGATCAATACCCTTATTTTTAAGCCGTTTTTTGGTTGTTGGTGTTTATTTGACGATCTTCTTTATTTGGTTAAGAATGGTGAATGGTTTTATTTCACCGATGAAAAATCATATTTTGCGTCAATAATTGATGCAGTTCGCCTTCTTCCCACTGTGTCATATCAACAACTTTTTCTTTTATGAACACTAACTATCTCACAATATATACACAACCCATTTATCTCGCATGTTCTATGCACAATATATACACAACACATCACATCTATCTCACATGTTCTATGCAGCCACCGAGCTTCTCACACAACATACAATACCATTAGAACACGAGTCCTATAAAATTACCATTAGAACACTAGCCCCTTGGCATCATATCAACAACTTTATTTCCTTTTATTTACACGTGATATACCCCTTTACTAGATCATTGGAAGAAGAAAAAAAGGATACAAAAGTGCCAAACCCAAAACTGTATTTAAGTAATGGCGAAGCAGATGGAAGTCGTTGGAAGAAGAAAAAAAAAGATGCAAAGGTGCCAAACCCAAAACTGTATTTAGTAATTGCAACGAAGCAGATAGAAGACGTTGGAAGAAGAAAGAAAAAAAGATACAAAAGTGCCAAACCCAAAACTGTATTTTGGTAGTGGCGAAGAAGCAGATAGAAGTCTTTACCGGAAACAATGTTTTTAACCAAAAAACACTACCTCATAGTAAGCTGTCTTGGCCTTTTAAAAACAATAGGAACCATCTCTGATAATATTTTTAAGTAAAGCACCATATGTGGTAATATATTTCCACATAAGCTTGGGCTAGATTCAATCACAAACCAAAAACGACCTCAGGATCCAATTTAAACTCAAAGTAGTACATAGTGTGCTACAAACATCAAGTGCACAAGAAACAATGCAAGATACAAAGATCTCTCTTCAAGATATTACATATACTGAATGAAACAAAAGGACAAGGTTTCCGAAAATCTATTAGTGTTGACGCAGCACATATTATGATATTAAACCATTGGACACCCATCGTATGAATCCACCAACACTGTCACCAGAATCACAGCAGAACCAGCGAACCTGAAAAAGTCACAAAACATTAATATTACTTATCTATCAAATTAAGAGATTAGCATTCTACAGCATTGTAACTTTACACTTTGTCCCAAAACAGCCACATACTTTCAGAATGTTATTTTCACTATCTACTGGTGATTTTTGTGTTATTATGCGTTTACACAAGTATGTCGTTTGCTATTGGAACAATTTTCAAAAACAATGCGTTAAAGTGCTTACACCTCTACCAAAAGTCGACAAATACATCCCACAGCTATTGGTAATAGCTATTGGTCCCATGTACTATGTTTAATAGATGCAATCCTAAACTTTTAGTCATGCTTTGGTAGTTATATAGGGGAAGTTCCGAAAATTCAAATATTTTGCGGAAGCATCTTTGGGGGTATTGTAAATGTGCATATTAGATTTGTTTTAAACAAAGAACAGGGCTATACATAACATTGTTCAACTATACGTGACATGATATTAAGGCAACTTTGATTCCAATTATGCGTTAATATCACCCTGTTCTTTGATTCCAACTATACATAACAGGTTCAAAGTTGCCTTAATATCACCCTTAAGTAATTTGTGAACAGGGCTATACATAACATTGTTCAACTATCACATTGACGTTGCCAAACTGCATATGGGACAACGAAATTCCTGACTATGAGTATATTCATCACAATTCTCCCCCACATATTACCATACCATGTCTAAGTAAGTGGAAAAATGAATTTGGCTTTTATCAAATACTTTCAACGGGAGCATATATGATCAAGCAATGAAAGATAAAGAAATAAAACACATTTTAACCTTAAATAATAATTAAGATAAAGAAATAAAAAAAATTTTAACCTAAATAATAATTTTGACCTATTCTATTAGGCTTAATTCCAACTGTTTCCCATGCTTATAGAATTTTTTAACTAAAAAGCAAGGCTTCAGCACATATCAAATGTCTAATTTTGATCAATGAAAGAGCTAATTAGAAGAATCGCCATGCCTAATATCTAACATTTGCTACTTCAAATAAGCAGTGCTAAAGCAAGCAATCATCAAACAAACTGCAACTCTTTTTAGAGAAATAAGCATTCAAACAAAGAACCAAGAGCGAAAAAGGCACCACGCAATTAACAGAAGAAACCAAATAAAAAATAAGCATAAAATGTATTGTAAGATGAGCCAACTCACAATTGTGTTAAAGGATCAGTGCCTGGAACGTCCACCATCATACCTCCTCTCACTATCATATCTGGTTCTCTTCGAGTTGTCAGCATATCTATCCCTATCACCTCTTCTGCTTTCAGGCTCTTCATCATGCTCTCTGCTATACTTTGACTCACGAAGCTCCCTACCTTTTTCAGGTTTTTTGTGTTTTTCGTCATCTTCATCTCTTTTGTGCTTTCTACCCCGACAATCTTCATCCCTATTTTCTTTTCTGCCTTCTAGATACTTCTCATCTTCATCATCACTAGTCTTGCTCCTATGTCTCTGTTCATCCCGAGTAGGTATCTTAGTCGTTTTTTCATAATTAACATCCTCTTGCCTTTTTCCACCCCTATCAACTTTTGTGTGTTTATTGTCCATGTCAGAATCCCCATCATCACTGTCATGCCGCCGCCTCCCAGCACTTTCAACTATTTCTTTTTTGTTTTCTTCAATACCACTCTGCCTACTTCCACCTGTTCTGATCTCCTTTTTATTTAACTCTTCACGGTCATCATGTTGCCTTCTTCCATCCCTTTCAACTTTTTGTTTTGTGCGTCTAGCATCTATGTCATCATCATCATCACTATCATGCCTTCTTCCAACACCTTCAACTCTCTCTTTCTTGTGCTCTTCAATATCACGCTGCCTCTTTTCACCTGTTCTGACGTTTTTATCCAATGGTTCAAGGTCTACATCGTGTCGCCTTCTTCCATCCCTCTCAACATTGTCTCTTCTGCGTCTAACATCTATGTCGTCATCATCATCATCATCGCTATCATACCTTCTTCTTCCACCACTTTCAACTCTCTCAGTTTTACGCTCTTCAATATGCCTTTTTTCACCTGATTTGATATCCTTTCTATTAGAATCTTCATTTCTTCCACCCCTTACAGCTTCGCGTTCTTTAAGTCTTATGTCATTTTTGTCAATGACCTCAGGATCTCTTACATGTCGCCTCCTACCACCCCTTCCGACTTCCTCTTTCTTGCGGTGCATGTCTTCGTCAGATTCTTCATCATCAGTGTCATGTCTCCTTCTTCCTATCCTTCCAAGTGTGTCTTTTTCATGTGTTCTGCCTCTAACAGGACTGGTATCACGTGGCACATCACGCTTACTGCTACCTCCATCCCACCTATCACTGATGCCTCTTCCATAGTCATTGCGGGTGGATATATCTTTTTCCACTTTGCTTTCCATTCTCTTTTCTTTCCTCTTGTCCTCCATTTGTCTTTTTCCATACTTATCCACAGGAGAAGCATCAGAGTCAGAATCATCATCTGAATCATGCCGCCTGCTCTTGGAAGAAAGCTGCTTCCCTTTTTTACTTTTTATGTCCGGGCTTTCATCAGAACTAGAGTTGCCATCAGACTCTGACCTATATCTTTTCACAGTTCGACCATGTTTTTTGGTATCACGAGAATCGTCGTTGTCGTGTCTTTTGCTTTTGCTGTGTTTACTTGATGATTTTTGTCTGTTGTTTCTTATATCAACATCAAAATCTGATTCAGAGTCCGATCCAGAGTCAGATTCAGTATCACTTCTTCCCCTACTTTTCTGCTGTTTCTTCTTGGACACTTTCACATTTTCCCTACTGCTCTCACTATCAGAATCACTACTGTCAGTTGAAGAGGACCCTCTTCTTTTGTTTGTCTTTTTCTTGTACTGTTTGAGATGATCAAGTCCATCTTTACCAGCTTTGGTATCTTTCTCAAGTTTCCCACTAAAACCACGATCTGTTTTTTTAGTATTTCCTGCTTTATCACAATCATCTATCTTCTCATCATCAGATAAAGGAAGATACTTCTTTAAATCATCTTCATGGACTATCCCGAAAGCATTTTTTAAGTTCTCCATCTGCTTCTCCTTACGTGCTGCAAGTTGATGAGTCTGTGTGTCTGAATACCTGCACAAACACAATCATACATTACAGAAAATCAAAGAAAAAAAGAAAGAGAACTATATACAATAGTGTAAACCTTGAAAACAGTAACAATTGCTGTAGAAACACAACCAACATACTAAAAGGAATACAAACTAACTCCGACTAGAGAATCATAATATAATGATGCCTCATCTTTTGTCGGTTTCGACAAGGCCTAACTATGTAAAAATACATAAGCACCACCAAAGAAAAGATTGTCTACTATTACCAATGAACGACATATCAAGTTCCCAATCAACCTCTGTTCATTCATTGGCTACTCCATAAAATCATATGAGAACCAAAATTTTAGCCTACTAAGTAACAGGTGATAATCACTTCAAAATCTAGGTCAATGATCAAACTTAGTTCAACTTCAAGTGTGCACCATTAGGTATGTTCCATCTACTTTTCCAAAAGGTAACGTGCTCCTAATAAACATACAAGTCATAAAAAAAAATCAAACTATGAATCACTTAACATATACAAACAGAGATTTTCATCTAGATATTACTACAATGATTTCCTAATATCGTTCCTCCTTGACTTAAAATATCAAACTTGTATCAGCAATAAGAGATCTTGGCTGCAAATACATGCAGCCAATTTGCTGCATTAACAGTCTCCGTACTATAGTTCTCCATATTATTTCCATCCTGTATCTTTTCCAACCATTAATCTGCATACCTATGTTTGTGATGATATCAATACAATGAGAAATGACTTGTTCTCCTTAAAAAATTCAGATTCGGTGACGAATAAATAAAACAGCTATACATATTTAAGAAATAGATCACATGATATACTTAAGTCTGAAAAAGGAAGTCGTCTTAATTGTGAGACAGTTTTTTTATAGTTATGATTGCAGCAATTGTTCTTCACTTGCAGGCAAGATATCCAGTTATCCACTTACATTTAATTGCTATACATATTTTTCACTTAGAATTTCCCAACTCCACTAATAACCTTCCTCAACAGCTAGGCAGTATTGTCAGACATCCGCTTTGCAGATGGATACAGTACTTCAACTATAGTACACGCAACATCTAGCTTCAATCGTGTCTAAAACTATTTCAATTAGGAATTTAGGATAAGGTAGAACACAAATAGCTTCATACAAGGGAAGGCTGTAATTAACTAATCACACACATTTCTCTCAAAAAATAATTCTATTTCAACAATAACTATACTAACATCCACAGCATTATTTTTGATATTATATGGATAAAAGCTAAAAAACAATACAAAACTACAGATTATCCTAACAAACATATCAAAAACTGTCCCAAACAATTCTTATCTTAATTCTCCTATACTTCTCATACCTTAGACATATAATTTGCTTCCGATATCGCCATGATTTAACTTCTGATATTAAACTTCTATTATACGCTTCAATATAACAACACATAATTTGCTACGTCTCATTACAACTTCCATTTATATATACAATTGCTCAAGAATCAGAAAGTAACTCTACACATCTATTTCGCAATGAATCTCGCAATCACAGACTGACATCTAGAATTAGGATTAACAAGTACACAAAACATAAGTAAATAAGCGACAACAAATAACAAAATGAGCTAAATAAATAAAAAATAGAGATTCAAAACTATCTGTGATCAGAGTTTATGACAATTCCTGTAGCCATCATAATTCTAGATTAATTGCCATCACTTAACCTCCAACATCAAACGATATTAAATAGAATCATACATATACATGTGCTACAAACTTATACTCCCTATTAGCCAAGTATTATCTGATGACAGCTTCAACAACTATCCTGTTTCCCAACAATCAGGCAGTAATTTTACACATCCATCTTCGCGGTAGACCAAATACTCTACAATCCGGATAAACATAACAAGATCATCTCAAGTTCCCAATCAATCTCTAGTTCTATACGTGTAGCAACTAGCAAGACCTACGTTCATTGGGAAATCCATAAAAAATCAAACTAGAACCAGGTTAATATCAATCCGATCATTGCGTCAACTATATCAAGTCGCATTGGCCTGACAAACATATAACTCATAAAAAACAATGAATCTATAAGTCAATTTAGATTATGTTAACGGACAAAACCTTATAAAACTATAATAAAAAGAACAAAGCTACACATTCTCCAAACAAACAAACATATTATAATTGGTATCTTCATCTTTCATATATATACCAAATAAAAAATCATCTAGAAAACCTATTAGTCGTTACTCCTTGAATTTAGCAATCAAACTTGTATAACCTATATGCATATAGGTACTAAAGATTCTCTTATTAGAAATTCCACAATTCCACTTATATCCTTCCCAACAATTAGTCAATGATGTTACACATTCATTTTGCCAATAACGTAACACCTAGCTCCAACCATGTTCAAAACTATTTCAAACAGGATAAAGTAGCACACAAATAACTTCATAAATATGTAAATAGGCATAAAAACAAAGCAAAGTTAAACTACACTACACATTATCCTAAACATACATATTAAAAGTTGTGTAATTCTCATCTTAATTCACATACATACATAACAAATACAAATATGCATCTGAGTACTTCACAGTTCCTTATTATCGCCATCATTTAACCTCTGATATCAAACTTACATTAGCTTAATACTATAAACAACATATATAATCGCTACACATATTATCTCATTAAAAGTTGAACTAAGATCATTGTTCTCAACAATCAGGCCGTAATGTTAACATTACACATCTGTTTTCGCGCGATAGACCTACTAAAAACAGTTAGCTTGATTCATTTCATAAAACGTAACACAAACTGTAAAAGTTCATATCAAATAGTGTAACAAAATATATGATTGCTAAACATATTATCTCGGATAAACCGACAATTAAACTAGTTCAAAAATGTATGAATTGGCATAACAAACAAAAATGTAACTATACTACTTGGCGGTTGCTTATTATCGCCAAACATATTCCAACATCACAATCACAATTTCAGCTAATATATACACTTATTCAACAATCAGGCAGTTATTTTACACATAGTTAGAAATATACAAATTGGCGTAAATAACAGAAAGTAAGTGTTGAGAATATATACTTATGATCAGGGTTGAGAACGACCGCAGTGGCGCCACCGGCATCTTCAGAGGCCATGGCAGCTTCAAGTGTCTTCCGAACCTCATCTAACTTGAAAGCAATCTCATCATCAGTATAGCCTTGATCAATAAGCTTATCTTCCAAGACAGCAAGTTTAAGGTGAATCTGACGCTTACGATCATGCTCCAATATCTCCTTATTCGGTCCTCGGCTTACGCCACCAGAGCCTTGACCGGTTTCGTAGCTTTTGGATGTGAGTTTGTTTGTTTTTGGCTTTATGAAGAATTTGTTCGTTTGGATGTAGCCGTTTGTGCCGGAACCACGGGCTGTTTGGAGACCGATTCCGTTGTACATGATTGCTTTTTGAGTGAGATGAGATTGGTGGCCTAATTTGAGATTGGGGAAAATAAATAAATAGAGATGTTTATGACGGTGGTTTTATCACCACAATATCGATATTACATTTTTATACACTTGTCCATATCAACCCTTAATATTCATTTTAATTTTAACAAGATTATGCACTCGCGCGTTGCCGCGGGTTTTTTGCATTTAATTGCGAAACAATGACGTTTTAAAATTGTCGTTTAACCTTATGTTTTGCCACCTTAATTGTCGTTTTGGCTTTTTTTGTCACTCACAAATAGAACGTCGTTTTGGACACGGAATAATATAATCGAGATGGCCGTTGTTTCAAAGCCTAAAAATTGATTGTACGTCAATGGCACATCAATAGATTTTTAACCGTTTTAAATCTATAATTACTAAAAGACTCAAAATACGAAAGCTTGAATGTAAAAGACAAAAAAAAAATAATAAATAAAAAAAAAAAAAAAAACCAATTTCAGGTCATTCAAAATGGGTTGAAGGCTTATGTGAAACAAAAATAAGGTTACCTACAAAATGGTTCAAGATGTGGCTATATCTACAATTACAATTCAAGAATTCTAAAGAACAACTAATGTAGAACCTGTAGCTATACACACTTTGTTTTAAAGTTTGTTTTAGATGGTCTCTCCCTCGACTTTAGAACCTTCTGTATCTTTAGCGTCGCCCGAAACATCCTGCAGCTGTACGCAATGATAAAGTTCAGATATCGTACTTTTAAACCAACATGTAGAGGTGCCAATTCCAACCCTTCAAATGAAAACGGGTCAATTCAGGTTGTATATTTCCTATCACATGTCAAAGGGGATTAATAAAAATATTAATCAAAAAGGGGCAATGGTGTATTAAACAACTAATACTACATTAACAAAATGAAAGATAAATGACGAACCGAGCCAGAATAGTTCTAACCCATACTTTAAAGAGCTCGTTTTGAGCTTTTACCCATTTTGGCACCTCAACCTGTTGCGGTGAGTTGCATATCGTCAACCCACCCCTTAAACCGACATGTTGAACCAACCCTCTGCACACACCCTTTGTACAACCCTCCTGAGTAGTTCCCCTAAACCCGCCCACTGAGCCAATATACTCAACCAACCAATTGAACCAAGACACTTGAGCAACACATGATGAATTTGTTAATATTCGTGAAAATGAACATGATGATAGCTTAATAAATGTTATTGCAGACAGTGAATGTATTTTTTAAATAACATAACAGCTAACCTCTTTGTGTCTGGCATTCTCTTCGTCCTCGAGATCACCCTGCTCATTTAACGATCCCATGATCATTGGTTGGAATTTTTACTCCAGCCTGCTTAAAAATTAAGTTCAGAAGGTCCGCTTTCGCATCTGATTTCCATGTTTTATTCAGATGGTGTGATCCGGAGTCCACATTCTGTTGACTATCAAAACTTTCCTTTTGTTGCACCATCCGTTCTTGTTAGCTCGATTGATCCAGATCATTTCTATCTCCTGCTTGACACACAAAAAAGAAAAGAAAAGAAACATACAATTATACAGGTGAGGTTTCATATGCAGACATCATGCTATAACTTTGTGTAAAACCCTAAAAATATAAAACATATCAAAAGACTAAATTACCCTCACCGTAAACAATTATAAACTACGTAAAATATAATAACGTTCGCTTAACAAAATTATAACCTAACTT
Source organism: Chrysanthemum seticuspe (assembly GCA_019973895.1). Taxonomy (NCBI): domain Eukaryota; kingdom Viridiplantae; phylum Streptophyta; class Magnoliopsida; order Asterales; family Asteraceae; genus Chrysanthemum; species Chrysanthemum seticuspe. The sequence continues at coordinate 199,557,893 of BPTQ01000005.1, read as the reverse complement.
ACGAATAATTAAAAAACTTTACTAATATGTGTACATGATCGATTTTGTATGACGAAGATTTAAGCGTCTCGCTAAAGTGTTGGGCCGGTTAGTTGGGCCGTTTGTTTGTGTTCGGTTGGGTTAAAAGCCGAGAGCCAAGAGAGCCACAATGGGACTGGTGTTTGTTTGTTCGGTTGGATCCAAGCCGAAGCCCACCCCATCTCAAGCCCTAAACCGAAAATTTTACTAACTATTTATACAATTACTTAACCTTAATTTGGAACCCTAGTTTTTGCCTCTCTCTTTCTTTTTCTTCCATTCGGCCGAGAACCCTAAACCCTTGGTGTCGAGACTTTTGTTCCCACGAGCTGAGGTATAAATGTTTTATTCGTCTTCCTTTAATACACCTTACGTTAATGTATTGTATCATGTTTGTTTAGTCGAGTTGTGTTTCTTTTCTTTGTGGCCGAACCGTATGAAACCAAACAAACACAAACCATATGAATTGAACCTTGTAATATTAAGAGAACATGTATGTAGTACGTATTGTTTGAATCGGATCATAGGTATGTCGAGCATAAGAAAAACCGAACCACATGTATAACCGAAAGTAAAACAAACCGGGCCCACATAGATCATGAATCGGCCAAGGTAAAAACAAGCTAACGTGAATACATAAGATACATAGATGAGTTATGGTTTGCGTAAAACCTATTAGCCGAAACCCTAAGTATTAATCGAACCATGCATGCCGCACCTTAAATGGTTTGTGAACCGTGTATCATGCGTGTGTTTGTGAGTCAAGTGAGTTGTCGACACATTAACCTACCTCGTGTTCAAGTCTTTTATGAAAATATGTGCATGCGTGTGTGTCGATGTATGCTTAAGTTGGATAGTGAGTAACTTGGGAATGGTCACATAAAATCATAAACGTACATGTGTATATAAGTTGACGTATTATATGCATATGGTTAACGTATGGTCTTAGGTCATGAATGTGTCGTGGGGATTGAAACGTAAGTAAACATGAATCATGTGAGTTATTGGTCTCGTTAAAGGCCATGGGTCGATATACATGCATCACGCTTATATTATAGCGTAATTGTTTGTGTCAAAAGTATGCATGTTTGGAATATAGGGGTCGACATGTGTAAGTTAATTGCGTAAGGACATGCATGAGTTGAGTTAAATTCCGTTGAGTTTTCGTACGTTCTAGGTCAAGGTGGAAGTCATTAAAAGAAGTAACATGTAAATTAAATGCGTATTAAATGATATTAAAAGTATGGGAAAACCCTAGAACATAAATAGGAAGTCGATTAGGGTTAAAAGCTAAGTGTGTAAATTCGTTATTTCATGTGAGAATGGTAAGTCTTGGAGTCGTTAATAACTATTGATTAAGAGTAAATGAGCTAGTACTAAGCGTGATGTAAACATGCGTGAGTTATGATTGTGTGTAAGGAACTAAGTCAGGAATTGGGAGTATTGCATGCATGGTCTCATTTAGGTTGCATTCGAACAATGTTACGTGTGAGTCTTGGTTAATCATGTAAGTTATAAAGGCTTATGTAAACTATTTTGAAAGAGAGTCCTAAAATCCGTTATTGACATTTGTAAACCCTATACTTTGAATGACGATCATATAAGCCCTCAATTAAGATATTTGTCGTATTAAACCCTTGAGTTTACCATTTGTCATTTACAACCCCTAAGTTTGGCTAATTAATGATTAAGACTCTAAAACATTGTAATTCCGTCCGTCACTAAGAATAAGATTATACTTACGACTTTAAGAGTGTGAACGAGATAAATCCGTTATAACTTAATGATGCTAATGAGTATTAAATAAATCATAATCCGTGTAGATTCGTTGAAGGAGACGCGACGTTACATTTTCGTGATTCACTCATTCGTTTGCTTTCCTCTCATTTGCTTTAAGGTACAGATATTCTGACCTTTTCAGTAAAGGTTCCTCATGTTTTCCTTTCTTTGTCATTTCTCTCATGCTTATTAGGATTTCCTATGCCATTGCTATGAACCCTTCTGGTTGTTTGATCTGTTGCTTATCTGCACTTCTGTTTTTATTGAACCATGCAATATCTGTTGTGAACTTGTGTTATGAAGACTCTGATATGCATATTTGTTGAACCTCATTAAGTGTAATTATGAACTTCTAAATATGAATGTATGATTTGTGATTGTGATAAGAACTTCTGACTTCTAAATATCGGAATATGAACCTTATGATATGAACTATCTGATATGTTATCTGTGACCTTGTGTTTGATTATGATCTGTGCCATATCTGAAGATCTGTTTGACCTAAGTTAGTTGATACCTGAGCAAAATATTAACTAGTCATGGGGGTTCCATGTCCGTGTCAGTGATGCACCTCTGACATGACTCTAGGGCAGTAGAGTGATGTTCTGCCACGTCCCTTTCCGTTATCTGTTTATTTATAGTATCGCCACTATCTGTCTGTTGGGGCGTATGGATGCATCCTAGATCTGATCTGTTATCCGGTATGATTTTTCTGGTGAATGATGTCGTGTGCAATACGCTTTTCACAAAATTCTGGGAGCTAGCTACTCCAAAACCATTTCTGAGATTATTTCTGTATAATTATGATGTTTCTGATATGATACGTTCTGGGCTCGTGGTAGTTAACTAAACCTTTATCTGTTACTTCTGTGTTAAGCATTCTGTTATGATTTGGTATTTTCGAGTGTTATATTATGTATCCTGATATGATATGTTGGTGAATGTGCTTATGACGTATATGTTCAAGTGATTACTAGTTGCCATGCTAGGATAGGATTAATATGTTTAAACATGATTTGTATATCTGATATTATGTTAGCTTATCGTTACGTGAATGAGTTGATCTGCGAGATGAATGTGCGAGTGTACAATTGAGTGTTTTGGAAGTTTAGTTTGGATGATGGTTCAGTTAATTTTATAAACCTTGCCTATCAGTTAATTATCTGTCTGCATATGTGACCTGCCATGTTAAAACTCTACGGATGTTAAGATTTGATCTGGGAACTGGTTTAGCTTATGATATTTGTTCTGAAAATTGCTAATGGCTATGATATGTCTTTGTCTATTTAGTTATAGTATGTCTACTGTGTTTGCTTTTGGTATGTGAGGCTGCCATGACTTCTGCTAGTTCCGCTGCTACAATATTGAATTAAGTGCGTTAAATGTAGATTTATTGATTTGTATGAATGTCATGTTTATTTTCTGGAAAGTGTTTTCTGTTAGTCTTTAGACTTTTCGTTTGGGTTATATGTAATCTATTTTCTTGATATGTTAAGTGTCTGGTTATTATGATGTGTTGAATTTGTGTCATTAATGTGCTATGAGGTGTTAACTGTTATGTGTTTTCTGGATTTCTGTATAATTGTGTTTCCGCAGAATCCTCAATGATTCAGTATTCTCATCCCCTTATGATTTCGTTATTCGTATCTTTGTTTGGTTTAGTTTTTGGTTTCGTTATATCTGTTCACTGGGCTTTGTAAGCTCAGCCGCATTTTTTCTTTTCCTGCGGCAGGTATTAAACATTCAAGATGAGCTTATGGGATAGCTGATTTGGGTTGAGAGTAGAGACAAGAGCAAGATTTGCTAATAGGGATCTTAGATTTATTTTGAATATTAAGTTATTTATATTCTCTTTTGTAAGTTTTGTAAAAGCTTCCGCTTTTGTATAGTATTTAAAGTTCTGATATGAAACCGTATTGTGATATCTTTACCCTTGTCGGGTTGGGGTGTTACACTTTGAACATACATGTTTGAAAGCAAACTTACTTAAATTTTGGGCAAATGATTAATTTGGAATAAGATTCAAATGAGTTCCCACGTTGTTGAGCCAAATTTTAGGCAAAGTAAAAAGGCAATGGGGTAAACACAGCCGTACCTTACCATTTTGAGTATTCATAGGGCGCCTTAATTGTGTTATCTGCACAATCAACCGCCCTTTTATACGGCGGTTAGACTCCTTCTGCCACCTTCATATTTGTCAGTCTAGTCTTTATGATGGTCGTTGGATTCGACGCAACTGCAGCTACAAACCCTGCTGCAAAACTCACACCCATATGTGTCCCTAAGCCATCTTTCATCACATTTTTAGAACCGAATTTTATTAGCAAAATGATTATTTATGATGAATCGAGCTAACAATGATTATTTATGATTATTTATGATGAATCGAGCTAACAAAAACTATTCTGGCATAATCGAGCTAAAATGATTATTTATTGTGGTGCAACAAAAAAAATCCTTTCACCATAAATAATCATGGTGTCTGGATCAATCGAGCTAACAATGATTATTTATGATGAAAGGTTTATGATCACTCGTGCATTTTCCAGGAAAAAAAAACTATTCACAACAAACCTTAAATCCAATTTATTCAGAAGCAGATAGTCAACCATAACATGAAAGTAGTTCTTTAGTGTTAATATGGAAAGGCTTATTCACCTACCGTCTCGGCGACCCTCTTAAGCATCATGCCACCGAATGAATGACAGACAATATTTAACATATGATAAAGAAATCAATTAAATGTATAAATTCAGGTAATTGTTGTATAACTACCTTCAATCGAGATGTTCGGTTCCGGATCGAAAGAGATGAGACAGCTGGAAGATCAAACGGTTGCGCTTGTTGCGAAACATGTTTCCGGTATCCTCATCTAACAGATCACTTAGGTTTCGAATGTTGGCGATGTTATTGTAAGATGGAGATGTGAGGAGAAAAGTGTAGAAGCTTCAATATGTCGGCATACATCTCATATAAGAAACTATGAACCGGACCAAGATAAGGATTCCTTTTGCAAGGCCTAGTTGACTTGAGGGGTACTTTTTGCCAGTTTTCCAAACAATCAAAACGACGTCGTTTCAATATTTTCGTTTTACCTTTTAACTTGGGGACGAAATTGTCGTTTCATCTGTTTTTTTCAAACGCCAAAACGGCGTCGTTTCGCTCGTGGATTAATATATATATTAATTTTAAGAGTAAAAAAAAATCTATGAGTAATATCTAATTCGTAAGTTATGTAACTGATTTTATTTCTCTTTTTTTTTTCTTGTAAATTATGTCATTACCCAACGACGAAGCTAGCCTGATATTTTAGAAAGGCCGAAGCGTAATCATAATTTTTGAGAAGGTCAATTCATCATTTATTTTAAAAATCTATGGTTTACGATGTGAATTGTTTATTAGTATAAGAGTATTTTATGTCAATACAAAAATGTTTAAGGGGGTTATAGCCCTCTTTTGTCCTCAAATGGCTCCGCCTATGCCATCACAGTTCACTTTTACATGTAAATTGTGTCCCTTGGCTTAACGATCGTTAAAAATTTCGTTGGTCATTGTTCTAACCTATGCGAAATGACTATTATACCCTCGTCTTTATCCCATTTCTCATTTTTCTTTATCCCATTTCTCATTCTATTTTGAATACCTTTTAATCTTATCCCACCACATCACCCATCAATTTTGACCATTAGTTCCAACCAAATATAACCTAATTATGATCACAATAACTTCAAGAACATAATTATCAAAGAAATTTTCTTCCATTCGTTATCAATTCCACAAGCAACAACCACAATATTTCAAAATCAAGAATGATGGGAACTAGGACAAACACTTCAACAAACATAGTCAAAGAACAAGTCACATAGAATCGCCCGTTGTTTCTACAACAAACTAATAAAAACATATATATATATTCAAAATTCATAGATGTTCTAAAACCATATTACATCAACATAGTAAAAACTGAAATTAAGGCAAACTAAAAGTTAACAAAGCAAAATGATAAAGAAACACAACCATATCTTGAAATATAGATAGGAAAGCTTTCATGATTATTTGACTCGTTCCTCGACGAGTTGCACGATAAAGTTGTTCATCGATGTCCGCATGTGGCGCGCCTCTTCCTTAAACACGCGTAGTTCCTCACGACCTGAAACGTAATCTTTGAAACATTGAGAATTAGATGCATGTGGTTCTGGCATTGGTCGAACGGGTGGTTTAGGGTCACCGGCATGATACCATTCTGAAGAGCCTTCTAATTTTCTTAGGTAACGGATCGCATGGTTGTGATTGTTAGTTTTTTAGTTTGTGAATTGTGCATTTATAGTGAATGAGTTAGATGAACAAGCTTGTTGAGATGAGAGTTAACTATGGAAATGAAGTAAATAAGTTGTGAGAAGTGAATAAGTTGATGAGATGAGATGGGTAGGTTTGTGTGTAATTATGCGAAGTAAATGAAACTCAGACTATGTTTGACTACACAAAAGGTGTCATGAGTTATTTTCAAACTAGGTGAGAAAGACTATGACTTACTTATGAAGTAAATACTTCTTCCTTCCAACTTGTCTAGTAAAGTAAATTCTCATACCAACTTGTCTAGTGAAGTAAATTCTCCTCCTTTCCAACTTGTCTTCCAACATAGATATGGCACACCTTCCAACTACAAAATTAAAGAGAAAGAATATGGCTGGTAATGATACAGACATAGAGGTGTTGGATATTATCAGTGAATCAAGTAAAATGACATGCATTGGTTGTTATTTGCAAGATCAACATTAGGTTGTTTTAACTTTTGATGCAAGGCCTAAACCTAATATAAAAAGTATGTGGTATTCCTGTTGGAGGCATGGATTCAGAGACAGAGGTATTGTTGCAACTTCTCGAGGTGGTGGTGCAATAGCTATAGGTGGTGGTGTTGTGGGCTTAGGTGTTAGAAGGGGAAACATAACTAGAGGGGGTAGTGCAGTAGGTAGTGGAGATGGAAGTGGGACAAAAACACCAACTCAAGAATGGGGAAAACACTCTATTGAAGATCGAGGAGAAGAATCTATTGAAGTCGTGATTGTAGATCTCCCCAACCTAGTAAGAGTATTGAAGAAGAAGAAACTGAAGGACCAAGTCAAGCAAGTAGAAGCTAAGAAACTTCATTCAAAAGGACCAAGTCAAGCAAGTGAAGGACCAAGTCAATCATGTAGGTTCAGGCCATGTTACTGTTTTTGTTGGTTTTATGATATAAATAAAATGCTTAATTCATGGTTGATCATTTATCTATAAAATCTGCATACAAAAACAACTTTGTAGACTAATTTACTTTTAGGCAGGCAACCAACAAGTATGCAGACAATGAAATGCATTCTTATCAACAAGTATGCAGACAATCTGGTATGCAATAAATAGGGAAAATAACATATTTAACCAAAAAAAATTGCAATACTAAAAGGATACAATAGATAAAGAATTGTTACAACAACTATCATCTAAATACATAATTAAAAACAACCTAATACAACGATATTAAAAGTTAGGAGGAAAGGTTTCATTCTTTTTTTACTTGTACACCTATAGCGTCTACGCGTTTTTTTGTGAAGTGTTTGTAACTTCTTTCCTCGCGAGATGTCAGACCTACCTCTAGTGATGGGAGATCTGCATCATTGGAGAGTCTGAGCATGTTCCTTGTTGCCCCTTTTAAAGCTCGAGTATCCTTAGCTGCTACGAGGAACTTGCCTTGGCCATTGGCTTCCAAGTGTTTGGATACTAATAGAGTCTTTGGACAATGAGTATGAATGCACTGGAAGGGAAAGGCATCGACGCGTTCTAGGTGTTAGGATCACTTGTAACTACTATTTCAAGTGTCGGTCATTTATATGTAATAGGTTGCTAATTAAGGCTTGTATGTATGTAATTAATGTTAGGCTTATGTAGTAAGCTCATAGGCCTAAGCATAGGCCCAAACAAACAAGGAAGGGACTAGAATAGTTGTCCTAGCTCCCTTGCCTATAAATACCTTGTAAACTCGCATTTGAGAGTGTTGGTTCCTTTTATAATAAGCATAATTGTTTTCTATTACTTGTGTGTGAAAGAATCCATCCGTCTCTCCTCTCTCTCACTCTAACATACATCTAAACATACTTGTGTTCATATTATTATTTTTTTTAAAAGCACTTGTGTTCATATTATGGTGACCTAACAGTGGTATCAATCGCCAGTTAGTTTTGTGAAACGTTTTTTGTTGAAGTATTGTCATGTTACACGTATGTTTCTCTCGTTACAAACCTTTTGATACGCGTAAACTTTGATTTTTGCACTTCAATCTTGAAGCTTGGAAAGTTTTAAGGTTAATATAGTGTATAGAATCTTGTTATTCTACGTTTTTCACTCGTTTTCTACTTGTTCATCAATTTTACGCATAAGGTCAAATTTCACTTTGGTTGTTAAAGTTCAAAACTTTCATGTTCTTTAAGTGTTATTGAAGTTGTTTCATCATAAGAATCGAGTGTACAAAGTGTTGAGAATATATACTTATGATGAGGATCGAAAACGACCGCAGTGGCGCCACCGGCATCTTCAGACGCCATGGCAGCTTCAAGCGTGTTCCGAACCTCATCTAACTTGAAAGCAATCTCATCATCAGTATAGCCTTGATCAATGAGCTTATCTTCCAAGACAACAAGTTTAAGCTGAATCTGACGCTTACGATCATGTTCCAATATCTCCTTATTGGGTCCTCGGCTTACGCCACCAGAGCCTTGACCGGTTTCGTAGCTTTTGGATGTGAGTTTGTTTGTTTTTGGCTTTATGAAGAATTTGTTGGTTTGGATGTAGCCGTTTGTGCCAGAACCACGGGCTGTTTGGAGACCGATTCCATTGTACATGATTGCTTTTTGGGGGTTTGAGTGATGAGATTGGTGCCCTAATTTGAGATTGGGGAAAGAAAATAGAGATGTTTATGACGGTGGTTTTATCACCACAATATCGATATTACATTTTTGTCCCACGCAAATACACTTGTCCATATCTACCTTTAATATCCATTTTAATTAGAAAAAAAATAAAAAATAAATAAAAACCTACGAGTAATACCTAATTCGTAAGTTATGCCACTGATTTTTTTTATTTTTTTTTCTTGTAAATTATGCCATTACCCAATGACGAAGCTAGCCTAATATTTTTAGAAGGGCCGAAGTGTAAATCATAAATTTTGAGAAGGTCAATTCATCGTTTATTTTAAAAATCTATGGTTTACAATGTGAATTGTTTATTAGTATAAGAGTATTTTATGTAAATACAAAAATGTTTAGGGGGTCATAGCCCTCTCTTGTCCTCAAATGGCTCCGCCTATACCATCACAGTTCACTTTTACCTTTAAATTGTGTCCCTCGACTTAACGATCGTTAAAATTTTCGTTAGTCATTGTTCTAACCTATGCGAAATGACTATTTTACCCTCGTCTTTATCCCATTTCTCATTTTATTTTGAATATGTTTTAATCCTATCCCACCACATCACCCATCAATTTTAACCATTAGTTCCAACCAAATTTAACATAATTATGATCACACTAACATCAAGAACATAATTATCAAAAAAAAAATTCTTCCATTTGTTATCAATTCCACAAGCAACAACCACAGTATTTCAAAATCAATAATGACGGGAACTAGCACAAACACTTCAACAGACATAGTCAAAGAACAAATCACATAGAATCGCCCGTTGTTTCTACAACAAACTAATAAAAACACATATATTGAAAATTCATAAATGTTCTAAAACCATATTACATCAACATAGTAAAAAATGAAATTAAGGAAAACTAAAAGTCAACAAAGCAAACTGATAAAGAAACACAACCATATCTTGAAAGATAGATAGGAAAGCTTTCATGGTTATTTGACTCGTTCCTCTATGAGTTGCACGATAAAGTTGTTCATCGATGTCCGCATGTGGCGCGCCTCTTCCTTAAACACGTGTAGTTCCTCACAACCTTAAAACGTAATTTTTGAAACATTGACAATTAGATGCATGTGGTTCTGGCATTGGTCGAACTGGTGGTTCAGGGTCACTAGCATGATACCATTCTAAAGAGCCTTCTACTTTCTTGGGTAACGGATCGCATGGTTGTGATTGTTAGTTTTTAGTTTGTGAATTGTGCATCTATAGTGAATGAGTTAGATGAACAAGATTGTTGAGATGAGAGTTAACTATGTAAATGAAGTAAATAAGTTGTGAGAAGTGAATAAGTTGATGAGATGAGATGGGTAGGTTTGTGTGTAATTATGCGAAATAAATGAGACTCGGACTATGTTTGACTAAAGGGTGTCATGAGTTAATTTCAAACTAGGTGAGAAAGACTATGACTTACTTATGAAGTTAATACTCCTTCCTTCCAACTTGTCTAGTGAAGTAAAATCTCATACCAACTTGTCTAGTGAAGTAAATTCTCCTCCCTTCCAACTTGTCTTCCAACATAGGTATGGCACACTATCCAACTACAAAATTAAAGAGAAAGAATATGGCTGGTAATGATACAGACGTAGAGGTGTTGGATGTTATCAGTGAATCAAGTAAAATGACATGCATTGGTTGTTATTTGCAAGATCAAAATAAGGTTGTTTTAACTTTTGATGCAAGGCCTAAACCTAATTGAAAAAGAATGTGGTATTCATGTTGGAGGAATGGATACAGAGACAGATGTGTTGTTGCAACTGCTCGAGGTGGTGGTGCAGTAGATATAGGTGGTAGTGTTGTGGGATTAGGTTTTAGAAGGGGAAACATAACTAGAGGGGGTAGTGCAGTAGGTAGTGGAGATGAAAGTGGGACAAAAACACCACCTCAAGAATGAGGAAAACACTCTATTGAAGATCGGGGAGAAGAATCTATTGGAGTAGATGATTGTAGATCTCCCCAACCTAGTAAGAGTATTGAAGAAGAAGAAACTGAAGGACCAAGTCAAGCAAGTAGAAGCCAAGAAACTTCATTCAAAAGGACCAAGTCAAGCAAGTGAAGGACCAAGTAAATCATGTAGGTTCAGGCCATGTTACTGTTTTTGTTGGTTTTATGAGATAAATAAAATGCTTAATTCATGGTTGATCATTTATCTATAAAATCTGCATACAGAAAACAACTTTGTAGACTTCTTTACTTTTAGGCAAGCAACCAACAAGAATGCAGACAATGAAATGCATACTTATCAACAAGTATGCAGACAATGAATTGCATACTTAACAAATTTAACCAAAGCAAATTGCATTACTAAAAGGTACAATAGATAAAGAACTGTTACAACAACTGTCATCTAGATACATAATTAAAAACAACCTAATACAACCATATTAAAAGTTAGGAGGAAAGGTTTCATTATTTTTTTACTGGTACACCTATAGCGTCTACGCGTTTTTTTGTGAAGTATTTGTAACTTCCTTCCTCGCGAGATGTCAGACCAGTCTCTGGTGTCGGGAGATCTACATCATTAGAGAGTCTGAGCATGTTCCTTATTGCCCCTTTTAAAGCTCGAGTATCCTTAGCTGCTACGAGGAACTTGCCTTGGGCATTGGCTTCCAGGTGTTTGGATACAAATATAGTCTTTGGTCAATGAGTATGAATGCACTGGAAGGGAAAGACATCGACGCGTTCCAGGCAATGCCACTCAAGGTGGTTGGGTTGCTTATGCTCAGGAGTGAACAACTATTTGTATTAGTCTTTAGTAGGTCCTGAGTCTGATGTTGTCAGATCATATTAGCTACTGTTAGAACTTGTAGATGAATGTTTGTAATCTGTAATGTATCAAGATTATTTTGTTGAATGTACCAACCATGCTTTGACTTGGGTTTTTGTAATAGGGTGGTTTACCTTAAGTTTATAATGAACTCAGAAGAGTTTAGGTAAGATGTTCAAAGAGACTCTCTTTAGGAGAATCCAGGCTATTCAGGAAGACTCACAACAATTCCTCAATCCTAACAAATTAGTTCCTCCATATACTAATGAACAACAACGATTTGCACCGTATTAGAATCATTACCAATGGCACGCAGTACGCCTAAGTGCGAAAAGACAGTGCAAGCTTTGTTATAACATTATTTCAATTTATTATTTTTGTTTACCAGGTATGTGTAGTCTTGGGTTTGGTTAGCTATGGTGTTACTACCCTGAGCTCTTAAAGAAATTAGTAGTTTAGCCAATTTATTGTATGTATTGTATCTTTATGTTAAGTGATCAGTAAACATGGAGAATGTGTATCTTGTTGGTTCAACTGATTTAAGTATTTGCGTACTTAAATAGTGTTTGTAATCGAAGGTTTGATTTGACCCTAATTTTTGTGAGAATAAGTACTTGTGTTTTTTATTTGAAGTGCACGTTATAGTCGGTAATATCGACTAGCTATTTGCAAGCAACTTGCTCATGGCAAGTTGTTGGTCCAATACCTAAAATGAGAGTTGCATTTTTATATATACTATAAGGTGTATTTGGGCTAACTGTTTGCTAGTCCTATTTCTTTGTCCCATTGGCACCTTTTCTCATGGGCATGTTCATAAAGGCTAATTTGTATTTGAGTAAATGTTGCTTGTATGAATAGTCGTATATGTCATTCTGTATAAAACGTTTTTGAATTGTCATTGTATATTTGAAGACATGTAACACCCCCAATTTCGTAAATGCAACATAATTCAAACTGGGTGTTACTCGTTGGTATGACAGTTATAATAGTAGAAAATGATCTCTAACTGAGTCGTTAAAAAAACTTATCATTCGATTTATTAAAATATATCAGAGTTTACAAAGATAGGTCTGATAACGCTCAAATTGTACATGTTTTTAGTAGCGTTATTCGTGATTTTATGTATGTTATTTGGATATAATCATATGCTTTTGATGCTTAATCGTATAAAAGTGCGTTTGCTAGTTCACTTGTAGCCAAGTACAGGAAAGTGGAGAAAAAGACAGAAAAAGAAGTAAAATACGAAGATTTCTCCACGTACGAAGAATTCCCGACTAAAGAAAGACTTGTGGAATATATTCGAAAAGATAAAGTCATCAAGTTAGTGGTCCAAAGACTCAAGAATAAAGTTCGAGAAGGAAAACGAGAAAGAAATGAAGGAAAGAAGCTAAAACGAAGACATATTGGAAGACTCGTTGTTCCCGACACACCTTCACCATTTTGGCCATAACTTTTGCATACAGACTCCGTTTGACCCCCGTTTCACGGCCACGAAAAGCTAAGAGAAAGATCTACAACTTTGGTGCTTATGATTTTTTGTCAACTTGCTCCAACCGTTCAGTAGTGCCCCGCAACCGGAACGGTTGGAGAGCAGTCAAGTAGACCAACCGAAACAGTTGGAGCCCAACTGAATCGGTTGGGAAGCCCTGGACAACCATTTCTCCATTACTAAGACTCCAAACTTGTTCCAAACGATTCTAGGTTCTTCCTACATGTATTCTAGTCCCTTCCAAGCTCCTTGGTGACCAAGAAATGCATTTATAACCCCAAGGGCTTGAGAGTAGTATAGATAGACCTCATTTGTGTATGTTTTCATCATCCCTTCTCCATCCTTCTCATTCCTTTCACCCACCACTCCATCTCTAGGTTTGAAATTCGAGCATCCACCCTTAAGGACGAATTTCCACATATTACAACATCCCTCTCTCAACTTACCTTCCCCAAATGTGTGAAATTCAAGCCTTCACCCTTAAGGACGAATTTCCACCAACTATCCTATCCCAACTTGTGTGTAATTCTTGCCTCCACTCTTAAGGACGAATTTCCACCAAAATTATCTCTCCCAAAAGACCACAAACCTCTGCCATTTCTAGAAGTATGCATGGTTAGAAGTTGTAGTTGATTGGAGGCTTTAAGGAGTGTTATAATCCTTCACCCTTGCCTAATGTAATCTTACTTTGGGTAAATCCTTGTTACTTTTATGATGTTGAATGTTATTGTTCATGTTTGGTTCTTTGATTGTGTTGATTATGTGATTCTTGTGAATGTTGTCTTGATACTTGTTTATTTCATATGAGAACTTGTGATAAAAGAATGTTTGGATAATTGTAGTGTTTGTTTGGAATATGTTGATAACATCATATTTGGTTGAATTGGAACTTGTTCTTGTTTATTGTTTTGGTTGATCATTGTTAAGTTCAATGGACGAAAGTATTCTTAACAATGGTTAGTTCCAATACATTAGTCGACAAATGATTTCGGTCTTGTACTTTGTGACGATTGTGTAAGAGAATTAATAAACATAACAAGTAAAGGTTTAATTTGGATTAAGGTCGAAAGGAATCTTTTGAATATGTGTTGTCATTATCTTTCAAGTAAATGGAACTTCACGGATTAATAACATCAAAGTATAAGGGCCGAAATGATTATTTCTTTGTTGTTTAGGCATAAGGCTCATGACATGACCATTTGATTGAGGCTTATGTATATTTGATTTATAAAACACTAGACTACTATTATTGGTTCAAGAGGTCGAAAGGTTACCTTTGATAATATATATTTTCCAAACTAAACATCCTAATATCCTTGTGATCATGTGTCTAAACATGTATGTTCTTTGTGTGCTTGCTTATATTGCTTTTCTTGTTGGTTTGATATGTGACAATCATAACCATCAACTTGTTACTTGCTTAAACAAACAAACGACACTTGTAGTGCAACCAAGCCTCTTAGGACGACCATGATTTACCATATACTATACTACAACTTGACTAGGGTATACTTGCCCGACTGTGTTCCTAGTTAACCGGTAATTCTTGTTACAAATTTAAAACTCCGATGGAACCCATCAAGTTTTTGGCGCCGTTGCCGGGGATTTGGTTTTTGTTCTTAGGTGTTTGTTTGTTTGCTTGTTTGTTTGAATGCTAAATTGCTCTTGCTCTTGAATGATGTTTCGTTGCTCTTGTTTGATTGCTCTTTCTTTGTTTTCTTGATTGCTCATGAAGATTGCTTGAATGCTTGTCTTTCATTTTCTAAAAATCTCTAATTTTTCATAATTGCTTAATTGATCTTGGCATCAAAATCAAGTTTTTGATGTTGGGATTTCGTTTCATGTATTCTAAAATGCTCATTTCAATGATTGCTTTCTAAGTGTGCTCGAAATTGTTTGCGAAAAAAAAACCACCAAAACCACCCAAATCACTCCAACCGAATCGGTTGGAATCCCAACCGAACCGGTTAGAGCTCTCGGTAAATAGTTTTCAAAAGTCATTTTAGAGTCGTAAAAAATAAATAAATAAATAAATAAATAAATAAATAAAGTCTAAAAAGTGCCTCCAACCGATCGGTCACTCCCCGTAACCGATTCGGTTGGAAGGATTGGTCACAGTTGGTTCATCCCAACCGATCGGTCACTACCCATAACCGGATCGGTTGGACCAATCGTAAAAAAAAAAGTATTTTTCAAATTTTTGTTTTTGTGTGTTCGTGTCTAGATCAAATAAGTTTAAGTGTCTTGTAGGATCATTCCTAAGATACTTGAGCATTAGTATTTTTATTATTGTTCAACATTGTGCCATTTTTAAGTTTTGTTAATTTTTAGTACATTGTAAATAAATAAGTACATGTGTTTTAAAAATAAAAATGTTTCGAACTTTGTGGGTATGTTCACTGGAAACCCTCACGAGACTATAACTCGTCCACTCGGGCCACCGAGGGGTTTAAAGGCTTGTTGCATACGCTAAATGCAACCGTGATGCCTACGAAAGTGAGTTTTAGAATTTTACGTGTTTTTGTAGTTTAGTGTATTTTTGCATATTAAATAAGCTCTTGGAGGAAGGATTGGTTGGATCGTGAACCTTACACTCTTGATTGGACATGTTTGGATGAGAAATCGATTGATCTCACACGCTTATGCTAGCGTTTGCTTAGCATCTTATCATATGGAGTTCGATCGTGATTTCTTGGCCTGGGAAGTTTCGTTTATCTCAGACTTATAGTTCTATTTTTCCCTATCTTACATGCTTCATAGTTTATTTTTCACAGTTACTTTCTTTTGTTTCTTTGTTATTTTTCATTTGTTGGTTTGTTGGTAAGTTATTTTATAAATTGACTTCTTTTAGTCCCTTGAAAGTAAGGCTCACCCATTGTAAACAAAATGTGTGAGAGGTATAAGGCGGGTCTCCCTGATTCCCTAAAGAAGTTGGGTTTTTAATATGCTTCGCGTTGACCTGCTTCTCCGCTTCTTTGTGCGTTTCAATGGAGCTACCGAGAACTCGTGGGATAAGAATAAGTCAATTTTGGTTCCAAAAAAAAAAAAGAAAAAAAAAAAGAAAAAGAAAAAAAAAGTCGTAACTAGTTTATTTTTTTTTAAAGATTTCTCGTAGTAATAATATAATAGCAATTTTTTTAGTCATTAAGTTATTTTTCTTTTGTGTGCTTAAACTTAAGTGTGGGGGGGGGGGGGAAATATTATTGTGAAAAACGAAACTAGTTTTTAATTTCCAAATTTTTGGGCCAATTTTTAAAATTTTTTGAACTTGTTTGCCTTTATGATCTAGTTGTTTCCCCGCTTATAGGATAATATATTAGAATAACTGGATCAATCCACTGGTGAAATCGGTAAATTTTGAAAAATTCGAGATGTGTCCTGATTAATATTGCAATTCATTTTGGGATCGATAACATTTGCTAGCACATTTTATAGCCCTTTCACTAAATTGTGAGGATTTGAGCCTGTTTCATATATAACATAAATCTTTTATGCTTGGATCTTTTGCTATGAGTGTGCCGGTGATTTTATTTATTCTAGAACTTGTACTTGTAAATCATTACCAAACCGCAGTAAGATCACACTCGTGTGATATAAGTGTATTCGTGTGATAAAGAGGCATCCTTAGGAATAAAACCAAATGGCCTGCCATTTACATCTAATGATATATTAGCTAACCACATCGGTTAGTTAACCACCCATATGGGCCGATTTGTTAGCGCTCATTTTTAGCGCTAGATACCCCTAGTACACCCTCTGAGCCAATCTTTTCATTTCTATTAAATCCAGAAAAATACAAAAATATTTTACATTTTAAACCTTAACCTACCCCTTGTCATTGTCTAAATAGTTGGTTGCTAGTTGCTTACTAGATTGGATTGTTTTTGATGATTTTGAGTTAGCCGCACTTTGTCAATCGTGTGTACCATTCCGACAAAGATGAAGACTGCAACTTCTTATTTGTATTTTTGTGGTTTGTACTTATACGAAGTGTGGGGGAGATGTGATGTATGAAAAAAAAATGAAACAAAAAAAAGAATAAGTCATCGAAAAAAAAGAAGAAGAAAAAATATATGTGATGACAATATTCTATATTATTATGAAGATGAAGGAAGATGAAGTATGTTTGAGATAACGATTAGCCAATGTGCTAAGACGTGATATATGTATTTGGTGATCGATATGTGAAGAGAAGTTAGTAACTATAATCATTTTCGGGTTTGTGGTTTGTTCGGTGACTAGCAACATGGGTATTAGACTTGACTTTATTTTTCTTTAACACCAATTTCATAAATATATTCCCATGCCTTATCCCTTTCCTTTTGGCTTTGTGAAAATATGAAGTGCGTGAATATTTTTAGTGACCATCCGGTTCTTGAAGGATCGAATGACGCGCCAGCGATCTAGTACATATTTTGGTGACCATCCGTTATGCGAATAACGTGCCAGCGATCCGAGGTATACTCTAGTGACCATCCGTTGTTTGACTTAATCAAGAATTCGCGCCAGCGATCTATTATATTCTTGTATGAAATGTTTGAACATAAGCCTAGTTAACCCCTTTTAAGCCTGTCGTTACAACCCGAATAAAAGCCCTCTTTAGATGTTTATACTTGGTGCTTACGCCACGTCGGTGGAGTTTTGTTTCTTGTACAAGCCTATGGTAATATTTAGATCATGACTGAGCAATATGAGTGTACTATTCCTTAATACTATCCATCACTAAATCAATTGAGTGTTGAGTGAATTATACTTCATTCCATTTTCGTGAGGTGCTTAGCCGTGTTATCAAGCGAGAAAATCCATTGGGTATTGTCAAACATCTCGGTTTTTCACCTCTAAAAGCTTAAAACGATGAATCATGTCTTGTACTTGTACTTGGTAGATTTGCATCGCATTTTTCTAATCATATTTCATGCACCATGTGGGTTTTATTTTTCTTAATTTCTAGATTTGCTTGAGGGCAAGCAAACCCTTAAGTGTGGGGGAGTTTGCGCTCATTTTTCGCTTGTTTTTATATATATAAAAACCAAAAATATTTTCAAAATTTTAAAAGTTTCCTTTCGTTTTGTCATTTCGGTATTTAGTTTAATTTTTCTTTTTCTTAAATTTGCTTGAGGGCAAGCAAAGTTTAAGTGTGGGGGAATTTGATAACGCTCAAAATGTACATGTTTTTAGTAGCATTATTCGTGCTTTTATGTATGTTATTTGGCTATAATCATATGCTTTTGATGCTTAATCGTATAAAAGTGCGTTTGCTAGTTCATTTGTAGCCAAGTACAGGAAAGTGGAGAAAAAGATGGAAAAAGAAGTAAAATACGAAGATTTCTCCACGTACGAAGAATTCCCGACAAAAGAAAGACTTGTGGAGTATATTCGAGAAGATAAAGTCATCAAGTTAGTGGTCCAAAGACTCAAAAATAAAGTTCAAGAAGGAAAACGAGAAAGAAATGAAGGAAAGAAGCTAAAACGAAGACATATTGGAAGACTCGTTGTTCCCGATACACCTTCACCATTTTGGCCATAACTTTTGCATACGGACTCCGTTTGACCCCCGGTTTATGGCCACGGAAAGCTAAGAGAAGGATATACAACTTTGGTGCTTATGATTTTTTGTCAACTTGCTCCAACCGTTCGGTAGTGCCCCGCAACCGGAACAGTTGGAGAGCAGTCAAGTAGACCAACCGAAATGGTTGGAGCCCAACCGAATCAGTTGGGAAGCCATTTCTTCATTACTAAGACTCCAAACTTGTTCCAAACGATTCTAGGCTCTTCCTACATGTATTCTAGTCCCTTCCAAGCTCCTTGGTGACCAAGAAATGCATTTATAACTCCAAGGGCTTGAGAGTAGTAGACCTCATTTGTGTATGTTTTCATCATCCCTTCTCCATCATTCTCATCCCTTTCACCCACCACTCCATCTCTAGGTGTGAAATTTGAGCCTCCACCCTTAAGGACGAATTTCCACCTATTACAACATCCCTCTCTCAGCTTACCTTCCCCAAAGGTGTGAAATTCAAGCCTCCACCCTTAAGGACGAATTTCCACCAACTATCCTATCCCAACTTGTGTGTAATTCTTGCCTCCACCCTTAAGGACAAATTTCCACTAAAATTATCTCTCCCAAAAGACCACAAACCTCTACCATTTCCAGAAGTATGCATGGTTAGAAGTTGTAGTTGATTGGAGGCTTGAAGGAGTGCTATAATCCTTCACCCTTGCCTAATGTAATCTTACTTTGGGTAAATCCTTGTTACTTTTATGATGTTGAATGTTATTTTTCATGTTTGGTTCTTTGATTGTGTTGATTATGTGATTCTTGTGAATGTTGTCTTGATACTTGTTTATTTCATATGAGAACTTGTGATAAAAGGATTTTTGGATAATTGTAGTGTTTGTTTGGAATATGTTGATAACATCATATTTGGTTGAATTGGAACTTGTTCTTGTTTATTGTTTTGGTTGATCATTGTTGAGTTCAATGGACGAAAGTATTCTTAACAATGGTTAGTTCCAATTCATTAGCCGACAAATGATTTTGGTCTTGTACTTTGTGACGATTGTGCAAGAGAATTAATAAACATAACAAGTAAAGGTTTAATTTGGATTAAGGTCAAAAGAAATCTTTTGAATATGTTTTGTCATTATCTTTCAAGTAAATGGAACTTCACGGATTAATAACATCAAAGTATAAGGGCCGAAAGGATTATTTCTTTGTTGTTTAGGCATAAGGCTCATGACATGACCATTTGATTGAGGCTTATGTATATTTGATTTATAAAACACTAGACTACTATTATTGGTTCAAGAGGTCGAAAGGTTACCTTTGATAATATATATTTATTAAACTAAACTTCCTAATATCCTGGTGATCATGTGTCTAAACATGTATGTTCTTTGTGTGCTTGCTTATATTTCTTTTCTTGTTGGTTTGATATGTGACAATCATAACCATCAACTTGTTACTTGCTTAAACAAACAAACGAAACTTGTAGTGCAACCAAGTCTCTTGGGACGACCTTGATTTACCATATACTATACTACAACTTGACTAGGGTATACTTGCCCGAATGTGTTCCTAGTTAACCGGTAATTCTTGTTACAAATTTAAAACTCCGATGGAACCCATCAAGGTCTAGATGGTTCCATGATTACAGAATACATCAATATTAAGTCTTTGATGTTTATCGAATGATAAAATAAGTTATAGCCTTCTTGAATGATTTCGTGCCCTTCCGTGCCAGCCTCGTTCATTATGGACCGTGAGTTTGATGATTTTTAGTACTTAACGGATATGATGGATAAGCCGATAAAACTCTAAGCGTAACAATTTTTGGCCTAACAACATGGAAATTAAGATTCAAGAACTAGGACAAGGACTTAGAGCTCTTCTCTCTTGTATTCCTTTACTACTCTTGTATGATCAAGGTTGTTCTAGGGCTTGTGCAAGAGTTGGATCACTTGTGTAGCTTGAAATTCACCAAAGGAATGAAGAAACTAGAACTTGAATCATTTAAAACTTGACCAGAGGTTTAGAAATGATATAGAACTTGTAACATGAAAATCAAGCATGGATTGCTCTATGAATATTGTTGTGACTGTTTTTTGGATGAAAAAGGAAGAGGAAATGAGTTGGTTTTTGATTCAGGTTTTACTGACCAGGTTTTAATATTTATAATTTATCGTTATACCTATGGTCTACCGTAATGCACTAACGGGTAGTGTACCCGGTCGTGTGTACTGTAGTATTTGGTAAAACCGAGGTCGTCCCAAGAGCTATGTGTGCGGATTTAAACTAAGTCTAGGTGTCACATATTTTAATAGATTTTAAGGTGGAAATCATTAACTACTAATAAAATAAGAAAAGAAAGCAAATATAGGCGAGGGTTATGATCAATAGAGGAGAGAGGTGCTAGCCTAGTTACTCATCCTAACTAGTTATGTTTACGTCTACACACTTCTAATTACTTCAGGTGGGGTCAAAGTTGCTAGGACATCATTTGGTCAGTTCGTCCTAACCTATCAGCAAAGGGTTCCACTGGAGAAATCAGGTGACCCTTCATAAGTCCAGTTATTCTTAGTCCCCTAAGCCAAGTCATTAAGTACCGCAACATGCAAGATTCATAATAATGAGTGCTCGGGGGCTAGCATCTTAAACACTCATCCCCGACTTCTTAAGTTAATCCAAACGGTAGGTGATCAGTTGGTCAAATCGCACAAGCAAAAAGGGTCGTCAGTTGGTAATATCTTACCCTTCCCACTCAGTTTACCTACTTAGGGTCACTTGGTCATATCTCCTAAGTAACTAGCCACTACCGCCATTCAAAACTACCGAAACAAGGGTAGCTACCAACAAACTATGCATGCATACACTTAGAAATAATTATACGGAAGCAATGTAAACATAAACAAAACAATTAAGGAATCATAACTAGGCCAGCACCAGAGGTGCTTAGCCGCTCATATTAACTAAAACAATAGATTCAATGTTTAACATTACGAAATACATGAATTGAAAGTAAAGAAAAGATAAAATGCTAATGCTTATCGTAGGAGAGTGATTTCTCCCTTGAAGATAGCTCCGTATGCTCCTCTAGATCTGCTTTCGACTTCTACTCACGTTCACTTAGTGTTGTGTGTGACATGGGATGCCTTGAAATGCTGGAATTCGAGGAGTATTTATAGGCCAGATCTGGTTACGGCGTAACTAATGTTAAGATTTACGCCGTAACATCCAATTCTTCGTATTTTGCACTGAAAATGCTGGTTACAGCGTAACATCTGGAAGTAGTTACACCGTATCTTCAATAAATCCTGGTTATGCCGTAATTGAGACAATAGTTACGGCGTAGCTTGCAGCGGCGCGGAACCTCATTTGACCTAGTTGGTAATGTCATAATCTTAGGGAGAGTTACGCCGTAATATTCAGTTGAGTTGGTTTTCTGAGCCACACTTCAGTTACGGCGTAATGTGAGAGAGGAGTTACGCTATAACTTCTTCAAAATGAGCATACTATGATATATCTTCAATAAATTCTCCAAATCCGCGTCTCTTTAGCTCCAATGCTCGTAATTTACCTGAAAGTGAAATATAGAGGAAAAAAAAGCGTAAATCCATATAAATGATATAAAATACGAGCATTATCGGGGGAAATTGACAATTAATATTCAGGACTATTTGATGTTATCAAATATCCCCCCACTTGAACTCTACTTGCCCTCAAGTAGACCTTATTAGATAGATTCCTAAAAAGATATCTCCCATTCCCTGGAAAATATTAGTTTACAAATCCTTTATGCTAGAATAAAACAAAGCGCACACCTCACGAAATGGGTACAAAACACTCAAATCTCTCAACTATTCTAAGTGTCAATTTCGGGGTGATCACTCATTGCACAGTCATAGCATGTATTCTATCATAAGCTTGGCGGTCACACAAATCTCCACCACTAGAGTTAAGGACAAAACAATTCTCGAAGGCAATATGGGTAGACACGACAAAGGTTAAGGGTGATTTGTCATTACTAACATGTCACGACGAAGTGGACAAAATCAATGATACATGACCAAATCCATGTCCAAGACACCAAAGATTGTTCGTTGCATCACCTTGACACGCTTCATGACTAAGGGTAGGATAAGACATTGGATAAAATTGGTCTAAAATAAAATCAAGCAAATAGTCTAAATCTACAACTAAGTCATCACCACTTACCGTCTGCCCAAAGTTGAAGTTTCGAAGTCAAGAAACCGGATCATGATATAACCAGGTAGATGTGCCATTAGAGGACGTCATGATGGGCACACTTCCAACTTCATTCTTCCAAATTTGACGGAGGTGGCTTTCTCTATACTAAATCTATATTAAGCTCATAACATCGCACTTTACAATCAAATGAATAACATTAAATTTTATTTTATTTTTATTTATTTTTAGTTTTTAGCATAACATAATAACATAACATCCCCCCCACTTGAGATGAACAATATGAGAATTTGAGGGTCTTCAATGATCTTTAAGGATATGTCATCGACGAGAGCGTGTTCCCGAACCTTTCCACTTGAACCTTGAACTTAGGCAAATAATGACTTCCTAATTACAAATAAAGACTACAGGGTAGGCTAAGGTGTAATGGTGTATCGAAACAATATGTTGGGTGAATAAAATGAAAGGAATGGCTCAGAAGGGTGTATCTAGGGGTATTTTGCACTAAAGGTGAGTGCAACAAAGGGTTTAACATGGGGGTCGAGAAGTCGAGGTGACTAATCGATAGACACATTATGGTAGGCTCTTTGGGTGATAATCCTATAATACTGCCTTCTTAAACTGAAAAGTCCAAATACATCGAGCTAACTCAACATACCTCGTCTATGGTCTCGAAATGATGTAAAGGCCAAGTTCTAAAGTTTACAAGCTACCTGCACACTCATAATTTGGTGGGTTCGGGGTAAATATTTGGAAACGGGTAAGGCTAATCTCACCATATAATATCAAGGGTTATAATGTGCTCGGCTAAGGTCTAATCTAGTTAGGTTAAGAAAAATATGTCAAAATTTTAAAAATGGCACAATTTTTCAAAATAAACTAGAAAAACGAGGGCAAAATAAAGTTCAAAAGACAATTCTACTCCCGTCCCACCCACTTGAAATGTACAAAGTCCCTTTTGTACTAAGCATTAAATAATGGTGAAGAGAAAAGAGAATTAGAGCGAGAACTTCCCTGAAATTTGCTCCAAAAAGAAAGAAAGCCCACGAAAAGAGTCGTGCCTTCGCATAAGCATCCACGAGCAAACTTCAATCCCTGAAATCACACTACCGACAAGCATAATTCTAAAAAAGAAAAAGAAAAAAATGAAAAAGAAATCTAACTCACTTTCGTAGGAATCACGGTTGCATTTAGCGTATGCAACAAGCCTTTTAAACCACTTGGTGTTCCAAGTGGACGAGTGTAGTCTCGTGAGGGCTTACAGGGAACATACCAACAAAGTTCATTTGAAAAATAATACAAGGTTATTGTGTTTAAAATGAAAGAAGTGTCACAGAGGGTAGTTACGTCTTAACTTCCATAAGGAGTTACGTCGTAATTTAACAAAACCTGGGAGACGCTACAGGAGTGTAGCTACGGCGTAACCGTTGAATGGGATTACGCCATAATTGGTAATGCTCTGAAGTACTGCTGCAAAAACTATGTTACAGCCTAACCATAAGAATGAGTTACGCCGTAACTATGGACAGATCAAGTCCCCGTTTCAGCATGCTGCAGCAACTTTTCCCCGAAATCCTACAAAAATGGTTAAAAACACAAAACCAAACAGAAATAAAAATAAAACAAATGAAAGGGATAATTCGGGTTGTCTCCCGAAAGAGCACTCTTCTTTATTTACGAGTCTTTAAGTTAGACTCAAAGCCTCGGGGTTTTATGGTGGTCTTTGGATTTGGCCAACTTCTTCCATTACTTGGCGGCAATCATTCATCCATTCGATAAAAACCTTTTTCCTTGCTGTGTTCCCGATGCTGCATGTTCTAAATTTTTGCGAGAGCCACTCATTAAATGATAAACATGACTTTCCGTAGTCGTCATCTTCTGCTATAGGATCAATCGTTGCACTTATGTTTGATCTTTCATCATTGGTCATTTTATCAATAAGGTGATAGTTATCGTAATTGCGTTTTAGTTGTTTTACTAATCTCGTATTGATGTCCGAGTCTCCAAATCTCACCTTGTACCAATCTTTGAAGGATAAATTTCCAAATTTTATACCGTGTCTCTCAATCTCGTGAGGGCACGTCCATTCATCCTCCCTTATATTTCCATCACAAAATTCATGAAAAGGGTTACACAAGGGCCATGCTTTCATTGATTCGTCATCTTTCGTCATTATAGGGATGCAGTAATGCTTATTAGGATCTGGAGCTTCCTTAATACCCTCAACCGGGATGATCTTTCCATGTTCCTGTTTACAACTATCAAAATTCTCTCCACGATTGTTAGTACTAAGATTATAACACAGAGGTGGGTCTAGCGACGGAATTTTGACAACATCAACTTTATTTGAAATTTCTAATCTTGGATTCAATTGTTCCTTCATGCTGAAAGTGATTCGTTCTTTTTCAGTTCCCAAAGAAATTTGTTTTTCAAAGACCTTTATATGTGCTCGACAAGTGGCCAGAAAAGGCCTTCCAACAATTAAGTTGTAAGTCTCCCGTTTCCCCATGTCAATAACCACAAAATCAGTAGGAAAGAGGAATTTCCCAATTTTAAGGAGAACATTGTTCACCACTCCCATAGGTACAGCTTTAGAGGAATTAGCCATTTCAATCATCATTGTTGTTTCTTTTAAATTGGTAAGTTTTATTTTATCAAATAATGAGGTAGAAATAAGGTTTACTCCAGCCCCCAAATCAGCTAATGCGATAATTTTAAGATTATCGATAGTGCATGGAAGAAGAAAACTTTCCTGATAGTGTTCCTTCTCAGGAAGTTGGCTCGGCAGGTCCTCGTCGTCTTCCGATTTATCATCGGTGACATAAGAGGTGCATTGTTCTTTCTTCGGTTTATCTTGTGCAAATATGGCTTTGCAGGCAATGGCTATGTCATTACTGGTTTCCAGATTTTTTGCTAATTGCCCAATTTGGGTTTTGAGGTTTTTAATTGCGGCATCTTGGTTCTGCAAGTTCATGTTGGTGTTTTCTTTTACCTTGACCATCCATTCCTTAAGTCTATCACTTTTCTTTGTAGACTCCTCGATATGTTTATGCATTATTTCTTCAGGCTTGGTCTAGGAGGATTATTGTTGATTCTCGTATAGAAGTGGGATTTTTTCTCGGTATCTGGCTCCGTTACCATTGTATCCGTTGAAGGGACTTCCGCCTCCATATTTCACTTCTTCAATCCTTTTAACTTTCTCGTTGGATCAGCATTCCTTGGTAGGGAGAGTGCCATTGTAGGATCATACACATTATGTTGTTTGATGATTCGGGTGGCCTAGGATGGTGATAAATCAAGAAAGCCATGTTTAGAGAGATGAAGAGAGTATATGGGAGTTCTTGAGAGAGAAAGTAAAAAAAAGAAAAAAAAAGAAAGGTTAGATTAAAAGCGCCACCCCTTCCAAGGATGGAAGGGGTATTTATAGTTACAGACACCACGTCCTCCTGTCAGACTGTGGATCATGCATACAGTGGGTAAAGACCCATCCTTCCTCCACGGTGTTACTCTAAACTAATAACTAAGCTAATAACTAACTAATTAACTACTAAGTCATGTAAATAACGATATGTCTACGAGCTAACATATGTTAGACTATAATTGGGGTGACCGACACTTCCTTATGAAATTTCCAATTCCCAACAATCTCCCCCTAAGGGAGGTCACCCCATGATTTACATTTCGAATCCTAGCATTCTTTCTTTGTCTTCTGTTCCGAGCTCGTAGACTTCAATTCTTCAATTTCCGCAATCTTTGTGCTTTAGCAGTGATTCTTCAAAGTCCGACTGCTTTGTACTTTTAGTGGAGGTCTTTGAACTGATCCACGTCGTGATGATCTTTGAGCTTTCTTTGAGATCATCAACCACAGTAAATCTCTGGATCACCCTTTGTTGTGTTGCCTTTATGTGATGTTGTGACTTTTGGACCGACATGCTCGCACTTTCTGGATCATGACATCTTTTCATCAGAGTAGCGGAAGCATCTTTGTATATCTTTGATTGTCATGATTTTATTCAATTAAGTGTGAATGCTGTGAGCATGCGGCTGTGAATTGACTTCTCAATACCGATCAGCTGCAACCGTCCAAATGTTCCTGCAAACAACAGTTAACACTAAAACACACGAAAGTGTCTTTGTTCACTTTTGTTGAATATAGTTGCGAGAACTACGGTTCACCGTTGATCAGTATAAATACTGCCTGTGATCAGGTAGAATTCCGAAGAATCTCCTTGACAGGGTTTCGCAGCTTGATCTAGCCGTTCTCAAACCGGAGCGTCCCAAAGTAGACAACACGGAGTGAGTGAACCAGCGAATTGAGATTCAATGATTGATGAAAAATTGATTTGAAAACAATCGCGTATTGCTTAGAAGAAAGAGTTTTGCAATACGACGAAGGTTTTATAAGAAAGATCAATTTTCAATCAGAAATACTTTTTGTATTTGAAAATGAATACACATTTGATGTGCTAGAGAAAAGAAGGTTTGCACATCAAATGGTTTTTCAAAAGTATTTTTTCAATCAGAGATACTTTTTGTGTTTGAAAACATGAATACTCATTCGATGTGCTAGAGAAAAGAAGATTTGCACATCGAACGGTTATTCCAAAAGTATTCGTCAATTCATTTCCTGGACCAAGGTTGATTAAAGAATGAATCGCCCCATCGTTTCTATCCAGTTGTCACAAGTTTGATCTTTTAGAAAAGATCTTCACATGTCACCCACCAAGAGCTTGTTTGATGTTGGCTCTAGAAGGATTTCCATCTTCATCATGAATATTTTACATATCACTCGGATGTTCTAGCAATACCGCAAGGATAATGCATAGGACTCTTAATATATACTTACTTTCCATATTGTGTGAAACAACAAGTCTTCATTAATTTTGTGTCCTAATGAGATATTGTGGATGATCTCTTTGGTTCTAGACTCAATCGTGCATTTTGGTTTCCTATGCCGGAGACTAGGGAGAGGTACTCATTCTTCAATATCAACAATCTCTAAGAGAAAGTCGAAAGATTATGTAGGTTCCCCGTGAGAATGAAACAAGTCTTTTTAAGAGGAACTTGAGTAGCTTGGGAAGTTATAGTGTAGTGCGTCACTGGGTCCATGACGTCTTGTCTTCAATACTAGTGTTACCTTAGTAACCACCAGTAGTATATGTATTGAGCCCGGTTTCTGCCCTAAGGTTGAATTATTGGAGGGCTATTTCTTTTCACCCTTTTCACATTTATTTCTTTTTCATTCTTCAACCCCTTCAGTGCTTACCGAGACTTCATAACTAGAACCTTGTTGGGTTTATTGCAATACTAGCTCTGTCTCAGTTCGCACTCTTCCCGTATTCTCATTTTTCTCCTTTTATCATCATACCTAAGGACTTCTATACTATCTAGTAGATTGTCCCTGGGTAGATCCCTCCGGCTCTGGCGGGATCGTGGGAACGAATACCTAATCTAACCATCCTTATAACACCATGCATAAAGTAAATTGGTTGGTCTTTTGGTATTGTTCATTCCTTCTCGAAACCAATTGAAAAATCATTTGGAAAATCAATCAAGGTACTTGTGATATAAAATCAAAACATTTTGTACCTTAATTGTTTTGATCATTTAGAAATGCTCCCCCTCAACATGTGCATATGATTTTGAAATTGTTTAGCACATGGAGGCAAGAGCTCTTTGTAATAATTTCTTGATCATAATTTTCATGGAAAAAGCCATTTGATTTTCTTGGTAAATTCTCCCCCTCAAAATGTGCGTTGGTTATTATAAATCATTTAACACATAGAGGAAGGAGTTCTTTGAAGTACTTTCACGATCACAAAAGCCATTAAGAAACCATTTAGAAAATCAATCAAGGTACTTTATGCTAAAACATAAAAGCATTTGTACCTTGATAGTTTATTTTCTTTTGAAATGCTCCCCCTCAATATGTGCTTCGAGATTCGAAAGCGTTTAGCACATATGGGAGAGCAGCCTGCACTTTTGAATCAAAGCGATCATCATTTATCAGATTTCGTAATTAAATCACAAATTCTCCCCCGATCATAAATATCAAACCCTTTGAGATTTTGGATCCCAAGTGATTTAATAAGGTTTAGAAAACATGGGAGAAAATGTGGCCTTGTTTAAATACTCTTCTGGTTTTTGGGTAAATGCTCCTCCTCAATCATGTGCAATATGTATTAGAAATCATTTGGCACATGAAGGAAGGAGTGTTTTTGAAACAATCACCCTTTTAAAACCGATTTGAGATTTAAATTACGATCTCTCACCCGATCAAAAATTTCAAACCACTTGAGATTTGTGATCCCAATTGATTTAAATCATTTAGGAAATTTTGGGGAACGACGTGGCTTGATTTAATTTTTGAAAAATGACTGATAAGGATCAATTTTAGACATTAAAGATGGTTAGTGTCAGGTACGATAGTTTTAAGAGATCTTTAAGTAAAATAAAACAATTTCACAATCAAACAAGAACAGAAAAAAAATTCATTTTAAAAGATCTTTGAGATTTAAAGAAAATCATACCATGACATAACATTAAATCTTTAGATCACCACTTTATTACGTACAATCGGACTTTTATGAAGAAATATCGTTTGAAAATACTTAAGTTTGAAATCACTCTCCCCCTCAATCAATGACCGTAGTCGTTGATTGAGTGACTTATGTTTAAAATGAAGTCCAGTTGATTTCCAAAATTTGAGTTCAATTTATTTTCAAAACAATATTTTTCCCATTTTCAAAACAATATTTTTAAAATTGTTTTAAGAAAACAAAATGGTATCATCCACTACTTGTCCTGCACAAAGATACGTTAGGTGGTTGAGCTGCTTCTATTGTTGCTGTAAGGCTTGAAAAAAACCATCTGCTGATGTAGTGAGACCTCTGACGTTGCATTTATCATGCCAACTCTCCATGGAGATCCAATTAAGCTCCGTTTCTTCATTTGTCGACCTAAGAAATAGTTACCCTTTCCTTTCGGCATCCAATCATCTTCTTTTGTGGGATCCGGATCGGGAACATTCTTATAAACCATCTTATCTGCATATGTTAGTGGACATACAAACAGATATATGGTGGTCGACAACACCCAAACAGCAATCGACTAATAAAAGTCAATCCAACATATCAATCAGATCATAAAAGGCATGGGAATTATGTGTTCATCAAACTCTAATCATCTAATCCTAACTGTTAATACAAATAAGCCGTAAAAACGTTTATTTAAATTTTACGATCTTCTAATGTTTTGTCGATAACAAACGTAAAATCATATTAACGGAACAAATAAAATACGTAAATGGTTTGAACTAATAGTTTCTAACATATTCACATTTTCACATAAAACACTAAAACAAGTATAAGTGATTTTATGATTTAGTATTACATATGTATAACAACTAGTGTTTACATATTTGGGTAAATATACACATAACTAGTATGTAGTATATTGGGTAATGTAAATGGGTAGAAACTTAAGTATTTGACCCATTAACCAAATACATTGAATGTAGTTGGGTAAAAACAAGTATACACTAAATGGGTAAAAACTAGCAAATGGTATTGACCCATAACCCATGGTTTTATATATATCCCTTGACTAAGTTCATTGTACTCTTAATACTAGCAAATGGTATTGACCCATAACCCATGGTTTTATATATACCACTTGACTAAGTTCATTGTACCCTTAATACTAGCAAATGGTATTGACCCATAACCCATGGTTTTATATATACCACTTGACCAAGTTCATTGTATCCTTAAGATACATTGTATCTAGAAAGAAAACCATGGATCAACCCATAACCCATGACCCATAACCAAAAACACCCATGGGCAAAGAGGAGCGTTCCACGGATCCCTGGCTTTGTGCTAGCCGGATCCCAAGTGGAAGGGATCCGTGGGATCCGGGGAAACAGTAGTGAATTTCCTCTATAAATAGAGAGCCATTTCTTCCTTTCTATTCATCCCTTTACACACATACTTCCCCCAAGTATTCTAACCCTCTAACCTCAGATCCAAGAGATCTATGTAGCTTTTCTCTTTTGTTTTTGTGTGATCTTGTAGATTCCTATTAGAGGAAAGATCACCACATCTTGAAGACGTGCAAAGCTCAAGTCCATGAGTTGCCATGCTTCGTCATCATCAAGACAACGAAGGTTCTCTTGTTGATAGTTCTTCCTTTCTCCATAGATGTTGGGTTGAAGGCATTAGTGAAGAATGCCGAAAGTGTCACGATGAAAGCATTAGTGAAAGATGTTGATCATCCGCGTCAAAGCATTAGTGAAGAATGCTTAAGGTGTCAAGACAAAGGCATTAGTGAAGGATGCCAAGCGTTGTGTCAAAGGCATTAGTGAAGGATGCCGAAGAATCAAATCAAGTAGCATTTAGGAAGAATGCTTAGGTCGTATAATCGATGAGGTGCATCGTTATACATATAAGTGTTTATTTATTCACAAGGATGGTGATATCCTTGATGGTGTTGTAACAAGGAGTAGATCTCCTTGATAATAGGTGTTATGTCGTGAAGGGTAGTAGTTCCTCCATAATGGAACTAGGTGCTTAGCCTAGTACCTAATAAAGGGTAGGCGACGTTGTGATAGGATTAGTTCTCCTAAGGTGTGAAAGAACTCAGTGGTTAGCCTAGCACCATATAAAGGGTAGGCGACGTTGTGTTAGGTGTGGTTCGCCTTGGTGTGAAAGAACTCGGTATTTAGCTTTGTACCGGAAAAAGGTTAAGCGACGTTGTGAAGGCTTCTCCGCCATAAGGAGTTGGTGTAGTGCTTACGAACTCTCGAGTAGGTGACTCGGGGAGTAGAGTAGGGCAAGGAAGGTGTCCTTGTAGCCGAACCACTATAAATAACTTGTGTCGTGGTGATGTGCTTCTTACTCTTTATCTTTCATTATATGTTTATATATCTATCTATCAACGTCCAACATAAACAACCAAATAGATTGACATAAGTCTATCTAAATATTTAAAAGGAAGTTTTAAATTGGTAAAACTATTCAACCCCCCCTTCTAGTTTTCCACAATTGGTACCAGAGCTTCGTTACCAAGTTTTTTTTTTGTATATTGTACTTTGAAAACTTGATACGATCCGTGTATGTTTGAAAACTACAAAGAAGGGAATTTCTTAAAACAAAAAGTCGTGTTTTTATAAATCATCATATGTTGGATAGTGATAGATCATTCTAACATTTTCCTTTGAGAAGTCTTCATACTAGGATTTGGGTATCTTAGAAGATCATGAAGTATTTCGCGTCTATGGTTTCTAAAACCATAAAAAGGGAATATAGCAAAGGATTGGGGTATCTTAGAAGATCATGAAGTATTTCGCGTCTATGGTTTCTAAAACCATAAAAAGGGGATATAGCAAAGGTATGTTTTCTTAGTTACATTTTTTTAAAAAACGTGCTAAATTGCTTGTGGACAAAATGGTGATATATGCTTCTATCTTATAATAAGCATAATATGAAAAGTGTTTTAGTGATTTTTTTTCTTTGAAGTTTTGTTGTTAGATATCTTGTTAATCAAGCTTGAATAAAGGTAAAAATGGGTAATATAACTTCACTAAAAAGTCTACAAAGACTAAACCTTTTCGTCGGGTCAAAACGTACATTTTTGTAATTATGTGTCAGATCCGCGGATCCCTCAGGTTACACTGGACGGATCCCTCAAGCAAGGGATCCGTAGGTACAGAAGACAGTTTTTGTCTGAATTTCAAAAATTCATAACTTTTTAACCGTAAGTCGTTAGAAGTCGGGCCACCTATCGTTTTAAAGGTATTTGAGTCTACTTTCATTTAAAAATGATTTCATAAACTGATTCAAAACAATAATTTACAGAATCATTGATTAATAATAGAAAGTCATTTTTCGGTCATAACTTTTGCACAAACTTTTGATCTAATTGGAGACGGATGTTTTTCGCTTTTGAATAACAATGTGTCCTCTATTGAAATTAAGGTTTTGATCATATTTATAAATATAAAATAAACTAATCAAGCTTGGTATACATGTTTATATTTAACACAAAGCGATGAAAAGAACTTTTGTATGCTATGCTAAATGATAAATTGTCTTCGTTGCATTACTTGATTATTTGCTTATTTCAAATAGCTTTTGTGCTAGTTTGATTGAATAGCATATGTGGTTTCCTTACCTTGCTATTCATTCTCTTGTTTGTTGATTTAGTAATATTCTACTAATCAATGTGCTATTTGAAGGAGTGTTTGGGATAACATCTAGTTGTGTCGAAAATGTTAGTTTAGATACTTAAATAAGTCATATAGGTTGAAAAATGTTTTATGTGCTTATATGATTTCTTTTGTTCTTGTATCGTTTTCTAAAAAAAACAAGAATGTACATCGGATCATAACCTACACTTGTGTTGATGATGTACTCTTCCATTTTCCTTTTCATGATCGCTCTTCAAGCTTCATAGTAGGATTGACAACTTGATTATTTCATCCGATATACTCAAGTAAATTATTTTGCAACGCAAATATAATTGTTCATATCCGAAAGTCCAAACTCAAAGCTTTCCAACAACATATGTTGAACTAGCTCATCCAACCATTTTTTGTTGTTTACCATATGGACAACTTTTAAACTTATTTTTAACATGACGCCTTCGTCACCTTAGTTGTCTCAAGTATAATATTAAAAGAAGCAAAGTATCATCATTGTTACTCTTCGATAGGCCATTGTAGGAATATAAATTTTCCTAACTTGAGAATGAATACTGGAGAACTTATGGCACTAGAAACTCAATTTGACCTGACGGTTGAATTGCTTCCTTGATAGAAGTTGGGTATGTGGAATCACCCGTAAAAATGGTCGTGTTTAGCCGTAATTGAGCACCACTAGTAATAGTCTCATATTCATTCTCTCACTTGGGAAATCTATACTCCCATGTTTCCCTAAAGTAAGTTTACAATGGAAATACTTTGCGTTGTCTTAGGATTACTAATCAACCAAGTTGTAAAATTGATTTTTATTTTAATTAATCACAACCACTTGCCTCATCAAGCGATTATCTTGCTTTGATCGAGAAGAGCTACATGACTTCATGGACGAAGTTCATTGTATGCTAATCACCATCCATAATGACTATACATAGTTCATTGCTTCCGTTGGCCAAAACAACCCTATCGTCTTGAACACCATCATCTAATATGCACGCCATTGTTAATACAAACGATTTACTAATCTAGATCGTAAATCTATTTTGAGCCTCTTAAATAGCGCTTGTTATGTTTGATAAACCTCTGTGTTACTTGTGAGCTAGATCTCATTTAATTGCTTATGTGCTATTTCTACATCATACTCAGTATGTTTTACTTGTATACATGTATGCTTACTGTAGAGATCATTAGTTTCTAATTTCGATACTTAGAACAAACGATCACTGTTAAGTAAAACTGTCCCAGATGCCGGATCCCTAGTTTGTAACTAGCCGGATCCCTCAAGTGAAGGATCCGTGGGATCCGGGCAAATAGAAGTAGAGTTTCAATCCTTTACACCTCAAACCATGTTCCTAGACTACTTCACACTAGCTGAACTTAATACCTTAGGATCTCTTAAGTCCTACTCAAGCTTAGTAAGCTTCACACTCACTCATAGGATCACACTCAAAGTGCTTTTTGATCTATCGTTTCACCTAAACTCATTACTCTTCCGCTCTCTAGATCACTCATTATTTCTCACATGATCCCTCACATCTAGACTTAGAAATCTTTCAATTATGGCAAAATTGATCATAATCATCCTTACCTCAAAATTGGTCGAAATAGATCAAATTCTAGTTCTTCCACCTTAAAACCTTTAGGATCTTCTCCAAGACATTATCCTAAGTCACTATTTGATCACTAGGATCATTTAGCTCCATTTGACACTCTCAAGATTTTAATGTCATCTTTTTTCATTCATTGGTACTCACGAAAGTTCCAATTTCTTCCATATAAGGCAATCATTAGCTACATCACTCATTGCCCTTGAACATTTAAGTACTCTTCCATTTAAAGACACTTAGGAGAACTGAAAAAGGTATAGGCTTTAGACCTTTCAAACATCACTTCTATCCTTTCCTAGCTGCTGAGAGCCGGATCCCTAGGATTAGCCTAGACGGATCCCCCATTGGTGGGAACCGTAGGATCCGGGTGACAGATTTATGTCAACTCTTGCTAGAACAATCATTTCAAGCTCATCTTGCTAACTTGAACACTCTACCTCATCCTAATTAAATCCCTAGATCAGTAAAACTCTAAAGTTGATTCTTGTGCATGCTAATCATCACATTCCAAAGGATATTAGAGACTTAAGTCTTAAATGCACTTGCTAAATCCTTCCCTTTATAAGTCATCTTGCTAGAATCCCTTAGTCATCGAACACAACATAATTCTTAGCATTTAGAAACCTTTTCCTTAGTCATTTCATCATGAGGAAAGCTCCTAGTGCTAACTCATCCAACCAAGAACCACCCTAGAAACTTTCTCGTGTTGTACACGAAATTTCCTCAACCGAATCATCTCCGGTTAAACCCAAAAATGGTAGGATTTCCCATCCACCAAATCATCATCCGTAAGAGATAATAGTGCTAGAATCTCACCTCAACAAACCCAATCAACAATTGCCAATAGAACCGTAATAATTAGCATTAAACCTTTTAGGTTAGAAAAGGGATCATCGATCTCTAAACCAAACGTACCTAGTTCTAGCAAAATGTCTAAACCTTCATTCCTAGAGCATGGACTACACTCCTTCACCGAGCCTCTCTCTCACCCAAATCTCTTTTCATTAGAGCATTCACCACCGAGAACTTCCCAATCACCAACTAGTCCATCGTTGGAAACAAGGAACCACCAAGGACTTGATCATATTAAGGAATTTCCATTACCACCACTCTGATTCCTAGTAGAACCTCATCCTAAATTACTCAATGTACCTCCATCATCATTTGTAGAACCTCCTCAAAATATCATGTTCCTAATCAAGACAATAATTGCTCTAATTGTCTAATCACCCAAGGACTTGTTCAAGAAGTACGAAATGAGTTGCATTTCATGTTTAATCATCTTCTTGAAAGATTGGACCAAATCAACAAGTCTACTCATCCCTAGACTCAAGCACATTGTTGCCTCTTATGCTTTGGTCACTTATTAGTTTTAGTAGAATATGGCTAAATCATTCTCTTAGTTTTTTTAAAGATTTGTTGATCATCTCTTATGTTTTATTGAATGATAGTTTACTTGCCATATTGCATTGAGTATATGTTTGTTGGCTGAATACATATCTCATTTTGATGTTAACATTACTTGTTACATCACCATTGCTGAATTTAATCATCAGCTATACAGATCCCTCAAAATTGCCTAGACGGATCCCTACTAGGAGGGAACCGTGGGATCCGTGAGACAGAAAACTATTTTTCTACTAACTTGGATCACATATGCAGGAAATTGTGCATTATACTTGTTTTCTAACCTTTATTTTGTAGTTATTCAATCTACACTTGAAGCATTTGACACCCTAAAGCTAGGGGAGCTTTGTGTCAAAACAATACATTGCAAATTACTTGCAATATTAGGAATACATTTCTCGACATCCCTTTGCAAAATTGCAATCATCAAGGGGGAGCACATTCGTCACTTAGACGAAATATTTTGCAAACTTAGTTGCAAACAAACTAGCTTAGTATTACTTTCTTGACGCCCTTACATAGGGATGGACTCGTCAAGGGGGAGTAAAGACGAGATCCGTTCCCGTTACTTTCTCTAAATATTTTTTCTTTCACATACTTTTCCTAAAAACAATGTGTTAGTTTCCTTTCGAAGCTCTTTTTGTTTCGACAAAAAGGGGGAGAAGAAAGTAAAAACTACAAATTCAAACTTTTAGGAATTTTAGCTTTTCCTTAAAATAATTTTATGTTTTGTCATCAACAAAAAGGGGGAGATTGTTAATACAAATAAGCCGTAAAAACGTTTATTTATATTTTACGATCTTTTAATGTTTTGTCGATAACAAACGTAAAATCATATTAACGAAACAAATAAAATACGTAAATGGTTTGAACTAATAGTTTCTAACATATTCACATTTTCACATAAAACACTAAAACAAGTATAAGTGATTTTATGATTTAGTATTACATATGTATAACAACTAGTGTTTACATATTTGGGTAAATATACACATAACTAGTATGTAGTATATTGGGTAATGTAAATGGGTAGAAACTTAAGTATTTGACCCATTAACCAAATACATTGAATGTAGTTGGGTAAAAACAAGTATACACTAAATGGGTAAAAACTAGCAAATGGTATTGACCCATAACCCATGGTTTTATATATACCACTTGACTAAGTTCATTGTACTCTTAATACTAGCAAATGGTATTGACCCATAACCCATGGTTTTATATATACCACTTGACTAAGTTCATTGTACCCTTAATACTAGCAAATGGTATTGACCCATAACCCATGGTTTTATATATACCACTTGACCAAGTTCATTGTATCCTTAAGATACATTGTATCTAGAAAGAAAACCATGGATCAACCCATAACCCATGACCCATAACCAAAAATACCCATGGGCAAAGAGGAGCGTTCCACGGATCCCTGGCTTTGTGCTAGCCGGATCCCAAGTGGAAGGGATCCGTGGGATCCGGGGAAACAGTAGTGAATTTCCTCTATAAATAGAGAGCCATTTCTTCCTTTCTATTCATCCCTTTACACACATACTTCCCCCAAGTATTCTAACCCTCTAACCTTAGATCCAAGAGATCTATGTAGCTTTTCTCTTTTGTTTTTGTGTGATCTTGTAGATTCCTATTAGAGGAAAGATCACCACATCTTGAAGACGTGCAAAGCTCAAGTCCATGAGTTGCCATGCTTCGTCATCATCAAGACAACGAAGGTTCTCTTGTTGATAGTTCTTCCTTTCTCCATAGATGTTGGGTTGAAGGCATTAGTGAAGAATGCCGAAAGTGTCAAGATGAAAGCATTAGTGAAAGATGTTAATCATCCGCGTCAAAGCATTAGTGAAGAATGCTTAAGGTGTCAAGACGAAGGCATTAGTGAAGGATGCCAAGCGTTGTGTCAAAGGCATTAGTGAAGGATGCCGAAAAATCAAATCAAGTAGCATTTAGGAAGAATGCTTAGGTCGTATAATCGATGAGGTGCATCGTTATACATATAAGTGTTTATTTATTCACAAGGATGGTGATATCCTTGATGGTGTTGTAACAAGGAGTAGATCTCCTTGATAATAGGTGTTGTGTCGTGAAGGGTAGTAGTTCCTCCATAATGGAACTAGGTGCTTAGCCTAGTACCTAATTAAGGGTAGGCGACGTTGTGATAGGATTAGTTCTCCTAAGGTGTGAAAGAACTCGGTGGTTAGCCTAGCACCGTATAAAGGGTAGGCGACATTGTGTTAGGTGTGGTTCGCCTTGGTGTGAAAGAACTTGGTATTTAGCTTTGTACCGGAAAAAGGTTAAGCGACGTTGTGAAGGCTTCTCCGCCATAAGGAGTTGGTGTAGTGCTTACGAACTCTCGAGTAGGTGACTCGGGGAGTGGAGTAGGGCAAGGAAGGTGTCCTTGTAGCCGAACCACTATAAATAACTTGTGTTGTGGTGATGTGCTTCTTACTCTTTATCTTTCATTATATGTTTATATATCTATCTATCAACGTCCAACATAAACAACCAAATAGATTGACATAAGTCGATCTAAATATTTAAAAGGAAGTTTTAAATTGGTAAAACTATTCAACCCCCCCTTCTAGTTTTCCACACTAACAATCATATCCTAAATTCCTAGTCCTTCGACATAGGCAAATATCATTTTCAGTTAAGCACGTAGGATAATTAGATAAGCCCGATATATGATATAAATTTGAAAACATTTTCCCCCTCAATCAATGACTCATTTCATAACAAGTTTTAACCATGCTGAAGTCATTGATTGGGTTTTGCAAATTTATGAAAATTCTGATTCTGATTGATTTTCAAGCAACTCAAATTCCACCATTTTTGAATACACCAAATATTTTTCTAAAGAAGTTTAGACGGAAAAATATTTGTGTAGGAACAACAGTCCTTCGACATACTTTCCTCAATTAGTTTTAGGATAAGTGCACGAATTTTTGGAAAATCGTTTAAGCGTAGCACTTTCCTTCTTTGAAGAGCGGGTTGCGTATCTGAAAATGATAGAAAACCATAGTTTTGAAGAACGGGTTACAGTCTGAAGTAACTGCAAGCCATGGTTTAAGCACGGGTTGCAGTCTGAAGTAACTGCAAGCCATATTTTGAGACATGTTTTGGAAAAGAATATTTACACCTCCTGCTCGAACTTCATTTATGGTCTCGTGCCATTATTGAATGATATTTCTAAGACCATAGATGTTATCGATACCAGAAGACATGTCTTGATAAAACATATTTTTGGTATTTTTTAAATTTTCTGATTTTTATGGGTTTATGTTGGTTTTATATTTTTCTATTTTGTTTTGTTGGTTTTATATTTTTGTATTTTCTTTTTGATAAATATTTACACAGAAGATGATATAGTTTAAGAAGATGATGATATGAGTACCGAGATAAGGATATCGTCCAGCATCGTTGTAGAAGATAGAAGTCATCATCTCTTAAACTTTCACCACCAAAGCTTCCGAGGCTCCATAATAGTCAGAACATGAGCCTTTAAGAAAGAGAGACTTTGGCAGCTTCCCCCCAAATCGAAAATCTTCTTCTTGCGCAGATTCTAAGCTTCTTTCAAGCTTGCCTTAGCCAGGTGCACAAAGAAGCACACCATTATCATTGATCTTGCTGCTCCTTTTAAGAAGGATCATTGTGATTCTTCATTCGGGGTTATATCATCAAAAAGAACAGCAACGTATCATCCCACGCTTGAGTGAATCTTCTCATATTTGGTTTCCACTGAATTCTGAAGTGATCCATGCCAAAAAGGTATCATGAGACCACTTCCCCCACGTAGTTGAATTTATGCAGTCAGTCTCTTAGAATAGAGCTCACGAACCCGAATACACATATACCCAAAAACAGAGAAACTTATAACATCGAAGTAGCAGATTAAGTCCGAAATCAAAAGAATAACCCCGAAGTATACTTTTCTCGCCCCTGAAGAAAGTGTATGAAGCTCAAGAACCCGAAGTACCCGAATGCCCAAAGAAAGAATAACCGATAACACTGAAGAATCATGTTGAATCGTTGATTATCTCTGCGGATGTCATCTCCGGAATAAGTGATTATCACTGAATCACTGATTAAGCTCTCAAGTGAAACAGCTGAGCGTCCCCAATGTACACAATCTCTCTCCTCTGATGATTGCGATAACATCAAAATCATCACACACTTGTGTACCTCTTTTATCTCCATAAACTAACTCTTCCATCTCTTCCCCCACATAGTTGGAATAAGAGCACTAAACGCCATGAGTCAAACCTTGAGTTTTTCTGCGGTAATGACATTTGTCTTCCCGGTATATCTTCAATCACTTAGAAGTATTAAGCTCATCAAGTTTACTCGCGTTTAGATGTGTGTCTCCTTCCCCCTTGCTGGTTTTGATACTTCAGAATCAGCAACACATTTAAAGCCCATATTCTAGAAATCTTTTGAGAAGAACACTTTAAATCTTTGTGAGAATCAACTTGCTGAAGAATGTGAGCAAGTCTAATTGGGGATTAAATCTGACTTTTGACTCTCCCCCAATTAGTGCTCTCCGCTAAACTGACAATCTTTTCGACGAATACCCGAAAAAATAAGAAGTCTTTAGATAGTTAAATGCAACTCGTCTTTTAGTCTTCTAACATGCAACAAAAAATGTAGAACAGACTGTAGACTCGACCTTCTTCAAGATTGTCCGTTTGGGGAATGGAAAGTCAACATCTTCAACTCACCAAATGCATTCCCGTTAACTTGTATATAGCAAATCCCTTTAACTTAAATACCTCCCAATCAAACAAGAACAGAAAGATGTTCATCAAGGAAATCAGCCCCGCAATTGGAAGCACTTTGTCATTAATCATATCAGTTCGTAAGAAGATGTCAACCAACGGCTCTTAGAAGAAACTCCATGTAAAGATGACCCGATAAGGAGAAGCTCGGTTCTTACATGAGTTAGGAGCCGTATGACCATATATTCTCAGATATAACTCAACATGTAGAATTATCATACTTCTTCTCCCCCTCAAGAATTGCATACGGAGATGTCATTCTTGATTAAACAAGTGAATATCTTTAAAATGTAGTCTCTTCACACTTCTCCCCCTCAAAGGTTGCAAATGATGTCGCCATCGCCATTGTAATTGAGCAAGTGGAATACGACTAGCAATGGTAGTTCGGTTCACTTGATGAATTAGCACACATGGAAAAAGCATGAAACATGTTGATGAGAATGGTCATAATAGAGAAGATTTCTCTTCTTCAGAAGATAAAGCGCACTGAAGCGTACACATTTCTTTTCTTTGAGGAACGAGGCTTGAACTGTTGTGTTCAAACGTAATTATCTCTCACTTTTCAATTAATCTTGGCAAACTTGTTATCAATCCCATTATCATTCGGTAGGCTCTTTGTCGTGACAGCTGATGGAGAAAACCCAATATGATGAATTTTGACCCTGAAGTAAAATAACCCGAACTCGTGACTTAAACTTGCACATATGTAACTAAAAGCGGTGCCGAGAATTCATGCCCATTTGAATCTCTAAGTACTCTATACTCTTCAACCAACCAACCATCAAGTATAAGACGTACATCACCTCTTGAAAATCCATAATTTAATGTGACACTGAGCACTACAACGTAACTCCTTAAAGTGATAGTTATTTTGTGGTGGTAAGAGACCAATTCCCCCAAGTGGTAAAAAGAAAAAGAAAAATCACCCAAAAATAACTAGATTTCCAAG
The DNA here is from genome assembly GCA_019973895.1 of Chrysanthemum seticuspe. NCBI lineage: Eukaryota > Viridiplantae > Streptophyta > Magnoliopsida > Asterales > Asteraceae > Chrysanthemum > Chrysanthemum seticuspe. The sequence continues at coordinate 199,516,244 of BPTQ01000005.1, read as the reverse complement.
TGTTCGTTTTTGAAAATATTAAAGGCTCGAAAAGGATCTCAAAGAATCTTCATCTAACCATCCCCGATACCTTCAGATACTAAGTACACTTGCCCGTGACATTTCACTTCAACCTCAAATAGATAATACTGAATTAACGCCATTGTCACATCTTGTGTTTTAAAGCTCAAATCTAGCCTCCTTTGACGTTTTAAGTAAACTATGATAATGGTTTCATCCCGACCATGGTTTAAAGCACATAAACCCGTAAAACCATGTAATAACCAAACTGACATGAAGACAATCCAAACAAACACCCGATTCATGAAGTACACCCTTTTATCCCTTCTTCGAAGCAGAAACCGTAGCACCAGCATCAAATAAGATCTCGAAATACACTTTCCTTTCCTCCAAGATGGTTCCATCATTACGGGATTTTACAATTCTATGGTTTAAACCGAGAAATAGTTTCTTTCGTGGGATTTTACAAAACCAAGAATAAACCGTAAGATAGATCCGGAAATGCACTTTACTATTACCAGGATGTTTCCATTGTCACGGGATTTTACAAATCTATGATTTAAACCGAGAAATAGATTCTTTCACGGGATTTTACAAAATCAAGACAAAACCGTAAACAATGTCAGCTTGAATGTGACATGACAACTTTGGTTACGGTGAATATCTGTTTTAGGGGAACATGCAGCGGTTCATCAACGATTCTTCTTCATCATCAACAATATCATCAACAATTCTTTACCCATATGTAGACAACTTCACAAACCATACTAAGTCAAGTAGTATAAATACTTCCCCCTGGAGGTTGTCCGTAAAACTACGTACACGTTTCTCCCCATGATGGTTTCGAACTTTCGAAAGCATCATAACGTGTACGACCATTTGCACGAGAAGTTCTTGTCATAAGCAAACATCTTGAAAAATCATGACTGACGTTGAAGATTCTTGAAAGATTTTTCTTAGACTGTGAAGTATCATTGACATTCTGTGGCGTCGAATATATCATGAGAATTGTTGATCACATCCCATCCAACAAACCCTTTGGTAAACACATCATTCACGAATTATGTCGACAATTGCTGTGACCATTTGGTGAAGTAAACCCCGATATACCAAACTTGAGCATGAAATAGAAATCCCAGATTTGTTACTTAAGCTTGTAGTAAACCTTGTGAAAAAGAAACGGTGTACCCAATGTACAAAACCTCTTGACGTATCCTCAACTGCGTGAGACACCGAAGTGATAGTTACGTTGTGGGTTAAGTGAGAAAGAATCACAAACGTAACTAAATAGCCAAGTCTTTATCACTCTCTTTAAATGCCCAAACAAGTCATCTTCGCGGAAGGGTAGAAAGAAAGAAGACGAAATAAGTAAACGCGCCCTGAAAAACCTCACTTCAAATCCAAATAAGAAATACCGTCCAAACAACCCCGTAGTCAACCTTGTTCAAATATCAATTCTACCCGTATCATAGTGTTTTCCGTAAAAATGTATACACCAAAGTGCCAGATCGTATAGTACAATAACACTCATCACCAGAATTCAAATTACAACACGTCTCATGATAGAATCTTATCGAGTCTCAAATCACATCATCAAACTTACAACTCGCATGATTCAAATCTCATCAACCCAATAAAATCTCACTCGGTCCAATACTAAACACACAATAGATCCACTCAATTTACTAACCTTTTGTTACATAAACTTCAAATCTCAGAAATTAAAGATTTAGTGATTATAATCGGCCCAGTATAGACTCCATCCAGCTAAATCCACACAAAGCTATTCACGAGCCCAGATCCAAATTCCAAAATGTAATTTGAATAAGGCTCAATGATAATGTTCAAGTGAGATTTGTGATATATTCCCCTAAACTCTAATGCGTTATAACAAAATGTTTGTATCCACATTCCAATGATAATTTTCACTAGGCCCATTGTCCAATTTTAATACCCACGATGTAAGAGACTCAATGCACGCTCAAATCTAATCGGCCCATGTAGTCTGCTAAAAGCCCAAGATAAAAGAAAACGGATCCAAGGTTAATATTACCCTAATATTTGGGTATTTAACACAACTCAAACACAGTTGAAACCCTAAGATACCTCTCAAACAAAACGCAGACACAAAACTCTTTCTCCCACATCTTCAAAAACACGCTTCATCCATTTATCAATAATTAACAAACCCTAATTACATAAGTGTACGCCTCCTCTCTTCCTGCTTCACATACCAGCTTCTTCATCCCTAGGAATCCCATAACATAAATCACCCAACTATGTTTCAACATCCAATCCAATCGTGTATTAATTTGATGGACACGAGTATGTTAGTAAAGCCACAGGGATGGCATGAAACATATGACCTTGTTTCGATATCTAACCAAGGGACTCGCCATAGAGATGGTTTGAAGTCTTGGGTTTTGAAACGGCTACACGATCTCCAAATATACACGGGTAGGTTTTATCTTGATATTACTTGTTTTTCGTTTTGATTGACATTCAATTTTACCGAAACAAAGATTTGATCCAACAAGATTGTTGAAATCATTTCATTACCTTCGAATATTATCAAAACCGTTTTGATCTATGATGATTTGAATATTTCGTGTTTAGGACTCATGATAGTCTTGATAATTCATTTGAGAACCACGAAATATGATGCCTGAGATCAGTTTTGTATTAATAATTTGAGTCATTTAGATTCGTTTATGAGAATTTGTTTTATCAGTGACGATGAACCTTGTGTTATCAGTGTCATTCAATTTTGAACGAATCAAGGAAAAGAAATAACATCCTTGTTATCATCTTTAACTTTAGTTTCGGATATAAAATTGAAGTACCAATCATTAAGAAAATGATCTATGATGGTGTTTCTCTCATTTGATAGACATTTCATGAGTCTTGATGATACTTTGAATAACATGAGAGAAAGTCTGAGATCTTGCAGTTATTATTCAGTTTTGATTTAATTCGAATCTTGTGGTTGATTGATGTGATTTGGGGAGAGATGGTGAGGGTTATGGCTGTGTCTAGGTCTAGGATTAGATGATGTTAGTTTTGACTTGGATCTTGTACGAGGACTGATGGTATTCAATTTCTTTGCATATTAACTCATGGATCTTGTACGAGGACTGTTGGTTTTGAATCTTGTACGAGTGATTTCATTTTTTTTAACTCATGGAATGACTGATGATTATATTTGTAAATGAAGTCACATTAGAGCTTTTGGTATTTAATTTTGTGGTCAACAAAACGCTTTTGATCTTCTTCTTCTCCTTTCTGTCAAGTCGCACCATTCTTGGGTCAAAACGCAGTTGACCTTGACCATTTATCGACAAACGGCAGTTGACTCAAAAGTCAAACCGCATAAATAAAATTGTGACAAACCGCAACAATTTTCCAGAGACAAACCGCATAAGCAACGATTTGACACAAACCGCATTGACCAACATCGTCAAAATGCTTTGGTGACAAACTGCATATGAAACAGCCTTCAAACCGCACCCATATTTGACTCAAACCGCATCCAGATTCGTTGAATCTGGACAAGTTAAGACAAAACGCATTTAACGTCCATTTAAAGCCAACAGTTTTAATAACCAACTTAAAACCAGCAGCAACAACAAACCGCATCTAACCTCACATCAAACAGCAACACGATTCAACCTCATGCAAAACCACATCAAACCTCATACAAAACTACACAAACCGCATACAAGAACCAAGCAAACCGCATACATAACCACTTCAAAAACCATACGAATCATCAAAAACAACAAAACCTAGGCTCTGATGCCAATTGTAGGATCATACATATTATGTTGTTTGATGATTCGGGTGGCCTAGGATGGTGATAAATCAAGAAAGCCATGTTTAAAGAGATGAAGAGAGTAGAGGGAGTTCTTGAGAGAGAAAGTAAAACAAAAAAGAAGAAAGGTTAGATTAGAAGCTCCACTCCTTCCAAGGATGGAAGGGGTATTTATAGTTACAGACACTACGTCCTCCTGTCGGACTGTGGATCAGGCATACAGTGGGTAAAGACCCTTCCTTCCTCCACGGTGTTACTCTAAACTAATAACTAAGCTAATAACTAACTAATTAACTAATAAGTCACGTAAATAATGATATGTCTACGAGCTAACATATGCTAGACTATAATTGCGGTGACCGACACTTCCTTATGGAATTTCCAATTCCTAACAGCCATTGTGTTCATTTCTTTCAACTTGTATGGAATGCACATTCTCCTTGAGCTTTTTCATGTCTCTTCCAAGACTTTCTAATTTGTTATTTATTGCTGCAAGGCCTTCCACATTTCCATTTTTACTTCGATTGCTCCCTCCATTGTGCCATTTGTGAGAGTGGTCAGCCATCTTCTGAATAGTTTCAAGAGCAATAGTTAGAGTCATTCCAGGTATTGGTCCTTGAGAATCGATCATTTTCCTTGAGGAGATGTTCAGACCCTTGTAAAAGACGTTCACCTTTTGCTGGCTGTTGAGGTCGTGAGTAGGGCACTTGTATAATAATTCGTGGTACCTTTCCCATGCTTGGTACAACATTTTATCACCCTCCTGTTTGAAGTTATGGATTTCTTCTAATTGCTTAGCAGTCCTAGATGGAGGACAGTATCTCTGAATGAAATATTTTTTTAGGAGAGGCCAGGTGTAAACTGTACCGGAAGGTAATCGATCAACCCATCTTTTAGCAGCTCCAGTGAGAGAAATAGGGAACACACGTAACATGACAACATCGTTTGAGACTCTTGAAATTTTGAATAGGCTGACAATGTATTCCACGTTGTCCACATGCTCGTGAGCATCATCGGTAATGCTTCCTGAGAAAGGGTTTGCACGCAACTCCCTCATAAATTGAGGTTTGATTTCGAATTGAGCATCTTCGGCGTTGGTCGGCGTAACGATCCCTGGTCCTTGTTCTTCTCTTGTCAACGCCAAATATTCCTCGAGAGTGAGGTCATCGATGTTAACAACTTCCATGGTACCTGAAACTTAAAAAGAGATCGTGAGAATTTGAGAAAATTTAAAACAAAATAGAAATGAAAGACTTAACAAAAATCCAAATATAACTCCTCGGCAACGGCGCCAAAAACTTGATGCAGGTTTTACTGACCAGGTTTTAATATTTATAATTTCTCGTAAAACCTATGGTCTACCCTAATGCACTAACGGGCAGTGTACCCGGTCATGTGTAGTGTAGTATTTGGTAAAACCGAGGTCGTCCCAAGAGCTATGTCACACATTTTAATAGATTTTAATAGATTTTAATAGATTTTAAGGTGGAAATGATTAACTACTAATAAAATAAGAAAAGAAAGCAAATAGAGGCGAGGGTTGTGATCAATAGAGGAGAGGGGTACTAACATGGTTACTCATCCTAACTAGTTATGTTTACGTCTACTCACTTCCAATTACTTCAGGTGGGGTCAAAGTCGCTAGGACAGCATTTGGTCAGTTCGTCCTAACCTATCAGCAAAGGGTTCCACTGGAGAAATTAGGTGACCCGTCATAAGTCCAGTTGTTCTTAGTCCCCTAAGCCAAGTCATTAAGTACCGCTACATGCAAGATTCATAATAATGAGTGTCCGGGCGCTAGCATCTTAAACACTCGTCCCTGACTTCTTAAGTTCATCCAAACGGTAGATGATCAGTTAGTCAAATCACACAAGCAGAAATGGTCGTCAGTTGGTCATATCTTACCCTTCCCACTCAGTCTACCTACTTAGGGTCAGTTGGTCATATCTCCTAAGTAACTAGCCACTACCGTCATTCAAAACTACTAAAACAAGGGTAGCTACTAACAAACTATGCATGCATACACTTAGAAATAATTATACGGAAGCAATGTAAACATAAACAAAACAATAAAGGAATCATAAATAGGCTAGCACCAGAGGTGCTTAGCCGCTCAGATTAACTAAAACAATCGATTCAATGTTTAACATTACGAAATACATGAATTGAAAGTAAAGAAAAGATAAAATTCTAATGCTTATCGTAGGGGAGTGATTTCTCCCTTGGATCCGTATGCTCCTCTAGATCTGCCTTCGACTTCTACTCACGTTCACTTGGTGTTGTGTATGAAATGGGATGCCTTGAAATGCTGGAATTCGAGGGGTATTTATAGGCCAGATCTGGTTACGGCGTAACTAATGTTAAGAGTTACGCCGTAACATCCAATTCTTCGTATTTTGCACTGAAAATGCTGGTTACGGCGTAACATCTGGAAGGAGTTACGCCGTATCTTCAATAAATCATGGTTACGCCGTAATTGAGACAATAGTTACGGCGTGGCTTGCAGCGGCGCGAAACCTCATTTGACCTAGTTGGTTACGTCGTAATCTTAGGGAGAGTTACGCCGTAATATTCAGTTGAGTTGGTTTTCTGAGCCACGCTTCAGTTACGGCGTAATGTGAGAGAGGAGTTACGCCGTATATTCTTTAAAATGAGCATACTATGATATATCTTCAATAAATTCTCCGAATCCGCATCTCTTTAGCTCCAATGCTCGTAATTTACCTGAAAGTGAAATATAGAGGAAAACAAGCGTAAATCCATATAAATGATATAAAATACGAGCATTATCGGGGGAAATTGACACTTAATATTCAGGACTATTTGATGTTATCAGTTTTAATACAAAATGAGGAGGTTAAGTCTTCTTAAGATATTTTGCATTTTATGGTTAAAAATGGTCCACATGATGCATAAATATTCAATGGATCCTCACGAAGCCACCAAGTCCTTGGTTATGTGCATAAATTTCGTCCATATCTTGATTTATTGAGTGAGTTTTGGTCCCGGTAATCGCTAACGGTAAGTATATAAATCACGAAACGTAAAATTGGGTATCTTAAAAATATAAAACTTATAAGAAATAATAAAACTTATCATTATACTATATAAAAGTATATTAGATGAGTGATAAGTTTAACGGAGTGCGTAAATGCTGTTAAAACCTAAAAAAGTAGGTTGAAAATGCATAAAACGTGAAATGTACGAAGTTTACGCTAAAATGGAAAAAGTGAAATGTCACTTTTCGAATATGATTATTATAAGCTTAAAAGGCTTATAATGTGTAAAATGAGCCTAGTCTAGTGTCGGTTAGTGTTAAATGTACATTATGTCTAAAACCGAAAATGTTAAATATCTAGTTAAACTTAGTTAATAAGTTTAAGTAAATATCTTAGTTACTAAGTGATGCAGGATTTCTCACCAGGTTTTACATTTATAGTTAATCGTCTACCTATGGCCTACCTAATGCACTAACGGGCAGTGTATCCGGTCGCATGTAGTGAGGGAATGGTAAGACCGATGTCGTCCCAAGAACGGTTGACTCCTAGATACCTAATTAATTAAAGTTGTCACATAATATAAAAAGACAATTAATTAGAACACAATAAATGAAGATGCGCCGACAATTAAATTATAATCAAAATTATAATTGAATAATGAAACCAAAATAATAATATGAGTCAGAAAATGATTACATATCATGCCACGATAATTGCTATCGATCCCCTAGTTGAGTACCGGGGCAAAACCCCGAAGTGTTTGCCCTTAAAAAGCCACGAACAAGCAGTTGTTGCTACTCTTTCTGTCTTTCCTGTCGGTGGCCCCCACGAAATGATCAAATGATGATCCGTAGATCAATTTATATTAAATAATATTTGACCTACTATCAATTAAGTCCTCCAACTTAATTAAAATTGCACCATGGTCCTTATGTCCTTTTCCCTTTAATTACACATATAAATGTGTAGTAAATATGACGACTTCAGCCCCTCTTTGTACTTCATTGTTATTCTTTAGTCCTTGAAGTGAATAAAATAAATATTAACTTGCCACTTTAATCCCTGAACTTCGAAACTTTGCGCCCAAGTAATAAATTACGGCGTAACTAAATCATCGAGTTACGTCGTAATCTTTCGTCCGCCTATACTTATACACTCCGTATTTATCTCTACGGCGTAACTAATTTACTATGTTACGCCGTAAATTTCAAAATAATAATTACGGCGTAACCTTAAGAGGAGGTTACGCCGTATCCTTCATGGCGCATATTTATGCCGTAACATTATTAAGCAGTTACGGTGTAACCTTCACAAATAATTATCAGCCCTCGTAGTTTAGGTTACAACGTAGTCAAAAGTGCCACTTACGCCGTAACTTGTTTTCAGAATATATTTCTTGGCCTTATATCACATCTTTTCCGCTCCAACGCCTCATTTATCCTGAAATGCAAATATGAAAGAATATGAATAAATTAAGTACCATATTAATACAAATGAGGCAATAAACACGGGAATTTGATATATAAAATATCAGGCTAATGTGATGTTATCAAATATCCCTCCACTTGAACTCTACTTGTCCTCAAGTAGACCCTTTAAATAATCCTTAAAAAGATATCTCCCAAGATTAAATGGAATATATGAGTTTAAAAATCACCTAAGCTAGAAATTTTCAAACAGAGCACCTCACGAAAAGGGAATTGAAATCACACTCTCTCTCATTATTTCATGTGTTTTATATTTGGGGTGATCACTCAACTGCTCAGTCATGGCGAACATTCTATCATAGGCTTGGCAAAGATACTAATCTCCACCACTAGAGTCTATAGATGCAGCTATTCTACAAGGCAATGGGTTGACACAACATAAAGGCTTACGAGTTTATTTTGTCATTACTAACGAGCTACGGCGAAGGGGACAAAATCAATGATACATGACCAAATCCATGGCCAAGAAACCAATGATTGCTCGCTTCCTTACCTAAACTCGATTCATGACTAAGGGTAGGATAAGAGATGGGAAAACTTTAATGGGTGTAAATAAAAAGACACAAAACAAATAGATTCCTAAGTCCATAGTCGCCCCACCACTAGTCGCATTCAATCCAATAGCAAAAACCGATGGTCAAGAGTCAAGGGGTCTTCAATAATCCAATACACGAGTTAATGCATAAGAAATATAATGTAGTGCCTCATAAACTCCACTAGGCAAATAGATGCATTAACTCGGCCTTCATCATGAATGAAAAAAGTATGTGCTATAAAAAATTTTAAAATTTAGGTAATTTTAGCACATATTTCGACCAAAAACAATATAATCAACTATTTCTATTTCCCATCCCCCACTTGAAATGTACAATGCCCCTATTGTACAAATATTGATTAAAATTTGAAAGACGAGATAGAGATGTATGGGTTTCTAATTTTATCCGTAAACACAACATGGATATGTAAAACTTGCGGCTAGTTGAATAAGGCGAGAACACTAATTTATAAACACTTGCTTGCATGCCTTTTTTTTCACTCTCTTCCTCCTTTTTTTTTTGCAAGACAAGGTATACAAGAATAAAAATGATGCGAACATAAAAAGCATCCCCCCACTTGAGATCAACTATCATCTAACCTGGATTTTCTTCCAAAATCCTTTATTCAAAACCCGCGACTTTCACTAGTTGAACCAAAATTAACCAACAGCGCCCGGACCATGGACATAAGGAAACTACAGGGTAGGCTAGGCGATAGGTGTAACGAAACAAACATATATTAGGTGAACAAAATGAAAGGAATGGCTCAGACGGGTATACTAGGGGTATCTTGCACTGATGATGAGTGCAACAAAAAGGGTTTAACATGGGGATTGACTGATCGATGTGAAAAGTCAATATACACAAACATAAATGGATGGATAGGCTATTTGGGTTTAATCCTAAAAATTGCCTTATATCCTAGCTGCACCGATCACACCAAGTTTCCTCAGTGTAATGCTCATTATTATGGTCTCGAAAAGATATGCAAGTCCAAGTTCTAAAGTCTACTACAGCCACCGGCACACTCATTTTTATGGTATTATGTATAAGGGGAAAACGAAAAGGCTTATCCTCACACAATGTAAATATAGGGTAGGTGTGCTCAGTAAAGATTAATCCAGTTAAGTAATAAAAAAACATGTCAAAATTTTACTAATGAAACACTTTTCATCTAGAAAAATAAAGGCAAGTAAAATCAAGCGGGTGTCTATGTCTAATCCCTTCCCCCCACTTGGATATTCATAAGACTTACTCGCATCGGGCGGGCTATGCTTTTAACGATATTCATAAGACTTACTCGCATCGGGCGGGCTATGCTTGGATACTTTGTTCTTGCGTACCACTTTGAAACTTTTTCCACTCTCATATTCGATAACCGCTTATTTCTTTTCGTTCTTAATGCACTCTGTCACACCCCCAAAATATCGCAGCGGAACGATAGTGTCATTGGGGTATGACGTCATAGTACAAAGTATGGATAAAGAAAACGACCTCTATAATGAGACGTTTTAAAGAGATTACCATTCGATTATATAAGTTAAAGTTTACAACACATGAGATTCCAAAGTTTGATAATACATAAAGGTTTACAAAACATGTCGAATGGTAATAGATAAAAACACTAGACTCCAATGTATGCCATGAGACCCAAAAGCTCCATGAAATGCTATCGCCTTATGACCTGAGATAAATATGCTAAAAAGTGTCAACACAAAGGTTGGTGAGTTCATAAGTTTGTAGTAAAATGATCTGAAATACTTTCAGGAATGTTCACACAGCAAAGGCATTGTAAATCCACTCAGTTCCAAGTTTCGCCCATACAAAACTTGCAACCTGTGTGTTCACAACCCATTGCCTAAAATAGAATGACAATTATGAATATGCGCAATAAGGTAGTTAAAAGTATAAATGTCACCACAAGGGTCTTCCAACATATAAATATTGGGATGTTGGTAAATTAATAGCCTTCCAACAACTTAATTTGGAGCCACTAATTCTTGTATGTTTGTAAATTAATAGCCTTCCAACAACTTAATTTGGAGCCACTAATTCTTGTATGTTTGTAAATTAATAGCCTTCCAACAACTTAATTTGGAGCCACTAATTCTTGTATGTTTGTTCCTAATATGCATATGAAATCAAGTATAACCCAATCAAGTATATAACGCAATCAAGTGTAAAGTATAAGTAATGTTGTTTGGCAAAAGAATCTAAATGTTTGGATAAATAAGCATATATCTCGCCCCAAATAGTTTATAGGAATTTAAATGAGTAAAAGTGGGGTATGAACTCACCTGGTATGATTGATATGCTAACAAAATGAAGTGCACTAAAATGAGGCTCGGAAACTATCCGCGACCTAAATGAATGTCATGACTTGAGTTATGATATGTTGTTGTGAATGCGTGATACAATGTTGTGCATGCAAACTCCATATGATATTCATACCACTTGTACGTTTGGAAATAATGTTTATCATCGAAATATATGTTTATGACATCTCGTCATGTTATAAAATACTTTACAAGTATTTATGTTGAAATGATATCTTACGATAGTCATTTAATGATTTATTGTGAAATTATAACTTTTCGTCGTAAAATAATGTCGTTGAAATTTTCATGAAAGTGACTAAAATGGCCTTGAAAAGTTAGTCGCAAAATGGTGCACGTCGAGTGTTAGGAAATGAACTCAACGGTTTTGGGAAGCTTGTATCATTATCTCAAAGTTTTAGTGTTTAAGTTTCCATCCTAGAGGTCTCGATCACAAAGAAAAATATAGGTTAAGTATTGCACTTTAGGCCAAAAATATAGTTTAAAGGATGGTTTTCGGCAAAGTTTAAGTGACTATATGTTATTCGTTACAACTCCGCTCAACAAACGGTTTAACATTTTGGAAAATATGCTAGGTGAACTTACTTTTACTAGAAGACATCACGTTATAAAAAGTTCTACATCATTGTTAAAAACGTCCGCCAACATAGTCCTTTAGTTGCCGTAGTATGTTTGTAATAAAGAATATATTAATTTTGCTAATAGAATAAAGTTACGGCAACTTGGTTTATCTTGTGTAATTTAATCGTTACAAGTCCGTTTTCTACGTTTTCTACATCCTTAGATTCGTGTCAAAGTATACTAATATATTTTTGATAAGTCGACACAATTTATAAAGCTTAAGACTCATTTTTGACTCGTAAGGAGTGACATTTTCAATGCTGAAATTTCTGAAATTAATAGTTTTCCTCGTCAAACTTGAAAAATTCATAACTTCTTCGTTATAGCTCCGTTTTAATCCGTTCAAGCGGCCACGTTTTCGTTTTAAAGTGTATTTTCTAATTATCTAGCCCAAAAATATTTATCTACTGTCGGATTTTCCCAGAATTAAAAATATGGACAGACCTTATTCAAAATGTGTCGAAATGAGTTTTTCTCGCGCCAAACCTATTCTAACCCATTCAAAACAACTCCGGAGCTATTCTAATCCTACCATACACCTTCTTAGGGTGTCATGGTTTCCTAGACATCACCAAAACTAATATATAACAAGGAATAATTATAGGATGACTTATATATATTCATAACTCTTGAAAATCATTGAAAAAGTGGTACAACATCATATGACTTGCATGTTTTTGCTCAAATATGATGAAATGAATATGAAAGATGAAAAATAAACATGAGATGGTTACAAGAATACTTGATGAGGTTTAAGGACAAAAGGGTTTTTCCTAATCACCCAAGGTTTTTATTGCAAAACCTTCAACAAAGAGTGATGCTAGTGTGTTAAAACCTTGCCTTGGAAAAATTTATGATCTCCTTGATGTCTACTATGGTGGCCGGTTTTGTGAAGAGAGGAAGAGGAAGAGAAAACAAATTTACACCTTATCAAATGTGTTGTGTGTTTTTCACAAGAAAATATCTAGTCTATCCTTGAATATGTGTAAGTGATGAGTGTCTAAATACTCATCATTTTTGTACAATCTAAACTGCAAAATCATCTGAAGACACTCAAAAATGCATCAAAATGATGAAAATATCACAAATCAGTGTTTTATGTGTTTCAAATGCAAAAATGTTTAAAATCAGATGAAAAACATATCAAGTTTGCAAAATTGGCAGTTTTAGTCCCCCAAGTTTCAAAAATTGTCAAAAACAGTCCCTGGTAAATCAAAATAAAGAAAAATGTCATTTAAGGTCCATGGGATTCAAAAGTTGTTAAAACAAACCCTTCAAAGTTTAAAATTTGCAAAATTACAACTTTGGTCCCTCAAGTTTGAAAATTGTCAAAAATGGTCCTTGGAAATTTTGAAAATGTCAAGTTTAGCCCTTATACTATTGAAACTTGTCACTTTTTGTCCCTTGGAACAACTTTGCAGAATTGGCAGCATTGGTCCCTGTATTTTCAGAAGTTACAAATAGGTCCTTGTGTTATTAAACCCTTTAAACCATTTTGGACCCTTGTCAAACCCATGTGACCCCCCTGTCAATATCTATTTTGGACCCCTTTCATATATTAGCCCAAGTCAACCCTCTGGTCAAATAAACCAACCCCGCGCCCTTTTTTTTCTTCGTCTTCCCACCTGCTACCCTGCAATATCTCAACACAACCATCCCCCCAGCTCAACATATTACTCCCCTTGTCCCCTCCACCTCCACCACAAAACAAGAATCATTAAATGATCCCTCCCCCTTAACACTCAATCCTTCCACCTGGCTAAAACCATTTTGGCGCCAAAATGCATCAAACGGCCAAAATCCACTAAAGTCATCCAACGGCCCCAATTCCAAGTGGGAATCAATCAGAGGACTAGTGGGAAGCTTTTGAAGTATAAATAAAGGAAGAAAAAAAAGAGAGGAAAATCAAGTAGTGTAATTTAGTTTTACTTATGTCGTTTTTAAGTTTTTAAGCTTTCTAGTTCATGTTTAAGTTTTCAAGTGCTTTGTAATATTATTGCAGTGTAATAAAAACCTATTTCCATTTTCAATTTCAGTTTTTACATACGAATTCAGTTTTTGCAATTTTTATGTCTAAATTCTCAAAACAATCAATTGTTGCTATTAGTTGTTATTATTGCTTCTGAAGCTTCTATAAGCTCTTAGGAAGCCTTTATAAGCTATCAGAAACCTTTGAATTCAGTTTAGATTCATAACTCAAAAATTTCCAAAAATACTAAAAAATTCAGTTAAAAATAAAAAGGCAAGGGAAATGATGATCAAGACTGAAGCATGGTGATACTTGGATTGATTTTGGTTTAGAGCTTAGTGGTAAGCATATAGGAATGGTTATTTGATCTCAGTTCTCTGTTTTGTGCCTAAACTCATTTTGTAAGTCATTTCATTAAAGTTTGCATTTCCTAGTTCAAGTGTTTATATAGAGTTAATTTCAGTTCCAATCTGTTTAATTATAGCTACTTTAAGATATTAAACAGATTTCTTGGTCTATAAACTTGTTTTAGCATTATAATATTCAAAACAGTTAAGATAAAGGGGTGTTTGGATTCCTTGTGTTTACTGTGCTATAGGTTGTTTGAGTTATTGTTTGAACTTGTTTCATGTCTCATTAGTGTCTAATAATTCAAGCAAGTCAAGAAAACTAGTTCTCATTTGGTGAAAAGTCAAAATTGCATTTGATCTTAACTAGTGTGTCCACTGTTGAGTTTTTATGAATCATGATCAAGGTTTTGTGTTCATAAGTTGTTAGTGTTGGTTAAATAAGTCTTAGTATACCTTAATACATCACATTCAATGCTTAAGATCAAATAAAAGTTCACTTTGGTCAAACTTTTAGTGTAAATCAAAAAGTCAATATTTTCATTTGGTCGTTTTTGATTAAAACAGTTATTTTTAGTGTGTGCTTAATAGTGATTTTTAGCTTAAAATCTTTTGGGAAATTAAAGTTCAGTTGCTAAACAAAATTAGAAAAATACTAGTTCTCTGTTATTCAGCTTATAAAGTGCTTTTTAATTGGCTTATTGTTGGTACCTGTTCTGAAACCATGCCCTGTGCACAGTTGGGTGGTCCAACTTGATAAGCTCACATAGAGCTTATTAGTTGCTTAAATCTTGTGATCTTTGGTTTTTTTGGGTAGCCAACCTAGCCATCTTGAGGTCTCAAGCCTTGTTTTTCATTTTGAAGCTTATTTGGTAGGGCTGCTATAAGCTTAAACTTTGTCCCATTTCTGCTTTTCAACACTAGTATCATAAGTGCTTATTGTCTGTTTATTAGCTTATCAGTGTTTGTAACTGTTCTTTTTAGCTTCATATTAGTAGCACTAGCTTGTTTGAATCTTATTCAACTTTTGTTTTCAGCTGTTGAGCTTGTTTGAGCTTATATCATCACATAAGCTCTTAAGCTAAACTGTTGGCCCATAAGCTCTCTCAAACTGCTTATTTGTGTTTTGTAAATTTTTTGTCTTTGTTAAAGTTTCATAATATCAGTAATTAAGTAGTTTTCAAAAAGAAAATCCAGAAAAATATCAATTTAAAATCAGTGATAGTGTTTATTTAATATTTTTTAGCTTTTTGATTTTTCTTTTCATCTTATTAATAAGCAAACCTTGTTTTTATATTTTTCTTAGTATTCTGTCATCATATAGTATTTTTAGAAAAAGTTTCATATTTTTCTCTATCTTTTTAGTATTTATTATAATTTTAAATAGTTAAAAATAGTAAATAATTAGTAATAAATAATTAAGAAGCATAAAAAATATCTTTTCAGTTTTAAAATTAGTTTTATCATATTTTAGATTTTTCCAAGTTAAAATTTCATTTTTCCAGTTTTATTTTATATTTTCTAGTATTTAAGTGTATTTTAAATAATAATTAATTAGTAATAATTAGATAAAAAGTGTGAAAAATATATTTTTAATTTTAAAATTAGTTTTATAATATTTTAGATTTTTCTGAATCATAATTTTATTTTTCTAGCCTTATTTTGTATTTTCTTCTATTTTAGAGTATTTATTAAATAGTTAAAATAGTTTTTAATTAATAATAATTAATTAAATAGTTAAAAAAATAATTTTCTTTTTCTAATAATTTTCTTTTGTTTTTAGGATTCCAAAAATGTCATTTTTATATTTTTAGATCTTTTATTTCTTAGATTCACCTTTTTATTTTGTACGTATACGTAGTTTTTAAACTTACGTTTACGTTTCTCTTATCTGATTGTTGTGCTTTCCAATTCTGTTTCCAATTCCATTCCAATCAATCAGTAGCGTAATTTCTCAATCTAAACCTTTACTGATCACTATCCTTAGTGATCACTCTATCATCTGAATTAGTTTTGACACACCATTGAGTCTCCGTGGGACTTAACGACCCGGGAATTCATTCTATTCTCCAGGACTTCATTGTATTTGTGTTTTAAGCAGTTTTAAGCTTCTTACGGTTAGCCATTCACAAGTGGCTAGCTTGTGTGAGGTAGCTTGATTGTCTTCAGCACAGATCAAATTTTGGCGCCGCTGCCGGGGAGGCTTTAGCGTGTGTTTAGCCATTTTCAGACCCATTCTTGCACATAACCCACCATTGGTAAAAAAAAAATTTGTAAAGTTATCATAAATCCAAAAAGTTCATTAACACTTTTCCTAAAAGTGTTAACAACACCAAAAATATTTTCATTCTTTGTTTTTACATCATGTTTTTCAAAAATACCAAAAATATTCCTCTTTACCCTCTTACCTTTTTGATTCTTCATTTCTTACCCTCTGTTAACCTTTGATTCTTTCTATGTCTTATCCTCACCCTCTTGGTTGTCAATGGTGTGGTGGTCCTTATAATGGTGGCAATTGCCCCAGTTGTAGCGTGGTGGAATCAGGAAACGGGTCTGTCTATAACCAGGATCCCTATTCCTACCATAACACGACTGATTTATTCCATCAGCTACCACACTGTGAGACTCAGCAGTTTTACTGTTGTGAGTACTGTGGTGGTTCACATTCCAGTTCTGATTGTCAATCAGGAAACACGCTTGTCTATGAGCAGGTTCCTGATAACAATTATGACTACAACACATACCACTCACAGCCACATCAGTTTTACTGTTGTGAGTATTGTGGAGGTCCTCACTCTAGCTCGGATTGTCAAACAAGGAATCCATTTCCTTGTAACAATTACGACTCTTCGTATCATGACCAACCTCTACAGTACCAGCCTGAGCCACTTCCTCAAAATCTTCTCCTTGATCTTTTGGATTTAGTGAAAGATTTGAAGGAATGTAAACACTCCCAAGATAATCCAAATGAGAAATCCATGGAAGTTTTGTTAGCCGAAGAGCGGGCTGCTAAATTAGATTCCCAAATTGCCTTTGAACAATCTATTAGGGAATCAATTGCAAAAGAAAAAGCGGCCAAATCTAGCTCTCGATTCCGTTTCATTCCTGATGACGATGATGATGAAGATATCCTTGATATCCTACAATTTTATAACGGTTCATCAAGTTCATCAGTTGAGATTCCTTCCATGAACAATCAGGGAGAAAAGACTATGATGGAATTACTAGCAGAAGAACAAATGGAAAGTATAAAACATATGTATGCTAGTCCTTCTAAACTCCCTCAGTCTGTTGTTATCACACCCGAAGCTCCCACTCACTCTCTAAACATGGGGGATGAGCATCTTGACACTGTTCCTGAAAAGGAATCGGACGAATTTATAAAGTCTAGTGTTGAGGACCTTGTCCCAATCCCGAGAGAGTCACAGGGAATTTATGATCTTATGTGTGATTCTTCTTCCCCTCTTGAGTGTTCAAATGATCATTTTGAGACTTTCTCCGATTTTAGCGATGATTGTAAATCTTATGGAGACATCGAGTATGTTGAGGCATCACTCCCACAGTCTGATCCTCTTCTTGAGGAGTTCACCGATGAACTCACTCACAACAGTCCACTTTCATCAGAAAGTGACGATGATCTCTTTGATTTTGAAGCCGATCTTGGAGAAACTAGAAATCTCCTATATAATGATCATCCACTCGTTTCTTATCCCATTTCCGACTCTTCCATTCCTTCTCTCACTCCAGATGAGGAAGATGACAACTTTTGGAAGGAGGTTGATGATTTTCTTAGTGATGAGTCGATTCCAACAGGAATTGACAATACTTACTTTGATTCGGAGGGAGACATCCTTTTTCTTGAAAATCTGTTGATTGAAGAACCGTTTCCAGCTCTCCCTCCCGGAAATTTTGTTACCAATCACCATAAAAGCTTCAAATTTAAGCTTAAAAATGTCAAAAATGGTGATTTGCTTCTTTCTGATGAGGAATGGACATGCATTGTGATGCACATATTTATTCCATTCTTCACTAATGGTGTGGTTGCTCTTTCCCTTTTCTCCTTCGGGAATGAGGACACTATTTTTGATCCCGGCATTTTCATTTATCATTTTTGAGCCGGTTCTATCTATATCTCATCGGAGTGGAACTTTCAACACATTCAATGATTATACAAACATCTTGAATGAAAGTCCGATTGAGATTGTTTCTTCCACTTTACTTCCCCATGAACCAATGAATTCGGGGTCGAGTCAAGCTAGCGACTCGGTAACCAAAAACAGTAGCACGCACCATATGGGTTTTCACCCATATTTTTGTCTTATTTCTATCTTTCTACCACCCTAGTGTGGGGGGGGGGGGGGGTTGCCCCACATGTTATGTATATATATAAGTTCTTAAAAATATATATATATATATATATATATATATATATATATATATATATATATATATATATATATATATATATATAAATAAAAATCTTTCAAATAATGGCCGTAGTATTTCCCTTTTACGTTCTTTGTTTCGGCATAACCGCCGGTACTTTGAATATTGAGGGCAATATTCATTTCTAAGTGTGGGGGGGGGGGAATTCTCGCGAATTTTATCATGTATTATCCACCTAATTCCCCCAATTTTTGGCCAAATTTTTTTTGGAGTAAGTGTTTTACACTTACTCAGTTATCAGTCCGCCATGTCTAATAAACAAAAGGATTGGCTAATCCAAGAGCAAACGGCTCTTGGTAAAGATATATCAAATCCGTTTACAGCTTGCAATTTGCCCAAAATTGTATGGTATTCAGCTCACCATATCCTTAAAAGTGAATAGTTGGCTAGCCCGCAAGATTATGGCTTGTGGTAAAGGCAGTGGAAAAACCATAATTGGTAATCAGCTCACCAAAGATAATACTGATAATTTATCTAAGAGTTGGCTAGTCCAGAGCAAACGGCTTCTGGTAAAGACAAATCAAATCCGTTTACAGCTTATGATTTGCTCAAAATCATTTGGTTATCAGTGTACCAAGGTTATTACTTGAACTGAAACATTTGGCTACTCCAGAAGTGATGGCTTTTGGCAAAGAGTTTTTAAAATCCATTGAAGTTTTAAAACATTGCTAGGGACTAGCAATATCTTAGTGTGGGGGATTGATGAGTGTCTAAATACTCATCATTTTTGTACAATCTAAACTGCAAAATCATCTGAAAACACTCAAAAATGCATCAAAATGATGAAAATATCACAAATCAGTGTTTTATGTGTTTCAAATGCAAAAATGTTTAAAATCAGATGAAAAACATATCAAGTTTGCAAAATTGGCAGTTTTAGTCCCCCAAGTTTCAAAAATTGTCAAAAACAGTCTCTAGTAAATCAAATTAAAGAAAAATGTCATTTAAGGTCCATGGGATTCAAAAGTTGTTAAAACAAACCCTTCAAAGTTTAAAATTTGCAAAATTACAACTTTGGTCCCTCAAGTTTGAAAATTGTCAAAAATTGTCCTTGGAAATTTTGAAAAT
Source organism: Chrysanthemum seticuspe (assembly GCA_019973895.1). Classification (NCBI taxonomy): domain Eukaryota; kingdom Viridiplantae; phylum Streptophyta; class Magnoliopsida; order Asterales; family Asteraceae; genus Chrysanthemum; species Chrysanthemum seticuspe. The sequence continues at coordinate 199,496,624 of BPTQ01000005.1, read as the reverse complement.
GTCAAGTTTAGCCCTTATACTATTGAAACTTGTCACTTTTTGTCCCTTGGAACAACTTTGCAGAATTGGCAGCATTGGTCCCTGTATTTTCAGAAGTTACAAATAGGTCCTTGTGTTATTAAACCCTTTAAACCATTTTGGACCCTTGTCAAACCCATGTGACCCCCCTGTCAATATCTATTTTGGACCCCTTTCATATATTAGCCCAAGTCAACCCTCTGGTCAAATAAACCAACCCCGCGCCCTTTTTTTTCTTCGTCTTCCCACCTGCTACCCTGCAATATCTCAACACAACCATCCCCCCAGCTCAACATATTACTCCCCTTGTCCCCTCCACCTCCACCACAAAACAAGAATCATTAAATGATCCCTCCCCCTTAACACTCAATCCTTCCACCTGGCTAAAACCATTTTGGCGCCAAAATGCATCAAACGGCCAAAATCCACTAAAGTCATCCAACGGCCCCAATTCCAAGTGGGAATCAATCAGAGGACTAGTGGGAAGCTTTTGAAGTATAAATAAAGGAAGAAAAAAAAGAGAGGAAAATCAAGTAGTGTAATTTAGTTTTACTTATGTCGTTTTTAAGTTTTTAAGCTTTCTAGTTCATGTTTAAGTTTTCAAGTGCTTTGTAATATTATTGCAGTGTAATAAAAATCTATTTCCATTTTCAATTTCAGTTTTTACATACGAATTCAGTTTTTGCAATTTTTATGTCTAAATTCTCAAAACAATCAATTGTTGCTATTAGTTGTTATTATTGCTTCTGAAGCTTCTATAAGCTCTTAGGAAGCCTTTATAAGCTATCAGAAACCTTTGAATTCAGTTTAGATTCATAACTCAAAAATTTCCAAAAATACTAAAAAATTCAGTTAAAAATAAAAAGGCAAGGGAAATGATGATCAAGACTGAAGCATGGTGATACTTGGATTGATTTTGGTTTAGAGCTTAGTGGTAAGCATATAGGAATGGTTATTTGATCTCAGTTCTCTGTTTTGTGCCTAAACTCATTTTGTAAGTCATTTCATTAAAGTTTGCATTTCCTAGTTCAAGTGTTTATATAGAGTTAATTTCAGTTCCAATCTGTTTAATTATAGCTACTTTAAGATATTAAACAGATTTCTTGGTCTATAAACTTGTTTTAGCATTATAATATTCAAAACAGTTAAGATAAAGGGGTGTTTGGATTCCTTGTGTTTACTGTGCTATAGGTTGTTTGAGTTATTGTTTGAACTTGTTTCATGTCTCATTAGTGTCTAATAATTCAAGCAAGTCAAGAAAACTAGTTCTCATTTGGTGAAAAGTCAAAATTGCATTTGATCTTAACTAGTGTGTCCACTGTTGAGTTTTTATGAATCATGATCAAGGTTTTGTGTTCATAAGTTGTTAGTGTTGGTTAAATAAGTCTTAGTATACCTTAATACATCACATTCAATGCTTAAGATCAAATAAAAGTTCACTTTGGTCAAACTTTTAGTGTAAATCAAAAAGTCAATATTTTCATTTGGTCGTTTTTGATTAAAACAGTTATTTTTAGTGTGTGCTTAATAGTGATTTTTAGCTTAAAATCTTTTGGGAAATTAAAGTTCAGTTGCTAAACAAAATTAGAAAAATACTAGTTCTCTGTTATTCAGCTTATAAAGTGCTTTTTAATTGGCTTATTGTTGGTACCTGTTCTGAAACCATGCCCTGTGCACAGTTGGGTGGTCCAACTTGATAAGCTCACATAGAGCTTATTAGTTGCTTAAATCTTGTGATCTTTGGTTTTTTTGGGTAGCCAACCTAGCCATCTTGAGGTCTCAAGCCTTGTTTTTCATTTTGAAGCTTGTTTGGTAGGGCTGCTATAAGCTTAAACTTTGTCCCATTTCTGCATTTCAACAATAGTATCATAAGTGCTTATTGTCTGTTTATTAGCTTATCAGTGTTTGTAATTGTTCTTTTTAGCTTCATATTAGTAGCACTAGCTTGTTTGAATCTTATTCAACTTTTGTTTTCAGCTGTTGAGCTTGTTTGAGCTTATATCATCACATAAGCTCTTAAGCTAAACTGTTGGCCCATAAGCTCTCTCAAACTGCTTATTTGTGTTTTGTAAAATTTTTGTCTTTGTTAAAGTTTCATAATATCAGTAATTAAGTAGTTTTCAAAAATAAAATCCAGAAAAATATCAATTTAAAATCAGTGATAGTGTTTATTTAATATTTTTTAGCTTTTTGATTTTTCTTTTCATCTTATTAATAAGCAAACCTTGTTTTTATATTTTTTTTAGTATTCTGTCATCATATAGTATTTTTAGAAAAAGTTTCATATTTTTCTCTATCTTTTTAGTATTTATTATAATTTTAAATAGTTAAAAATAGTAAATAATTAGTAATAAATAACTAAGAAGCATAAAAAATATCTTTTCAGTTTTAAAATTAGTTTTATCATATTTTAGATTTTTCCAAGTTAAAATTTCATTTTTCCAGTTTTATTTTATATTTTCTAGTATTTAAGTGTATTTTAAATAATAATTAATTAGTAATAATTAGATAAAAAGTGTGAAAAATATATTTTTAATTTTAAAATTAGTTTTATAATATTTTAGATTTTTCTGAATCATAATTTTATTTTTCTAGCCTTATTTTGTATTTTCTTCTATTTTAGAGTATTTATTAAATAGTTAAAATAGTTTTTAATTAATAATAATTAATTAAATAGTTATAAAAATAATTTTCTTTTTCTAATAATTTTCTTTTATTTTTAGGATTCCAAAAATGTCATTTTTATATTTTTAGATCTTTTATTTCTTAGATTCACCTTTTTATTTTGTACGTATACGTAGTTTTTAAACTTACGTTTACGTTTCTCTTATCTGATTGTTGTGCTTTCCAATTCTGTTTCCAATTCCATTCCAATCAATCAGTAGCGTAATTTCTCAATCTAAACCTTTACTGATCACTATTCTTAGTGATCACTCTATCATCTGAATTAGTTTTGACACACCATTGAGTCTCCGTGGGACTTAACAACCCGGGAATTCATTCTCTTCTCCAGGACTTCATTGTATTTGTGTTTTAAGCAGTTTTAAGCTTCTTACGGTTAGCCATTCACAAGTGGCTAGCTTGTGTGAGGTAGCTTGACTGGTTTAGCACCAATCAGTAAGTATAATATTAGATGAGAAACTCAAATTGATTACTTGTCTTGGGGTATAGGTGGCCGGCCTTATGGCTTAGGGGGGGGGGGGGGGGGGGGGGAGGTGTAGCTTTGATTAATAAGGTATTATTTGTTAAGTATAATGTGTAATTTGTAGGTTTAAATAAGTATTAATTGTAGCGTTAGTTAAAATAAATTTTCACGGTTCAAGATAAAATATATTGAGGTCATAAAAATTATAAAAATACATTTCTTGAAAGATTTGAGTAAATAAATATTTATCGGGTTGAATTTAAGAAAACCGTCGTAATTTATATAATCATAACAATTTATATGCGAAATAAATTTTAAACACCGGGTAAACTAATAATAATATTTTTATAAACTTAATATGAGTATAAAAATATATTGTGATAAATTTTTGGAAGTAACGGATCAAATGTTTAAAATAATTTATTACGCGATAGGGTTTATTTAATATGAAATTATGCGTTTAATGTGAAATGCAAAACTATGCATGAGCTAATATGATGAATGTAGAGTTTAAGAAATGACCAAAAATTGAGAATTGTGACACACTCAATTAAAAATTTGGTTTGTTTATAGCTTATTATTCATTAACTTAAGTTTTTTTTATAACATTATTTATAAGGCTTGCTCACCCATCTGACGGGCTATGCTTTGATACTTTGTTCTTGCGTACTACCTTGAATTTTTTTTCTCTCATATTCGAAAACCGTTTATTTCTTTTCGCTTTTAATGCATTCAATAAATTAATGGCACGTTTTATCTAATTTTTCGTTAACTTAATTTTTCAACGATAATCATAATTCTAACAATAATTATACGTCATGCCCGTCTTCTTTATATATTATTTTGTGTTAACTAATACCTTCCAACAATAATTATAAGTCATGCCCACCCATCGGGCGGACCTTGAAAGCTAATATATATATATATATATATATATATATATATATATATATATATATATATATATATATATATTAAAAATGGCCAATGTAAAATGTTGAAATGTTGAAAAATAGTCGACCTTTTAGCACATTGGCAAGTATTGAAATTAAGCCATGCATTTGGAAAGTATTGAAAATAGTTTGAACTATTTATGGTTTGCTCCATCTTTATTCAAAAGGAAGCTATTTATACACATCCAAAACCGGTTTGATTCGGGACACTTCAAACCCAGCGGGTTGACCCGGTTAAATTTGACCGAACCCGTCTGGTTGACCCGGTATAAATTGACCCATTTTTCAACCGGAACAGTTCAACCGGATGAACCACCCTGACCGAACTGGGTTTCAAAACATTATGTTTAATCCTCATATCCTCAAACTCTTATTCTTTTTCGTTTATAGCCCATAAATGATTTGCAACTCAGTTAAACCATCTTAAAGTTTTGGGAGATGATTTACACACTCCATTAAATGATTTGCACATTCAAATTGTTTGTGTTATGACATTTATACTCTTACATCAGCTCTACTTATATTCACCCTTATAAGAGTATAAATGTCAAAACACGAACAATTAAAATGTGCAAATCAATTTGTAAAGTATGCAAATCACCTCCTAAAATTTTACCACATTATATAACATAGTTTAATCTGCTGAATAACTCATTCAATAACTGCATAAGTATATGGTTTTTGATCTATATTTAATTTCAAAGTAGCTATTACAAATATGAAGAATCATGATCACTGAAGGAGGAAAAAGAACAAAATCATTCCAATTCACACGAATGTTTATTCTTAATACGAGCCCACCGATAAGAAAGGGTTTCGTTAAGGGAGTTGCTTTGCACTCTCTAAATTGATTGGAGGGACAAGTTATACAAACCCCCAATTTTTTACAAAGGGCACCTCATCTTTTTTGCGTTTTTTATTATTATTATTATTATTTTTTTATAATTTTTTTTATTTAAAAAAACTATAAACCTAAAAGTATGAAATAGAAAATATAAAGTTTAATAAGTCAATCGCTTAAAATTGTCAGAAATACGGAGCAGAAACTGACAAAAACTGTGTTGTACTAAAAAACAGGAGGGACAAAAGGAATAAAAGTACAACCCCCCCCCCCCCCCCCTATTTGACATCCTAGGGGGGGTTTGTATAGTATGACCCTTGATTGGAAAATTCAAATTTAGAGTGTGTTGACATTTATATTCTCACATCACTTGTACACATTTTCATCCACTCTCCAAATTGATTGAAACACTCAAATTTAGAATGTGTTGACATTTATACCCTCACGTCACTTGTACACATTTTCATTCTGTGAAGGTATAAATGTTAACACACTCTAAATTAGAGTGTGTCAATCAATTAGAAGAGTGTGCAAATCACCTCCCTTTTGTTACAGGAATCCCTTTTTTTATGTCACTTCAACATCAACGGTGTAAGAGTGAAAAATTCTTTTTGTCTCTGATAGTTTTTAGTAAAACATAGTTTTTTTTTTTTTTTGTTCTGTATTTCTATCAAATTTAAGCGTTTGACTTATTAAACTTTATATTTTCTATTTCGTACTTTCAGATTTATAGCTTTGATTTAAGATCATTGAGGACAAAACATTCTTTACATACCAAGAGATCAATCTCCACCCTCCATATTCATTTCATTTTTATTTGATCTAATGTATGAGATTAATCCATATTCACAACTAACACGACTGACATCTAAAGCTAATCTCCATAACATTCTAGAAGATAGGTACGGCGAGTACGATAGAACAAAAACGACGCAACCTAATGCGTATGCGATTATCTCAAAATACGGCTCATATGATGACGAAGTCGATAAAGGATAATGTGTCATAGTTTTCGTGGAGTTATTCGTGTCATTACTTTAAAAAAAAAATTTTAAAACCCACTTTCAACTTTTTCAAATATTAGTATCTTTCAAATCGTTAATTGTTAAGCGAAAAAAATATACCATTACGACAAGAATTTAATTATCTTTCTATAGATAGGCACTTTGATATACTTTCGACAAAAAAAATGTTATCGTGTTTTTCATGTTTTTTTTACGTTTTTTTTGTTTTTGTTTTTTTCGTTATTGAAATTTGCATGAAAAAAATCACATTTGATTAAATACTAATTTGAATATCACATGTGAAATGTGATATTAGTGTTAAATCATATATGATATTACGCTAATATCACATGTGAATATTATATGTGATTTAACACTAATATCACATGTGACATTACATATCATATGTGATTTAACACTAATATCAATTGTGATATTCAAATTAGTGTTTAATCACATGTGATTTTTTCATGCAAATCTCAAATTCGAAAAAAAAAACGAAAAAAAAGATGAAAAAACGTGAAAAAATTGTTGTTGTTTTTTTTTTAAAAGTATATCAAAGTGCCCGTCTATAGAAAGATAATTAAATGCTGATTGCGATGGTATAATTATTTTCGCTTAACGATTAACAATTTTAGAGATATTTAAATTATAAAAAATAAGTGAAATGATAAAATGTTTTTAATCTCAACTATTGATTTTTTTTAATGAAGGGTGAGGATGAGTCCATGAGAAAAGTTTGATATGTAAACTAACTTTCCTCTATAGTTTTTTGATATAAACAAAATTATAAATTAAAAAAAAAAAACAAAAAATAAGAAAAAAAAATAGAGGAGGCGGAGTTTGTAAAAGAAGGTTTGTATAACTTGTCCCGATAAGAAAGTGTAACACAAATCACGTACTTCGCCGAAGGGTCAGTAACATCATCATGCATAACTTTTTAATTTTAAATATCTTTTTCCAATTTCATCTTCAGTTAGTATCATTCAAAAATCTTTTAGTTTAAAAGACAAGAGAGCATTTATGTATACTCATTTATATCTATACTACTAGTTTATAAGACCCGTGGAATTCACGGGTTTTTAGAAAAGATATTGCAAAAAAAAAAAAAAAAAAATAGTGTGTAAACAAAATAAAGAGAAGAACAAAAAGTAAACAGGCTAAATTATTTATTCGAAAGTAATATGAAATAATAAGTGAATGATAGTATAGAGTATAATGCTTGTAACTAATAATCTAATAAACGGTCATGCACATGAGCTCTAATCTTGGCCGCCTTTAAAAATAAGCCAATGAACATTTGGTGAGCACCTAAATAAGTATAAAAATAAAGTGTAAGTAAAACATTTGTGTGATTGATAATACATGTAAAAACAATAATAATAATAATAAATAAAATAAAAAACGACATAAATGACATTATATGAATATTCATACATATCTCTTGAAACTTGATCATAGACCGTAAAGAACCTCTTTGTAGACTACATTTGTAGTAGTCTTTAATAAATTACCATCCGCATCATAAACAACAACCTTCAAATATAGAGGTTGAATGCTTTAGAGAAGCATTCAATCTCTATATTTTTAGTGTTATCCAAGTAACTTTCATTTGCGCATAGGTTATTGACCCGTGGAATCACAGGGTTTTTAAAGAGATTATACATCAAACAATTAAGTGTGTAAACAAAATAAGAAGGAACAACAAAAATAAACAGGTTGAATCATTTTTCTGAAAGGAATAGTAAGTAATAATACGATAGTATAAAGTACAATGCTTGTAATTAATAATGTAATAAACGCCGTGCATCGTGTCATCCGATTTTGATGGTCTTTCAAAAGGAAATGTTTGTAGTAAGCGCTAATTAAGTAATAAGACAATGTCCATTCCATGAACACCTAATAAGTTTTAAAAAAAAAGTGTGAGTAAAAAAGTTTGTGATTGATAATATACTTAATTTTTAAAAATGGCATAAAACATTTCTTATACATATTGTACATATCTTTTTAACCTTGTTCATAGATCTCGGAAAAATAGAAGTATGAATATGCAATGATAACCGGTGTTGGATTAATGACATTTTTGAAAAATTTAAAACATTGCTTAGTTTTCAATTATTCATCCTCATCCGATGGCACAAAAGGTGGGATTCTGGGAGATATAATGCATTCTCCCAATTCCTATTTCACTATTTGTCAAGGCTTGAGTTATGCCGGCACCCCATGAAATACAAGGCAGGCACCCCATAGGCCATGGGGCCCGCCGTCCGTACACTGCAGGTACCTTTTTTTTTTTTTTTTTTTTTTTTTTTTTTATATTTATTTAATTGTGTAGTGTTTATTTTGTGTGGTATATTTAATTTGTGTAGTGTTTTTATATGTATAGTGTATTTATTTGTGTGGTATATTTAATTTGTGTAGTGTTTTTATATGTATAGTGTATTTATTTGTGTAATATTTTTATATGTAGAGTATTTATTTATGTATTGTTTTCATTTAATTAAACAATAACAATAAAACATTAGACATTAAAACATTAAACAAGTACAACAACAAATGTTTTCAATATTACAACGAAATCTACTCCACATGAAGATTATTAATGTCATCTATAAGCTCATAGAGTATTCCACTCGACTGACATGCGTGATCAACTGGATTTCTTGCCAATTCCAGTGATGCCTCCAACGTCTTTATTCTTGCCTTCAATAAATTGTTTTGAGCCAATAGCATGTTGATTGTTTTATCTTTAGTTTCGCAGTTTGAGCACTGCGTTGAAGAAGAGGCTTGACCAAAGTACTTTTGTTGAAATATTTCCTTCCACATGAAGTATCGACACCCATAGTCTTCAGTCCTTGGCTGTTACATGATGAAACAATTATAAGAAATGTATTCTAAACAAACAAGTTATTGGTATATTTACGTAAATAAGCAAACGTTTAATTATTTACCTTTGACAAAGAACATGCATAATACTTCAGACCACAAGTTTTGGGCTTGTGGGATGTTCTTTCAATTATAAAACCACTTCGACAACGACACAAGAAAGGATTTTCTTGTTGCATCTGGCCAAAAGAATTTGTATAATTATTCACAACATAAATCAGTAATATCATGGTTCACAAAATTAGAAGCTTCGAATACATAAATAACCAATCTTGTTATAGATTAATAGTTGATACATTGTTCACAAAATCGCAATATAACTAGAAACTAAGATCAATCACGCCCGAGGCGTAGTCGCTCCAATGATGCTGCCATCTGTCCCACACGAAAATCTAACTCTGAAATGCGTCTCCTCAATCCGGCAATCTCTCGCTCGTACTCTTCAACGCGAGACGGCTGTAACAAAAGATGAGGAAGAACCGGAGGACGGTGTATAAAATTGTCCTCATCTGCAGCTGGAGATATAGCTGGAGAGGGAGGCACATAAGATGGAGAAGAAGGCACATAATCTGGACTCTCAACACGAGCAGGTGTGTTGTTGACACAATGAATGTCCCTCCACTGAATGTCATCCGATTCCTGTAACAAAAGATGAGGAAGAACCGGAGCAGGAGCAAAAATCTGTAACAAAAGATGACGAGTCGTTTAAGATCTTGATAAAAATTAGAGGTTGGTTTAAAAAAATCTGAGGTTGGTTTTCTTTGATTATCTAAAAACAGTTTTAGATCTAAAAAATTGATCTTGAAAAAAATTTGTGTTGGTATCTGTTTGTGGTGGTATCTATCTGTATGTGGTGGTATCTGTTTGTGGTGGTATCTGTTGTGATGGTATCTGTTTCGTTCAAGTTTTTAGATCTAAATTTTTTTTAAGATCTTGATAAAAATTAGAGGTTGGTTTAAAAAAATCTGAGGTTGGTTTTCTTTGATTATCTAAAAACAGTTTTAGATCTAAAAAATTTATCTTGAAAAAAATTTGTGTTGGTATCTGTTTGTGGTGGTATCTATCTGTATGTGGTGGTATCTGTTTGTGGTGGTATCTATTGTGATGGTATATGTTTCGTTCAAGTTTTTAGATCTAATTTTTTTTAAAGATCTTGAATCTTTTTAAGATCTTGATAAAAATTAGAGGTTGGTTTAAAAAAATCTGGGGTTGGTTTTCTTTGATTATCTAAAAACAGTTTTAGATCTAAAATATTGATCTTGAAAAAAATTTGTGTTGGTATCTGTTTGTGGTGGTATCTGTTTTGTGGTGGTATCTGTTTGTGGTGGTATCTGTTGTGATGGTATCTGTTTCGTTCAAGTTTTTAGATCTAAATTTTTTTTTAAAGATCTTGAAAAAAATTAGAGGTTGGTTTAAAAAAATCTGAGGTTGGTTTTCTTTGATTATCTAAAAACAGTTTTAGATCTAAAAAATTGATCTTGTAAAAAATTTGTGGTGGTATCTGTTTGTGGTGGTATCTGTTTTGTGGTGGTATCTGTTGTGATGGTATCTGTTTGGTTATGTTTTGCAGGCTTGGGGTGCCTGAATAACATGACCCTTTCAAGTTTCATTACCATTACTGGATGGTAAAGTGATCATTTTTAGCTCACTTTGCAACTTTAATGAAAAAAACTTGAATGTTTTGGCATTTTAGCTCACTTTGCAACTTTAATGAAAAAAATTTTCATTACTGGATGGTAAAGTGATCATTTTAGCTCACTTTGCAACTTTAATGAAAAAAACTTGAGCTAAAAAAAGGCAATGATGATTTTTTTTAAAAAAACTTAAGAGTTTTGGCATGGCAAAACTGAATTTGCAGCCAACATGAGCTAAAAAGCTAATAATCTGAGCCTATTCGATAAGTTTACCTCTTGTGTGTCAAATGGTGACCCAGACATGGTTGTTTGTTGGTGCTGTTGTTGCTTTTTGTTGTTGCTTTCTGCTTGTTTGGTGCTGTTGGTGTTGTTGTGTTGTAGCTTTCTGTTGGTGCTGATGGTGTTGTGGTGTTGTTGCTTTCTGCTACCTTGTGAGACTTTGTGTAGTTTGTGTTGTAGCTTTCTTTGTTGGTGTTGTGGTGATGTTGCTTTCATGTGGCAGTTTGAGAATCTTTGTTACTTTCTTGTGAATGCATGCTATGCTGTTTGCAGTTTGAGAATCTTTGTTACTTTGATGTTGAAAACGTGTAACTTGTGAATATTGTTGAACTTGTGAGGCTTGTGTCCTTGTGCAGTTTGAGACTTGTGAGACTTTGTGCAGTTGTGAGACTTGTGCAGTTGTAAAACTTGTGCAGTTTTGGACTTGTGAGACTTGTGCAGTTCCTGTGAACTAGTGACATTGTGCAGTTCCTGTGAAATTGTGACTTTGTGCAGTTGTGACTTAAAATTTTCCGAGGCGATGATGATAAAAACCTTCAGGTTTGAGCCTAAAATTTTTCCGAGGCGATGATGATTTTTGAGCCTAAAATTTTTCCGAGGCGATGATGAAAACCGAATGGACGGCAAAGTGAGATAAAATCACACTTTTGCAACCTTCGAACTGAGCCTCAAAAATTTTCCGACTACGTTTTTTTTAAAGTTTTAAAACTGATTAAAAAAAAAAAAAAAAAAAAAAAAAAAAAAAAAAAAAAAAAACTTGAACAAAAAAAAACCAGTCTTGTAAAAGTAAAAAGAAAAACAAAGTGTAAAAGTAAAAAAAACTTGTAAAAAAGTTACAAAAAAAAACTTTTAAAAAATAAAAAACTTGTAAAAGTAAAAAAAAAAAAAAAAAACAAAGTGACAAAACCACAACATAAAACACCCCAAGCAGATGTGGGGGGATTATTTTACAAAGTGGCACGGACACCAATGCACTAATCATTGGGTGAGAGAGAGAAACAGCAAACACCCCCTATTATATTTCTAGGGGGTGCCTGCGTAACATGACCCTTTGTCAATCACCCATATTGGCTCCATAATTCCCTTAAACAAAAATCAAATCACTATAACAACATGTTCATGGTTACACCAAAATATCATTGTGCAGCCACAAATTGGCATAAAAAGGTGATACGTACATGGATAAAGAAGCTCCAAACGATGATGGGCTGGTGCTTACAATTGGATTCGAAGGTTGTTTAGGCTCAATAGCCCATGGAGTATGCATGGTAACTTTGATGGATTAAGGTTGCATGGTGGACGTGAGTTTGCATGGGTCTTTTGGCATTTCTCTAGTTTTATTTGTTTTAAGTATTGTCTTGATTACTATTAAAAGTATTATGTCATTAATGTGGCTTTTGGAATTTTGTAACCTATGGATTTGTAAAGGCTTTATATAGCCGTTTTTGGGTGAATGAAGGGATATCACGAAATTTGACAACTCTCTCTTGAATTATTGCTATAATTCTTTACCACTTTTGGGATGTGTTCCTGATTTTGGTTCGATTCAAATCAATAGGTCTTGATTTGCAATCTGTTAACAAATTATAGGTCTAATTTGTTAACACATCTATCCTCATTTGTTTTTCCACACGGTTTTCATTTTATTACCATCCAAACACGTATCATTAGTGGTATCGGAGCTGGTCAGCCCTTGAGTTTCTATCAGCTACAATGAATTTCGATGATCCTGATTTTCTACAAAATCTTCGAGAGGCCTTGAGGAATGTGCAAGATGGAGGTCGTAGACAACCAAGACGTGGTGTGGTTGTGGAGGAATTCAAAGTGAATGAACTCCCTGAGTTTAATGGGGGAACGGATCCTGAAGCATATTTGGAATGGGAACGCAAAATCGATCGAATGTTTGATTTTAAAGACTTTGATGATGAGAAGCGATGTAGGTATGCAATACTGAAATTGGGGAAGGGGGCCTCTTTATGGTTCGAGGGGCTGAAAACAAAACGAATTCGTACCGGGAAAGAGAAGATTTCATCTTGGGAATCTTTGAAACGTAAACTCAGAAAAAGGTATGTACCAACAACTCATAGAATATCTGCTTATCGTAAAATTGCTGATTTTAAACAAGGGAAGCTAAGTGTGGGTGATTATATTGATGAGTTTGAGAATCTGACTTTGATGGGTGAAATAGAGGAAATAGTAGAACAAAAAATGTCACGATTTTTGCGCGGTTTGAACCCCAATATTGCTAATGCTGTTGAACTATATCCTTATGCTGATTTTGATACACTTTGTGGTCTATGTTTGAAATTGGAGACACAAGGAAAGGCGAAATTTGGGGGAGGGTCAAATACCGACTATAGTAAAACCAACCCTTGGGCTAAACCCGAGTCTACCCCTAAACTTACAACACCCACTAGCAACCAGTTCACATCCTCTAGTTCCGGAGGCCCTAGTAACTCTACTCCAAAATTAACTAGTTCAGCTAAGGAAACGAGTTTGGCTAAAGTTCGATGTTTTAAATGTCAAGGTTTTGGACATTATCAGAATGCGTGTCCAAATAAACGAGTAGTAACCTTGAGGGAAGCCATTGGGTACCGTGAGGAGTTGGAGGAGGAGGAAAGATTGGGTAATATCTTTAACTTGGGAGGGGGTCACGACGAGGAGGAAGAGGTGGAAGGGTATGAAGCCCCATTGTATGATACGGCCTTGGTTATTAGAACTCTACAAACTCAGATTGTATCCACTGATTCGGACCAGCGAGACCAATTATTTCACACTAAATGTCAAGTTAAGGATAAATGGTGTAGTGTAATTATTGATGGGGGGAGTTGCACTAACGTAGCTTCAAGTGAAATGGTGTCGAAACTTGGGTTAATCACTACTGTTCATCCTAAACCGTATTCACTTCATTGGTTAGATGATGGCAATAAAGTTAAGGTGTCAAAACAAGTAAAGGTTGGATTAACTATGGGTTCTTATGAAGATGAAGTTCTTTGTGACGTGATTCCCATGGATGCTTGTCATGTGTTGTTGGGACGTCCTTGGCAGTTTGATAGGGATGTGACACACAAGGGAAGGAGTAATGAGTATGAGTTAAAGGATAAAGGCAAAAAAATTGTGTTAAAACCCATGTCATCACAAGCAATTCGTTCCATGAGTACCAAACAGAAAAAGAAGTCGAATTTCACCATGTTGGCTAGTGAACGAGAGGTTGAGCAAGCTCCTGATTGTGGAGAAGTGGTGTATTTGCTGGTAAACAAAGAAGATTCTATTGAGACCGTGAATTTGATGGAGGGCAGCCCCATTGCTGATTTGTTACTTGAATACCAAGATGTGTTTCCCAATGACTTGCCACCAGGTTTGCCTCCTATTCGTGGCATTGAACATCAAATAGACCTAATTCCAGGAGCACCGTTACCTAATAAGGCTGCTTATCGGTGTAATCCGGAAGAAACAAAGGAGTTACAAAAACAGGTTGATGAGCTTGTGAGCCGGGGTTATGTGCGTGAAAGTTTAAGTCCGTGTGCCGTGCCCGTATTGCTTGTACCAAAGAAGGATGGAACGTGGCGGATGTGTGTTGATAGTAGGGCAGTGAATAACATTACCATCAAATACCGTTTTCCAATCCCAAGGCTAGATGATATGTTGGACGAGCTTCATGGATCGGTGGTGTTTTCAAAAATTGATTTGCGAAGTGGTTATCACCAGATTCGAATGCGTGAAGGGGATGAGTGGAAAACAGCCTTCAAGACCAAGCATGGGTTATATGAGTGGACCGTAATACCCTTTGGTCTTACGAATGCTCCTAGTACGTTTATGAGGCTGATGAATGAAGTTTTGAAATCGTTTTTGGGCAGGTTCGTTGTGGTTTATTTGGATGATATATTGGTGTACAGCAAAAACAAGGAAGAACATTTGATACATTTGAAACAGGTCTTTGACACCCTTAGAGCTCAAAAACTCTTTGGAAAACAGGAGAAGTGCTCATTTCTAGTTGATAAGGTGATGTTCTTGGGTTATGTGGTTTCTAAGGATGGTGTGTCCGTGGATCAGTCCAAAATTGAAGCAATCAAGTCCTGGCCTAATCCTAAAAATATAAGTGAAGTGCGTTCATTTCATGGTTTGGCTTCATTCTATAGGCGTTTTATTCGTGATTTCAGTACTATTACTAGTCCCATTACTAATTGTTTAAAGAAAGGTACATTCACATGGGGAGAAGATGCTAACAAGGCGTTTGAAACAATCAAGGAGCGTTTGTGTGCTGCTCCTATTTTGGCTCTTCCAGATTTTTCTCAACCCTTTGAAGTTGAGTGTGATGCAAGTGGAGTTGGTATTGGTGCTGTTTTGATTCAAGCCAAACGTCCCATTGCTTACTTTTCGGAAAAATTGGGAGCTGCTCGTTTGAACTATTGCACTTATGACAAGGAGTTTTATGCCATTGTTCGGGCATTGGATCATTGGAGTCATTATTTGCGTGCAAATCATTTCATTTTGCATTCAGATCATGAATCTTTGAAGTACATTAATGGGCAACAGAAGTTGAGTCCAAGACATGCTAAATGGGTGGAGTTTTTACAATCTTTTCATTTCTCATCAAAATATAAGGATGGTAAAAGCAATGTGGTAGCTGGTGCCCTTTCACGACGTTTTACTTTACTTGCTACACTTGATGTTCGTTTGTTGGGTTTTGAAACCTTAAAAGATTATTATGGGGATGACGTTGATTTTGGTGATCTATTTGGAAAATGTGTGAATGGTGTCCAAGGGGAGTTTATGGTTCAAGATGGTTTTCTCTTCAAGGGAAATTGGCTTTGTGTCCCAAAGCATGCTATTCGTGAATTGTTGATACGTGAAGCACATGGTGGTGGTTTGGCTGGTCATTTTGGAGTGGTCAAAACTTTGGAAGTATTGAAAGAGCATTTCTTTTGGCCCAAGATGTTAGGAGATGTAACTAACATTGTGGGTAAGTGTGTAACATGTCATATGGCTAAGAGTTCATTCAAATCTGGTTTGTATTCTCCATTACCAGTTCCGGTGCGTCCTTGGGAAGATGTGTCCATGGATTTTATTGTGGCCTTGCCACGCACGCAAAGGGGTAAGGATGCTATTATGGTTGTTGTTGACAGGTTTTCCAAGATGGCTCACTTTGTTGCTTGCCACAAAACTAATGATGCTAGTAATGTGGCTGATTTATACTACAAGGAGATTGTACGTTTGCATGGGATCCCCAAAACCATTGTTTCAGATCGGGATTCCAAGTTTTTGAGTTATTTCTGGAATACTTTGTGGCGAAAGGTGGGAACCAAGTTGTTGTTTAGTACATCACACCATCCTCAAACGGATGGCCAAACTGAAGTTACGAATAGAACCTTGGGAACGTTGTTGCGGGGTCTGGTAAGCAAGACTCAAAAGGATTGGGATGTTAAGCTTGCCCATGCTGAATTTGCTTATAACCGTTCTCCTACTTATGCTACTGGTCACTCTCCGTTTGAAGTTGTTTATGGAATTAATCCCTACCTTCCATTAGATTTGATCCCATTGCCAAAGGAGGAGTTGGTTCACAAAGATGCTGATTCTAAGCTGAAATCTATGATGAAGTTGCATGAACAAGTTCGTAAGCGTATTGAGGCTGTTAATGCAACTTATAAACAGAAAACCATTAAAAATAGGAAGCCACGGGTGTTTGCTGATGGTGATCTAGTATGGGTGCATTTGAGAAAAGAGCGCTTTCCAAGCAAACGCAAAAACAAATTGATGCCAAGAGCTGAAGGTCCTTACAAAGTGATTGCACGTGTGAATGATAATGCATACAAAGTGGAGCTTCCAGGGGATTATGGGGTGCATGCTACTTTTAACGTGGGAGACCTTTCACCCTATCTTGATGATGATGGTCTTGCTGAATTGAGGTCAATTCCTTTCAAAGGGGGAAGGGATGATACGTACATGGATAAAGAAGCTCCAAACGATGATGGGCTGGTGCTTACAATTGGATTCGAAGGTTGTTTAGGCTCAATAGCCCATGGAGTATGCATGGTAACTTTGATGGATTAAGGTTGCATGGTGGACGTGAGTTTGCATGGGTCTTTTGGCATTTCTCTAGTTTTATTTGTTTTAAGTATTGTCTTGATTACTATTAAAAGTATTATGTCATTAATGTGGCTTTTGGAATTTTGTAACCTATGGATTTGTAAAGGCTTTATATAGCCGTTTTTGGGTGAATGAAGGGATATCACGAAATTTGACAACTCTCTCTTGAATTATTGCTATAATTCTTTACCACTTTTGGGATGTGTTCCTGATTTTGGTTCGATTCAAATCAATAGGTCTTGATTTGCAATCTGTTAACAAATTATAGGTCTAATTTGTTAACACATCTATCCTCATTTGTTTTTCCACACGGTTTTCATTTTATTACCATCCAAACACGTATCAAAAGGTACCCAACTTATGACTCGTGAACATCTCATGTGTATAACCTGTAGACAACTCTTAGTCTTCAAGCATATTCGTTTTAAACATTAATACACATTCCTATGTCTCACCTAACTGATCATTTTGGCTTGATAGTCAATACCACAAATAAACTATAAGCACAGTCACAAGTGATCTATCAATACTTATTATTTGATCATATACCCACAAGTGCAAACATGGTTTAAACATTACATACAGTTTCATAAATTTTCAAGTGTTAGCAGCCAAATGGACGAACTGAATATTCAAAAGATAAAATTATGATTATTGAATATACATTGCCCAAATTACTTATTCACATTCAAATAAGCAAATAAACATAATCACTTTGTTTCTGTTCAAAGCAACAAAACAACTTTATCTGATTCATCGAAACGCAATTAGCATATGAACATTTTAACAACCAATATTCAACTAACAATATTTCACACTTGTGTGCCTTAGACAATCCTCGATGATACAGAACAACTAATAATCAATCAACGGGTTAGTTCCGCCACACTTTTAGATTCAGCGTCCTGCACAGAAAAGAATAAAGTCAGATTTTAGATTTGATTATATTGTACGAATAGTAGTTGTCGATACCTTTGGCAATTTGTTTTGCGACACAACGTCGATCATGCGTCCCCTCGTTTTCAGATCGTATCTTTTACCTCCCGGCTTGCAACACTAAGGCATAACTGCAAAAGATTGTACAACCCATAATTTTTGATGGTATATAATTTTGAAAAGATTGGATAGATACTTATGGGTGACTGCAAAATCCTCACTAACGATTAAAATTTCGACAGTGTAGAGCAGCAAGGTATGTAGAAATGAAAATGCGTACATGAAAAACGCAGTAGACAATGTTCAATGCAAGTGATGGTCTGTAAATTTTAGTAGAGTTGACGTGAGCAAGAACTTTAAGTCCCAAGCATTAACTCATAAGCAAATTACAAAAATAAACCATATCCATAGTGATTATACAAAAGTGAACGTTTTTCTTAAGTTTTACTAAAATGACCATTTTGTGTCACAATCATACTCTCTTTCTATTTTCTGTCACAATCACACCTTTTCTATTGCCCCACAAGATATCTTTTACACCATTGCCCCACAAGATATCTTTTACAACTTTATCTTTTATAAACATATTCTCTTTTTATTATTTCAATTTCTCTCTCATCTCCCGGCTACCATCACAACCACAGCTGCCTTACAAGACTTATTTTTTTATTTCTTTCTGATGCCACAATAACAATATTCAGCAAACCCTTTAACCAAACACACATGTTAGTTCATCTTTTTATGATTTAATTCATCTAGAATTTGTCCTTAAAGTACACCCTTTTCATGGATTCCAACCAAACACACACATGCTATCTAGATTGCTCTTGTTAAGAAAGTTATCATCAGTTTCATCAAAAACAACACCATCATTTTCTCTCTTTAGATCCAACAACAACATTATAAGTATGTCAGCTTCAACTAACAACAACATAAGCAACATCAGTCAAGCTGTTTTAGCTCAGCAGCTTCGTCTCTACAAGCCAACACCTGGCTTAGATGATGAGGATAACATAGACGATAGTTCGAAAAAACAGAACATGAAAAGAGCTGCAGTTCTGATATGCCTTTTTCAAGGAGATAATAACGATGGTCTTCGCGTAATTCTGACAAAAAGATCTTCTACCCTTTCTTCGCATTCGGGTGAAGTTTCATTGCCTGGAGGAAAAACGGAAGAGGGCGATGTAGATGATGCAGTTCTGATATGCCTTTTCCAAGCTCCACGCCCTGCCACGCCTAGCTCCACACCCAGCCCAGGCTGCCACGCCCAGCTCCACGCCCTGGCCACGCCCAGGCTGCCACGCCCTGGCCACGCCCAGGCCACGCCCAACTCAACTTCTCGCCCAGGGCACGCCCAGAACATGCCCTCACTTCTTACTGGTTTGTATCACGCCTAAACTCACGCCCAGAAAATTGGTTATACACGTGTACGATTTAAAACATATTTCGGTAGAAATCTAACGTATAACATTGAAAAGTTCATTTTCGAAAAATATATAGGCGAGGTTCATTTTCGAAATCTAAGGCAGAAAGTGTTCGTTTAAGAAATTTTCTCTTAATTCATTCACTGTGGGCCATCTTGACTATATAACAGATTTGGCTCTTGCCTATTGTTATGATCAGAAGCAGGTCAAAGAAAGCACTTAAGCAATAAACAAATGCATATAAGAAAACTTAGATTTCTTAATAAGATATTGCACATATTCCAACATTGTACAACACACTATAACACCAAATCAAATACGCTGATTACAACAATATAAATTTCCTAAGAAATAGAGACTACATTGACTGCTACAAAAATGTGAATCATGGTTTTCGAAGCAATATTGAACTTAGAAGAACATGTATCATAGATCATTTACTTAAATTCAAACACATATTTTGCCTGCTAATTTCGACCACATTTACCCGGGTAACCTGTTACCAACCTAATCGTGTAATCGGTACCACCTAACTCCACCTGTTAGTTTAAAAATTAGCGTTTATACATGCCTTGTTGTGAAAATTATTTAAAGCCACCCATAGAATTATTAAAAACTTCTATTTCTGCATCTTCAGGCAAGTGTTGAGAGCTTGAAACTGCTCTCATTTGACTAACACGCAAATCTAAAGCACCTTTGGCAGAAGAACTATGATTTGAAGACAGAGAAAGTAATTCCCACGCACATGAAATTATTTTCGTGGAACGCAAGAAATACAGATGATATGCATAAAAAATACAAAAATTACATATGGTATTCGTAAGTGATATGTATTCAGAATCTATGGAGCGCAAAATGCTTTCGAAAAAAATTAAAGAATATCTATGATACGCAAAAAACTACAACTATGAAATCAAATTTATGGATGGTACCGGTTTGGTCTAACTGGTCCGCTTGTTCTACTAAGGTTATCAGTCCACACTAATTTGGGCACAAAAAAAGAAGGGGCAGGGGTGAGGATAAGGGATGTGGATCTTACATCTCTCGTAAATGCATTGGATCAACTGTAGGAAGGTTCAGCTTCTTCAGCCATTTTGGTTACTCTTTCGAGTTCTTTGACAGCTTCTTATGCTACAAATGACTTGTTTTCTGCATCAGAAACTCTGTGTCCAGCTGCAACCGCCGCTTCTTCTAAATTTCACCAAGATGACAGTTAATTAAAGATAGCGATTGGAGATAGCCTGGGAGACTGGGAGTGATCTCTTTTGGTTTGCGTTCTGGACCTAATAATTCACATAAAAGTTGATCCTTGTCAATCTAAATAATTGATATCCATGCCTAAAGAGAGTAACATGGGAAGACTATTGGTGCTAGTATTTTACCCGTTAGAGATAAAACTTAACCTTAATCGACCCATTTCTAAGTTTTAAATTTAGTGAAAACTGGATCATAGGTGCATGCAAAAAATTAAGATTTATTCATGCAATTTTGAACCAAATCCACATTCAGCACACCTATTCAATTAATCGACTATTTATATAGCATAAAAAAAAAATGAACATATAAAATAATGACCTTTCTGGTCTTCTGTCCACCACATGATGTCGCAGCCTTTGATGACGGTGGGGGATTTTTCTCTTTTGATGCCTGCAAAACAATGTGTCCCATTAAGTAGCAAACTGGAAACTTATTAGCTTGTAAAATTTGATGAGTTAATTAGCTTGTAAAAAATAGACAACTTTATTAGATTGTAAAAAATGGACAACATCCAATCCACTTTACCGGCTCGACCCGTTTAGGACAATCTAATTCCCAGTTCAGCTACGATCGGTACAACACTTTTGTTTAGGACAATCGACTAATATACTCGTTTACTCAAATTCCAGTTTTATCCCGATTAATAATTCTAAAGAAGGGTACATTAAAACAAACCTTCAAAAAAGCAACTCCGCCAGAATTCTTTGCTAATATCCCCTAGAGCTTTTCCTTATCATAATCAGAAGTACTTAATTCGATCAATGATCATTGCTGTAGCAGCATACCATCACAATATTAGGCACACAATGTAGCTTTAAACAAATATAACATTGTTATTATACATAGACTTAACATCTTTATCAGAAACCTATCAATTTCGAATGGCACGTATGTTAGTACCCTTCCTTATAAAATTCGATAATTTGGTCCAATATTCCCTCTTTAAGATATAATGGTCACTTTTATACGTCAAATTGAATGACCATTATTTTGGCCCAGAAGTGAATATCTAAAAGTTGGAACCTGAGCTAAAAGTTACAAATAGAAAAGTGTATATATAGTAATACATTTAACCAAAAAAGAAGTATGTTAGTAGCTATAGTGACTTGTTTTGTTGTGGAAGAGAAACCTCATCAGCTTCCTTAGAACATTTTTTATCCGTTTCCTACAAATACAATTTTAATAGAATTAAGTAATATCATTTAAAGGCATGCTATTTAGCACTTTATACCTTTTTAACAAAGACAGATTCACAATGAGAGACACCGGAATTAGTTCAATACTTAAGAAGACGTACAGTAATAAGTTTTAAAAAATATAAGTAAAAGAAGTTTTAGATTAATAATAAATGTAAATCTAAAAGATGTCATATGTGCTCACGGAAGGTTTAATATAACCAACTATATTACACATGAAAGGTCATGACCAATTATACATAACGGTAGGACCTTGCTTTACGGCTTTTTAAAGGAGTAAGAAGAAGACTAAAAAACCAATGCAAACATTCTGTTTTCAAAATGCCATGAAAGTTGAAAGACAGCTTGATTAGTATTATTACTCTTTGGTATACCAACATTCGTGTGAATCTATTGATAATAAAGCAATTACTCAAAATAGACATCAAGACCAGCAAAATGGCCGTACACACATAGACCATGTTCTCATCGACACAACAATAGCTTACTTATAAGCAATTTTCATGCTACTTTTTAGTAGATGTGGCACCCTCTTAATAAATTCAGGTTATGTTTCATCTCTAACGGTTCAAATAAAATAATAGCCAAAAACAGCCAAACAGATCAAACATGTCAAAAGGATCAAAAGTCTTCCAAAGCGTATATCATGTGTGCCAAGGTGACGCTTGATGTTTTTCCTAAGCTGTTTGGTCCCACAAATCTGATACTTGATGTACTAATGGCAAGTTTGGAGGTGAGCCGTTAAACATTGCCTATTGGTGAAAGAATTCATGCAGCACAGTTCTACACAGAAAGCCTCAACGATTTCTTGTTGAACTGCAATAGTAGTCAATAAATTAGTATATAGCCATCAGAAAGCATAAACATCAATTAGCTTAACCAAAATAGATATATCCTCACCATGAGAACTTTCTTGTTTTTGTAACTTTGACGCGTATTTGAACGCTTTCCCACATCCAGGTTATAAGTTCATAGGCAAAGAAATACTTATCCAAACACCTTAGAAAATCTGAATAGCTTTTCAAAAACACTAAAAAAAGTTAACCAATTAATCCCTAAAATAATCTTTCACCCAAACACCCCCTAGATATTACAGTTAATGTAATGTTGAATGGAAGACCACATTATTAGGTCTCATTATATAAATGGCAGTAACTTTTTTAGTACTTTTTTTGCATAGGCACTGATTGCAGAAGCATAAGCCGAAGGAGCGAGAAAGCACATGGTGTTGCTACAACAATGAGCCCCAGTACTCACTAAAAGCAATTAAGCAATTAATCCATAAAATAAGATTTTACCCAAACACCCCTTAAATATCATTAGAGATACAATTAACACAGTGGATAATGGTTTTTGGATTAAACTTAAAGATGCCAATTTCATACTAATTTTGAACCACTCTTATTACACTTTTAAAATGTTAGAACAAAACTTAAGATCATCATATATGAATACATGGGTGCTAAAATGCTTACAACAAATAAGAGCGGTCTCTATTTGTACTTGTTGGAATCGCTCCTAACTCGTAAATGGAACGACATTGACGGGATTACATTATCTATCCTAGTTAGCTAAAACACATGGGCTTGTTATGTCATTTAGTCATAGTTGTATGTGTCTAGCTATAAATACCCTCCTAGACTTTCCCAGGAGGGTGAGACTCTTAGTGTAATTTTCCCTTTCAATAATAAAACACACATAGTTCTCTCCCTTCTCTCTATACTTTCTCTCACTAATTTGAAGATGGCTTTCTTCCATCTTCCAAAACCTTCCGATTCACCAAATCATCCATATAATCGATCCTAACATTGGTATCAAGAGCAAGGTCGGATTTTTAGTTATGGTTGATTTTGGTGATGTTTTTCTTGTCAAAATCTTGTTTCAAAATCTGTTTTTTATCTTAACCTTTCACATATCTTTTTCGGGTTAACAGTTTTTTTATGGCTAATGATTTGTACACTCACTTTTTTTACTCGCACACTCCACTTTATGCTATACAAAGTTGTACAGTTATTATATGCTGCATCTCCAGTTTGTACACTAGAGTGTACGAATAAAAAAAATAAGTGTACGAATCAACACTCTTTTTTTATACAAGCTATAGTCAATCTTTTTATATGCAGTCTTTTGTCCTTGGTTATTGTGTCTGATTTACCAAACAGTTTCGGTGTATTAAAGTCTTGTGACTGTACCAACTTGTGGAATATTATATGGTCAAATGGTCAGATTATTCATAGTCTAAAATGGGTAAAAAAGATGATGTCTTTATGTCAGTTTTTTCTGGGTTTATATGAAAATGGTCAGAAAATGGTCGGAATACTCGTCGGAAAAAAGTCAACCAGGGTCAAAACCATATTCTTACGCCTAAGGACCCATCTTCAGACTTGATACGAGTAGCTTGGAAAGTTACTCGTAGGAACCATTTCACGCGTAAGGCTTACCTTACGAGTAAGAATCATCTTACGCATAAGGATAGTCTTTTACGAATATGCTTATGGCTTACGCCTATGACCTGGTTTACGCATAAGGATTTTTACGCACAAGGGTTACGCGTAATTTTTACGCATAAGCTTATGCGTAAAACAGACTTTGACCATAAAGAAAGAAGATGAAGAAGAAATGAAGACCTTTGACCACAACCCAAATACCAAACTACTTACGACCTCAGTTAACTCAAACATCATCAGTCAAGACCATACCAAACCGGACTCAATCTCAGATTTTTTCATCCTTAGTTCATAACTGTTACAAGATAATTAAGAAGAAGAAGAAGTCGAGAAGCACAAAAACTCATCAACATAACTTTAAATCTAAACCCAACACCATTTCTACCTATTTCAACAAATCCATACAAGCTCCACCATCCTAAACCCATCTCAACCTTAACCGACTCAAACATAAAGATAAATAAAATTGATCTCAGATTCATTCTTAGTGTTTTTTTTTCATTGTAATACATGATGACTCGAAGGTCATACACTAGAATGATAACATCACAGATCCTATTCTAATTGAAATGTCACAGTCAAACTATAATAGCATCGATCTCAGTGTTGGTTCTATAGATCTTTTAAGATCTTGTAGGTATAACCATCAACCATCATCGATCATTGTTTCTTGTTTATCCGAACATAAAGAAAGTATTACAACAATTATGTTGCAACCTTTCTTTGATTCATTAGACACGTAAACACAAAATGACTTAACACCTTACCCGTGACCTCATTAAGAAACCTTGAAGCCAAAAAGTTAAAAAAATATTTGAAGGATTCATCTTTGTGGGTGCTCGTTTTCTGATTGAAAGAAATAATCTCATGGGTGTGGAGATTCGTTATAACTGAGAGTGATTGATGATGACCGACACTTGGTGGAGTGAAACGTTAGGTTGGGGTTCTGATGAGACTTGATATTTGAGGTTGATAAGATCTGTGTTTGGGATGTGTTGAGAGAGAGGCTGATTTAGTTTGTTGTGATTAGGGTTTGTCATGTGTTAACCTTGTGTTATATACGGTTTGACATAGGATTAGGGTTGGAAAATTATGATAACTGGATCGGAGGCATGTGTGTTGGGCCGAAATAATTAGGTTGTTTTATTTGGGCAGGAAACATTACTAATTGGTTGGGCCCTAGTTCCACTTTAAGAAAAGTTTGGGCTGAGTTCTTCTATATCATTTCTACTTGGACCAAAACATGGTGTATTGGATTTAGACCTATACACGGATAGGCGTACAAGCTTGTATATCCGTATTTTTTGTCTAAAATCTATACATGTGCTAAAATTTGATTAAAATAAAATTTTGGTATAAGTATTGGATTATGGTTGGATTTCGACCAAATTTTCACAGGGATACAATTTTTGACAAGATCGGGAAACCATTATCAAGTTCATTTTCAATGAAGGCTAGTTTTTGGGCGTTTAACCGCAAGATGAGATTACAGCGTTAATTCTTAATTATTTATTTAAAGTTGAAGTGGGATATCACGGGTGCGTGTTCTTAGTATTTTGAAGATATCGGGGTTGGTTGGATGCATGATTCTTCGAGATCCTTGTTCGAGCTTTAACCGTTACGAATGATAAAGACTTGAGTTATCTAGTTATACCTGATGTAAGGAGTTACGTTGTTGTGCTCACAACGTATAACTATCACTTTTAAGGAGTTACGTTGTTGTGCTCAAGTGTCACACTAAGGTGTGGATAATTTGAGAAACTTTAAGTTTACCCTTTTTCGATGGTGTTAAGAAAAAGGGTTCTTCGTCTGACAATAGTGCAAGTTTAAGTCACAAGTTCAGGTTATACTACTTCAGTCTCAAGTTCGTCATATTGGGTTTTCTCCATCAGTAGTCACTACAAAAAGCCGTCTGAATGATAATGGGGTCGGTTAAGAGTTAGTTGAGAAGAGTATACACAAGTAGAGAAGTCTTATCAGCAATTGATTCTCACATGATATTTATGGTACTTCACAATTGTTCGATTACTTGGATATACATGGTTTCGTTGTCTCTAATTCATCATCAACATACGTGGTGTATGATTCTGATTCATTGAAAACATCGGGGGAAGAGAGTATAGGTGTTCATTGCCTTTTTGATGTTTTTTGGATTTGTTTTCGAAAACCCTCTCCTTTCATGAATTTCTTCAATCAGGGGGAAGAAATGAGACGATCAGTGGTTAAAATTTCTCAAGTTGGTGTTATCGTCTCACTTTTGCAGAGTTATCGTGTGTGAAGTTACCTAAATAGCATGTTATGATGCCTCTCACACGGTCATTTTATCGAGTAACTGCATATTCACAAGTGATTATTATTCCGATAGACCGCAACATTCAGGGAGAAGTCGTTTCATTTCGTCTTTCGCGGTTTTTTTGGTGTGAAGCATCTACATTTGTGAAAAGATCTTGTTGATTTCTTGCATGTTACCCCCGAACGGATTTTTCGCAATAAGGCAGATTTACCTTGTGTGGGTTACTGCTCATCTACAAATTCCGCTGCGTACTGAAAACTTCAAAAGTTAGAAGAAATGTCTACTACATCAAAGTTTCGAATCTGCTGAAGACGGTTGTCAGTTTGGGGGGAAGCTGATTCAGAAACTTTGCCAAAAAGGAGTGTACGGAGAAGCTGCTAAAGACATGCAACATGAATTGGGGGGAAGTTAATCCAATTCATGCATATTACATCATTTGCCTAGAAGTGAAGAAAACGGTTCTCATTTCAAGGTACAAGAAGAAGACAAATAGCATAAACTTTCATCATCCTCAGCACTTGAAGAGCTTATGAAGACCTTTCTTTATTTGTTTTATATATTTTTAGTAAATGTTGTAAGTAATCCCTTATGTCGTCCCATTGGGGGAAGATTGTTGGAATCGCTCCTAACTCGTAAATGGAACGACATTGACGGGATTACATTATCTATCCTAGTTAGCTAAAACACATTGGCTTGTTATGTCATTTAGTCATAGTTGTATGTGTCTAGCTATAAATACCCTCCTAGACTTTCCTAGGAGGGTGAGACTCTTAGTGTAATTTTCCCATTCAATAATAAAACATACATAGTTCTCTCCCTTCTCTCTATACTTTCTCTCACTAACTTGAAGATGGCTTTCTTCCATCTTCCAAGACCTCCCGATTCACCAAATCATCCATATAATCGATCCTAACAGTACTTGTCATGGAATGAGAAAGATAGGGGCTTTAGGCCATCTCCAGGCCCTCTGATGAAGCCACTGAATCATAAAAAAGAAATTAATTGTTGGTTTTATTTCAAAAATAAAAAGAAGTATTCCACCAGTAACTTGCTTTATAGTTTATGCAAGTTATGAGCACAAGGAAGGCCACGAACCTACAAAGCAATAGCATTTTAATCGAAGGGGTGGGTATTTGTACCTGTAATAAGCCGTTTATAAAAACAAAAACAAAAAAATATAATACCTCTTGCCCAACACGAAACTCTTCCAAACAAATAGGACAGTCACTACAGTCCATTGGAACGACTTTCAGAATATAAAGTGGAAGTCGTTGAATCTTTGTATCCATTGCTGCTCTCTGCAATGCCACATTCAAAAGCACTAATATTAACTAAATGCAACTATTAACGAATTCTTGATATATTACGCGACTTTAATATAAATTTGTGTTACCTGAACTTCGGACAAATTCGTTAATGCTGCATTATATTGGGCGGCGACTTGTCCCGATGGTGTTATCAGGTGATACATTTGAAGATGGGGTGTAATTATGGGACCCTCCAATACCATTGTTTGAACCTTTGTAATGCAGTTAGTTTTAAACCATTTCCTACATTAACCTGTATACTTGTATATACTAATAGAGAACTATGTAAAGGATGGGAAATAAACCTGATGTTGCCATGGCTAGACGTCTAACGGATGTTGATTTATTAACCTGGGCTGAAAAAGATTGAGATTTACAGCTTCTTTATGCTTTTTGAGGAACTGATGATTCGCAAAATATCAACCTAGAGTATACATGAAAACATATTCCAATATGTAATCATAGAGAAGCAAAAAAGTGAACATAAATATATTACCTTCCAATACTATTGTTTGAACCTTTGTAATGTTGTTAACTTTAAACCATTTATTACCTTAACCTGTATACTTGTATATACATATAGTTAAGATTGTAAATGATGGGAAATAAACCTGATGTTGCCATGTCTAGACGTCTAACGGATGTTGATTTATTAACTTGGGCTGAAAAAGATTGAGATTTACATCTTCTTTATGCTTTCTGAGGAACTGATGATTCGCAAAATATCAACCCAGAGTATACATGAAAACATATTCCAATATGTAATTATAGAGAAGCAAAAAAGTGAATATAAATATATTACTAATCATTAACACAAGTCGTTAGTGGGAATAGCAGTAAAATGTATCCCATTTGACACAAGTAACGCTGGTTCGAGTCTTTGGTCCAATATTCCCTCTTTAAGATATAATGGTCACTTTTATATACCTCAAATTGAATGACCATTATTTTGGCCCAGAAGTATATATTCCAATATGTAATTATAGAGAAGCAAAAAAGTGAATATAAATATATTACTAATCATTAACACAAGTCGTTAGTGGGAATAGCATTAAAATGTATCCCATTTGACACAGGTAACACTGGTTCGAGTCTTTGGTCCAATATCCCCTCTTTAAGATATAATGGTCACTTTTATATACCTCAAATTGAATGACCATTATTTTGGCCCAGAAGTATATGTAGAAGTTGGAACCTGAGGTAAGAGTTACAAATAGAAAAATGTATATATAGTAATACATTTAACCAAAAAAGAAGTATGTTAGTAGCTCTTTCTAGTTTGTATAACACCATACTAAATAAAGAATCACCAACAACGGCTTGAACTATTTAAGATCATGACATATAAAGACCAGGTTGCGCAACTCGATACATTTTTTGAAAATAAATCTCAAACAACCCCTAATGATAATCAAATAAGCAATCACAAACAGGCGCCTATAAGTAGCTTTTCCAATACATACAAACTCATTGACGAAGATGTCGAATGCCTCGCTATCGAGAGCATCGAAGGGGTCTAGACCTTCACTGTAACTATTTTTACCCACTTTATAACCTGTATCAGCCACCAAATTAACATCTCAACCTAAGTGGACATAATTTTTTTGACCCATTAACCACATGCAACTTAATCGTTATGCAAGCATGTTAGAACCTATGACACTATATAAGTCATCTCTACTCCGCAACAAAATTACTCACACGCAACTAAAAGTCTAAAACATATTACCGTCAACTTCAACAAACAACCTTATCAGCTTCTTATATATAACATCGTTCACAACTCTTCCTTATTTCCCTACTTAATCACAGTTATGCTACTTCACTTTCTAAAAGCATGTTAATTTAGACACCGACCCAAATCACTATTCTACCATTAACGGTACCAAACAGTCCCTATCAGCAGTTTTAATAAGAAATCCCAAACAACCCGTAAAAATTGTTGTTCGAATAAGCAAGTCCAAATAACCCCTTTAAGTAGTTTAATAATATATCACAAACAGCCTATAAAGTTGGTTACTGTAATTAGCAATCCCAAACAACCCCTATAAGCACCAACCTTGTGGTTAATTTTACCTTTAGTTCACTCCTTACCTTCTTGAGCATTAGCAGGAACTATATGTTAGCCTCGCATATTAGATTTGAAGTAAAGACATCCCAAGGAGTACGTTACATAGTATACCTTTCTCTGTTGAATTGTTATTACACCCTCCAACATGTACTTATAAGCTCCCATTTACAACTTTTTCAATGTAGCGACATGGTATGTATGTTATATACCTCGAAGAACATCAGCTATTTCGGCTAAAGCAACCATTTGAGTCTTTAAGAGGTACTGCAAATTGATGATCCAAAGAAAATAAATAAATAAACCGCATATTTCAAAATTGTCATGAAAAAAATTTATTTATGCAAAACAAAACAAACTTAGAAACTTTAACAATAAGTTTCAATAGTGGAATTTCCTTATGATTTGGACAGAGAATGGAGCAGAAATATAAAAAACAAAAGAGGATGAAGACTGGTCGACAGAAGCTCATGACCCATGACCATTTTAAAAGATTGAGAGTCCAACATACTTGCCTTTACAGTCGAGCGTGTGCTATAGTTTTCAGGTTCACAATCTGCAAGTATTAATGCAAAGGTTAAACCATGAAATGATCAGAAATATATTGAGAGTCTTTAAAAGGTATTGGAAAATGTTTATGTGGTTGTTCATTGACACCTATAAAAACAGTTTTATTATAACCTAAAGCATCAACTGTATCCTATGTACAGCAACCAAAGAACATAAAAAACATCAGTATACTTACCTTGAGGAGCTGACCGACTGCATCTGTTATTGGCATGCTGGGAAATAGGAACCTTTTCCGACTTCTCATTAGTATCTGTAACAACACGTTCAAAAGAATTAAAATAACCCAAACCATCTTTTGAATACATTGGCCAAATGACAAAAATCCATATGTATGCTTTAAAACATTCTCAGTTACGTATGTACATACCTTTTTGTTACTTGCTTCATCCTTTGCCTCTTTCACCAATGACGTGCCTTCAGCTATCAATTACATATGGAACAAATTAGTAATTATAATAATAAAATTGTTTCAGTATATATATATATATATATATATATATATATATATATATATATATATATATATATATATATATATATATATATATATATATATATACACATAACCCATTCATAAGAAAATGGGGCGAAATTGCTACCTTTACCCTTAGTTCAACAAAGTTTAAGCAGCAAGGGAAATTTATTGAAGCTGAGAATAAGGAAAGGAATGATAAGTGGAAAAAACAATTTTACCCGTAACTCGGGTTAACATGAATACAAAAATTTGGTTAACTAATTAACCACACATAAAAGTAACACATTTCGACCCATAACCCACTCGTATCAACCCACCCGTTTTTCATATATGGTGTTATATGGATGGGATAATAATGATAGGGAGATAGTTCAGATGAAATGAATAGCAAAATTTAAATAATAAATCAATAAATTTCCAAACGGACAATTAGAACTAAACAATCGAGATTCCGAATAGTACCTTTCCCATCCGAACTAACAGTACAACACCGAAGAATATGTCATAAATGCACCCTATGACCTGTGGAGACAGTTTCAGAAATCACCCTAAGCTTAGTTTCATCAGCATCATCCGGTTTGACTACTCATCCATGTTCCAAGAAACATTAGCTACCTAATGATAGGAAAAGCAAATTTAGTTCATTTGAAATCCAGATATAACATAATAGTAACGTCATCGAGGCTACTTCAATACATTCAAGCAGTTCATAAACATAATTTTAGTTGTAGCTTAACTACTTAAATAATCACATACCCAATGTATGGTCACTAACATTTTCATGGAATAACTTGCAAGCATATAGCTCTAGAAAGCACCTAACTCAATTCTTGCAAACCCGCTAATTCAACACATTCAACAAAGGAATCATCATGTACAACATCATCTCTTGGTTATAAGGAATCATCATGTCCTCCATTTTTGCCCTACAAATGACAATTCATCAAACAGTTGGTGTGCATAAAAAACACACATTGAACATAAAGTACAAATAATCATTTTCATCAATCCATATCATCTACTAACAATTAAATTGAAGAATTAAAAGAGATAAAACATGTCAAACCTGGTTAATCTTTCTCAATCACAATCTACCTACAAAAATAAATATAACACAATCAATCGAAATATGTCATATATTTGAATCGACACAATATTATCGATCAGAAGAAAATTAGAAGAAGGAAATTCAAAAACATATTTACAATTTTACGATAATGAAAGCAACAAACCATTTCCATATTACAATGTTGACAGCAAAAGAAATACACCCGCACCGAATTAGGGTTTATGATTGATTGTAGGTTTTAGTTTGGGAGCGTAGAATGGTTTTGAATCAAACACATAAAGAGAAAATCAAATATAGGATTTCAATTCAAAATCATAACTTATTATTATTGGAGATGATTGTACAATTAATTGATTGATTGTAACGGATGGGTTTGAATGATATCAATGCAGAGAAAAAGTATAGAAGAAGTTTATGTGATATCAATTGAAAATTTTAATGAGTTTCCAAAACAGAAAAAAGGAGCGTATAGAATAAGTCAATGAACCTCACGTGTTCTATCACGTGGTTTAGTGGAGTGAAGAATGCATTGGGGTGTTGTACAAAGTTGTTAAGTATGGAAGGCCACATCAGAAAATTTAATTTTAATAAGCTTAATGGGGTAGTACAAAACTGTCATATATTAGATAGTATAGATACTATAAAGTATTTGAGACCTGCTAAGTAAAGAAGTCTTAAACTTTCAGTCAACACACTTATTTATTATGGAATTGTATTGGTTACAACATAATAACATAAGTTACAACATTTTAAAGCACTTTTTGTAAACATGTTTTTATAAGAAAAAAAAAAAAAAAAAAAAAAAGAAAAAAAAAAAAAAAAACTTATTTAACGAAAAGAAGTTCTAAAACCATAACTATCGTTTTAGTTCATGTTTTTAATATACAAACATATTTTAATGCAATAATTGTATGATAAATGATATTTGTAATTTTGGTAATAATTTGTGATTGCAATGATATGTTAAATATGAATTCTTTTACTATAATTGCTAGATGTTTTTTATTGTATAAAATATGCAACCATTGTTAATAAAATTATCAATCATCACGTGGTCTTGCTTTTAGACCATTTGATTTTGTCGTCGCATTGCGCGAGCATTATAATAATACATGTTTGTAGAATAATACTTATTTTGTTATATTTTAATATCATACTGTAACAAATTTTTTATAATATTTTTCAAAAAAATATATACTTATAAGGTATCGGCAATCGCAACGCGCGAATACCCGACTAGTTTTTAAAAAATATGTATATCGATCCTTCAAGAAATTTATCTCCATCCGTATATTTTGGAAGAATAACATCAAACATTGATATATTAACATGATTAATTTTTTTTAGCCAATTGGAAAATCATAGAATAATATCAAAATACTAATAATAGCAATAATATGAAAGGATGAATAGTGAGTGTCGATATATAAAGAATCTCGACTAAAACTTCAAATAAACCACTTAAACATAGAGATGGTTAGAGATGTTTTTCTTTTTCATACTCCATTATTTGATTATGAAGAAAGTTACATTTCAGAGAGCATTGTTAGAGATGACTCTAAACTAATCTTAATCCTAAATTATTACTATAATGCATTTGAGTCATCCTATTAGTAAGTCTTAAACAATTTAAATTTTCACAACCTTACTTTTATGGCATACGGGCATCTTGGGTCACATAAATGCAAATTTCCTAAACATAAATATTTTTCTAAGAAAGATTAATATGTTAGAACGTAACTAAACTTGAGTATTAAGTGAGCCAAGAATAATTACTACTAACAAATGTGTGAGATCTTGAGCATATAAGATAAGGGGGTGATACTTACACCACATTTTTTGATGCATGCATCACAACTTGTGCATTACAGTATTATACGATACAAACTGTAATGCACAAATTGTGATGTATACATCAAAAAAATTGTGGTATAGGTATCAAGGCTGTCAAGATCGCGATCCTACGTGGGATCGTTTTTGTCTTTGCAAGATCGAGATCGTAGGATCGAATCGCGATCCTACGATTCTACCAATTTGTCATAGTTTGTAAACAAATGATAAACGAGTCAAAATATTTTACATTTCTACTCAACGTCAAAGATAAATTCATATAATATTCTCTTGAAAATGACAAAGAAAACACCAAAGTAATAATAAAACACAAAAAAATCAAGTTTTAATCGTTAAATTAACGATTTAGCGAAATAATATAACATAACATGAGTCCTAAATGTCTCAAAATATACGAGTTATCTACATGATTTCAAGGAAACAAACATGTCATTAGTGGCATTCCAAAACATACCATTTGATTAGTTTAATCGCAATGAAGTAAGTAATTGAATTATTGAACACTTTTAGACTATAATATATTTAGAAAGTAGAAAACTAGGTATAACTATAATCTATTTAGAAATGAAACAACAGTGGTTTACTTATTAGACATTAGTAAAACACACGTTTGTTTTTTGGCCTAAGCAAGTGAGATGGACTTAAAAGATAGAAAAAGTTAAAAAAAAAAAAAAAAAAAAAAAAAAAAAAGTGAACTCGGATCGCGTGACGGTCCTATGATCTTACATGCGATCCTACGATCTTACTTACGATCTTACCACATATGCGATCCTACCACGATCCTACACGGTTTTAGCTAGTAAACACGTAAACTCGTACGATCCTACGAGTTTACACGCGATCTTGACAGCCTTGATAGGTATCAATTCTATATAAGATATTGTGTGCAATAAGCCAAACTCATAGCTAAAGTGGAAAAGAGAACCATTAATTTAAGAAAATAAAGTGGGAATATTTGGTCAAATCTAATAATTATTATATTTACTAATCCAAGAGAAAAACGACGCCGTTTCGACGTTTGAAAAAACCAGCCAAAACGACAATTTCGTCCCCAAGCTAAAACGTAAAACGACAATTTTGAAACGACGTCGTTTCGGTCGTTTGGAAAAGTGGCAAAAAGTACCCCTCCAGTCAACAATGCTTTGCAAAAGGAGCCCTTCGTTTCGTATGTTTGGAAAATTGGCAAAAACTACCCCTCCAGTCAAACATGCTTTGCAAAAGTGGTCCTTAATTCTGAAAAATGGCTAAAAGTACCCCCGAAGTTTGACAGATTTTGCAAAACCAATCCTAAAGTCAACAATGCTTTGCAAAAGGAGTCCTTAATTCTGAAAAATGGCTAAAAGTACCCCCGAAGTGTGTCACATTTTGCAAAACCAATCCTATTTCCGTTTTGGCATTTGAAAAAAGGTTTTCAAATTCAATCGTGAACTTTATTCGTTAATATGTAAGGATCTTGCGAATTCATTAAATATGTATACATATATATTAAAAAAAAATTACATAAAAAATTTCGCACACAATTTAAACACCACACATATAACATAAAAATAAAAGCAAAGAACCCGCTGCAACGCGCGGGTGCATCATTCTCGTTCTTCATTATGACAAGATATGATATTGGGAATAAATTCGATTACTTATATTAGTAGCTTCTCTTAAATTAATCGTCAAGGAGGCCCTCCTTTTCGACGTGAATAACAACAGACTTGTAGTGATTTTGTTGTTCTTTAATGATGTAAACAAATTAAGGAAATATGAGTAACACCCAAACAAACAAGATTATACCATTGCTATATTAAGGATATGAATAAAACAAGGACATGAATAATCACAAATTCACAATACAAACGCATTTTACAATTTTTGCTTTTTAATGTTGCTCAGAAATGTTTTCTTAGGCTCAATGTGATAAGACATTAAGACCGCACCAAGACAAAGCTATGTCACATTAGCGTCATATTAGTTTTTTTTTTTTCCTTAGACCAAATCAAAGCCGAACACTCATAGTAAGGAGACCACACTTGCAACAAAAAATATACCTCACAAACTTAAATATATATAAAACATACACGCACAAACAAAACCATTTCATTCGGTCCACAACCGGACCAAAACATTAGAGGGAGGGACGCGTGCCTTTTGGTTTGTGTAGTAAGGGGGACGAAACAAAATAGATAGACCAACCAAATAGTTTTGTTCCAATTACGTTTAGTCTTATGTAAACACTAAAACTTGCACTGTTTCATTTTGATAAATAAAATTCGGCATGTAAGGAAAAAAAAGAAGCTAAATAGAATGTTATACTAATTATTGCACTAAAACACTATTTATCCATTAAAACTCAACATTTTCATCCTATCTACACTATATAAGTTAAAAACTTCACATAAATATAAAATATAAATTTATAAGCTTCTACATAAATATAAAATATAAATTTATAAGCTTCCTTCAATATCTTCAAAACAATTTCAATACCGATATATATTCCGTATCACATTAGATGTATTTGTTATTTATTGCGGTATAATATTTGTTTTAATGTTACTTTTTACCTTTTTAGTACTCTGAAAAATATTTAGTATAAAAATATGATACAAAGATTCTTTATTTGCAATATAATGAGAAAATTAAAGATGCTCTTACAAATGAATAACATATGTTGGGTTTTCAAAAAAGTCAAAGATTACTGCAGCATGATGCATTGAAAGAAGATAAAGTAACACAAAAAGTAATCCGGAGGCAAATGCTTTCTGCATAATACAACGAGTAATTTATAAATAAAGGGAACCCTTTAGGCTTGTCGCAGTGGGAGGTTGGCACATCGGTTGGCCTTCCAAAATTGGCACCTTTGACCGATGTTCACATCGGGTGGATCGAATGTGGGCGAAGGTTGCCACATCGGTTGTGGCATCATTTTTGCACACATCGAGCGAGAATATGACCGATGTTTACTTCTAGTATCTGCAAATAAACAATATAATTAACTATGACAATTACAATTAATACAAAACAAGAGTTCGACCATATCAATTTCAAAAATATGATCCTTTGTCATTAAAAAAAAAAAAAAAAAAAAAAAAAAAAAATCCTTGGGTCGTCGACTGGGGCATCCGGGTTGTCTCAGGTCGCTGGAGAGAGAAAGCTGACGTGACGCTGGATGACCCAGGTCGTCCCAGGTCGCGACTGGGACCAGCCTTATAAAATTAAACGTAATTTATAAAATAACATCATTACTATATTTTGTTTTTTCTTTATAGATAACGACAGTTTTAGGGTGCGTTTGGTATGGTGTCATGAATGACAATGAGTATGAGTTTGATAGTAGTGGTGGGTCCCTCACCTATGAAAGATGTATTCCTAACTCTCTTGATGTATATAGAGTATGAATTATATTTATCATTAAATCACTATTATAGTCATAGTATGATTCCCATAGTAGGATACCAAACACACTCTTAGCATCACGAAATTAATTTATAACTTTTTAAGTTTGCAATACGTATTAACATTAAGCGAAAGTGAGACGATAAACTCGATCTAAATTTATCATCGATTTTTGAAAATAGACAATTAATTTGAGACAATCTGAAAATAAAGATGGACATTAAATTTAAAACGGAGAAAGCATTAACTAACAATGGAGTAAATTATATAAAACGAGTTGAACACGCCCGCTGCGTTGCGGCGGAGTTTTTTGTAATGTCCTTTAGCATGATATATTAAGTTTCGCCGTTATTACTGTTTTTTTTCTTTTGTTTGCGTCAATGGGTCAAGTATTTTCAAATTTGTTTTAAGTAGTGTATTTATTTTCTACTTAAAGTAATATGTGACATAAATAAAAATGATTAACGTCATTTTTAATTTTAAGCAATAGAATCCCTCAAAACAGATAGTCATTAAACTTACTTTTGTTCTTACAAAAGACTACAAATTTGTTATTGATTATCACCGGAACCCCAATTCAATTCATGCTTAATTTATGTCCACTGTTCTTTTGAACATAAGATTAGTTTTCTTTTTATATTTGTATATAAAAAAAGTTTATAAAAAAGTTTATTTTCTACATAAATATTTCAAAAGTCAAACGTGGAGAATAATTATGAGATGAAGGTAATATAAAATATGATGTTAAACATTTATTTTATATTTGCCAAAAAAGGTATAGCTTTATAAAAAAAAATATTTGTTGACTTCATATTTTGTTTTATGTTTGTAAAGGTGTTTACTTACGTTTGGTACCCTTTTTTTTGTTCCATAAAGTTCACGTTATAAATACTTCTTCATATGAGAAGGTGCCCATTTTTTTTGTATTCACATTTACTATACTTCACCAACTAACAATGGCAACCATGCCTAATATCGAAGAAATCAAGTCAGCAAGCGGTTCTGACAATCTTGCAACGGCGTTCAAGTTTCTTTTCAATAGTGAGGTCAGTGAGGATCGTAATTTGGTCATACGTATGGTGGCAGAGCAAGATCAGTTGGGTAGCAAAATTGAAAAGTGTGAGCAAAACATTGTGGAGACTCATTGGTTCGGACCCTTTAATGAGAAGGCGGTGGACGGTCTGAGGGGGCTTTCGGAATTGCAGCGTGTGGATCGTCAAACTTTGGTTGCACTTGGAGCTCTTATCGAAGCCGTTCGTGATGGGATTGTTGAGAAAGAGAGGCAGGTAGGTTTTATGGAGGTTGATGAAGATCTTTCTGACGGTTAGTCTGGTGAACGCTGGCTTTTGTTGATGTTTTTTGACCGGCAGTTTGTGTTTATAGTAGGTTCTAACCGTTGTTCAGGTAGTTTGGCGTTTTATTGTTTTTATGTACTTATCTAACTCCAACGGGTGCATGTAATCTGAGGCAGATTACGATTTTGTTTTGTCTATGGTAGTCACCCTGCTGCAATGACAACACTACAATTAGTTTTATCTTTATGGTGAATGGTTAATGATGGTAGCTATTTTATCTTATTTATTATTGTTGTTGGACAATAGCGATAATGTTTGTTGCAATGTTGTTTGTGTTTGGATTGAATCATAGGTTGAAGAAGGTAAAGAGGGTTAATTGGTTATCGGGGAATGCGGGTTTAGGGTTTAGGGTTGCGAGGGCGGTTGTATGTGTGAATGCTAAGGTTTGAGAGGTTTTTTTTAATGTTTTTCTAGATGTCTTGATACCCAATGCATTTCCTCTAGTTTATCGTCAGGCTGCCAGTATGTTAGTTGCATGAGCATAAGTTGTTGTTTAGAGTCTTTTGTGGGAGTTGTAGTGTTTCGTGAAAGATAGCGTCGTGTAGTGATTGTTGTGATCAGGCATTCTTGAGATAGTCGGCGTATTGGAGTTGCGGATTTTTATTGCAGCTATGTTGCAACCGTTGTGCAAAAATCGTGTGCAACTATAGTGCACAGACCGTCATTCACTTAAGAGTGGTTTACATTACCATTGCTCCCATAGAGCAATTTTCTAAGTTAATTATCCCTACAGGTAATTTATCAGAATTTGTTATAGCAGCATTGTGTTAGCTATACTATAACCATATTACAAAAGTCGGTGATTCAGTGTTTATAGTTATTAGACCTCTGGTTTGGCACCAGGGTCAGCTTTAGGCATCTTCTTTACTGGCATTTTGATGTGCCCGGTTGGTGCAAGTTTTAAATTTATAAAAGGTGAATTACCAATATTACCAATAACACATACGAGCAAGTATACTCGTCCGTTATAGCAAGATTATGAAGGTAAGTCGGGATCGTTCGCAGGGATTTGAGTGAATCTAAGCACAAGTTTGAATTAACGGAGTCTATCCAAAACATATAACAAAGCAAATAGATATAATGAAATTCAGATGATTAAAAACTACACTTGCTTAAACTAGTTTCATATCATAGATTAATGTGATTGTGTTAACCTCTTAACATGTTGGTTATGATAATTAGTTGGTGTACTAATCTATTGTTCT
Source organism: Chrysanthemum seticuspe (assembly GCA_019973895.1). Taxonomy (NCBI): domain Eukaryota; kingdom Viridiplantae; phylum Streptophyta; class Magnoliopsida; order Asterales; family Asteraceae; genus Chrysanthemum; species Chrysanthemum seticuspe. Next base: position 199,456,937 of record BPTQ01000005.1, on the reverse strand, counting down.
TACAAGTTAAACCTTCGTCAAGATTTTAGTTTATAAAAACAAGCATTAAGTTTAACCAATCAATTCAAGATCAATTCAAGTTTCATAAGTCTACATACATAAACTTAAACACAAAAACATCCACTTGTTCATCAAATTGCTTAAGAAATGGTCAATACAAAAGGTAACCGATCATAGACAAAAGGCTACAATTAATACTCAACAACTAATCTTACGACCATTTAGATGTTTCCAACCAATCCAATTTGATAATCAAAAAGCGTTTCTATTACAACCACACCTTAGTTCCTTTGTATAATCAAGAATAATGGGTAAAAACAATCATCCATAGACAAAATGATTATGACTAGTTGAATAACACGAAGTTCTTTCGACCCCAACGATTATTATCAATTAGCCAAACTTGATTAACAAATGTCACTATGAAACTTTAGCACATTTGGATCTTAGAATCAACTTGAAATTGAATTAAAACATGTTAACACAACCACTAACTAATCATATGATAATCAACATCATTTAAGCAAGTGCATAAAGAAACTAGCCACTCATAGCAAACATAAACATAAACTCAGAACTTTGAACATTAGAAAACATGATTGAAAGTCTTACAATGCTTGGAATAAGATTACAAATGGTGTAGTAATGATTCCCAAATGATTGAGGTAGACTTCTTGGTGTTTTGGCCTCCAAATGGTGAACTTCTGGATCTCCAAACTTCTCTGGACTTCTAAGGACGAATTTTGAGAGCTTAAGGCTTTGTTTGATGAGTAGAGAGATTTGTATTATAAGTTGTGTCTCTAATGCTCACAATTAGCCTCTATCTATACTAATTCCAAGGCCTAGGGTATTAAATGCTGAACTTGGCCACCAAGGAGTGAGGAAGGGACTAGAATACACCATGAGAAGGACCTAGAATCGTTTGGATGCAAAGGGGAAGCTTAGTGATGAAGATTTGGCAACTGCAGCTTCTCCAACCGGATCGGTCATACGACCAACCGATCCGGCTGGTCTTCAATAACAACTAGCTGACCGATCCGGTTGCGGGTTGCGACCGATCGGCTGGTGATGGTAAAAGCATTGATTCTGACCGTTTTCCAACCGATCCGGTTACGGTTGTAACCGGATCCGGTTGGATCTTCTGAGATACAAAAACTTGATCTTACTTCACTTTACTTTGTAGAACTTGATTCTTCAATCACTGAGGTCTTCAAAAGGGCCTTGAGATACTGATTTAGTCTTATTGAAATGGGAATCTTCGTTTTGCTGAATATTTCTTCTTTTTCCTCCATTTCCCTGCACTTGGTTATAAACACTAGACCAACATCTCTTGATACGATTAAGTACTATAATCACGCAAATATAACCAAATAACAGATATAAAAGTACACATAACGTTACTAAAAACATGCACAATCTGAGCGTTATCAAATTCCCCCACACTTAAACTTTGCTTGCCCTCAAGCAAATCTAGGAAAAACATCCACTGGTGCAAGATTGTGATTATGAAAATGTGATGCAAATCAACCGAGTATAAATACAAGAGAGGATTCATCAATTATGCTTTATAAAGGTGAAACATCAAGATGTTTGACAATATCCAATGATTTTCTTGCATGATAAACATTTCAGAACACCTCACGAAAAATGAACGAAATATAATTCACTCAATCACTCATTTTTAGGGGAGTAACAAGATAAATCACACTCATTGCTCAGTCATGATTAGATTATTACCATAAGCTTGTACAAGAAACAAAACTCCACCGACGTGGCGTGAGCACCAAGTAAAAACATCTAAAGAGGGCTTTTATTCGGGTTATAATGATATGGCTAAGGGTTAAGGGTATGGATAAGGCATGGGAATGTTATGAAATTGGTGTTAAAATAAAAATGAAATCAAGTCTAATACCCATGTTGCTAGCTACCAAACATTCCACTAACCAAATAAATGATTATAGCTTCAATTTCTTCTTTTCCGTTTTCCACAACTTTTTGCTCTGCCATGACAATTGTTCTTCGATCATAGCACATTGGCTATTATTTCCATACTTTCAACACAATTTTTTTTTTTTTTTTTTTTTTTTTTTTTTTTTTTTTTTTTTTTTTAACATAACACATGGCTCAATTATTCTCATAGGATGTGGTACTCATAATCATTTGAACAATCTTCACTTTTCAGGTGACTAGCAACCAACTGTTTAGACATTGATATGGGATAGGCTAAGGTTTAAAGTGTAAAATCTTTTTGTATTTTCTGGGTGAAGCAAAAATGAAAAGGATGGCTCAGAGGGTGTAACTAGGGGTATCTAGTGCTAAAAATGAGCACTAAAAATGGGTCCATGTGGGTGGTTAACTAACCAATGTGGCTAGCTAATATATCATTAGATGTAAAATGGAAGGCCATTTGGGTTAAATCCTAAGGTGCCTCTTTATCACACAAATTCACTTATATCGCACGAATGCAATCTCACTGCGGTCTGGTAATGATTTACAAGCACAAGTTCTAGAATAAATAAAATCACCGGCACACTCATAGCAAAAGATCCAAGCATAAAAGATGTATGCTAATAAGAAATAGGCTCAAATCCTCACAATTTAGTGGAAAAGGTATAATATGTGCTAGCAAATGTCATCGATCCCAAAATGGATTGCAATAGTAATCGGAACACATCTCGAAGTTTCAAATATTACCAATTTTTTTTTACCAGTGGAATGATCCAATTATTCTAATAGATAATCCTAAAAGTGTGAAAACAACTAGATCACAAGGGCAAACAAAATTTTAATTTTAAGCATGAAAACTCTAATTTTTCCTATTCACCCCCCACACTTAAGTTAGACATTGTCCTCAATGAAAAACAAACTTCAAAGTATAGAAATAGGGAAAATAGAAATGAAACCAGATATGTCAACGAGTTTATCAGCTTAAAATTCTTCTACACTCCCGGCGTCCACTTTGAGAAATCATCACGTGCACACAATCTTATAAACAAACAAAAGGGTTTTATTAAAAGGATGGCACCCCCCCCACACTTAAGTTCAACCAAAGGTTAAGACTTTGGGGAGTGACCATCAAAACACAAAACACACGGGTTGCCTCCTGAGAAGCGCTTGATTTATTACCGAGTCCTCAGCCTGACTCGAATCTTCCCGAATTTATTTAGCTGCAAGGGCAACTTTGAACATTTTAAAAAGTTCGGGAATATACATGAATTCTTCACCAGTAGCTTCAATATCGTCCCAGACGAACTCAGCAGATGGTTTCCATGGAACAGTTTGTGGGATTCTTCCTGGAAATGGTGCTACAAAGGTGATAGTTTCGAATTCATTCTCATGGTGTCGCCAGGACACTGTCGCAACTGAAACTTCTTTCATTTGCTCCTTGTCGTAATATAATTTGATTCGGTGTCCATTAACAATGAAACTTCCACCTTGTTTGTCATAGAGTTCGACATACCCAGATGGATATCCATGTTTAACGACATATGGTCCAAACCATTTTGGTTGTAACTTAGGATCTTTGAATTTGAATTTCATGTTAAAAAGCAGAACTTTATCTCCAGCTTTGAATTCTTTTCGAATTCGTAGCTTTTTATCGTGATAAGCTTTTGTTCTGGCTTTATACAGTTTGGAGTTTTCATAAGCTTGGAGTCTTAATTCATCGAGTTCGTGCAATTGCAGGAATCTTTTCTCTCCAGCTATTTTGAGATCGGTGTTACAATGTCTGAGCGCCCAATAAGCACGATGTTCAACTTCGAACGACAAATGACAAGTCTTCCCATACAAGAGTCTGTAAGGAGTTGTGCCAATTGGTGTTTTATAAGCCGTACGAAATGCCCACAGAGCATCGTCAAGTTTCCTTGCCCACAATGAAGGATTGTCCTTTACTGTCTTTTCCAGTATTCTTTTGAGAGCTCTGTTGGTATTTTCGACTTGACCACTGGTTTGTGGATGATAGGCAGTCGCAAATCGATGATGAACTCCATATCTTTTCATGGTTTTCTCCATTTTTTGATTGCAGAAATGAGTTCCTCGATCGCTTATGAGTGCTTTGGGAATTCCATAACGAGCGAAAAGCTTTTTGAGAAAATTAACGACGACACGAGCATCGTTTGTTGGTAAAGCTTCAGCTTCTGCCCATTTGGACACATAATCTATAGCAACGAGAATGTATTCGAATTTGTGGGATTTAGGGAAGGGTCCCATGAAATCTATTCCCCAAATATCGAATATTTCACACACTTGAATGCTTGTTAATGGCATTTCATCTCTCCGAGAGAGATTGGTGGTTCTTTGACAAGCCTCACAATTTTGAACAAGTGTGTGTGCTTCTTTAAATATTGTTGGCCAATAGAATCCAGCATCAAAAACTTTCTTAGCTGTGGTGGAAGGACCATAATATCCCCCAGTTGGGCCATGATGACATTCGTCAAGAATTTTTCGGGTTTCAGAACCAGAAACACATCTTCTTATCATCCCATCGGGACACATTTTGAAAAGATATGGCTCTTCCCAAAAGTAGTATTTGAGTTCCGAAAAGAATTTGCTTCTTTGAGCATAAGTTAGACCTTTTCTGAGAATTCCTACGGCGAGGTAATTCGCAAAGTCAGCAAACCAAGGATCGTCAGTTTCATCGATGGTCATGAGAGTTTCATCGGGAAAATAATCATCGATTTCTTCTTCTTTTAATTCCTCAAGATTAGGATTTTCGAGGCGAGATAAGTGATCAGCAGCAAGATTCTCTGCTCCTTTCTTATCTTTGATTTCGATGTCAAATTCTTGGAGTAGTAAAATCCATCGAATAAGACGTGGTTTAGCGTCTTGCTTGGTGAACAGATATTTGAGCGCTGAATGATCGGTAAAAACGACTGTTTTTGAGAGCACAAGATATGATCTGAATTTGTCGAATGCGAAAACGACGGCCAGTAATTCTTTTTCGGTGACGGTATAATTTTGCTGGGCACTATTCAGTGTCTTGCTAGCAAAATATATAGGCCGAAAATGTTTTCCTTCGCGTTGACCTAAGACAGCTCCAACAGCAAAATCGCTTGCGTCGCACATAAGTTCGAAGGGTAGTGACCAATTTGGTGAGACCATGATCGGAGCACTAGTAAGTTGAGATTTCAGTGTTTCGAAAGCTTTTATGCAATCAGCATTGAAGTCAAAGATAGATTCTTTCTCAAGAAGTTTCGTCATTGGACGAGATATTTTGGAAAAATCTTTGATGAATTGGCGGTAAAAACCAGCATGTCCTAAAAAACTTCTAACGGCTTTGACGTTAGTTGGTGGTGGAAGTTTTGAGATTACATCGACCTTTGCCTTGTCTACTTCCATTCCGGCACTGGAGATTTTGTGGCCAAGCACAATTCCTTCGGTTACCATAAAGTGGCATTTCTCCCAGTTGAGAACAAGATGTGCAGCTTCGCATCTTTCGAGCATTTTATCGAGATTGGAAAGACAAGCTTCAAATGAGTCTCCAAAGACTGAAAAATCATCCATGAAAACTTCCATGGAGGTTTCTAGCATGTCTTGGAATATGGCGATCATACACCTCTGAAACGTCGCAGGTGCATTGCAAAGACCAAAAGGCATACGCCGATATGCGTAGGTTCCAAAAGGACAAGTAAAGGTGGTCTTTTCTTGATCGTTAGGATCGATGGGAATTTGGAAATATCCTGAAAATCCGTCGAGGAAACAAAAGAATTTATTTCCTGCTAGTCTTTCAAGCATTTGATCCATGAATGGGAGCGGAAAATGATCCTTTCTGGTGGCTTTGTTTAACTTACGATAGTCAATACAAACGCGCCAACCAGTGACAGTTCTAGTTGGAACTAGTTCATTTCGCTCATTAGTTACAACCGTCATTCCTCCTTTCTTGGGAACACAGTGTACAGGACTTATCCAAGGACTATCCTCAATTGGGTAAATGATTCCAGCATCGAGAAGTTTTATGATTTCCTTTTTAACAACTTCTTTCATGTTGGGATTGAGTCGACGTTGACGTTCTACCACAGGTTTAATCCCTTCTTCAAAATTGATTTTTTGTTTGCAAAAATTAGGACTAATTCCTGGGATATCAGATGTTTTCCAAGCAAAAGCTTGTTTGTGATTTTTGAGGACAGAAACTAAACTTTCTTTCTCATTATCCTCGAGCAACGAAGATATGACTACTGGAAGAAGAGAGTTTTCCTCCAAATAAGCATATTCAAGATGATCTGGGAGAGGTTTGAGTTCGAGATCTGTGGGTGGTTCTTCGATAGAGGATTTAATTCGCATCTCGTCATTGAAAGTTATTTCTTCAAAATTTTCTTCCTCTTCCTCTATTTCTTCTTCTTCTGAGTTCTCTCCTTCGAATTCTACTTTCATGAAATCATCAAATTCTTTATCAAAATCTGTTTCATTGATTTTTTCAGAAGTAGTCATGAATGGATCGGATTCGTTCAGTAATGCATCTAATTCCTCATCAGTGACTTCATCAATAACATCGACGTTAAAACAAGTGTCATCACTGGAATGTGGGTAGCGCATTGCTTTATCGATTAGAAAAGTGATTCGATCTTCCTCAACTCCAAGGTTGAGTTCTTTTCCTTTCACTTTGATGATTGCATCGGCAGTATTTAGGAAAGGTCTTCCTAGAATGAGTGGAACTTTACTATCTTCTTCCATTTCCAAGATTACAAAGTCCACGGGAAAAATGAATTTAACGACTTGAACAAGCATGTTCTCGGCGATTCCCACAGGATATTGATAGGAATGATTTGCCAATCGGATACTCATTTTTGTTGGTTTCAGGCTGTTGTTGCACAACTTGGAATAGAGTGAATAAGGCATCAAATTGAAACTTGCGCCAAGATCGGCCAAAGCATCGCATTTAACATTATTTCCGAAAGTACATGGAATAAGAAAGCTCCCAGGATCTCCGAGCTTTGGTGGGATTTTGTTTTGAACTATAGCTGAGCATTCTTCGTTAAGAAAAGCTGCTGATATTTGCTCAAGCTTGCTTTTGTTATTAAGAAGTTCTTTCAGAAATTTCATGTAATTGGGCATTCCGGCTATAACATCAACGAGAGGAACATTGAGTCTAACCTCTTTGATTATTTCGATAAACTTCTTATAACGCTCTTCCATCTTCTCCTTCTTTAGGCGTTGAGGATAAGGAATTTTTGGTGTATACGCCTTGACGGATGGACTGTTTTTCTTTTTGGTGGTTTGAGTTGTGTTTGGTTCCTCGTTTTCATCCTCACTATCAATGGTGACAGGAGCATTAGGATTAGGTGGTGGATCGTACGAGAGACCACTTCTTGTGAAAACAGCATTGATATGTTCATTTCTTGTTTGCGGTGGACGGTACGTCTTATCATTTGATGGTTTTGGGTTGGATTGAGTGTTACTTGGCAATGAACCAGATGGTCTAGAGGAATGTTGGTCAGAAAGTCTGCCAAGCTTGTTTTCAAGATCTTGGATAGATGCTTGATGATTTTTCTGTCCTTGCTCAACTTTGGCTTTGAGATTGAAAAATTGATTTTTGATAAAATCATTTGCGGATTTTTGACCAGCCACAAATTCTCTCATGGTTTTTTCGAATTCGGTTTCTTCTGTCTTTTTGTCGGGATTTTGTGGTGGTGGATCGTCAGTTCATGGTTGAGAATCACGGTTGTCATCCCTTGGTCGGCGATCTTGCCAATTTCCAGAATTTCGACCGTAATAATTACTACGATATCCTCCTCCACGGTATCCTCCTTGAGCATAACTTGCTTCTCCTTCCTTCGGTCCACCCATAGGTTTATCGTCGCACTCGGACGATGGATGATTTCCTCCACAATTGTTGCATCCGTCTAGCATTTCCTTCATTTCATCTTTGATATCTTTGTACTGCGAGTCGATTTTTGAAGTTAACGCTTCCATCTTCTCCATGAGTTTTGAGGTATCGGTGTTTTAGACAAAAGCAACGGTTTTTCGGAGAGGTTTGGTTTTGGAATCCTTGGACCAATCAAGTTTGAGAAGTACTCGATCTTCGAGCAATTGATGTGCATCGTTGGGAGTCTTATAGAGAAAAATTCCTCCAGCATCAAGGATGCCTTGAGAGATTTCATCTAGTCCATGGTAAAAGATTTGGATAATGGTTCCTTTTGATAGCCCATGTCCATGACAACTACGAAGCAAATGTCACAATTCTCATTTTCCGGTCATTCTCATACTCCATATTCATCATTTCATAACGGTTCATTCATGATTTTTGCACTTCACATTAAACGTATTTTCATATTAAATAAACGCTATCGCGTAAGTTATTAATTTGAACATTTAATCCGATACTTCCAAAAATTATTCCGATATACTTTTATACTTATATTAAGTTTATAAAAATGATAATTTGAGTTTACCCAATGTTTTAAATTTATTTTGTATATAAATCGTTAAATTTATATTAGTACGACGTTTTTCTTAAAAACTACACGAAAATTTTTATATCACTCAAATTTCACAAGGAATGTATTTTTACAATTTTTATAATCTCATTACATTCTACTTTGGTCTATTAAAAATCTCTTTTACCTAAAAATTTCCATTTACCTTTACTTATACATTTTCCTACACATTTACTTACACTTTTCTTACAAATTGTTACAAGTAACTACACAATACATTATATAAAAAAAAAAAAAAAAAAAATATATTGAGGAAACACAAGCCCTAAAATCCGGCCCCTATGGGGTAGTAATTAATATTTTTGGTGACTTTCTTTACTTGATAGTATATGTTTACACTCCTCATCAAATTCATTCATTTCTTCACTCAAATAATTCACCTAGTAACAAAATATTTCCTCTCTTGTTTCTCATCACAAAACCGGCCATAGAGGGTTTCAAGTGGAGATTCATAAATTTTGCAAGATCAAGCCATTTACAATCTAGTTATATCCTTTATATGGTTTTGAAATAAAAACCAAGGATATTTAAGTTTAATCCTTGTTACTTTCACCTCATCACTTTCACTAGTAAGCATGTTTTTATCATTTTCATGTTTCCTTTTCATTTTCATATGTTTCTTTTCATTTTTGGAGCTTATATGCATGTTATGTGATTTATACCATTTTCTTATGATTTTTGAGTTATTTATACATATTGGTCATCCTATAATTATTCCCATGGTATTCTTTGGTCTTGATGGTGATTAGGAACCCATGACACCCTAAGAAGGTGTATGGTAGGATTAGATTAGCTTTGGAGTTGATTTGAAGGGATTAGAATAGGTTTAGTACGAGAAAAACTATTTTCGATAACTATAAATTAGGTTCTGTCCTTATTTCGATTTTCTGGAAAAACCAACAGTTGATACGAAACTTTGGCCTTGATATTTAGAAAATATACTTTAAAACGAATCCGTGGCCGCTTGAACGGATTAAAACGGAGTTATAACGAAGCCGTGGTGAATTTTTAAAGTTTGGCGACGAAAAATAAAGTTTTCTGAAATTTCAGCATGCAATATTTTTATTGTACGAGTCAAAAACGAGCCTTAAGCTTCACAAATTATTTCGACTTGTTAAAAATATATTAGTATACTTTGATACGAAGCTAAGGACGTATTATACGTAGAAAACGGATTTGAAACGACAAATATATGCACGTTTTCATAAACTTGCCGTAACTATTATTTTCTGAAAAACTATATTATTTTTACGTTACAAGTGTTACATTAGCTGTAACGACCATGTTTGCGGCTGTTTTTGACAAAGTTGTGAAACTTTTTGGAACGAATTGTCTTTTAATAAAATCAAGTTCACCGGCCATATTTTTCAAAACGTCAAGCAGTTTGTATAGCGGAGTTATAGTAAATTATTTACGGATGTTCAAACTTGGCCGAAACTCATTTTCTGCACATCAATTAGCAAAAACCACCATCTTTAACCTTTGATATCTTTATGATCGAGACCTTTTGAACGAAAACTCCTGAACTGAAACTTCTAGATATCGATACAAACTTTCCAAAACCGTCGAGTTCGTTCTCTAACGACCGACGTACACCGTTTTACGACTATTTTTCCGGAGCCATTTTTGTTGATTTCATGAAAATTCCGTCGACATTGTTTTGCGACGAAAAGTTGTAATTTCACCAAAAATCATTATAAAACCATTGTAGGATGACATTTTGACGTAAAAACATGTAAAGTCATTTTTTTTATTTGGCCAAGACGTCAAAAGAGTATTTTTCAACGACGAGTAATATTTTCAAGACCCGTAAATGGTATAAATAACATACGAAATGCATGCATATCATAACACCATAACTCATTACATATCATAACTCAAGTCATAACATTCATTTTAGGTTGCGGATAGTTTCCGAGCCTCATTTTCGTGCACATCATTTTGTTAGCATATTAATCACACCAGGTGAGTTCATACCCCGCTTTTACTCGTTTAAATTCTTATAAACTATTTGGGGCGAGATACATGCTTATTTATCAAAACATTTAAACTCTATTGCCAAACAACATTACATATACTCTAGACTTGGTGCGTGTTGTGATTAGACTTAAACAAACATCCCAATATTTATATGTTGGAAGGCCATTAATTTGGATACAGCCCAACGTGAGTCGTTGGAGGAACATCCCAGCATTCATATGTTGGAAGGCCATTTTTATGGATACATCCCAACGTGAGCGTTGGAGGAACATCCCAACACGAGTTGTTGGAAGACCCTTGTGGTGACATTTATACTTTTAACTACTTTAATGCGTATATTCATGATTGTCATTCTATTTTAGGCAGTGGGTTGTGAACACACAGGTTGCAAGTTTTGTATGGGCGGAACTTGGAACTGAGTGGATTTACAATGCCTTTGCTGTGTGGACATTTCTCAAAGTATTTTAGATCATGCAATTACAAACTTATGAACTCACCAACCTTTGTGTTGACACTTTTTAGCATGTTTATCTCAGGTCTTAAGATGATAGCACTTCATGGAGCTTTTGGGTCGCATGGCATACATTGAAGTCTTGTGCTTTTAACAATTACCATTCGACTTGTTTTGTAAACTTTTTATGTATTATCAAACCTTGTGATTTCTTGTGGTGTAAACTTTAACTTATTTATCGAATGGTAAACTTTTCAAAACGTCTCATTATAGAGGTCGTTTTCTGTATCCATACTTTGTGCTATGACGTTATACCCCAATGACACTATCGTTCAGCTGCGATATTTTGGGGGTGTGACAGCAAATCTTTCATTCGAAGCCAAGCTTCGACATGTGATTCGTTTGGGTTTTGGTTGAAAGCACGAATTTCTCCCATTAATCGATCAAACATGGCAGGTGGAAAGAATCGGCTCACAAAAGCTTGCCTCATCTCCTCCCAAGTATTGATGATTCCTGGGGTTAATTCATTGTACCATACTTTAGCATCTCCGGCGAGTGATGATGGGAAAAGTTTGAGTTTGATGGCATTGACATCGGTGTCGCCATAACGAAACATGCCGCAAATTTCGATGAACTCGGCAATGTGCTTATGCGGATCGGCCCGCGCACAGCCATCGAATTGTCGGTCTTTGATCATAGAAAGGTGATGTCCCTTCACGGTGAAGTTGTCACCAAGGTTAATAGCAACAATAGCACTTTCGGGTGTTGGTGCTACGGTTCGGTTGGTTCCTCACATGGGTTGATCGTCCGCCATGGGAAAAGGTAAATTGGTGAAAGGGTTGTAAACAACTTTGGCTTCAATGAGGTTATCAAATGGTGGGTTTGGTACTCTTGGTACACGATTTTCCAATGGTATGAAAAGTGTTCTTCTTCTTCTTCAAATCAATCGTTCGGGGTTGGTAAGAGGTGTAATTGGTTCTATTCCCGCTGCTCGAGTGTTCATACAATGTCCTAGAGAATCCAGGCAATATCTAAACACACGGACAAACAACGAAAACAGTTTTTATGGGTCAGAGTAGGTAACCGGATCGGTTGCGGGATGAGACCGATCGGTTAGACCAGTTGATTGATGGGCAAAATCAAAACCGATTCGGTTGAGGGGCAACCGGATCCGGTTAAGGTTTCTGAGAAATTTATTATTTTTTTTTGAATCGACTTTGGGAAAAAAAAAACTTGTTGAAACACAATCAAATCCCCAGCAGCGGCGCCAAAAACTTGATGTGCCCGGTTGGTGCAAGTTTTAAATTTATAAAAGGTGAATTACCAATATTACCAATAACACATACGAGCAAGTATACTCGTCCGTTATAGCAAGATTATGAAGGTAAGTCGGGATCGTTCGCAGGGATTTGAGTGAATCTAAGCACAAGTTTGAATTAACGGAGTCTATCCAAAACATATAACAAAGCAAATAGATATAATGAAATTCAGATGATTAAAAACTACACTTGCTTAAACTAGTTTCATATCATAGATTAATGTGATTGTGTTAACCTCTTAACATGTTGGTTATGATAATTAGTTGGTGTACTAATCTATTGTTCTTACAAGTTAAACCTTCGTCAAGATTTTAGTTTATAAAAACAAGCATTAAGTTTAACCAATCAATTCAAGATCAATTCAAGTTTCATAAGTCTACATACATAAACTTAAACACAAAAACATCCACTTGTTCATCAAATTGCTTAAGAAATGGTCAATACAAAAGGTAATCGATCATAGACAAAAGGCTACAATTGATACTCAACAACTAATCTTACGACCATTTAGATGTTTCCAACCAATCCAATTTGATAATCAAAAAGCGTTTCTAAAACAACCACACCTTAGTTCCTTTGTATAATCAAGAATAATGGGTAAAAACAATCATCCATAGACAAAATGATTATGACTAGTTGAATAACACGAAGTTCTTTCGACCCCAACGATTATTATCAATTAGCCAAACTTGATTAACAAATGTCACTATGAAACTTTAGCACAATTGGATCTTAGAATCAACTTGAAATTGAATTAAAACATGTTAACACAACCACTAACTAATCATATGATAATCAACATCATTTAAGCAAGTGCATAAAGAAACTAGCCACTCATAGCAAACATAAACATAAACTCAGAACTTTGAACATTAGAAAACATGATTGAAAGTCTTACAATGCTTGGAATAAGATTACAAATGGTGTAGTAATGATTCCCAAAGGATTGAGGTAGACTTCTTGGTGTTTTGGCCTCCAAATGGTGAACTTCTGGATCTCCAAACTTCTCTGGACTTCTAAGGACGAATTTTGAGAGCTTAAGGCTTAGTTTGATGAGTAGAGAGATTTGTATTATAAGTTGTGTCTCTAATGCTCACAATTAGCCTCTATTTATACTAATTCCAAGGCCTAGGGTATTAAATGCTGAACTTGGCCACCAAGGAGTGAGGAAGGGACTAGAATACACCAAGAGAAGGACCTATAATCGTTTGGATGCAAAGGGGAAGCTTAGTGATGAAGATTTGGCAACTGCAGCTTCTCCAACCGGATCGGTCATACGACCAACCGATCCGGCTGATCTTCAATAACAACTAGCTGACCGATCCGGTTGCGGGTTGCGACCGATCGGCTGGTGATGGTAAAAGCATTGATCCTGACCGTTTTCCAACCGATCCGGTTACGGTTGTAACCGGATCCGGTTGGATCTTCTGAGATACAAAAACTTGATCTTACTTCACTTTACTTTGTAGAACTTGATTCTTCAATCACTGAGGTCTTCAAAAGGGCCTTGAGATACTGATTTAGTCTTATTGAAATGGGAATCTTCGTTTTGCTGAATATTTCTTCTTTTTCCTCCATTTCCCTGCACTTGGTTATAAACACTAGACCAACATCTCTTGATACGATTAAGTACTATAATCACGCAAATATAACCAAATAACAGATATAAAAGTACACATAACGCTACTAAAAACATGCACAATCTGAGCGTTATCACATTTCTTAGTCCTTTCCCGAGGCTTGGAATAGTTGTTTCCGAACTGATGAAGCTTGAGCCTGTTTAGGAATAGCTTCCTTTTCATCAGTTTCGGTAGAAACTGGAGGTGGGGTTAGGGTGTTGCTCAATACCTCCGGTACAGTTGTTTTGCTGATTGGAGTTTCCATCCGTGTTGAAGGTTCCACAGTGTCTGCTAGCGGTAGTGCGGGTGTGGGTCCATCAGCGACGCTGTCAAGTATCAACCTTGGATCCCCTTTTTTGCTGCCATAGCCAAACCGCACTTCAAACTTATGTTTTGTGTTCTGAAGGTCTTTGATAATTGGTGGAACTTTGTATGCATCGGGGTCTGAATTATAGCTGATAACCTCTGAGCAAACTGGAAGAAGAGCATGTTCCTCAGGGCTGTACCATGTGAGAGACACTTCTCCGGTTACATCGGCAATGATGGACTTGAAGCAATAACTACAATTGTTGTGTGTTAAGTTTGCAATGAGTTACCACTTGTAGCTGCTCAATTTTCAGTTTCAGTATGGGTTCACAATTCATACCTGTAGTTAGCTACAACCGGCAACCCTGGTTGTTGGCAATGCCAATGAGGCCTACCTGGCTCGATGTTCTTGTTGCACCGTTTGCATCTGTTCGTATACCATGCTGCACCCTCCTCAATTCTGACTATGACCGCTTTAGTCACAAACTTTTGGTTTTCCTGTTAAATGCGGGAGTTAGTGATATATAGTGAGTAATTGTAGTTTTCGGTGCCTTACATTAAGCGTTTCAGGGCTTATGTCCAGAAGTGTTGCAATCCGCACTGTCTGCTCAGGTGAGTCCTCCTGTGATTGTTGTTGGGTCTCTGGTGGCAACACCAACGGTGCTCCAGTTGTCAATAGATCAGCATACCTGCAGCCATGATTTGTGTCAAATAGTGGTCTTGCATATTCATAGATGACCTCATAAGTTGTTGGATATTAGGCAAGACTTACGCTCCACATATTTCATCTACCTTGGGTATTTTAGGATTAAAATAATAGCTCGTTGCAGGGGCGGCAGATAAATGTATGCTACCAGCAAAGCTTTTAACCAGACACGAGCTAACAACAAGTACAATAGGTTCTTTGACCCGCATACCAATTTCCGTTTCGAATCTTTTTACTGTTTCATTCCATAGACTCAGAGTAATGCTATTTTCGCTGCCATGTAAACTAAGTCAGTAGAACTTTATATCAATCAATGCTGATTATGATTAGTTTTTATGTGTTAGTACGTACTTTAGATTTTGGATTTCAACATTTTTTCTGACTATTCGATTGGTAGTCGAGCTTCCAAATGTTTTCATGCTTCCAACACCTCTGACAATTCCTATGTAGTCTGCAAGCGCACACAAATACTTCATTAACATTCCTGCTATCATTAGTGATTATCTAAATGAATTACCTGTTAGAACCGCATCACGAACATCAGCCCTAGCTACAAGTTCATTGTATGCAACAAAATTGAAATTATGGGTTGGGAAACCGTCATATTCTATAGGCAAAATGTCGCTATACTTTCCAAATAATAGTGTTGTGTTGTGCGGAAAGGTGCGTTTCCAAATATTGGTGTTCTTGCAGCTAAACCTGTGGATTCTATAACATGAGCCTACTTGCAAAACGGTTTCAAACTGTTTTATGTCCCGGATGTCTACATTTGCCTGAATAGCGTCTCCCTGTGGTAATCATATGTTAACAAATATTATTAAAGATACTGTTTGCGTTCAGTTTTTCGAGTGTGGTTAGTATGCTTACCCCGTCTGTCTAGCAACATGAAGCATAGACCCGTCGGATTAGGGTCAGGCACATTCCTTGATGCCCACTTTCGGTAGACTTTAACTTGCAATTCTTTTTGCAAATCCTCGGGTTTGATATTCCTGATGTCAATAATATCAGCTTCTGCTATTATCAGTTGCCCTTTGTCTTTCGAGTCTGCAGTACTGATGGTATCGGTTGAAGCACTTTCATCTCTGCTTTCTTGAATCAGGTCCCCTTCCCCTTTGTCAGCCATTATTCTGCAATTGTTTGGAATACCGGTTAGTGACGCTGGGACAACACAGGATAATATTTTGAGCAAGATGCATATGTTTCTAACGCACGCCTAACATATCTATGCAATTCATGATCCAACGCGTATAAATGAAAATTACGCTGGTGCATGGCTAGTATGAGCCATTATGTAGCTACCGATAAAGACGTTTGCATTCTAGGAACAGTACCTGTGCTTTAAAAAAATTCACATAACAATATGAAATACTAATTAAACTTGTTGCAGCTTAATTTTATTCAAAAAATCTTTGTATACAATATTTTTTGTAGTGTTTGGTGGCTGGTTTGTCTGCGTTTCAATTACAACTTTCAAACCCTTTGATGAGGTGGCCCTTGACAGGGCAACATATAGTTGGCCATGTCCGAATATAGGCTCGGGTAAAAAAATCCCTATCTTTGCAAGTGATTAGCCTTGACTTTTGTTTATCGTCATTGCATAACATAATTTAACAGGAATCTGCTTGCGTTTAAAAACAAAGGGCATCTTGTTGTCTTTAACCGTCAGAATAATCCGCGGCACAAAATATTTTTCGCCT
Source organism: Chrysanthemum seticuspe (assembly GCA_019973895.1). Lineage (NCBI taxonomy): Eukaryota > Viridiplantae > Streptophyta > Magnoliopsida > Asterales > Asteraceae > Chrysanthemum > Chrysanthemum seticuspe. The sequence continues at coordinate 199,440,427 of BPTQ01000005.1, read as the reverse complement.
ATTCGAGTGACAGTTATAATCTTTGCTTCTATCACCCTGCCCAACAGTTGATTGATGATCATGCAAGTCCCGTTACACAGATCGCCCGTGAGGTTCAAATTCCACATCAACATTACCGGAAAAACCTATTTTCACCTCCAAGGAGTGTGGAGGAATTCCTGAAAATGTCATCGAATTCAAATAGTCTTCTGGGTATAACAACTCTGTAGCAGCTCCGTCGTTTCCAATAGGCACTGCATTGTCCACGCTCATATAGAATTCAGATGTCCCAGATACCTGTTGGAGTATCCGGCATTTATTGTGTCAGCCGTATCATTTTTTGGACAAGCAATGGCCTTTGTCTTGAAACGTAGTAACTGTGGGTTCTTGCAGCGAGTCGCTGTCATATATGAATTTGATCAGCTCGTCCAATGCTTGCCCACCCGGTTGAAAACAATGGATATCCGGGGTGCGCACTCAGGAAGTTATTTATGGATCTTCGCCATCCTGCGTGCCAACATTTCCATCTCCTACCTTTAACAGCCACTTTGAAAATGATCGACACTCTATTTTTTCTTGGTCCGTCATGCCATGCCTTTGCAATCTCATGTTCTCTAGCAAAAAAAAAAAAACCTTGAAATGTCGCCATAATCCTGATTCAGCAATGGATGCACCAATAATAGCATCTCTTGAAGCGCCTTTCTTTACTGGCAATGTTTTTCGGAAATCTCCACCTAGCATTACCGATTTCCCTCCAAAAAGTAACCTTGGTTCACTAAGAACGTCGCGCATCGTCCTATCTAACGCTTCAAAACACCTCTTCTCATTCATGGGCACTTCATCCCATATGATCAGTTCTGTTCGGCTTAAGAGTTCGCTCAACTGTGTGTTTTTTCTTATTGCACATACTGACTCATCAGTTAGCTGTATCGGGATCTTAAACCACGAATGAGTTGTTCTTCCGGCTGGCAATAACAAACCTACTGCTTAGACAATCCTTACTTCAGCTCTAAGTGTTGTAATAACTGTTTTCCATAAAAAGTTTTACCGGTTCCCCCATGTCCATACATGAACATTAACTGTTGCTTGTGATTGTGTACATCATCCGTTATTGTGTCGAATATCTGGTGCTGCTGGTGATTTAACTGTGGGATAAGACTTCTGCTTTCCGAAGCCATTTCAGCTCTGTTGTAGGATGTTTCTTCCATGACTATACGGTTTTTGAATAAATCTAGCAATCCTGATGGAGGATCTGGTAGCCCATAATCCCTCAATGACTTTCCATGGATGGTGAGCAACGCCTGCACTTCATATAAAACCCCATCCTCTAATTCGGGGTCGTTAATGAATAGCTACTGAACACCTAGTGCCTTTGATAGTATACATGGTACATCATTTGACATTCATCTCCATAACATCTGCCAAAGTGTTATTAGGCTTGTGATATCCGTGAACAACAGTATCTGTGCAAAGAGTGATCGCAACTGAAATGAGCTGTAATCCATTCTTGATCATCTTGTAACAAACCCATAGCTTCACAGGCTTCCCCATTCGTCGGGTATGTGAACTCATTAACAGTCCGAATGTCTGCAAACGATGGACATCTCTTTGATGACACAGTAAAATACACTGGTAAAATAGGTCGCCCGCAGTTGAATGCACATATGCTAATCGGCCAATTGCAGGTTTGTTGAGGTTGCGTCTAGGAGTCCAAGTTGTTTCACCTTTTGTCTACACAAACTCTGATGGAAACTGCAAATATGTTAGATGCCTACCAAATGTAGATGATTCTTTGAACACTAACCACTCTGTCAGAGTTGTTTGCCTGGCACTTGGGTTATTTATTATAGACTGCACTGTCTGCGATGCTTTGAAAGAAACATGCTGCATGTTTTCAAGGTGAATAGCAAGGATTTGGACCGCCGGTTCCCTAATGTAGATATCAAAACCAAATATATGCCATCAAGCCTCGCGAGGACCGATATAACGTGGATCTGCAAAGTTCTTTATCTCGTCCATACCCATGATTGAACTGCTATTGGAAGTCGAAGCACCTGCGTAGCTATGTTGTGCCTCACCTATTTTCCTGGACACCCAAGCAATGATTCTGTCCGTACCCTTTTGAAATATATTTAAATAGGTACTTTATGAGCATCGTCCAACCACAATACTCAACATTTATATGTGCATAAAACCTGATACATAGTTCACAATTGTATGGCACAATGTAACCGTTGTCCAACATGACACCACTTCGGTGTGCATATATCTGCACGTCCCTCCTTCTGTAGTGTGCATACCCAGCTTTGTCAAAAAAAAGTTGCTTGGCAGTACTCCATTGGTAAAAACTTTTTACACTTAGTTCTATCACGCATACAAACTACATTCGGAAATGCTGCCCCACAGGGACCGTGCATCATAAATTCTGATATAACTCTGAACCCTTCTTGATCATTTTGCTGATGGGGTAGTTCTGCGCTTATGTACCTATCTACATTCTCCGGCCTCATCGATTCAGGTCTACGTGTTACCCACAACAATATCTGACAATGTGGCAGACCCTTTTTTTGGAATTCTATCATGTACAGCACTGAAAATAAGAAACATGAAGAAGCAATAAGTTTTTGTATGTGGATGACATACACATATAAACACATCAGTTATGAACAAAGTAATCTAAATATAATATACCTACATTCACTGAGCCAAAGGGTAGAGAGTCCCGTAGATAGTTAATAAGGGAGTGAATTTAACGCTCAAATACACGGTCTATAACATCCGGTCTGTCAGCTACAGTAAGGTTTGGATATGCAGCCATGTATTCCTGTATTTCAGGCCACTTGGTGTTACATGTGAATGTTACAAAAAAATTCAGGGTTCCCATGCACCCTGTAGATTGCCAAAGCGTCTAAATAATGACTATACATATATCGGGGTCCCCCAGTAAATGACGAAGACAAAATAATTCTCATCCCTACATCCGAACCATCAACATCACTACGTGTAATTGCATCATACAAACCCGTTAAATAGTCTCCTTTAATTCTTGATTGATTAGCTCTAATGAAGTCCATTCTACTCTGTTCCATACTACAATACGTTGTGACAACATATTGTTGAAATAGCCTCCCACCTCTACTCAACAGGTTGTAATATCCAAGCCTATCATGTAACTGATAACAATAAAATGCTTTCATAGACATTTTTCTGCCCCTACGTGTTGAATTTGATTCAACGTTAAGATACCGTAAATCCATATGATAGCCAAGTTCGCCAAATAGGAACAACAACGGAAACTGAGCTGGCATATATATTGCATGTAGTTTGTTAATCCTCTGCGCTTCCCCAGAAAGAGCTTCCAGTATGACATCAAAGTCGCTCTCCATCTCCTCCATGTCATCAAAAACTATAGCACCGATGCATCAGCAGTAGGCAACTCATATGCGATGCCTTTCCAACACTGAAGAGTCTCACCTTAAACTGCGGCACTTCGTGTTGCTGTAGCTTGTCCCTTGCCGTCCTGAAGACCTGCACCAGTGCATTGTTATGTTCAAGGAATGTAATTAACGTTTTCACAATCTCTGGTCTTAATAGGTTTCTTGCCTCGTCAGAAAAATGATCCAACATATTTTGAACCTCATTATCGGTATCGTAAATGTGGAGCTGCAGAAACCTTGGGCATGAACCTGGCACTGGACATAGTCTGCCTATACGGTGATATATCTTCCCAGATATTTTGAAAACATATGGTCTGTTAATACAAATAAACCGTAAAAACGTTTATTAATATTTTGCGATCTCTTTGTGTTTTGTTGATAACATATATAATGTTGTCTTAAGTATAATTATAAGGATACATGTTATTTTTGTAAAGCATTTACATATAATCTTTTAAATACAAACATGTAGTAATCAAAGCATTTGTTGTAATAGTTAATTAGGATGGGTAAAAATCACAACCCATGGATCTTAACCCATACCCAAAGAGACTTGATACAATGTATACTTAGATACATTGAATCTAGATATAACCCATGGACCAACCCATGACCCATAACCAAAAAACCCATGGGCAAAGAGGAGCGTTCCACGGATCCCTAGCTTTGTGCTAGCCGGATCCCAAGTGGAAGGGATCCGTGGGATCCGTGGGAACAGTGAGGAAATTTGCCTATAAATAGAGAGCCATTTCTTCATTCTAACTAACCCCTCTTCTTACTAAATCTCATATACACTCTCATTCTCTTCTAACATATAGATCACTTGATCTAGAGAGTTTTTCTTCTTTCTTTCTATTTGTGATCCTCATATAGGTCCTTCTCTAAGGCGAGATCACGAGCATTCTACAAGTCTTCCAAGCAAGGGGTCCTTGATTGATTTGTCACTCCGCAAGATTTCTGTAGCGAAGATCTTGTATTTGATATTTCACATATTTGTTGTGTAATAGTTGTGTTGGTTTGGTCCACCGTGCTACGGACTCGGTATCTAGCTTTGTACCGGATAAAGTGTAAGCAACGTTGTGAAGGCTTCTCCGCCAAGTGAAGGAGTTTGTTGACATAGTGCTTGAACTCTCGAGTAGGTGACTCGGGGAGTGGAGTAGGGCAAGGAAGGTGTCCTTGTAGCCGAACCACTATAAATCGGTTGTGTCATTTCTATCCCTTATCTTTATTTATTTGCTTACACTATCATTAGATCTATACGTTCTCAACATCCATACGATTTCACATAATATCGGATCTAAAGTTTTTGAAATCAACTTAAAATCGGCAAAACTATTCAACCCCCCTTCTAGTTTTTCACAATTGGCATCAAGAGCTAAGTTTATAAAAGTTTTAAAGTAAAATTGTATTTTAAAAACTTTTCAATCACTATGGGTTCTGAAAATTATAAGGAAGGGCAATCTATGCAACGACCACCACTACTTGAAACTAATTGTTTTATATATTGGAAAAATAGATTCGAAACATATGTGAAGTCTAAAGATATTGATCTTTGGTACATTATTGTTGAAGGTGATTTTGAGGCTACCTCAAATGATGATAAGGGAAATTTAGTTAACATACCTCATGATAAACTAAATGATGAAATGAAGAAAAAGCTTTCAAAAAATAGTGAAGCAAAAATGGTTTTATATAATGCTTTACCGAAAAAGGAATTTGAAAGAATTTCCTTACTCAAAACCTCTAAAGAAATTTGGAATTCTTTAGTTGTAACTCATTGATTCCTCCCGAACTACCTTCTTTTATTTCTCCGTCACACGAGCCAACCGCTTGTGTACGGTCAACCGTAACAGATGATAAAAGGGCGACAGCTCGGGAGAGAATGCAAGTTTACCAAGGATTAAAATATCCTTGGATCGTTTATGTCCTGGTGAGGCGTGACGTTCTGGTACAATGACTTGTGAATTGTTGAAAATAATATTAGTATAGGAAAACAGGAATCTGATTGACTAACACTAGGAATGTGAATATTAATAGCTCTGTCACAGCTACGTCATTAAAACGTACAATCAGAAACCTAAAAACGTGAAAGATATATAAACGTACGTTTAACATAAATTAAACGTAAACGTATAAAAACAAATCGAATATAACTATAGTAGGGATTTGCATGTCTTAGCGACTTAAATGCAAATTAAATAAAATTAAAATATTTAACTATAATTTACAAATTTATATAAAAGTTAAGAAAATCTAAACAAAACTAAAACATATACATGTATGTGTAATAATTACATAAACGTAACAAAATAAAACAGGAAAGAGATAATAATTGATTATACTTAAGAAATTAAAACATATCAAAATTTTGAAGTCATTTTAATTCTATATTTACAATTGTTTAACGATTAAAATCTAAAAACTTACGTTTACTGAATTTTATGTAAACGTACAAAATAAAAACGTGAATTCAGTCCAATACAACTCTCACAAATGTAAAAATTATATTTTTAGAATTCTAAAAAGATAAGAAAATTATTAGAAAATTAAAATAATTTTTTACACTATTAAATTAATTAATATAAATTAAAAATGAATTAAATGTATTTAATAATGAATTAAATAATAAGAAAATCTAAAATTAACTTAAATAAATAAAATAAAGAATCTGAAAAATCTAAATTATCATAAAATAATTTAAGAAACTGAAAATGTATTTTTTACACAATTATTCTATTTATTATTAATTATTTACTATTATTAAGTATTAAAATCTATTATTATTTATTAAAAATATTAAATGAATAAAGAAAAATCTGAAACTTTTTACAAAATTCTAAAAGAAATAAAAGAAGCTAGGAAAAATATAAAAACTACATGTACTTAATGAAAATAAGCTAATAAGCAAATAAGCTTCTAAGGAAAAGCTATCACTTAGCTTTAAAATGATTCTTTTTGGCTTTTCTATTTCTGAAACTAACTAAATACTAATATTATACATATTTGATGAAAATGAAACTGTACCAAACTAGAAATAAGCAAATTATGAGCTTATGAGTCCAACAGTTAAGCTTTTGGCTTGACTGTTGGAACTCAAGCTTAAAATAAGCTTGAAATAAGCTATAAACAGGAAACAAGAGGCAAAATAAGATATATACAAGTCCAATGGGTCATTATAAACAAGGAAATTGGACTATGATAGTGTGAGCTTATGGTTTAGACAGTTAAGCTTTTGGCTTAACTTGGATGGAATTGAGGCCTCTAAAGCCTGTAATAAGCTCCACACTGAAAAGTAAATGAAAAATAATATGTATATAAGTTATATGAACAAGCATGCACAAGCATGTACACTGACAATCACTCATAAGCTTGTAATAAGCTCATAAGCTTTTACAGTATACACACGTCCAAACACCCCTTGCAACTATTTGAAATGGCCAATTAAGCTGAGAATACAAGCTTGATAGGCCAAAATAAGACTTGAAGTAGCAAGATGGGCTGGTTGGCTTTCCAAAAAGCCAAAACTCAACCTATGAAGATCACAGATGAGCTTTTGTTAAGCTTATGAAGTAGGCATCATTTCACTGTTTTGACTCAGTGAATGCTGAGTAAAATGGGACAAACAAAAAAAAGCTGCTTGCAGCCCTATTTAATAGGCTGCAAGGTAGGATTTAAGCACAGGATCTTTAAGTTGGGTGGATGAGCTTCACAAAAAGCTAAACCACTCAAGCTTATGATCATAAATGAGCTTATAAGAGCTGAAGGTAATGGTGCAAGTTCAATAAATTGAATTGTTGGGAATAGGCAAACTACAAGCTCCTAAAGGACTTATCAAATAAGCTCATGAGAGCTCAACCAACACTGAGACATTGAGTATGAATAGATAGCCTCACAAGAAGCCAGAATTCACAAGCTCAAGCTTAGTGGGGAACTTTCCATAGGCTTGGGAAAACAACTCCACTTCCACTGTTTGCTTCAGTGGAAAGAGTTTGGTGGGACAAAAAAGGTTGGAATGATTAAGCTACCTAAATAAGCAAATAAGGGACAAATAAGCATAAACATTACAACTAGACCACAAAGGCTACACAAATAAGCCAAATTCACAAGCTAGGGCCAACTTCACAAGCTTTTGCAAGCTTGTGAACTTGACACCTAAACCTGTGCACAGGGCATGGTTACAGACAAGGTGTACAAAAGAAACAAGGAAATAAGCAGTTTAAAAGCTGATTAAAAGTAAGATATTATTTTTCTAATTAAGGAGAGCAGCTATATTTAAATATCCTAGAAGGTTATAAGCTAAATCTCAATAATGAGCACACAATAAAATTCTAGATTTTATTCAAAAACAGGTATTGACAAATTTGACTTTCTGAGTTTATGATCAAAGTTGACTTTGATCAACTTTGATCTGAATTTAACAACTAAATAAGACATATTAAGCTAAGAGAACATGAAATAAACAAGTATAAACAACTTAAAAACAGATTTGGTGAGTATGGCATTGAAAATCATCACAGTGTTCAAATGAGGATCAAAGAAGTGAATTTTTGACTTTTGCTTGTATACATAATAGACTTATGGTTTGTCTGACCCTAAGGAACTCTATGTATCAAATATAATCCAAGAATAACAACTTAGGCTTATCTAATCACCATGGAATCAGCAGTGCCAAACACATCTTAAATAGAACTAAATTTAGCTATTCAATCCATATCATTGTATAAACTGATTTTATCAAATCCAGAGGTTTTCATTGGTTAAATTAGAACTTTTTCAGTATACATAAGTAGTCACACAAAGGTATACCTAGGATTCTCAAAGATTGAGCTTATGACAGCTGAAATGGAATTTCAAGCCAAATCAAATTCCAAAACATAACAAACTTATATTAAGCTATAATATCATTAACTAACAACAATTAAACACAGAAAAGAAGAAATTAAGACATATAGATAACTTAAGCCATAAAAAGCAAAAATTGTAAAAAGTGGACTTACAAGGTGAATGAACTGAGACTTTGGAACCAAGGATCAAAACCATAACCTATTGTCCTCCATAGGACTCTAATACCATGGCAGTCCAGTATGAACCATGCTCCAAGCTAAGATCACCAAGAACATTGATTTTTGATTTTCCATTGTATTTTTCTCTATTTTTTATGATTTTTGGTTTTAAAGACTACAACTGATTAAAGGTTTCTAAAAGCTTAAACAAGCTTTGTCAGGAGCTTATGTGACCTATAGAATCCATATCATCAACAATAATCAACAGAAAAGTAAATGACAAGAAATTAAAGAAATTATGAAAACATGAATTATAAAAGTAACTTGTATTAAACTGAAAACAGAATTCCATTACACTATTTTGAGTTTCATTACACTAATTAAAGCTTTTAAATGACAGTAATTAAAAGGAAAGCAATAAAGATTACACTATGATTAAGCTATTCTAAGCGACAATGGCTTAAGGCCAAGGTAGTATTCCCAGCTTTTTTCTCTTCTTTTTATACACCTTCTGAGTTCCCACTAGTACTCTGAGCATATCCCACTTCAATCTTGACCCTTGAATTGTCCAATTGATCTCCACCGTTTAAATGAGTTTTGGCGCCAAAGTCTTCATGAGCAGGTACAAGCAGGTTTTAGTCAATTAAAGCTTTTTGGGTGTTAGTGGAGGTGGAGGGGACAAGGTAAGGTGAGGGAGGTGAGAAAAAGTGGAAAACCATGACTGGTTTTTGGAATTACAGTGTTTGTGTGGGTGATGAACAGTGCTGGCGGTATATCTGCCTGTTTGACTTTTGTTGACCGGGGTTTTAATAATACAAAGGGGGGGGGTCACAATTGGGTATGAAAGGGGCCAGAATGTATTGTGAACTGGCTCAAGGGTCAAGCCAAAGGGGTTGGGCTTGGATATTGTTGGGCCGGATTGGATTTTGGATCCGTTTGGTTTATGTATACACAAGGACTAAAAATGCAAATCTACCAAACTTAGAGGACTGAAAAGGAACTTTTTCCAAACTTATCACAAGGACCAAACTTGACAAACATTGATAGTACAAGGACCCTTTTTGCATAAAATTCCATTTTAAAATGTCCAAGGACTATTTTTGCAATTTTTCAAAGTTTAAGGACCTTTTCCGCCATTTGACCAAAGAATCATTCAAGGACCATTTTTAACAACTTAGAATATTTCAGGGACCTTGAATGACAAAACTTCACATTTTTGAATTACAGGGACTAGATTTGACAACTTTTAAAAGTTGGGGGACTAAAACTGCCAATTTTGCAAACTTGAGATATTTTTCATCTGATTTTGATATTTTTGCATTTAAAACACATAAAACACTGATTTGTGATATTTTGATCATTTTGATGTGTTTCTGAGTGTTTTCAGATGATTTTGTAGTCTAGACAGTACAAAAATGATGAGTATTTAGACACTCATCAATCCCCCACACTGAGATATTGCTAGTCCCTAGCAATGATTTGAACTTTAATGGATTTTAAAAACTCTTTACCAAAAGCCATCACTTCTGGAGTAGCCAAATGTTTCAGTTCAAGTAAGAACTATGGTACACTGATAACCATCTGATTTATTGGCAAATCATAAACCATATAACGGATTTGATGTGTCTTTACCTGTAGCCGTTTGCTCAGGACTAGCCAACTCTTAGATAAATTATCAGTATTATCTTTGGTGAGCTGATTACCAATTATGGTTTTTTCCACTGCCTTTACCACAAGCCATAATCTTGCGGGCTAGTCAACTCTTCACTTTTTAGGATATGGTGAGTTGAGAACCATACAATTTTGGGCAAATTGCAAGCCATATAAACGGATTTGAGAAATCTTTACCAAGAGCCGTTTGCTCCTGAATTAGCCAATCCTTTTGTTGGTTAGACATGGTGGACTGATTACCATTTGTTGTGTTTAGTACATAGTACTTCCACTAAAAAAAAAAAATTTTTTTTTTTTAAAATTTGGCCATTTTGGGGGAAAAAGGGACTAAAAGGGTACATTTATGATCAAATTCGCCAGAATTTCCCCCCCACACTTAGAAATGAATATTGTCCTCAATATTCAAAGTCCCGGATATTATGCCGAATCCTTGAACGTAAAAAGATAACATTACTAGCTAAGTGTAGAAACACAACAATTATTCTCTTTTTTAATATTTAAAATTTTCAACGTTTTTATATATATATATATATACAACAGGTGGGGTATTACCCCCACACTTAGGTGGTAGAAAAGGGGTAAGAAGACAGAAATATGGGTGAAAACCCATATTGTGTGGCTTGTTTTTGATAACCAAGTCACTAGCTTGACTTGACCCCGAATTAAATTGTTCATGGGGAAGTGGAGTGGGATTGCCACTCAAAGATTGGGTGAGAAATTGGAGTGGGGTCACCACTCACAGAATTATGAATAATAAGGTAAGGAGAATATTTTTGAGTTTTAATTTTTTTTTTTTTTTTGTATTTTTAGATTTATATATATATATATATATATATATATATATATATATATATATATATATATATATATATATATATATATATATATACAGAAGAAAGAAAATTCCTAACAACCGCCCCTCGAAAGGGAATCTGGGTCTAACAGAGCTCAGCAACTGTAAACAGCCAACAACCAAATGTTGTAACTGAGGGACTCATCAAACTGGGCAAGTTGTGTGCAAAGGAAAAATGTTTTTGTATTTTATATTGTTTATTGAAAAGAAATTTGATACAGTATAAGTAATCACTACCTCCCAGGCTTGTGTCAGGTTTACCACGCTAGCTAATCACTTGTGAATGATTAACTGTAATAAATATGTCCTGACAGCCCGGTAGTTGAATGATAAGGTTTAATATACAAACAAGGATAGGTATTTCAACAAAATACAAAATACAAATCACAATACGTAGCACAGCCTCCCCGGCAGCGGCGCCAAAATTAGATTCCTCCCGAACTACCTTCTTTTATTTCTCCGTCACACGAGCCAACCGCTTGTGTACGGTCAACCGTAACAGATGATAAAAGGGCGACAGCCCGGGAGAGAATGCAAGTTTACCAAGGATTAAAATATCCTTGGATCGTTTATGTCCTGGTGAGGCGTGACGTTCTGGTACAATGACTTGTGAATTGTTGAAAATAATATTAGTATAGGAAAACAGGAATCTGATTGACTAACACTAGAAATGTGAATATTAATAGCTCTGTCACAGCTACGTCATTAAAACGTACAATCAGAAACCTAAAAACGTGAAAGTTATATAAACGTACGTTTAACCTAAATTAAACGTAAACGTATAAAAACAAATCGAATATAACTATAGTAGGGATTTGCATGTCTTAGCGACTTAAATGCAAATTAAATAAAATTAAAATATTTAACTATAATTTACAAATTTATATAAAAGTTAAGAAAATCTAAAGAAAACTAAAACATATACATGTATGTGTAATAATTACATAAACGTAACAAAATAAAACAGGAAAGAGATAATAATTGATTATACTTAAGAAATTAAAACATATCAAACTTTTGAAGTCATTTTTATTCTATATTTACAATTGTTTAACGATTAAAATCTAAAAACTTACGTTTACTGAATTTTATGTAAACGTACAAAATAAAAACGTGAATTCAGTCCAATACAACTCTCACAAATGTAAAAATTATATTTTTAGAATTCTAAAAAGATAAGAAAATTATTAGAAAATTAAAATAAATTTTTACACTATTAAATTAATTAATATAAATTAAAAATGAATTAAATGTATTTAATAATGAATTAAATAATAAGAAAATCTAAAATTAACTTAAATAAATAAAATAAAGAATCTGAAAAATCTAAATTATCATAAAATAATTTAAGAAACTGAAAATGTATTTTTTACACAATTATTCTATTTATTATTAATTATTTACTATTATTAAGTATTAAAATCTATTATTATTTATTAAAAATATTAAATGAATAAAGAAAAATCTGAAACTTTTTACAAAATTCTAAAAGAAATAAAAGAAGCTAGGAAAAATATAAAAACTACATGTACTTAATGAAAATAAGCTAATAAGCAAATAAGCTTCTAAGGAAAAGCTATCACTTAGCTTTAAAATGATTCTTTTTGGCTTTTCTATTTCTGAAACTAACTAAATACTAATATTATACATATTTGATGAAAATGAAACTGTACCAAACTAGAAATAAGCAAATTATGAGCTTATGAGTCCAACAGTTAAGCTTTTGGCTTGACTGTTGGAACTCAAGCTTAAAATAAGCTTGAAATAAGCTATAAACAGGAAACAAGAGGCAAAATAAGATATATACAAGTCCAACGGGTCATTATAAACAAGGAAATTGGACTATGATAGTGTGAGCTTATGGTTTAGACAGTTAAGCTTTTGGCTTAACTTGGATGGAATTGAGGCCTCTAAAGCCTGTAATAAGCTCCACACTGAAAAGTAAATGAAAAATAATATGTATATAAGTTATATGAACAAGCATGCACAAGCATGTACACTGACAATCACTCATAAGCTTGTAATAAGCTCATAAGCTTTTACAGTATACACACGTCCAAACACCCCTTGCAACTATTTGAAATGGCCAATTAAGCTGAGAATACAAGCTTGATAGGCCAAAATAAGACTTGAAGTAGCAAGATGGGCTGGTTGGCTTTCCAAAAAGCCAAAACTCAACCTATGAAGATCACAGATGAGCTTTTGTTAAGCTTATGAAGTAGGCATCATTTCACTGTTTTGACTCAGTGAATGCTGAGTAAAATGGGACAAACAAAAAAAAGCTGCTTGCAGCCCTATTTAATAGGCTGCAAGGTAGGATTTAAGCACAGGATCATTAAGTTGGGTGGATGAGCTTCACAAAAAGCTAAACCACTCAAGCTTATGATCATAAATGAGCTTATAAGAGCTGAAGGTAATGGTGCAAGTTCAATAAATTGAATTGTTGGGAATGGGCAAACTACAAGCTCCTAAAGGACTTATCAAATAAGCTCATGAGAGCTCAACCAACACTGAGACATTGAGTATGAATAGATAGCCTCACAAGAAGCCAGAATTCACAAGCTCAAGCTTAGTGGGGAACTTTCCATAGGCTTGGGAAAACAACTCCACTTCCACTGTTTGCTTCAGTGGAAAGAGTTTGGTGGGACAAAAAAGGTTGGAATGATTAAGCTACCTAAATAAGCAAATAAGGGACAAATAAGCATAAACATTACAACTAGACCACAAAGGCTACACAAATAAGCCAAATTCACAAGCTAGGGCCAACTTCACAAGCTTTTGCAAGCTTGTGAACTTGACACCTAAACCTGTGCACAGGGCATGGTTACAGACAAGGTGTACAAAAGAAACAAGGAAATAAGCAGTTTAAAAGCTGATTAAAAGTAAGATATTATTTTTCTAATTAAGGAGAGCAGCTATATTTAAATATCCTAGAAGGTTATAAGCTAAATCTCAATAATGAGCACACAATAAAATTCTAGATTTTATTCAAAAACAGGTATTGACAAATTTGACTTTCTGAGTTTATGATCAAAGTTGACTTTGATCAACTTTGATCTGAATTTAACAACTAAATAAGACATATTAAGCTAAGAGAACATGAAATAAACAAGTATAAACAACTTAAAAACAGATTTGGTGAGTATGGCATTGAAAATCATCACAGTGTTCAAATGAGGATCAAAGAAGTGAATTTTTGACTTTTGCTTGTATACATAATAGACTTATGGTTTGTCTGACCCTAAGGAACTCTATGTATCAAATATAATCCAAGAATAACAACTTAGGCTTATCTAATCACCATGGAATCAGCAGTGCCAAACACATCTTAAATAGAACTAAATTTAGCTATTCAATCCATATCATTGTATAAACTGATTTTATCAAATCCAGAGGTTTTCATTGGTTAAATTAGAACTTTTTCAGTATACATAAGTAGTCACACAAAGGTATACCTAGGATTCTCAAAGATTGAGCTTATGACAGCTGAAATGGAATTTCAAGCCAAATCAAATTCCAAAACATAACAAACTTATATTAAGCTATAATATCATTAACTAACAACAATTAAACACAGAAAAGAAGAAATTAAGACATATAGATAACTTAAGCCATAAAAAGCAAAAATTGTAAAAAGTGGACTTACAAGGTGAATGAACTGAGACTTTGGAACCAAGGATCAAAACCATAACCTATTGTCCTCCATAGGACTCTAATACCATGGCAGTCCAGTATGAACCATGCTCCAAGCTAAGATCACCAAGAACATTGATTTTTGATTTTCCATTGTATTTTTCTCTATTTTTTATGATTTTTGGTTTTAAAGACTACAACTGATTAAAGGTTTCTAAAAGCTTAAACAAGCTTTGTCAGGAGCTTATGTGACCTATAGAATCCATATCATCAACAATAATCAACAGAAAAGTAAATGACAAGAAATTAAAGAAATTATGAAAACATGAATTATAAAAGTAACTTGTATTAAACTGAAAACAGAATTCCATTACACTATTTTGAGTTTCATTACACTAATTAAAGCTTTTAAATGACAGTAATTAAAAGGAAAGCAATAAAGATTACACTATGATTAAGCTATTCTAAGTGACAATGGCTTAATGCCAAGGTAGTATTCCCAGCTTTTTTCTCTTCTTTTTATACACCTTCTAAGTTCCCACTAGTACTCTGAGCATATCCCACTTCAATCTTGACCCTTGAATTGTCCAATTGATCTCCACCATTTAAATGAGTTTTGGCGCCAAAGTCTTCATGAGCAGGTACAAGCAGGTTTTAGTCAATTAAAGCTTTTTGGGTGTTAGTGGAGGTGGAGGGGACAAGGTAAGGTGAGGGAGGTGAGAAAAAGTGGAAAACCATGACTGGTTTTTGGAATTACAGTGTTTGTGTGGGTGATGAACAGTGCTGGCGGTATATCTGCCTGTTTGACTTTTGTTGACCGGGGTTTTAATAATACAAAGGGGGGGGGGGTCACAATTGGGTATGACAGGGGCCAGAATGTATTGTGAACTGGCTCAAGGGTCAAGCCAAAGGGTTTGGGCTTGGATATTGTTGGGCCGGATTGGATTTTGGATCCGTTTGGTTTATGTATACACAAGGACTAAAAATGCAAATCTACCAAACTTAGAGGACTGAAAATGAACTTTTTCCAAACTTATCACAAGGACCAAACTTGACAAACATTGATAGTACAAGGACCCTTTTTGCATAAAATTCCATTTTAAAATGTCCAAGGACTATTTTTGCAATTTTTCAAAGTTTAAGGACCTTTTCCGCCATTTGACCAAAGAATCATTCAAGGACCATTTTTAACAACTTAGAATATTTCAGGGACCTTGAATGACAAAACTTCACATTTTTGAATTACAGGGACTAGATTTGACAACTTTTAAAAGTTGGGGGACTAAAACTGCCAATTTTGCAAACTTGAGACATTTTTCATCTGATTTTGATATTTTTGCATTTAAAACACATAAAACACTGATTTGTGATATTTTGATCATTTTGATGTGTTTCTGAGTGTTTTCAGATGATTTTGTAGTCTAGACAGTACAAAAATGATGAGTATTTAGACACTCATCACTCATCAAGGCAACGAACAAGTTAAAAATAATAAAATTGATTTATTTGTTCAACAATATGAACAATTTTCAATATCGGATGAGGAAACTATAGATCATTCATTTGCTAACTTTAATACTATTATTACATCTTTACAAGCACTTGATGAATCTTTCTCTAGCCGTAACCATGTTAGGAGATATCTAAGGGCACTTCCATCGAAGTGGAGATCTAAGGTGACGGCGATCGAAGAGTCAAAAGATTTGACAACTCTCACCCTCGATGAACTCATAGGCAATCTAAAAGTCTACGAGCTTGTTCTTGCTAAAGATTCCGAAGCCTTTAAGGTAAAAGAGAAACATAAATCTCTTGCCTTAAAAGCCAAAAAGGCTTCAAGTGATGAAGATAACTCTTCCTCGGGTAGTGACGACGAGGAGTATGCTATGGCGGTAAGGGACTTTAAAAAGTTCTTTAGAAGAAAGGGAAGATACGTCAAACAACCGTATGACGATAAGAAAGGTTTTCGGAAAAGAAAAGAGGACGAGAAGCCAAAGGATGATCGTACTTGCTTTAAGTGTCCCAAACGGGATGATCAAAAGGCATTCGTGAGCGGCACGTGGGGAATGAGCGACGAGGAGGACGAAGAAATTTGTCTCATGGCAAATGACCAGGTATGTCACGAATACTATAGTAGTTCATCACTTGATGACGACTCATTGCATAATGAATATGATAAACTATGCAATATTAGCTTAAAACTAATTAACAAAAACAAGCTTTTAAAGAGTCAAAACCAACGTTTAGATAAAGAAGTCATAGAATTAAAAGCAAAACTAAAACGTTTGGAAAAGGGTAAAATAGCAAGTGGTGAATGTGAACTTTGTGTTCAACTTCAAACACTAGTTGATCATTTAGATTCTAAAATTGCTAGAATGAGTACAAACACCTTAGATACAATACTCGATGGTGTTAAAACCGGCAACAACCAAAAGGGTCTAGGTATACAACAACTTGATCCATCAACTAGTAAAAGTAAAGAAACAAAATTTGTTAAAGAATTAGAAAAACCAGCCACTGTTGTGGCGGATCCCACAGATCCCCTAAAAAGGGAACCGGCTAGTGTACAAACTGGGATCCGTGGATCTGCTGTGACAACTAGTGGAAATAACATAGCCTCATCATCTAGAACCGAGTTCGTTATCGTAAATAGGAAGAAACCAACTCATGTCACCACTAGACATCCACCTCCAAAATATAATCCCACTTTTGCAAGAAACAAAGCACCATCTTTTCAAAAACATAATGCATCTAGGAGACCTAATAACGTTTATCCAAGAAGTAACCATCAAATGGGATGGAACCCTAATATGCACAACGGTTTCTCTTTTCAAAACTTTGCTCCATGGAATGCATACTCATCTTATCCATACATGTCTAACATGAATGGAATGTTTAACACTAATGGACCCATGAACAAATGGGGACCAAACTTTTGAGTTTATTATTGTTTTAGGTGTGCTTAAAGGTCGACCTAGACCCCGATGAATGGGTCAAGGATAGCGGGTGCACGAGGCACATGACCGGCAATAGGGATCTATTCTCCACATATGAATCCGTAAATGGAGGTAATGTGGTGTTTGGAAATAGCAAAAGTAGAATCATCGGTAAAGGTACGGTTTCTAACAAATCTCTAACCATTAACGATGTGTGTCACGTAGAAAACCTAAACTTTAACCTCTTAAGTATAGGACAAATATGTGATAAAAAGTGCAATGTACTTTTTACCGAAACCGGTAGTAAGATACTTAAAAATGGCATAACCATAGGAAGAGGAATTAGGAAACATGGAGTCTATGTCATAAAAATCGGTAATGAACCTAATGATAAACTATGTCTTACCTCTATGGATGATACTTCGACCTTATAGCATCGAAGATTGGGTCACGCCAACATGCGACTTCTCCAATCGCTATCATCCAAAGATCTAGTAAGAGATCTACCTAAGTTAAAATATGAACATCATTTTTGTGATGCTTGTAATATTGGTAAACAAGCTCATTCGAGTCATAAAGCTAAAAACATGGTGTCCACAACTAGGTGTCTAGAATTACTACATATGGATTTATTTGGTCCATCCACTATCCAAAGTTATGGAGGCAACTACTATACTTTGGTAATAGTGGATGACTACTCTAGGTATACTTGGACAAAATTTTTAAAGAACAAAACGGAAACCTTTAACTATTTTGAAATATTAAGCAAAAAGATCCAAAGACAACTAGGAAGACCCATAGTGTCTATTAGGACGGATCATGGTAGGGAATTCGATAATGAAGTGCAATTCGGAGCTTTTTGTGACGCTAATGGTGTTACTCACAACTTCTCGGCTCCACGCAGTCCACAATCGAATGGGGTAGTAGAAAGAAAGAATAGAACTCTGCAAGAAATGAGTCGAACCATGCTTAATGAACAATCCATACCTCAAAAGTTTTGGTGTAATGCCGTTGATACTTCAACGTATATACTCAATCGAGTCTTGATTAGACCAATCTTAGGAAAAACTCCATATGAGTTATTTCGAGGCAAAAAGCCTATGTTAAATCACCTTAGAGTCTTTGGTAGTAAATGTTTTATTCTTAACACTAAAGATTACCTTACAAAATTTGATCCTAAATCAACCGAAGGTATCTTTTTAGGTTATTCGCCAAATAGCAAGGCTTACATCATATTAAACAAAGAATCAATGAAGGTAGAAGAGTCATTAAATATAAAATTTGATGAAAGTCCACCTCTTGTCGATGACGAGATTATAGAAAGTGAAGCCATAGTAATAAAGAAAAAGATAAGTGAAGAAGAAGAACCTCTAAGTGATAAAATAGTAAACATTAAGGAGTCCAAAGATCACCCCGTAGATAAAGTCATAGGAAAACTAAACGAACGAACATTAAGGTCTCAAGTTCAAAACCAAAGTAGCTTGTTTTGTTTCGTCTCAACCTTAGAACCTAAGAATACACAAGAAGCCATAAAAGATGAAAGTTGGGTAATGGCTATGCAAGAAGAACTAAATCAATTTGTCTCTAATGATGTTTGGACACTTGTCCCTCCACCTAGTAATCAAACCATAATAGGAACCAAATGGGTTTATAAAAACAAATTAGATGCAAACGGAATAGTGTCTAGGAACAAGGCTAGACTCGTTGCTCAAGGGTATAACCAACAAGAGGGAATAGACTTTGATGAGACCTATGCCCCCGTGGCTAGATTAGAGTCTATAAGAATACTTCTTGCGTATGCTTGTGCTAATGATCTAAAGCTTTATCAAATGGATGTCAAAAGCGCTTTTCTAAATGGTGTCATAAATGAAGAAGTATATGTAGCTCAACCTCCGGGCTTCATTGATTTTGAAAAACCCAAACATGTGTATAAATTAAAGAAAGCCCTTTACGGTCTTAAACAAGCTCCAAAAGCTTGGTATGATAGACTCAAGTCATTTCTAGTTAAACACAACTACACTATGGGGTTAGTTGACAACACACTTTTTACTAAGAAAAGAGAGTCACATATAATCATAGTACAAATATATGTAGATGATATTATATTCGGATCCACTTGTCAAGACATGTGTGATGATTTCTCTAAAATCATGCATGACGAGTTCGAGATGAGTATGATGGGAGAACTTAGTTTCTTTCTTGGTCTACAAATAAAACAAGTAGAAGATGGTATCTTCTTTAATCAATCTAAATACATCAAGGAGATGTTAAAGAAATTCGGTCTAGAAGAGTCAAAACCATTTAGGACTCCAATGTCATCCGACACCAAACTCACAAAAGACGAGGACGGAGAATCCGTTGATAATACTAAATATCGTGGCATGATAGGTAGCCTTCTCTACCTCACGGCAAGTAGGCCGGATATCATGTTTAGTGTTTGCTTATGCGCTAGGTTTCAAGAAGACCTTAAAATATCACACCTAGAAGCCGTAAAAAGAATATTTAGATATATTAAGGGTACAACACAATTAGGATTATGGTATCCTAAGGGCACGGGAGTAGAAACAATTGTATATGCAGATTCTGACCATGCAGGTGATTACATTGATAGAAAAAGTACAAGTGGGGTATGTACTTTTATGGGATGTTGTTTAACATCATGGTTTTCTAAGAAACAAACGGCACTTGCAATATCAACAACCGAAGCCGAGTACGTCTCCGCCGGCAAAGCATGCCAACAAGCACTATGGATGAAACAAGCGTTAGTAGACTACGACATCCATCTAAGCGACATACCCTTCCTATGTGACAACAAAGGTGCAATCGACTTAAGCAAGAATCCGGTATTACACTCTCACACAAAGCATATAGAGATTCGTCATCACTTCCTAAGAGACAATGTTCAAAAGGGGAACATCTCTATTGAGAAGGTTGCATCCGAAGACAACATAGCCGACGTCCTCACCAAACCGTTGAAGCGGGAACAATTCAACCTACTTCGTCTTGGTCTTGGCCTAATGGAACAAACGTCATAACTTAATTGACTCTACAAGGTATGTAAACACTAGCCTTCTTCTTTCTGAGTCTAGGATTTCTATTTCACGCACAACTCACAAACAATACGGGAATTTTCAAAACCCAAGATAAGTCATCCATTTATAATTTGTTTTTCTTCTTTCACATAACTACATACACATTTTTAAAGAAAATCTCCTTTCAAAATGTTTTCTAAAAAGAATGATACCTTCCCGTATCAATTTCACAAAAGCAATTTCTCACGTCTAGGACAAATCATTTTTTTCATTATTAATACAAAGTAAAAACCCGTTTTCATTGCATCTCATGTCTTTTGAATGCTAAAGGGAACATATAACTAATATGTGTTTTCGGGTACATTCATTTAAGCAAAAATGAATTAGGAGCATTGATAACACAATATTACGTACTTATGTACCAAATGTTTGTTTTCGGGTTATCTCAATTAGGATTTATTTTTTTTCTAGTTATTTTCCTTTCCTTTTTAGAGGTCGAGAAAACCGCAACTCCAAATAGTTTGCATATAGGCACACAATAGGCAAAAATGTTTCCAAAAAGAAAATTTTGTGCTGCCTGAATCACCAGACCCACGGATCCCAGCCTTCATGCTGGACGGATCCCTCAAGGGAAGGATCCGAAGGATCCGTGTAAACAGAAGCTGTTTTCAACTTCTATTTTTGTCATTTTGGATGAAAAATCCACATTTGCTTCATTTTTGGGAGTATGCTCTTTAATGCTTGTGTTCTCATGATCACATGCCTTGAATTCATATCTAATCATTAGATTTTAATCCACATTTTGGGTCAAGCATTCATTACAATGTGTTGTTTTTCTATATATATAACTCCCAAAATGCTTGCATACTCCATCTCCTTCTCACAAACACACTTCATCATGTCATCCAAAAACCCTTTAGGAGAATCATCTAGTAAAAAAAATCATGATATCCAAACCTTTGTACTTACACCATCCAAAATACCACAATCAAATGCTAGGATATCCGCACAGATTAGTATCCGATCTTGTTGTTTAGCAAAACCAACCTCAAATGATTCATCCTCAACAAATAAATCACCACAAGATGCTTCCATTATAGCACCACCCTCATCACCAACAAGTACACCAACTTCATCACCACCTAAAATAACTCTTTTGGAACTCCTTAGGACTCCAACAAGATCTACCCAACCTAAAGAAAAAGAAATAGTCTTTTCAACACCCCCCTCATCACCAAATACTATTTTTCAAGATCTTGAAACATCACCACCTCTAGCTCCCATCACATTACAAGAACATCTAGGTTCTTTTCCACCACCACTTACAAACATTCCGGATTTTGATTCATATTTTCCTATTTTTCCACCACAACTTCCGCATAACTCAAATCAAAACAACCCGGAAAACTTCCGCACTCATTACCCACATCATTTACATTGTGAACATTGCCAATCCACTAGGGAAATTGCAATAGAAGTTAGGGAAGAAATGCGTTTCATACTCAACCTCATCCTTGATCGCATCAATACCATTACTCATCAAAACCTCCATCCATAACCTTATGCAAGCATGGAAGGAATCTCTACTACTATTTTTCACTTTTAGTATTATAATTTTTTTTGTCATTTTCAAGAACAAGTCTTGTTCTTATTTTTACATGCTTGTAAGTGGCTTAACTACCACTACAATTTGTCATTTTATTACAAGGCCTTGTTTACATACCTTGGCTCCCTATCTTGATTCTCGACAACCACAAGATCATTTAAGCATGTTACCAACTCTTTTTTTGTAGGTTTTTTTTTTCTTTTCTCTTCTCTTGACGCCCCAAACTAGGGGGAGCTACCGTCAAGGGGGAGTAAGAAATACGTAGACTACTTTTTCCTCCAAGGGTAAAATTTTTGTTTCGACAAAAAGGGGGAGAAGAAGTAAAACTTAGGAGCTTTCAAAACTTACATCTATTCTTAAGTTTTACTCATCATAACATTATATTTTGTCATCAACAAAAAGGGGGAGATTGTTAATACAAATAAACCGTAAAAACGTTTATTAATATTTTGCGATCTCTTTGTGTTTTGTTGATAACATATATAATGTTGTATTAAGTATAATTATAAGGAAACATGTTATTTTTGTAAAGCATTTACATATAATCTTTTAAATACAAAAATGTAGTAATCAAAGCATTTGTTGTAATAGTTAATTAGGATGGGTAAAAATCACAACCCATGGATCTTAACCCATACCCAAAGAGACTTGATACAATGTATACTTAGATACATTGAATCTAGATATAACCCATGGACCAACCCATGACCCATAACCAAAAAACCCATGGGCAAAGAGGAGCGTTCCACGGATCCCTAGCTTTGTGCTAGCCGGATCCCAAGTGGAAGGGATCCGTGGGATCCGTGGGAACAGTGAGGAAATTTGCCTATAAATAGAGAGCCATTTCTTCATTCTAACTAACCCCTCTTCTTACTAAATCTCATATACACTCTCATTCTCTTCTAACATATAGATCACTTGATCTAGAGAGTTGTTCTTCTTTCTTTCTATTTGTGATCCTCATATAGGTCCTTCTCTAAGGCGAGATCACGAGCATTCTACAAGTCATCCAAGCAAGGGGTCCTTGATTGATTTGTCACTCCGCAAGATTTCTGTAGCGAAGATCTTGTATTTGATATTTCACATATTAGTTGTGTAATAGTTGTGTTGGTTTGGTCCACCGTGCTACGAACTCGGTATCTAGCTTTGTACCGGATAAAGTGTAAGCAACATTGTGAAGGCTTCTCCGCCAAGTGAAGGAGTTTGTTGACATAGTGCTTGAACTCTCGAGTAGGTGACTCGGGGAGTGGAGTAGGGCAAGGAAGGTGTCCTTGTAGCCGAACCACTATAAATCGGTTGTGTCATTTCTATCCCTTATCTTTATTTATTTGCTTGCACTATCATTAGATCTATACGTTCTCAACATCCATACGATTTCACATAATATCGGATCTAAAGTTTTTGAAATCAACTTAAAATCGGCAAAACTATTCAACCCCCCCTTCTAGTTTTCCACATGGTCCTCTGCCAACATTTACGGATTCATCTATACTCGCGCATAGTGAAGTCATAGCAAACATTTGATTATAAGCCCGAATGTTTTCTAGAAAATGGTTGATAGAGAACATATCACATATAATTTCAGGGTACTCCCTTATTGTCAACACTTTCACCCTCTTTTCCAGACAACAACGATTGTATATAGTACCCCGAGACAGTGTTGAATAACTTAATTTTTCCTCGTCCCAAAATACAGCCTCACAATGACGACATGATCTGTTGCAAGGGCCAAACTATATATATTCTGCCGGCGGGCCTGTTGAATAACAAAGCTATTATAGGAATCACGTCCATTAGAAAGTATAAAAAACAGTTGCCACAAAAAAAATTGCTGCAAGCAAATGCATACCCGTTGTAGCCGAACCACAGATGCTAGCGTACATATACGACATAAGTGCATCAGGAACACTATTCGTTGTACGACGACGTTTTGTGGGGCGACGTGTTAGACCTGCACCAACTTGCGCCCCAACATGTTGTGACGTTTCTGCTTCAGCAAAACACATAGTACTTGACTGGAAATCAAGATTAAGAGGTACTTGAACGGTCGCTGGTGGAACATTAGATGTGGCTGTCGATCGAAAGTCCAGATTTACAGGTAATCAAACATGAACTGCAAGACCCCACATTAAAAACAAAATTTGGTGTTAACATGCTGAAGTGTATGACCAAACAATTACAGCAAATGACTTTAAAAGATTGCAAGTAAACTTGTTGAAGCATCTGAAAATGGTCCAACATCAAGAACCACACATGGCCGGTGCAACATAGAGACACCATCCATACTAAAATCTACCAAGCTTTCAGGTGACAATCGAACGTTGGTAGAAGGACCAACAACGTTTTCACCAATAGAGACAACATTACGGAAAGCAATAGAAGCGTGTTCAACCAAAGGGACTGCAACACGCATAGAAACATGCACACTCATAGGTTAATATCCATCACAATGTCAAACGAACAATCAAAAGTTGTAATTCATAAAAAAAGCCATGTTCAAAACCTACTGATTGTCCGGCGGTTGAAGGGCATGTCCTTTTATTGGAAGCCTCACGACCTTCCAGCGCACCGTCACCATTGTCACCAACTTTCCTTTTCAACGTACATTCAGCTCTAGCCATGTCAGGTAAAGCATCCGTACCGTCAACCCTACTTTGTAAATCAAACATCCACCCAAACTCACAAAGACTATCTAACGACCCACCACCTTCACTACCAACATCACGTCCAAAAATACCATGATCACTGACACTACATCCATCAACATCTTGCTCAACTGGCGCATCAGGAACAATATCCATTGTACAGAGTCGTTTTGTGGGACGATGTGTTACACCTGCATCAACTTGGCACACACCATGCTCTAACGTCACTGCTTCAGGAAAAGAAATAACCCTTGACTGGACATCAAAATTAACAGGTAGTTAAGCATTCGCTGGTGCCACATAAGATATGGCTCTCGATTGGAAATCCAAATTTATGGGTAATCCAGAATGAACTGCAACACCCCACGTAAGAAAAAAGGTTGTTAACATGCTAACATGTAGAACAAAACAATTAGACCAAATTAACTTAAAAGACTGCCACTAAACCTGTTGAATCATTCAAAAATTGCCCAACATCAGGAACCACAATCGGGTACTGCAACAGAGACACACTAATGTTTTCACCAACAGAGCCATCATTCCCAAAGGAAACAGAAGAGTGTTCATCTAAAGAGCTAGCAGCACGCGCAGTAACGCGCATAGGTGTGGATCCTGTTATCAAAGTAGTAAATAATTCATCACAATTGTCAAGCAAACAATGAAAACCTCTATTTCAGAAAAACAAAAAGATACGATCAAAACCTGTTGACTGCTCGGCATTTGAATGGCAAGCCCCTTTATTGGAAGCCTGACGCTCCTCCAACGCACCATCACGACTGTTTCGATGACTATCTAACGACGCACCACCCTGACCAACAACATCGTGTACACTACATCCTACAACACCTTCCTCAACTGTAACCAAACCAGGCGAATCCAACACACAACCACGTAGGCTCACAACATGCTCACTGGGTTCTAAATTTCAAGGACAATTATCAACAACGTCCACCCTCTTGCATGCCCTACTCTTAACTCTTATACTAACAATCAAAGCATCTAAACAACAAAGCAACCTAAACACAACAACCCTTAACCAAACAGCTACAAAAGAATATCCGAACTAACGTGCATGCAAACACATAACAAACAATAATAGATACTATAGCTCATAAACAACACGAAACACCTACTAACCTACACACACTGATATTACAAACTACAACAAACATGCAAAAGAAAAACACAAAGACAAAATTCTAACATGCATCAAGGAACAAATGATCCAACAAACGGCGTACCTACCAAAAATTCTGGAGAAGACACGTAGCTTCACAACAAAGAAAACGAAGCAACATATATACCGCTAAAAAAAGGCCCAACAAAAGTACATCAATCTGCAGTTACGGGCCAAAGTTAGTGGGCCTGGCTAAGCCCTAAACTACAAAAAAACCCACCGGATTAAAAAAGGTTTAAAATGGTAGCGTCTGATAAAAAATATTAAAAAACGTTTAAAATAATGCCACCGACGTAGCGGTTTAATATAGATATATAATTTTATTTTGGTATATAAATGTTATGCACTTGAGCACTTCATTAGCTAAAAGCATTATCTTAAATTACAACAGAACTCACCATAAAAGAGTATCTGACATGGCTGAATTGAAAAGCGAAACAATTGGAAAGAATTATTTAATCGAACTGAAATAAACGATTCAAAGTGAAACCAGTGGTTCGGTTTTAGGAAAAACAAAATTTGATATTTTTTGTTTACTTTCTGTTTTATACGAACAACCAAATTGTGCCATCTAATTAGCTATAATTTTTGTTGGGCAATGATAAATGCCCAAAGTCACTGACATGATTTGAACATAAATTATACTATGACAACCAGCTGATTAAATATCAGCTGATCACAAGAATAGTGAGTTACATCCTCAGCGAGCTACGCTAGTTAAGTTCAAGTTCCGGACATCATCAAGGAAGTCAAAGACAACTTGAAGACATACTCACTGGCTGAGTGGGATATCAGCTAGAATGTATAAGGAACTTATGTGGGTATATATCAAAGGATGACAATACTGTGATATATCGAAACACTTTTTGAAACATCCAATGGAGCATAGCTCTGATGTTCCCATATATACGAAGGCGGGAGTAATTTGAATAAAGCAAAGACACTGGATAAATAAACTATTCAAATTAAAGCCTGTCAAAGTCAGGTTGAAGAAGGGACAATGAACTGTTGCGAAACAGTTCAAAAGAGTTGAGACAAAGTACTACGAGTAGACGTACATTAAATGGTATTTGTACTTCTCCATTAGACTCATGCCACGTCTCAAGATACTCATAATCAAGACATCTTCATACCACTACATAAGAGAATGTTGGTCCGTAGTAAATGCCACTGCTTTTATTGTTCTTATTATATCTATCATTAGAAAAACATTTACTCTCTTGTCAAACTTCCAGGTAGAGTCGGTGATTAAATTAGACACTCTATATACGTTTTTCTGTAAACTTAACATATTAAGTTTACTTGTTCATAGAGGTTTCCACCCATTCTCATTCAACCAGTGTTATCCACAACACTTTGTAATTCTTTGATTATTAATTAATAATGATTTACACGTTTGAAAAGTTAAGTCATTGTTTTCTTTTAATTATATATGTAATTCAACCGTTAGCTCAAATTGAATTTCTAGTGCAATAAGTTCTCCAGTATTCACTCTCAAGTTAGAAAAATTTATATTCCTACAATGGCCTATCGAAGAGTAACAATGATGATACTTTGCTTCATTTTATTAATATTATGCCTGATGCAAATGCATAACAACTAAGGTGATGAAGGTGTCATGTTTAAAATTTAAAGAGGTCCATACGGAGAAGAAAAATGATTGGATGAGCAAGTTCAACATATGTTGTTGGAAAGCTCGAGTTTGGATTTTCGGATATGACCAATTATATTTGCGTTGCAAAATAATTTACTTGAGTATCTCGGATGAAAAAATTAAGTTGTCAATCCTACTATAAATCTTGGAAAGCGATCATGGAAAAGAAAATGGGAAATTACATCATCAACACAAGTGTAGGTTATGATCCGATGTACATTCTTGTTGTTTCAGAAAACGACACAAGAAAAGATGAAATCAAGAAATCATATAAGCACATAATACACTTACGTTACACACATGAAAAACTCAACAAGAAGTTATTTAGTATATTACATGTTTTAAACATTATTCAACTTATATGACTTATCTAAGCATTTAAAATAACTTTTTCGACACAACTAGATGTTATCCCAAACACTCCTTCAAATAGCACATTGTTTAGTAAAAGATTACTAAATTGACAAACAAGAGAATAAATAGCAATATGAGGAAACCACATATGTTACTCAAACAAACAAGCACAAAACTATTAGAGATAAGCAAATGATCAAGTAATGCAAGGTAAGACAATTAATCATTTAGCATAGCATACGAAAGTTCTTTTCATTGCTTTGCGTTAAATATAAACATGTATGCCAAGCTTGATTAGTTTCCTTTATATTTATGAATATGACCAAAAACTTAGTTTCAAAAGAAGTTATTCAAAGAGGAAAACATCCGTCTCCAATTAGACCAAAAGTTTGTGCAAAAGTTATGACCGAAAAATGACTTTCTATTATAAATCAATGATTTTGTAAATTTTTTTGAATCTGTTTATGAAATCATTTTTATAAGAAAGTAGAGTCAAATAACTTTCAAACAATATTTGGCACGACTTCTATGGACTTACGGTTAATTAGTTATGAATTTTTGAAATTTAACCAAAGCTGTCCTCTGCACAGACAGATCCGCCGGATCACTTCCAAAAGGGATCTGGCCTTTGATAACAAAGGGATCCATGGATCTGACAGATATTTAAAAAAATATGTATTTTGACCCGACGAAAAGGTTTAACCTTTGTATACTTTTTAGTGAAGTTATATTACCCATTTTAATCATTGTTCAAGCTTGAGTAACAAGATATCTAACAAAAAAACTTCAAAGAAAAAAAATTAACAACACACTTTTCATATTATGCTTGACTTCACCAAAAATTTGATACAAGGACCTTACTCGTTTTAAAAACTATTTGTTTAAAAAACTAGAGCCAACCCACTCTGATACCAATTGTGGAATACATAGAGGAGGGGGGGGGGGGGTGAATACGTTTCCGTTTAAACTTAAAAATTTTGTATCAAATATAGTATAAACCATTGCATTTGCTAATCTCGATGCGAGGATGCATTTAATGCATTACGGCATGTAAGGCCAACCCCTTAATATCACATATGATTCCGCAAGATTAATGATTTATTATGAATCAAGTTTCACCATCATTAGTCCGGTTTGTTTTACTTGATCAAGCGTGTCATAATATATAAAGTGTTAAATATAGTTTATGACTATATTAATACTTAAAAGACCAATTATACATCACAATCATAAACATCAACCACATAGACAATCAAGAATAGAAAGCAAAAATAAAAGTAAAGCGATAAGTAAAAGGATACACAAACCAACACGGGGATTTATAGTGGTTCGGTCACGAAGCTCCTCTTCGCCCTACACCACTCCCCGAGAACCTAACTCGAGAGTTACTTCACTAGATCAACAAACTCCATTCTCGGCGGAGAAAACCTTACACAACGTTGCTTATACTTTATCCGGTACAAAGCTAAATACCGAGTCCTTCACACAAGGTGAACCAAACCTTATCACTACGTCGCATACACTTTATCTGGTACAAGGCTAGATATCGGGTCCTTCACACAAGGTGGAACTAAACCTTATCACTACGTCGCCTACACTTTATCCGGTACAAGGCTAGATACCGGGTTTCATTACAAAGGAGGAACTACTACCCGACCAACACGATACATCTATGACACCCATTATGTTTTGTGGACCAACATAAAAAACCTTGTGTTTTATGGCACAAACACATAAACCATCTAATCCAGTTAAAGGTACAAGAAGATGATACAAGACAAGATCCAAGACAATGTGTCTAATAGATATGAAATCCTAAACCAAACATCAAGAACACAAAGCATGATGTAGTTAGTCTTCAATGAATGAAGATGACAGTTTCCCAAGCTTGTTGTAGAAGATCTTCATGTGCTTGTATCCTTGTGATGGAGGATCACTTCAGTAGGTAAGGATGCAAGATCTCTAGGCTTGCTTTGGAGGATCACTTCGGGAGTATGCTTAAAACAAATGAAAGTTAGAAGCATTATGATCATATGAGATGAGGGCGTTTTACATGTTTCCTACTGATCTAAATATGTTAGAAATGGTGTAGAGAAAGTGTGTGAAAAGCTGCAAGAAACAAAGAAGAATGGTTTGCTATTTATAGACAAAACAATGTTTCTGCCCAAGGATCCCTTCTGAAAGGGATCCGCCTGCCTAACCCCAAAGGGATCCGGTGAAACTGGCCATCTGGGTGAAATATGGATTTTAGGTTATGGAAACCGGGTCTTGGGTTATGGGTTATGAACCATGGGTCGTGGACTTTGGGTCATGGGTACCCAACAAGATATAATGTATCTAGACAATGGGTTATGGACTTTGGGTCATGGGTCATGGGTTTTACCCAACATGATTTCATGTATGATGTCATGCAATGGGTCATAGGTTATGGATCATGGGTCATGGGCATAAGTTATGGATCATGGTATTTACCCAACATATTTACTTTTGTTTATGTATTTTATAAAAATGATTTTAGTTTTATGTAAACTATTTAACTAAATATGTTGAATGGTTTGTTAGGGGTTTGATCATAACGCAACATAACAAACATGTGTTGTAGCATACAAGGACATGAGTCGTCAAGAGGTGTTGAAAGTATGTCGAGACAAAATAATATTACGAGTAACTTATACATTTTATGTTATGTATTACAAGTTACATGTTTGTCATCTACAAAACAAACAAGACTGTGTAGATTAAATATCGTAATATTTGCACTAAAAAACTCCAAATAACGAACCCAACATATCTTGAGAAAAACTTTGAAGGAGAATAAACGAAATTACTTAGCTGACTTAGCTAGGCTAAAGAAGAGGGGTGAAGGGTTTGGGACTAAGGGAGAAGAGAAATCATCCATAAAGTAAGGGTTGAAGAAGAAGAACAAATTGCAAATGAACTTTATTTCTCTGAACCCGAACATGATAGTTTTGTCACACTGTCCACAACTAAAGAAGATGCTGATGAATCAGATGAGTTCATCCATGCTGACTCAGGAAGTGAAGAAGAGTCGGTAAAACGTGATGACAATGACGAAGATGAAGAGATAAGAGATGATGATTCTGATGAATCAAAGGATGACGACTCTGGTGACAATGATGATGAAGATGATATACAACATTCAGGAGGATAAAACCGCACCCCTACACCTCCAAAACAACCAACACCTCGAACATCATCGGATTAGCAGTCAAAGACAAAGGCTCCTTCCAAAACCAAATTTACGATCAAGCTCCTCTCCCGACAAACCTCTAAAGTGTCTGAGAAAGAGAAACTGCAAGCTATTCAAGAACAACTTAGCTCTCTTCAATCCCAAGTGCAAATACAACAACAACAAATCAACACGCTCAAGGACTTCCCATTATCTGAAAAAATGAAAGAACTTATCAAACAAGTTCTACCTGCCGAAGCAAAGTAGTACTTCAGTGAGGTTCTCCCATCTGCTCTGCAAACGTATGTCAAGCATAAGCTTGAAGGAGTTTGTTAATACAAATAAGCCGTAAAAACGTTTATTTATATTTTACGATCTTCTAATGTTTTGTCGATAACAAACGTAAAATCATTTTAACGAAACAAATAAAATACGTAAATGGTTTGAGCCAATAGTTTTCTAACACACTTACGTTTTCACATAAAACACTAAAAACAAGTATAAGTGATTTTATGATTTAAATACATATGTACAACAACTAGTGTTTACATATTGGGCAAATATATACATAACTAGTATGTATTATAATGGGTAAAAACTACAACCCATGGAGCATATCCATAACCCATGGTATTGACCCATATCCATTTGACTAGATGCATTGCACCTATTAGATACATTATATCTAAGGAAATACCCATGGACCAACCCATAACCCATGACCCATGACCCATAACCAAAAAACCTATGGGCAAAAGGGAGCGTCCCACGGATCCCAGTTAATACACTGGACGGATCCCTCAACGGAGGGATTCGTGGGATCCGGGGAACAGTAACTAGTTTTCTTCTATAAATAGTGAGCCATTTCTTCCTTTTGGGTTGCCACTCCCACACATATTTTCCCCAAGTATTGTAACTCTCTAACCACTGATCCTAAGGGATCTTTCTATGTAGTTTGTCTCTTGTTTTTGTGTGATTCTCTAGGTTCCTCTTAAAGGCGAGATCACCACTTCTTGAAGTCGAGCAAGCTCAAGTCCATGAGTTGCCATGCTTCGTCATCATCAAGACTACTGAGGTTCTCTTGTTGATACTTCTTTCTTCCTCCATAGAAGTGTTGTGTCGAAGGCATTAGTGAAGGATGCCGAAAGGGTCAAGACGAAAGCATTAGTGAAAGGTGCTTAACGTCCGTGTCAAAAGCATTAGTGAAGAATGCTAAAGGAGTCAAGACGAAGGCATTAGTGAAAGGTGCCAAGCGTTCGTGTCAAGGGCATTAGTGAAAGATGCCTAGGAGTCAAATCAAAAGGCATTAGTGAAGGATGCCAAGGTCGTATAATCGATGAGGTGCATCGTTATACAAATAGTGATAGTTTGTTTCTAAGGATGTTGATATCCTTGATGGTGTTGTAATAAGGAGTGGGTCTCCTTTGGGATTAGGTGTTGTGTAGTGTTGGGTAGTAGTTCCTCTATTGTAATGGAACTCGGTACTTAGCCTAGTACCGGATAAAGGGTAGGCAACGTTGTGGTAGGTGTGGTTCACCTTGGTGAAAGAACCCAGTGGTTAGCCAAGTACCAGAAAAAGAGTAGGCGACGTTGTGAAGGCTTCTCCGCCATAAGGAGTTGGAGTCGTGTAGTGATTACGAACTCTCGAGTAGGTGACTCGGGGAGTGGAGTAGGGCAAAGAAGGTGTCCTTGTAGCCGAACCACTATAAATACTCGTGTCGTGGTTATGTGCTTCTTACTC
The DNA here is from genome assembly GCA_019973895.1 of Chrysanthemum seticuspe. NCBI lineage: Eukaryota > Viridiplantae > Streptophyta > Magnoliopsida > Asterales > Asteraceae > Chrysanthemum > Chrysanthemum seticuspe. The sequence goes on along the minus strand of BPTQ01000005.1, from coordinate 199,407,519 downwards.
TTTATCTTTCATTACACTTTTATCTATCTATCTATCAAACGTCCAACATACACATCTAAATAGATTGACATAAGTCAATCTAAATATTTTAAAACGAAGTTCTAATTGGTAAAACTATTCAACCCCCCTTCTAGTTTTCCACAATTGGCATCAGAGCTTCGTTACCAAGTTTCTTAGAGTATGATGTACTTTAAAAACTTGATACGATCCGTGTATGTTTGAAAACTACAAAGAAGGATTTTTTTTGTCATGTTTTAAAAATCATTATAGTGTTTATTTTTGGACAATGATAGAAAGTTCTAATATTTTCCTTGTTAAGAATTCTTCATACTTGAATTTAGGCATACCAAAAAGATCATGAAGAAACTATCTAAATATTTCTTTTCGTAAAAAGAATGTTTAGCATTGTTTTCCTCACACATGAATCTGGAGATTCTAAGAAGATCACGATGCATTTTCTCTAAATATTTCTTTCCCTAAAAAGAATATTTAGCAAAGGTATGATCGTTAATAATTTACATTTTTTTTATTATTATTAAAGTCTTAGTTGTATGATTAATCTTTATTAGTAATCACTTAAGTAGCTATTTATATTAAAACCATCATCAAGAATAGTATTCTTCGATTGACTTATATAGACTACATTACTAATCTGTAATAATGATATCTCGGTTATTCGATAGCCTCAATCATTATTCATCACAAAAGGATTATTGACACTTCATCTATGTCAATGAATATCCATGTGAAATTTCTTATATTATGATAAAATGGGATTTTATTATAATCTTTGAAAAACCTCCCAAGAATTGTGACTAATTCATAAAAAGGGAATCACGTCAAATAGAATTAGTATTAAACCGTCAAAACCCCAAATCACAAGTTATAGAGCTTAAACATCAAACTCTAGGCATTTTAGAACTCCCAAAACAAAGTTATCAAGGAATGTTTAAGCTGATTTTTGCTGTCATGCCGGATCCCTGAGCTTGAACTAGCCGGATCCCTAATGAGAGGGATTCGTGCAACAAAAGACAGCATAAGTTAGAAATGATCACTGTGGAAGTTCCACAACCACTTTCCCTTCAAAGACTCACGAACAAAAACCCAATTACTGTTCACAAGAGCAATTTGATCATTTCCTTCAAGCATAACAATCTCTTGTGTAAGTATAATCTTCACTACATTGTTAATTTAATTACTTGATTTCTAGGATTACAATTTCTTCATCTTTACAAGTTGGGTTCAAATGGGTTTATTATAATTTGTTACCACATTGTTTTCTAAGATAATCTAAATCAAAGAATTAACATTGTTAATACAAATTAAACTGATTTCTTGAATTCAATAAAGTTGATTTGAGCAAAATTGTGATCAAACCCTTTAGGTTACTATTCACAATTAACACCACATTGTGGTTGTGTTGTTTAGGAACAATCATGCCAAGTAACCGACAACAAGACTATCAAGATACCGCCCATTATATCCCAATGTACCATAGAAAGGATGGGCTTAGCCCGGAAGATAGGAAAGATTTTAAAATGCTCGAAAAGAGACTTTTTCATGAAGGTCGTGTAGTAGAACCATTGTTTCTTGCCAACACCGACATCTGACAAGTTTTTGGGACTATTGGCTTTGATTTTTTATTGGACATAAACGAACAAATTTTCCCGGTATTCGTACTCGAGTTCTACAAAACAATGAGGATTGTTAGAAATGATGATGGGACCATCTCAATTGTCTTCATCATAAATGAGCATGAGTACACCCTTTCGCTTGTGGAGTTTGGAAGAATACTACGGGGTCCATATAAAGGAGTTTGCATGTTTTCCAATGAGTGGTCTTTGGCGGAGATACACGATATGGTTGATCATCATGAAATCTACCACATGAGAATCCCGAAAGCAACGACGGTGAGGGACACCGTGTTCATGCAAAGGGCATCCCCATCGAGGGTCACTAGAAATTCGAAAGTGATCTATATCCTTTCCAAATGGAGCTCTCCGAGATGTATGCCTTGTATAGGAAATGGGAAGTTGTGGTGAGGGAGAATGTATTGTGCTTAGGAGGAAACAAGGATCACCCCAACGCGTGCCTAAGTTTCATGATCTATTGTCTTGTGATCGAGACTCGCTTCAACCTTGTATACTACATGATTAAGAGAATGGTGAGCGTCAAAAGCATGGACAAAATGATGTTCCCATATGCAATGCTCCTATCCCGTCTTGCAAACTTCATCTTTGCCTTAGATCCTTCTCCGTACTCCTATGATCATAGCTTTTGCAACAAAGTTATGGTGTCATTGACCGAGGGTAGAACTACAAGGTTGATGTTGTAAGGCAAAAGGCCTCACCCACCCACGGATTCCTCGGATGAACGGGAGATGCAAAGAGAAGGTGAAGGTAGTAGCAACCCGCTCGGAAACACCGATCTCGACCTTTTGGATTACATCAACCAATTGCCGGACATTCCTAGCCCATCACAAGAATGGCAACAAACCAAGGGGATCTTCAAGTGCTTCGCCAAATTCTTGAAGAAAAAGAAGTAGAGATGGTGTGATAAAGAGTAGAGGAGGGATGAAAACGGGGAGTGATGAGGAAGTAAGGTAAGGTCATTGGACCTTAATTTGTGGAAACAATTTGAAACAATGGGTTGTAACATCTAAACAATACTTATGTAAAGTAGGTTGTAGTATGTAGGTATTGCCATAACTTGGCATTGAACAATCTTAACTTAGGAACATGTAGGAGGAGATTTTACGACTTCTTGAAATCATTTCAAGTAGTCGTCGTCACTCATCTTTAGCTACCTTTAGTTTCCCCACACTTGCTATGTGTTATACTTGATGTGTTCTTGCATTTAATCTTTGTAGAAACAACTAGGAAAAGCATTTGCTAAGAGTGCAAGAAATGCACATTTGCTGAAAGCCTTCTGATCTGCAGTAGGCGGATCCCAACATTATAACTAGCCAGATCCCTCCCAAGAGGGAACCGTGGGATCCGGGAACAGTTATCTAATACATATCATCATACGCCTAATTTATCCCCTCAATCACATCATGATGGTTAAACATGATTCTTTAACACTACTTAAGGCTTCCTCAAGCATATTAGGTCTCACATTCATCCGTAGATAACTTAGGAACAAATCCAAAATACTTTTGATTTTTCAAACTCACCAATATCCACCATTTTTCCGCTCCAACGCTCACACATTATTCCTCACATCTCAATACACTTAGTTTGATATTTCTATCAATTTTAGCAAATTGATTTTAGTCACTTTTTAACTCTAAAATAGGCTTGAAACTAGTTTCTTATTTTTCTTTATTTTTCAAGATTTTATAAAATTTCTCTTGAGCTATCATCTGACTTCTAGGACTAATTACCACCATTTTTCCATTTCAAATCAAATGGTATCCTTCTCAAGCACTTAGTTAGACTATCTAAAGTCCACTTTCCTACCCAAAACCATCATTAAGTATCCTCACTTCTTATGGTTGAGCATTTAAGACATCCATCACTCAAGACATCAAAGGAAAGACCTCAAAATACATAGGCACTAGACCTTACAAAAAGCATAATCATTTCATCACATATCTGTCTCACAGATGGATCCCTGGTTTATAACCAGACGGATCCCTGGTGAGAGGGATCCGTGTCTACAGAAAGACCTCAATCAGCTTTTCTCTTCAAATTTTAGCCACCTTTGGTAATCTAAACACTTTTAGCCAACATTTAATGTTATCCTAGAGTTGAACAATATCTCAACTGACCTTAGTGCATGCTTAATCCCATTAGTGGTCATGAATTTAATGTCTTAATTCAAAATCATCCTTTATAAACCAAACACTCTTGAGGCTAAGTCATCACTCTTACCTAGTACTCAAAAATTAGCAATTAGAAGCTCATATTGCATCCTCACCATCACCATGACTAAAGAACTTAGAAACAACTCTTCAACCAAAGGTTCATCCAAAAGGAATGGTTATATGATTCATGAGATTTCATCCACCGAATCATCTCCCGTAAGAGATAACAAAGCTAGAATCCCACCTCAACAAACCCATTCAACAATTGCTAAGAAAACCGCAAGAATTAGCATTAAACCTTTTGGGCTAGAAAAGGGTTCATCTAGCTCTAAACCAAACATAGCTAGCTCTAGCAAGCCGTCTAAGCCTTCATTCATAGAGCATGGACTACACTCTTTCACCGAGCCTATCTCTCACCCAAATCTCTATTCATTAAAGCATTCACCACCAAGAACCTCCCAATCACCAATTTTCTCGTTAAATAGGGAACCACCTACAACACCATCAAGTCCATCATTGGAAACAAGGAACTACCAAGGACTTGATCATATGGAGGAATTTCCTTTATCACCACCCTCATTTTTAGTAGAACCTCATCCTACATCTCTCAATGAAACCCCAACATCATTCGTAGAGCCTCCTCAAAACATCCAATTTCTTCCTGTTCCAAATCAAGACAATAATTGCTCAAATTGTCTAATCACCCAAGGACTTGTTCAAGAAGTACGAAATGAGTTACATTTCATGTTTAATCATCTTCTTGAAAGATTGGACCAAATCAACTATTCTACTCATCCTTAGACTCAAGCACATTGTTGCTTCTTAAGTTTTAGTAACTTACTAGTATTAGTAGATTATGTATTGCGTGGCTAAGTCATTCTCTTATTTTTAGAGATTTGTTGATTATCTCTTATATTTGATTGAATGATAGTTTATATGCCATATTGGTTTGAGAATATGTGTGTTGCTTGAATATACATCTCACTTTGATGTTTCCATTATTTGTTATATCATCATTGTTGTATTATGTCATCAGATAGACGGATCCCTGGAAATTGCCTAGACGGATCCCTCTAAGGAGGGAACCGTGGGATCCGTGCAACAGAAGACCAATTTTCTACTAACTTAAGTCTTATTTATGGGAAATTATGCACTATATACTTGTTTTCTAAACCTTTATTTTGTAGATTTTCAAAATACACATGAAGACTTTGACACCCTAAGCTAGGGGGAGCTTTTTGTCAAACCATACATTGCAAAACCATTTGCAATACAATTCTCATATGGATTACATTTCGTTACGCCCCCTTGCAAAGTTGCAATAATTGAGGGGGAGCGTTATCGTCACTACGGCGAAACCATTTGCAACCATAGTTGCAATACATTAGCTTAGTAGCTTTTATTTACTTGACGCCCTCACAAAGGGATGGACTCGTCAAGGGGGAGTTAAGACAAGAACTCTTCCCGTCACTTGCTCTTTATATTTTTTTCTTTTACATGTTTATCTTAAAACATTGTGTTAGTTTCTTTTCGACGCTCTTTTTGTTTCGACAAAAAGGGGGAGAAGAGAGTATAAACTCCAATTCGAACTTTTATGAATTTTAGTTTTTCCTTAAAATAATTTTATGTTTTGTCATCAACAAAAAGGGGGAGATTGTTAATACAAATAAGCGGTAAAAACGTTTATTTATATTTTACGATCTTCTAATGTTTTGTCGATAAAAAACGTAAAATCATTTTAACGAACCAAATAAAATACGTAAATAGTTTGAGCCAATAGTTTTCTAACACACTTACGTTTTCACATAAAACACTAAAAACAAGTATAAGTGATTTTATGATTTAAATACATATGTACAACAACTAGTGTTTACATATTGGGCAAATATATATATAACTAGTATATATTATAATGAGTAAAAACTACAACCCATGGAGCATATCCATAACCCATGGTATTGACCCATATCCATTTGACTAGATGCATTGCACCTATTAGATACATTGTATCTAAGGAAATACCCATGGACCAACCCATAACCTATGACCCATGACCCATAAACAAAAAACCCATGGGCAAAAGGGAGTGTCCCACGAATCCCAGTTAATACACTGGACGGATCCCTCAAGGGAGGGATCCGTGGGATCCGGGGAACAGTAACTAGTTTTCTTCTATAAATAGTGAGCACAAAAGAATGACAAAGCACGGTAATCAGCGATCGCAGTCAGACCTTATGGGAAAGAAATCGCAAAGCGGACTAACTCCTAAGCAGACCTCTGGGACAACCAGCGCTGCTAAAAATAAGGGATCAGGCCAAGACTTGATCTTCCCTCTGGTGGAACCGCGCTCAGGAACAACCCAAGCCGCTACAACCACCACGAGTGGAGTAGACCCACTGCGCACCGTCTTTACTACTCCCTTCCAATCGGTGCTAGAAACTGACCCGACAAAGGCACCAGACGCACCTGACAGAAATAAGGATGTAGTGATAGAAACAAACACACTTGCTCTTGAGGGGGTCGCACCAGAGCTAGCACCAGAAGTTTTCGTATCCCAGAACTACGAAACATTAACTGCCCTCATGCAAGAGGAAGAGAAGAGGAGATCAGGTCGGAACTTGAAAGCCCGACTCAATTTCGATTCTGAATACGAAACTTCCCCACTGCGCCATCAGAAAGAGAAGCGCGGGAGAGATAGCCGCCGACCCCCAGTATTCAACCGAATCGGGAGAAGAATCGAGGAGGATGAGACATCTCACTCGCATCATCTGAGTGAGAATGATGAAGATGAAAAGCGTACCAATGTCTACACTAGACTTGGTAGCCGCAGAATCCAAGACAGATTGGGACGACACTATTCCCCAAGTGAAAGCCCTCCGAGTACAAACTCAGAGGACAGTCGGCGCAAGCGCCGAAAGAGGAAAAATTCATCCTCTGAAAATTCCTCGGACAACGAGGATAGTGTAACTGGACACTGGAAGTCCAGAAACAGATATGATGACCAGGAGGATGAAGATATATCCCTCCCTTGGCGTCGCCAAAAGGTGGATGCGTTCACTCGGCGCATCAGTGACTTCGCAGAAAGCAAAAGAAGGCGCATGCCCGCCAACGTAAAGACCTATGATGGAACAGGTGACCCTGATGATCACCTCAAAATTTTTGAGTCAGCTGCGACAATTGAAAATTAGCCGTAGCCTGTGTGGTGCCACATGTTCAACTCCACACTAGTGGGAAACGCGCGGAACTGGTTCAGCAAGCTTCCGCGCAGAAGCATCAACGGATTTGAGGAATTGAGAAAGGCGTTTCGCCTAAACTTTACTCAAAGGAAGAAGTGCGCTAAAAATCCTGTCGAACTCGCCAGGGTAAAGCAGCGCCAAGGAGAGTCTACAAGCGTATTCATGGAACGCTTCAAAGACGAATGCATGCAAGTTAAAGCATGCCCAGAAGTATTGAAGATCTCTGGTTTCATGAACGGGATTAACAATCCAGAACTTATTAAGAGGTTGAACGACAAGATCCCTGAAACCTTTGATGAACTCATGAAACGCTCTCGGTCCTTCGTCCAGGGAGAAGCCGCTGCGGCGGATAGCAAAAGGAACTACTCGAACTACCAGTCACAGGAACAACCTGGGAGACAATCCAATGACCGGAGTAGTAACCGTAATAGGAGCTATCGCAGCCAGGGGAGCGGGAGGGATAATGATAGATACACCCCGCTAACCAAGACCCCGAAGGAAATACTCGCAACAGAAGGTGCGAATTTTCCAAGACCGACGCAGATGCGCACTCCAGAGGATCGGCGCACTGGGAATGGATACTGTGATTACCATGCACAGAAGGGCCATACCACCAACGAATGCATCCAACTACGCCAAATCATCGACAAGATGGTTAAAGAAGGTAGATTGGACCACTTGGTAAAAAACATTAAAGAGGGAAAGGATAGACAAAAAAGTGGAAACAAGAAGGAAACACCCAAAGACAAGGCCGACACAATCTACATGATACAATCATGGCAGCGAATCACTAGGCAGAAGGTCAGCCAAGAATTTTCACGTGGAAAGGAAATCTCTTTCCCCACCTTAACTACGGACAACGCAGAGGTGGAACCACTCACTATAGAGATAAGCGCGGGGGGTCACGACATCCACCGCATGTACGTCGATGGTGGAGCCTCTGCAAACATCATGTATGAACATTGCTTCAAGCGGCTGCGCCCTGAAATACGCAGTCAGTTAAGCCCGGCCAGCACAGCGTTGACTGGTTTTACAGGTGAAAAAATATGTCCGATGGGGCAAATAAGACTACTAGTCAGCATCGGAAACGAACAACATTCCGCGACGGTTTGGATGGAATTCATGGTGATCAAATCTCCATCGCCATATAATGGCATTATCGGGAGACCAGGGATATCAGCTATGCGCGCAGTGCCATCAACAGCGCATGGGATGCTTAAATTCCCAGTGGAAGGAGGCATTGTTACTCTCTACAGTGCCACTATCCCACATAGAGAATGTAACACGATTACATGCGAAACGGCACAGATCCTAGAACAACGTGCAACCAGAATTCCAAATCTGAAGGTTGCCATTCACCCTGAATACCCAGACCAGGAAATATCCATCGGAGGGTCATTGTCGGACAACGGCAAAGCGGCTGTGTGCACGCTCTTACAAAAGAACTTGGACATTTTCGCATGGGAGCCAAAACACATGACCGGAGTACCACGTTCCATAACAGAGCATAGACTGAGAATCCGACAAGGGTACTCACCAATACGCCAGAAGAAGCGCGGGCAGGCTCCAGAGCGCGCGCAAGCAATCCTGACGGAAGTACACAAAATTGTGGATGCAGGAATCATGCGGGAAGTCTATTACCATGACTGGCTTTCCAATCCAGTCATGGTAAAGAAGAGCGACGGCAGCTGGCGTATGTGTGTAGACTACATTGACCTTAACAAAGCATGTCTACAAGACTGCTATCCATTACCAGAGATAGACTGGAAAATAGAGTCTTTGTGCGGATACCCATTAAAGTGTTTCCTCGACGCATACAAAGGACATCATCAAATACAGATGGCTAAAGAAGACGAGGAAAAAACAGCCTTCCACACAAGCCAAGGCGTTTATTGTTACACAAAAATGCCCTTTGGCTTGAAGAACGCGGGAGCCACCTACCAGCGGTTAGTAGACAATGCTTTCAAAAAGCAGGTGGGCCGCAATCTAGAGGTCTATGTTGATGACCTAGTCATAAAGAGCCATACTGAAGGCGAGTTAGTACGCGACATTGAGGAAACGTTCAAAACTCTACGAGAGATCAACATGAAGCTGAATCCAAAAAAGTGTACCTTCGGAGCTACTGAAGGCATGTTTCTTGGATACCTTATCGAACCTGACGGTATAAAACCATGCCCAGAAAAAACAAAGGCGGTCATCGATCTTCCCTCACCGCACACGTTGAAGGAGGTCCAATCTCTCAATGGAAAGTTGGCCGGCCTAAACAGGTTCCTATCCAAGTCATCAGAAAAATCGCTACCCCTTTTCAAGACACTCAAGAAGTGCATAAAGAAGGGTGATTTCAGGTGGACTACGGAGGCAGAAGTAGCCTTCACTCAGCTCAAACAGCATCTGGCAACGCTCCCAACACTTGTTGCACCCCGACCAGGGGAAGAGCTGATCATGTACTTGTCTGCAACTGATGGAGCAGTCAGCGCAGTGCTACTAACAGATAGGGATTCAGTACAAACCCCCATCTACTTAGTAAGCAAAGCGCTCAAGAAGACGGAGATGAATTATAGTGCAATGGAAAAGTTAGTTCTGGCATTGGTGTTTGCCGCCAAACGACTGCGTAGGTACTTCCAAGCGCACCCGATAGCAGTAATCACAGACCAACCGATCAAGCAGATCATCTCCAAACCTGATGCATCAGGCCGACTCCAAAAGTGGAGTGTATTGCTAGGAGAACACAACATCTCTTACAGACCGCGTACCGCAATCAAAGGACAAATTCTGGCAGACTTCATCATCGAGAAGCCAGATACCGACGAGGTCCCCGCACCAAGTAAGAAGGTACTACTAGATCCATGGATCTTGTTTACAGATGGATCCTCATGCGTGGACGGGTCAGGAGCTGGCCTCATTCTCACAAATCCAGAAGGAATGGAATTCACTTACGCACTGCGTTTTGAATTTACAACAACAAATAATGAGGCAGAATATGAAGCTCTAATCGCCGGACTACGCATTGTAGTTCGAATGGGTGTACGTAACCTGGAAGCAAATGTGGATTCCCGGCTAGTGGCCAACCACATGTTGGGCGAATACGTGGCTAAAGAAGAAAATATGATTAAGTATCTCGACAAGACTAAGTCATTTATTAAAGGCTTTGATAGATTCATTATCAAGCAAGTTCCTAGAGGAGAAAACCGCAAGGCAGACACACTAAGCAAGATCGCCTCGACAAGCTTCGCACATCTGTCCAAGCAAGTGTTGGTGGAAACACTGAAAAGCAAATCCATATCGGAGATGGAAGTTTCCACAGTCATAGAGGAGGAAGGTCCTACATGGATGACACCGATTACGGACTTCCTAAACAAAGGAATGTTACCCCAAGAGCAGAAGGAAGCTCGCAGGATACGGCGCACGACGCAAAGATTCGAACTTCGAGACAACATACTGTACCGACGCTCTTTCCTTCAACCATGGCTCCGCTGTGTAGGCCCACTACAAGCAAATTACGTGCTGCGAGAAATCCATGAAGGTTCATGCAGCATGCACTCAGGACCACGGTCCGTTGTAGCGCGCGCCATGCGATCAGGGTACTACTGGCCAACCATGCACCGTGATGCGCGGGACTTAATAAGGAAGTGCAATGACTGCCAAGTACATCGACCCGTCCCGCGCAAACCACAACACGAGCTAACACCAATCACATCCCCATGGCCATTCTATAAGTGGGGTATTGACATTGTAGGACCTTTTCCAGTCGCTGCGGGAGGATTAAAATTCCTCATAGTCGCCATAGACTATTTCACTAAGTGGATCGAAGCAAAAGCAGTGGTAATAATCACCGGCAACCAGGTAAAACGCTTCGTCTGGGAAAACATTGTATGTCGCTTCGGTTTACCTGGCGAAATCATCTCGGATAACGGGAAACAATTCTGCGAAAATCCCTTCAAAGATTGGTGCGAGAAGTTGAACATCACACAGCATTTCGCATCAGTTAAACACCCACAAACCAATGGTTTAGTAGAGCGTGCAAATCGTAGCCTGGGCGAAGGAATTAAAGCGCGCCTGGACAGACACAAAGGAAGATGGGTGGAAGAACTCTCGCATGTTTTGTGGGCGCACCGCACCTCAATAAAAACTAGCACGGGAGACACCCCCTTTTCACTAGTCTATGGGACAGAAGCCGTCATACCGGCCGAAATTGGAATGCCAACCATTCGCACCGCTGAGGTTAACATGGCAACTAATGACGACGAACGCCGTCTTGATTTGGATCTGCTGGAAGAAAGGCGCGAACGCGCATCTATAAGGGAGGAAAAATCAAAGTCAAGAATGAAGGGTTACTATGACGCCAAAGTACGCAGCGTCTCCTTCAGACCAGGTGATTTCGTCTACTGCGCTAATGATGCGAGCCACGCAGAAGACATGGGCAAGCTCGGACCAAAATGGGAAGGACCTTACGAGGTTACTGAAGCATCAGGTACGGGCTCGTACAAGCTACGAGGCTTGGATGGTCGTGAACTGCCACGCACATGGAACATCTGCAACCTCAAGAGGTGCTACCTATAGGAAGGGCTACGACCCAGCGCACAGACGCTCTCGCACTTTCAGTGCCCAATAAACATCTATGTAGTCACTCTTTCTTTTACTTCGTATATTTGTCTTATTTACTTATCATCAAAACTTGCAAGTCTCAATAAAACGCCGCAGTTTCTAGCTAACTCCGCGACATATTTTAATTTGTTATTTCCATTTACTGTATGTCTTAACAACTTTTCATTTCTTGCCCACGATGGCGTGCATGCACCATAATAAACCCACGATGGTAAAAGGATAAGTTAACCTACTAAACAACTTGTTGAGTAAGAGGGTTGCAAACCCATCAACACCGGATCACGCATCCTTGTTAAACACCTTGTTCTCAAGACGTTGGAATAAGTCCTGTGCGCATCCCACGACGGGCGCACAACATTGCACACTTGCACGTTTAACGACTTTGGAACCAAGATACTTGCTTCCTTAATTTTATATTTACAGTACGCTGAATATTATTAGCATACACGACTATGATAATACTTGAAATTTTTGGGTTCTTCATACACGATTATGGCTTTCCTGCATTATTCACACGTGCATATACATGTAACAATGAATACGTCTTTTACGTAAAGACAAACAGACAAATACCACACCACAGATTGTAACAATATCCACGTGAACTCACCAAGAGATGATTTCATTAAATAACCACGAGTTATTACAAAAAGATTGTTATTTTGCAACACATAAACCTACCAACTATTACAACGCTCAATAGATGAGCCACCCACGCGGTTCGAGGTATCTTTGGCCTCGTCAAGCCTCTTCAACAGATCTGAATCCTGCCGAGACACAGTGGCAACACTTACCGGCACCCCATCAGATCTTGGCTGGTGCGCTGCACCAACCCCGCACAAGATTGCCTTCCCCTTGATACCTTTCTTTTGGGCAAGTCTGGTTGCATGCGCTTCTAGTACCTCCTTCAAGGGCACTTCTTTCTCTAAAGCAAACGGATTCAAAATATCCTTTGGACGCATGAAAACAGGTACCTGAAGCTGTGAGTCATGGGGTTTCAAGTTGTAATCCGGCTGGGCTTCTGCACCTTCGGCACGATGACGCGCAAGAGTCAACCCTGCCATGATGACGTCTATAGGATAATCCTGATCACGCTCAAGATCGGCAATCATAGGGATTTCTAACTCTTTCATCCTTTTCATTGCAGCAACCAAGTGCTCATACGCTTTAGCATCATAATTTGGTACCTCATTAACAGGTACCTTCAGCAGTTCCGATTCATGCAGAGCCTCTACAGCTTCTGCTTTGCCGCGCTCCAGAGCGCACTGAACTACTTCCCCGAAGGCATTACGCACTTCTGGTGACTCCAGGGTATTAAGTGCGGCAAGACGAAGACCATGACCTACGAGCCACCTGCGCTCAGCTATAGTTGACATCAACTGAGGATACAACTCCTCGTCGTACTCAATGCTGAGTCTACGCAGTTTTGCCTCTTGCACCTCCAGTGCTTCTTTCACAGTGGCACAAAATCCTTCAAGTTGGGAGGTCATCGCATCTTTGCCCTTCTCAAGGTATTTAAGTACCCAGTGGCACGCAGACTTGTACCCGGCAACATCCGCACGCTCTTGATTTATTTGGCACATCAGCGCCATTTTTTCTTCAGCTTGCTTTTGAGCGTACGCGCTCAGATCCTTTGCCTCCGCTTGGGCGCTATCCAGCTGCGCTCAGGTGTTTGCCAGTTGCGCCTCCAACAACGCTATTGTTTGGTCCTTTTGTGAATCTTGATTCTCCCCACCAGAAACTCGGTCTTTCAGCTTCACGATTAGCGAAGCCTGATGTGCGGAGACCTGCACCAATTCTTCAACCAATTGCTCCATGGGTGCATCTACATCAGACAGGTCTTCATTGTTCTGACTCTGTGGCTCAGAATGTGCTAAACGTGCAGGACTAGCCTTGGGGGGTGACTCTATAACCTGCTCCACCCTGCGTATGTTCACCAGAGAAATGTTAGATTCACAACTGGCACATCAACCAACAAAGGAAACAATACATATACGGCATTACTTACTGCGGTCCCGAAATATGTGCAGAGGGGTGCGACGACGCTTCATCAGTGGATGATAAGTCTACAGTATGGATCACGGGGCGCTTTTTCCTTGAAGTGCCTGCACCATCATCTCCTCGTGTCCTTTTGCGATTGAGCCCAGATTATTGTTCTTCTTCCTCCATAGGGGGAGGCACAGCTACGGGCGGTGGCTGCGCCACAAGGGAAGGTACTCTGGAATTAGGAAGGCTTTGCAGTGGTGTCGCCTCCACTGCGACTGAGGAGCTAGTTCCTGTTTCCCCTACATTCAGCTCTATGGTACGCCCTGCAGTCGCAGCCAGAATCGGCTCCTCATCATCCTTCAAAGGCCGTACTCCTGTCTTTACCCCTACGGGCTTTGCTAGCTGTACTACGGTAAATAGATCCATCTCTGCGCAAAACAAGACAACATATACACACAGGTTATATAATGCGCGAAATATAAGGAAGAATGCTCTTACATTATTTACACATAGAGGTACGGAGGAATAAGCACCCACCCTGGCCATTGGCGTCTAAGAAGATAGGGATCTCATCTTCGGGACCAAAATAATTGCGGCTGATTCCCATGTGTACCAAAAATCCCTCAAGATAGGCACTTATGGGGATGCGGTTAGCATTTATCAGTTCCGCATCCTCGGTGACATAAGATCCAGGCAACGGGCACTCATCCCTCTCTAATGTACCCCGGGTATAAAAATCATAATTCCAGGGAAAGCATGTATCATCTACCCAAAAGAAATACTCCCTCCAGTTCCTAAGTGAATCTAATTTATCCGTATAACACTGCAGTCTACCAGCGCGCTTCGCAAAGGACACCCACCCATGTGCCCACGTAGTGTGATAAAAGGCGCGGAATAGGTGGATGGTAGGGTTAATTGCCAACAAACGCCAATTTACCTCAAAATTGGTAATTTTGGCCGCGCCAATACAGTGCAACTGCGATATGTGTAAATTATAATAGTTTAACACGTCGCACAGAAAGCGTGACAGGGGCACACGTTGATTCACGAATTCGAATAATCGTGTATATACACCCACTTTCCCTTCGGGGAAATCCGCAATTGTGGCTCGCGCACCCGGAACAACCGGATGCACATCTAGGGGTATAAAGTACTCTGAGGTGAATTCCATCAGATCGCTCACGGTGAGGTCGGAGGTGAAGTCAGACAACTGTTTAACCATAGTGTTATTGTTTTTCTGATAAAGCGCACGCGCGGTTACCTTTGTGGTTGGCTAATTTCTGGATTGCAACTACTAGAATGCTTTAACAATGGTGGATGGAGTTTTACTGTGAGAAACCCGGTGAAAATGAAACGGTAAGTTATATAGTTTTTCTCATCCACACGATAAGCAACACGTGGACTCCACTAACCCTAACTGTGTGGTTGAGATTGCTTGATGGGACACAGGTGCAGTAACTTTCCCCCGATTTACGAGGCGCCCATTTTTTAATATTACGGCTGGATACAATGTATCCAGCGCATATTTCTTTGGCTTCTTTGTTACGTTTGGTATATTTTTCATTGACTATGGTTATTAGTCTAGCATCCGCAGTTACGCACTGCGCATACTAGACTGGGGGGACATGATGACGTATAGTCTACATCCGGGTCATGAACCCGGATAAAGTCCAACACTACCTTAGCCCGGTACGAGTCGGGCTACACCGATTAGAGGTTTGGGCTCACGAAGGCCCAAGCCCAAAGCTATTCACGGAATAGATATCCGATATCTTCTAAATAAGAGGATTATCATTCCCAACCGACTTAGGCGGGATACGCCGAAGGTTGAGGAACACGGAACCAACAAGGATTCCGTGTGTATATAAAGGGAATCATATCCCTCGTTTAAGGTACGATCTCAAACCCTAATTCTCCTTAAACCCTAAACCGATTACTTACTCTCACGCCGGAGGATAATCGTGGGAGACAATCCCACGGTAAGCCTAACGGTGTCTTTTGTCTCTTAGTGCGCAGGTCTCAAGCAGCAATTCTCAATTGGTACGAGAGCCGGAGCTCCAAACCAGGAACGCCCAACTTTTGTATCAACAATCTTCTTTGCTAGAAAAGAGGATCACTAAAAATAAAATGAGAATGAGTTAGATGAAAGAGAATGAGAGTATGTATGTGTTTTATGCTTCCAAAGGATAAGAAAACAACTTGGTGTGGCTTGCTATTTATAGCCAAAAAGCCTAGCAACCCACAGATCACACGGAACCAAAATATTGGTTTCGTCCGTGTTAAATTTTGGTTCCGTGGGGTCTGTCAGAAAATATTAACAAATCTAACAAAATATTCACCATATATTACCAATATTACATTTGATATGTTGAGTGACAATCTAAACAAAATATCCTAAAAATCTTCCAAGGATTTCTATGATGATGCAAGTACGGGTGTTATTGGGTCGGGTTATCAGGTTGTCGGGTTTATCGAGTCGGTTTGAGTCGGGTTTTGACTTTTTAAAAAGTAACCCGCAACCCGACCCGATAAAAAATTGGGTTATCGGGTCGGGTGAGTTGGGTTGTCGGGTTATAAAATAAATCCAACCTTACATAAATATACAAGTAGATAAACAAGATAAACAACTTATATAGTTTTTGTAAGAAATTTTATTGTATATTTACTCTTCTAGACAACCAAAACATACATAGCATTTATGTATCTCGTAATTATTATTAGAATTTGAAAAATCTAGAATAGACTTGAAGGAATTTGATAAAATAGCACACAAAATAGCGTTTCTTTATGCTCAGTAGAATAGACTTAAAAGAGTTTGACAAATCCATTTACCAGATGTATGTCATATCCTTACAAGTTACGTGAGTGAAGACCAAAACAGTGCTGGATGAAGTGATGAACTCATTATGTATTTTTTAGAAGTAGTTTTTCATTTTATTTAAACCAAATGCAACTGATATGCAAAGTTCATATCCTCTTCTAAGTCTAACCGTGTCCTTTTCGTATATGTGATACATTAAACTGTGCAAAAGTAGTAATCTTAAGATTAAGTTATACCATCCGTAATTTATTTATTTATTGTCTCATGTAATACAAGCACAAATAGGTACAAGGTTATATTTTAAGAAAGAAATATATAGTATTTATTGGGTCTTATCGGGTTGACCCGATAACCCGACAAGAAAAATAACTCAACCCTAACCCGACCCGATAATAATATCGGGTTATCGGGTTCGGGTCAAACAAACCCGACTAGTTTTATTAACCTGATTAACCCGACCCGATAAGACCTTATCGGGTTCGGGTTCGGGTCGGGTCAACCCGACCCTACTGACACCCCTAGATGCAAAACATGATGTAATATGCATTTTCATTTTTAGAATTAAATGTTTATGTAAATAACTATTGTAATGAACATGCTGACAAACTAAATAAATTTGATTAGATGAGTGATAAACAATGTTTGATCACATATGTTTTTCTAAGACACATTTTTGTTTTATTGTAAAAGTTAATTTACTTATGGAGGATTAAAATGTAATGTGTCTTTTTATTTAACATCTAATAGTGACATATATCTTAAAGTGACAAACTACCATTTTGTGAACAAATGTTGAAAACATTTTGTATTTAAGAAAAGCTTGTAGCTATGTGTAAAAGTCTTGACAAGATTTATACTTTTGCTAAATGAAATTTATTATTGTTAATAACAAAATATAGCAAAGATCGTAAAGTATAAATACCGTTTTTAAGACGAAATATATATTAACAATCTCCCTTTTTTTGTTGAGGACAAAACATAAATTATATTTTTAAATGATGGTATAAAGATTTTCAATTATTATAAAAATATGTGTTTTAACTTGAAATTTTTGAAGAACTAACTAGTTGAAGAAGAATCTTTACTTTTCAAGTTATAATTATTTTCTCCCACTTTTGTCGAAACAAAAAGAAAAGGCGAGGCGGATAATACAATGAGCCTGAGCCAAATGCTTCCCCTTAGTTGTGTGCCCAGAGAAAGATACATGGATTATGAAAAGCTACAAAACAAAGGTTTATGAATTTTAAACATGATACTATCCAAAATAATTATCACAACCATCATACAATCACTTTATAGTAACCAACAACATTATAAAAAATATCATTCAATAGTAAAAATTTTATGAATAAAAGTCATAAAATGAACAATAATGGAGATGTGTTAAAATAGTAAATAAAATAAATCCTAGAAAAATAAATAATAAAATAAATGAAAAAATAACTTAGAAAATAAAAGTCATAGAAATAACTAATAACCATCCTATTGTGTTGGAGGATGGGAAAGAGCGTTAATACGCTCAATAATGTGGTTGAGGATGAACATCATTTCATCTTGATGTCCGCGGGTGCAGAATCCTTAACAAAGGGCTTTTTCAAAAGCCCGAACCTCGTTCAAATTTTGTAATTTTACTATAAACACGTGTAACTAATTATTTGTGATTAGGAAATAACAATAACAAATATACTAACATATGTATAGGCATAGATTGAGCAGGGGCTAATGAATTTCACTACTAATGTGAAAAAGGGGTGAAAATTGATAACACATAGGTGTTATCACCCTGCAAGTCGAGGTTAGTTCACAGTTGTTCATAGTTTAGTTATCATCCTAGGAGAACAAACATACATAATACATCATTTTTTAACATATTGTACTAAATGCTCACACAAACCTCTCACAGCTTGTCCAACTTCTTGTTCATCTTCGTGAGGTACCTGTCAATACATTTGAACATCCCACTTGTTTGCTTGAACTTTGCTGATTGGTTCTCCAACTCAGGAAGTTATTGTAGGTACTCAGGTGGAGGAAGCCTAGAGTTCGGAAGACCATCATCTTCGCTCATTGAGGATGATGAAGAAGAGGGAGGTTGAACATTTTGCTTTGAGTCTTTGCAACCCTTTTGTCACTTAGAGGGACAAAGATGTGATCAACAAGAGAGTAGTCCAGACATATCCCTTTAGGATTTGATGGAATTGGTGCAAACACCCTATTGAGACGGGTGAGAAGCATCCCGTAGGGAATGACGGTATTTCCTATCAAAGGTATATCCGCCATCCTCTTGGCAATGTAGTAGGCTAGGTTGAAAGGTTAGCGGGTTGACAAGCTATAAAGCATGTAGCAAAGGCATGCATTGATGTGGTTCCGATTACCTTTAATGCACAAGATATTAGCCCGTAGAATCTCTTCCCACTTTTTGAATTGTGACTTAAGCTCATTGAGCTCCATGCCAAAGGGATCCTTATTAATTTTATTACCAGTACAGGTTGTCCTAGTTGTTTGAGTTCTAGGAAGAAAAAGATGTTCTCGGTTTATTTCCTTTGCAACTAGTGGAGTGTCGTATGGAGGCATACGATCAACAATGGAATCAAGGATTGAGAGGGACCAGTTATCCGTGTAAAGGCATGTTCCATCACATGGAATGTCGAGGACTTCCGCAAAATTACTAAGAAGAATGTTGAGGTGATGTTTGTTGATTTTGAAGTGAAGTGACAAAAGGCTATGATCATTGGTTACAAGCATTACACTAGCATAGAACTCTAGAACGAACCTTGGAAAATTTTGTTCATTTATGTCTAGGTGACCATCAAAGTGGATGGTGGCAACTTCATTACGAATTTTTGTGCCTTCAAGAAAGGATGGGTCAATAGTTCTACCCACATGGAAATATTGTTAATACAAATAAGGGCTGTAAAAATGTTTATTTATATTTTACGATCTTCCAATGTTTTGTCGATAACAAACGTAAAATAATTTTAGCGAAACAAATAAAATAATAGTTTACTAACACACTTACATTTTTATATAAAACACTAAACAAGTAATAGTGTTTACATCTTATAGAAATACATATGTATAACAACTAGTGTTTACATAATATGGAAATGTGTATATATTGTAATGGGTAATGTAATGGGTAAAAATCTAAGTACTTGACGCATTGAATAGATACATTGAATATTGTTGGGTAAACCCCAAAGTTCATGACCCATACCCGTGGAGCTTGATCCATAACCCATGACCCATTGTATGACATCATGCATGAAGTCATGTTGGGTGTTCTCCATGATCCATAACCCAAGATCCATGACCTAATGTCTAGATACATTGCATCTTATATAACCCATGGTTCATAACCCATAATCCATAACCCATAATCCATAACCCGGTTTGCAACCCAAAATCCAGACATAAGCTGACCCAGCTGCCGGATCCCTTGGGTTGCACTAGCCAGATCCCTCTGGGGAGGGATCCGTGGGAACCGGGGAACAATAGAGAAATTTTCCTATAAATAGTGAGCCATTTCTCTCTTGCAAATCATCCCTTTTACACATACTCTCTATTAGTATTGTAAATTCTCTAACCTCAGATCCAAAGGATATTTCTATGTAGTTTTGTGTTTGTGTGATTCTATAGGTTCCTCTTAAAGGCGAGATCACCACCTCTTGAATTCGAGCAAGATCAAGTCCATGAGTTGCCAAGCCTCGTCATCATCAAGACTACTGAAGTTATCTTGTTGATAGTTCTTTCCTACCGAAGGGTCGTGTCAAAGGCATTAGTGAAAGGTGCCGAAGGGTCAAGTCGAAGGCATTAGTGAAAGGTGCCAAAGGGTCGCGTCGAAGGCATTAGTGAAAGGTGCCAAGGTTGTACAATCGATATGGTGCATCGATGTACAAGATAGTTAGTTCGAGTTAAAGGATAGTGATATCCTTATGATATTTTACTAAGGAGTGTGTCTCCTTTGGGTTAGTTGTGTTGTCTTGGGTATTAGTTCCTCCTTTTTAATGGAAATCGGTATCTAGCCTTGTACCAGATAAAGTGTAGGCGACGTTTTGATAGGTTTGGTTCTACCTCGTGAAAGAACCCGATGTCTAGCCTTGTATTGGAAAAAGAGTAGGCGACGTTGTGAAGGCTTCTCCGCCACATTAAGGAGCTTGTGTTGTGTAGTTCTTACGAACTCTCGAGTGGGGAACTCGGGGAGTGGAGTAGGGCATGGAAGGTGTCCTTGTAGCCGAACCACTATAAATACTCGTGTTGTGGTTTTGTGTTTCTTACTCTTTATCTTTGCATTACTTATTTATATGCATATCTATCATCATCCAACACACACATTAAATAGATTGACATAAGTTGATCTAAATATTTTAAAACGAAGTTTTAATCGGTAAAACTATTCAAGCCCCCTTCTAGTTTTCCACAATTGGTACCAGAGCTTCGTTATCAAGTTTCTTAAAGTATATTGTACTTTAAAAACTTGATACGATCCATGTATGATTGAAAACTACAAAGAAGAAAATCTCTTAAAACAATTTTTTTAATGTTGTATAGTGATAGTTTTTTCTAACAAAATCTCTTTAAGAAATCTTCTTGCTAGGACTCTTACAAAGACTTCATTTCTATCCAAAGAAAAATGAAGCCGACACCCAAGGAAGAACTGAAAAGTAATCTCAACCTACTTCTACTAAGTACAATAGATTACTTTAAAAGCTCATGAAGTATATCGGGTCTATGGTCTCTAAAACCATAAAAAGAGCTTAGAGGTATGTTCACTTACCCACAAAATGGTTGATCTTTACTTAGAGTACTCTTATATGAATATGTTGTTGATATGTGTCTTTCTTCTATAATAAAAACCATGCATATAAGTATTGTCTTATAAAACTAATGAACACATGAATTAGGACTTTATCTTCAAAAGTCGTAAATCTCTAAAAAGTCTCTCTTCACTACTTTCCTTACTTACTCATCATCGGGAATAGTATTCCTTTTGATTCTCTTAAAAAATACTAAAGATTATCAAACCTATGCCGTCATCTCAAAATAGACCTTTGATGGTTAACTTACCAATAATCGATTAACCGTCAAAACACCTTGGCCAAACGTCTATTCAAATAGGAACCTCATTCTACAAGCTCTTTTTCAAAATAAGTTATCGTATAACTTATTACAAGTAAAAAGAATAATTCCAAATACATCTTTTTCTGTCTGCAGTAGCCGGATCCCACAAGTTGTACTATCCGGATCCGTAAAACAAGGGATCCGGGGGAACCGTGTCACAGACATCAGTTATACACTTTTCAAAACCCAAAATAATCCATTTTCCCTCTTCCTACAAACACAAAAATGACCCAATCTCTGCTTAAATCTCCATAGGGCTTCGTACTCTCAAGCATCTCATTCTTGAACATCATTGTAAGTAATTACACTCATATGTTCTATTCATCATCATCTTCATCCTAGGGTTTATGGTTTTTATACTTTTCAATTAAGATTCAATTGATCACCAATTGATAAAATTAGGTATTGTAAAATTAGTTTCATTACAAAAAGGTTCTATAGAATTAAAGGTTTTCAAAACAACATTGTTAATACAAATCAAAATCATAAACCCATCTTGACAAATTTTACCTAATTGGAACATTTGTTTTTCTAGGAATAATCATGCCTAAAGCTACCCAACAAGATCACCATGACACCGTTCACTACCTTTCTAGATACTATCGGAAAGAAGGGCTTTCAAAAACCAATCGCAAAATATTCAAAAAGCTTGAAAAACGACTTATCCACGAAGGTCGTGTAGTTAAGGAATATTTCTTTGAAAACACCAACATTCAGCAAGTCTTTTCGGCAATCAACTTTAATTGTGTCTTAGAAATTGATCAACAAATTTCTCCGGTCTTTATCTTTGCATTTTACAAGAGTATTAGGATTGTTCGAAACAATGATGAAAGTATCTCAATCGCTTGCATTATAAACAACCAAAGCATTACCTTACCCCTTAACACATTCGCACAAATCCTTCGCATACCATGTGAAGGAATTTGTATGTATTCCCAAGATTGGTCAATAGCCGCTCAATCCTTCGCACCAGACTCCAAACTGATCTATCACACTCCTCTCGATGACCCCATAGTTGTTCAAGACACCATCTTCAAGAAAAGAGCTGACCAATATCGTCTCAACCGCAACAAATAACTCATTCATCGTGATCCATTTCAAATAGAACTCTTCGAGATAATTCCCGTTTACAAAAAATGTGAAGAAATCCTTAGAGAAAATGTCATTTTCTTGGTTGGAAACAAAGACCATCCCAATGCGTGTCTTGTTCAAATGATCTATTGTCTCATCCACCAAAGACCATTTAATCTTGCCTATTACATGGTTAAAAGAATGGTAGGTGTGTTCAAAGCTAATAACATGGTACTTCCCTATGGTATGCTCCTAACACGACTCCGTGAGTATGTTAGTGCAATGCAACCTTCTCCCATTACCGATGATCACTTTCTTGCTAACCATGTTATGGTACCACTTACCAAACAACCTCTCAAACGACTCATGATCAATGGAAAAAGACCTCGTTCTCTCTCGGACTCTTTGGACGAAGATGAAGTCGATTCCGTTTCTAACTTCCAAATTGACCCCATGACCTACTATGAACAACTTCCCACTCTTCCAAATGAGTCTGCAGAATTCAAGCAAACAAAGGGGATGATCAAATGCCTAACTCGCTACCTCATGAATTCGGGAAAGAAGAAGTGAAGAGATTGATGAAAGGGATATTATGTTTATGGTTTTTTTAGAAACTTTATGATTATTAAACAATTTATGCTCATGATTGTGCTAGAATTACTTTGTTACTTTTATCCCAATGTTTGGTTGTTATCATAATTACTCATCTTTAGGATGATGTTGTGTGCTATATATATATTACTTTTGCTTATACTGATGTATGCTTGCAGTAGAAACCTTTAATTTTAGTATGCTACACATAGTGCAAAATCTACACATGTTCTGTGAAGATACTGATCAGCAGTTGCCGGATCCCTAAGCTATAACTAGCCGAATCCCTCATATGAAGGATCCGTGGGATCCGGGTAAACAGAAATAGGAATTTTACTCTTTCACTTCAATCCAATCTTCCAGACCTTATTATACTAGGTAAACATGATACTTTAGGATCACTTAAGTCTTCCTCAAGCTCAGTAGGTCTCACACTCACTCATAGCTAACTTAGGATCACATTCAAGGTGTTTTTGATTTATCACTTCACCAAAACTCACCATATTTCTGCTCCAATGCTGTAATACCTGAATTTCTAAAATTCACAAAAAGACCAAAATACCCTTATGATCAAAAGTATGAATAATTAAAAGGATACCAAATAAGTTATGTAAATTCAGAAACTTATAAGAAATATAAGATATGATCCAAATAAATATTAAAGACTTTGTAAAGGTAATTTTTATAGTTATAACTTTATAAAATTCGTTTTGTATTTTATATAATTAGCCGAATATATTTATTTAGTTTATAAAAGAATAAAATTAATAAAAGCCCAATATAAATTTATTAAATTTAGAATCCATTTATTTTAAGTCCAATACATTATAAAGCCCACAAGAAAATTGGAAAATTATATATATACATAATATACGGTTCATTCCATCCTTAATCACCGATTAAGGACTAAACCGACTCCAAAACCCTACAAAATTCGACTTCCAGTTTCCAAGGCCTGAAACTATTTTTCTTGGACGAGTTTGAAGGTGAAGAAGGTGTTAAAAATCGTGTTCGAGGTTCTAAGGTGCTGTTTTGGTCGTGGTTAGTTTTTAGGTTGGTTAGGGTTTCGGCGAGTGAAACTTTTGGTTTCTTTTGTTCTAACGACCAAAGCTCATCAAGGGTATGTTTATAATGTTACTTCCAGTCCTACAAGTCATATAGAACACGTAAAAATTAGCCATGCATGTTTAATAAGTTGTATGGAATTATTTGGAATTAAAACCCTAAAAGCGTATAAAAATAACGAATGAGCGTATAATAATTTTTAAGACCATGAATTGATTTTTCCAGAAGCTCTTACATGTTATACAACCTGAATAAAATACATGATTGTGAATTCGAAGCTTGTGTAAATTGTCTTGGGTTTTCTTGCTCGATAACGCATAAAAAAGGAAAGGATTTAAAAAGGGGCGATTAGGGTTTACATGAACTAGGGTTTTGTTGTTATCATTAAGGGTAATTAATGAAGTAATAATGATGAGCTAATGATGGGTTAAACCTAGGTTTATGGCTTGTGCTTGAATTATGCACTATTCGGTTTTACATAAAAGTTTTGGGTTGGTTTTGTAAATTTTGAAACTTAAAGGTTATTTTTGTGAACAGTAAAATAAAGGTACTAAACGTATAAAAATAAATGTGGGGGTTAAACATGTAATTTTGGATATTTAGAGGGCCATTCAAATTGTATTAAATTAAAAAGGGTATGTTTTGTAAATTCTAAAACCCTTGGGCTAAAATGGTAAAATCTGATAATATAAAGTTAGATCGTGAAAGTAAAGATGTCAAGGGTGTTATTTGTAATCCTAAGTTTGGCTAATGAGTGATTTATACTTTAAAAGGGTGAAATTTCTTTTGTCACTAAAATGAGAATATTCTGACAACTCTAAAAGTATTAATGCGTTAAATCCGTTATAACATTAATGATGCTAATAAGTATTAAATAAATCATAATCCGTGTAGATTCGTTGAAGGAGACGCGACGTTACATCTTCGTATTCCTACATTCGTTTGCTTTCCTCTCATTTGCTTTAAGGTACAGATATTCTGACCTTTTCAGTAAAGGTTCATTATGATGTTCTTTCGTTAGTCTTTCCATTTTACTTATTAGGGTTTCCAATACCACTGCTATGAAACCTTTCCTGATTGTTTGGCCTGTTGCTTATCTGAACTTATGTTTTATTGAACCATGCGATATCTGATTTGAACTTTATGTTAGGAAGACTTTGATGTGCATATTTGTTGAACCTTGTTATATTTGAATATGAACCTTATGATATGAGTTATCTGATATGTTATTTGCTATGAACATTAATGTGTCCTTTGAGCTGTTGCTTATTTGAACTTTGATATTTGAATCATAAAACATTGATTTTGAACTATATGATATGAAACTTTTGATTTTGAAAACATGATTAAACATTTGATAAAATATGATCTATGTCAGTTTTGACATTCTAATTTGACCTAAGTTAGTTTGACACCCGAGCCAAATAATAACTAGTCATGGGGGTTCCATGTCCGTGTCAGTGATGCACCATTTGACATGACTCTAGGGCAGTAGAGTGAAGTTCTGCCACGTCCCTTATCTGATATTGTTATGAGCTCAATTTAAGTTATATTATATGGCCAATATATGTTTGTGGGGCGTATGGATGCATCCTAGATTTGATCTGTTATCCGATATGATTTGTTTAGATGAATGATGTCGTGTGCAATACGCATCTTCATAAAATTCTGGGAGCTCGCTACTCCGTATTATTTTGAGATTGTTTCTATATAGTTATGATGTTTTGATATGATATGTTTTGGGCTCGTGGTAGTTAACTAAATCATTATTTGTTATTACTATGTTAAGTATTCTGATTATGATTTGGTATGTTCAGATGTTTATGATTAGGTGCTGACTTATTATATGTTATTATATATGTGTATGCTTTTGTATGTTTATGTGATTACCGTTTACAATGCTAGGTTATGATTAATATGTTTAAATGGGATTTGCATGCTGTTATCTGATGTCATGTTGTTTTCTTGTTATGTGAATTCGTTGAACTGTGGAATGAATGTGTTGGTGTGAAGTGGGTATTCTATAAGTATAGTATGTATAATTTGTTCAATAAATTTGTGAACTTTGCTTATACGTTAGTGTTTTATTGCTTATGTGAACTGTCATGCTTAAATTCTGCTGATGTTAGGATTTGATCTTAGAACTGGTTTAGCTTATGATAGTTGTTTTGATAATTGCTAATGGTTATGCTATGTTTTGTTTGGTCTATTTAATTATAGTTTGTCTACTATGTTTCTATTTGTTTGTGAGACTGCCATGATTTGGACTGCTATTTCCGCTGCTGCAATATTGAATTAAGTGTGTTAAGTGAAGGTTAATTAATTTGTTGAATGCCATGTTTATTTTCTAGAAAGAGTTTCCGTTAGCCTTAGACTTTTCGTTTGGTTTATATGTAATCTATTTCTTCTTGATATGTTAAGTGTCTGGTTATTTTGATGTGTTTGCGTTGGAGTCATCAATATGCTATGTGTTTGTCCTTGATTGCTAATTGTTGTTCCGGATTTCTGTGCAATTGTGTTTCCGCAGAATCCTCAATGATTCATTATTCTCGTTCCGCTACGGTTTTGTTATTCGTTTCTTTGTTCAATTCGTATTTATGTTTTGTTTAGTTTTTGTTTCGTTATATCTGTTCACTGGGCTTTGTAAGCTCAGCCGCACTTTTCTTTTCCTGCAGAAGGTATTAAGCATTCAAGATTGAGCTTATGGGATAGCTGATCTGGGTTGAGAGTAGAGACGAGAGCAAGATTTGACCATAGAGATCTTAGAATTATTTTGGTTATTAAGTTATTTATGTTTTCTTTTGAAAATTTCGTAAAGACTTTCGCTTTTGTATAGTATTTAAAGTTCTGATATGAAACCGTATTTGCAATATCTTTACCCTTGTCGGGTTGGGGTGTTACAAATGCTCACACATTGTTCCTCACATCTCAAAACACCTAGTTTGATATTTCTCTAAATTTAAAAAAATTGATTTTAGTCATCCTTACCTCAAAATAGGCAAAAAACTAGTTTTTCATTTCTTATGATTTTTAAGGAATTTTCAAAATTTCTTTTAAGTTACCATCTGATCTCTAGGATCATTTTACTCCACTTGACACTCTCAAAACTCTTAGTGTCATCCTTGATCACCCATTGGTGCTCATAAAGCCTCATTTCTTTCCATAAAAGACAATCATTAGCTACCCTCACTCATTTCACTTGATCATTTAAGTCTCATATCATTTAAGACACCTGAGAAGACTGAAAACACTCAAGATATGTAGGTATTAGACCTTACAAGACATCATTTTCTTTTTCTTTGACTCCTAATAGCCGGATCCCTAGGCTTATCCTAGACGGATCCCTCAGTTCAGGGAACCGGCTGCACAGACTAAACTAATCTTAGCTAAAACAATTATTTCAAGCCTTCCTTGCTAAATTGAACACTCCACCTTGTCTTAATTGACTTCCTTGATCTAGGCAACTCTATAGTTGACCTTAGTGCATGCCAAAATTCTTAGTGGTCAAGAATTTAATTCACTAACCTAATTTCATTCTTTATAAACCAAATGTACTTATGCTTCCAAACCACCATTCAAAATTCAGTAGCTAGACATCCATTACATCCTCTTTTCACTATGACTAAAGCATCTAGCAAAACTTCTTCAACCAAAGGTTCCTCCAAGAAGAATGCTCATATGGTTCATGAGATATCATCAATCGAGTCATCGCCCGTCAAGAGCCTAAATACTAGAATCCCTCCTCAACAAACTCAACCAACCAAAGCTAGAAGAACCACTAGGATTAGCATCCGACCTTTTGAGTTGGAAAGGCCTTCATCAAGTACTAAACCAAACACGCCTAGCTCAAGTAAAACACCTAAGCCTTTATTTGTAGAACCAAGACTACACTCCTTTACCGCGCCTCTTTCTCATCCAAATCTCTACTCTTTAGAAGACTCACCAACCTTCTCATTAAATAGGGAACCACCTTAACCATCAAATAGTCCATCTTTAGGAACAAGGAATCACCAAAACCATATAGAGGACTTCCCATCTCCACCACCAACTCATATATCATCACCCTCATTCTTAGTTGAACCACACCCTACGACACTAAATTCACCTCTACAAATCCCACCATCCTTTGTGGAATCTCCTCAAAACATTCTACCTCCTCTGTTTCCTACTCATGACAATAGTTGCTCTAATTATCAACTTACCAAAGGATTAGTTCAAGAAGTACGAAATGAGTTGCATTTCATGTTTAATCATCTCCTTGAAGGATTTGACCAAATCAACAAATCTACTCGTCCTTAGAATCTAAGATTACAAGCATATTGATGCTTCTTATTAGTTTTCGGCACAACTTAGAAATTATTAGAAAATGTACTAAATGCTTTTGTCATTCTCTTAGTTTGAGATATGTATATCATTTATGATTTTTTATTGAATGAAATTACATGTTGTATGCCATGTGGTCTTGAGAATATGTTTGGTGCCTTAATACATATCCTATTTTGATGTTAACATCACATTTTACATCTACATTGCTGTCATAAGAATGCAGGTGGACGGATCCCACACTTTTTCTTAGACGAATCCCTCCCAAGGAGGAACCGTGGGATCCGTGAAACAGAAACAATTTTATTACTAATTTGAGTCTCATTTACAGGAAATTATGCATCATATACTTGCTTTCTAACCTTTATTTTGTAGATTTTCAATATACACATGAAGACTTTGACACCCTCCACAAAGGGGGATCTTTTCGTCAAAGCAAAACTATTGAAAAAACACTTGCAAAACATTCACTTAGGATTTCATTATTACTTATGCCCTCACAAAGAGGATCACTCGTCAAGGGGGATCATTTTCATCAAAAAGACGAAACCATTTGCAAACAAAATTGCAAACCACTCGCTTAGTCTTCCTAATTACTCGACGCCTTCAAAAAAAGGAAGCAATCGTCAAGGGGGAGCTAAGACGAGAATTCTTCTCTTCTCTTACTCTCTATTTTTCATATTATTACTTTTCACACGTTTTTCTTAAAACAATGTGTTAGTTTCATTTCGACGCTCTTTTTGTTTCGACAAAAAGGGGGAGAAGAGATTAAAAACTCCAATTCAAACTTTTACGAATTTTAGTTTTTCCTTAAAATAATCTTAGGTTTTGTCGTCAACAAAAAGGGGAAGATTGTTAATACAAATAAGCCGTTAAAACATTTATTTATATTTTACGATCTTCCAATGTTTTGTCGATAACAAACGTAAAATCATTTTAACGAAACAAATAAAATACGTAAATGGTTTTAGCCAATAGTTTACTAACACACTTACATTTTCATATAAAACACTAAACAACTAATAGTGTTTACATCTTATAGAAATACATATGTATAACAACTAGTGTATACATAATATGGAAATGTGTATATATTGTAATGGGTAATGTAATGGGTAAAGATCTAAGTACTTGACCCATTGACTAGATACACTGAATATAGTTGGGTAAAACCCAAAGTCCATGACCCATACTAATGGAGCTTGATCCATAACCCATGACCCATTGTATGACATCATGCATGAAGTCATGTTGGGTATTATCCATGATCCATAACCTAAGACCCATGACCCAATGTCTAGATACATTGCATCTTATATAACCCTTGGTTCATTACCCATAAACCATAACCCGGTTTGCAACCCAAAATCTGGACTTAAGCTAACCCAGCTACCAGATCCCTTGGTTTGCACTAGCCGGATCCCTCTGGGGAGGGATTCGTGGGAACCGGGGAACAGTAGAGAAATTTGCCTATAAATAGTGGGCCATTTCTCTCTTGCAAATCATCCCTTTTACACATACTCTCTCTTAGTATTGTAAACTCTCTAACCTTAGATCCAAAGGATATTTCTATGTAGTTATGTGTTTGTGTGATTCTCTAGGTTCCTCTTAAAGGCGAGATCACCACCTCTTGAAGTCGAGCAAGCTCAAGTCCATGAGTTGCCAAGCTTCATCATCATCAACACAACTGAAATTATCTTGTTGATAGTTCTTTCCTCCCTCCTTAGAAGTGTTGTGTTGAAGGCCTTAGTGAAAGGTGCCGAAGGGTCATGTCAAAGGAATTAGTGAAAGGTGCCGAAGGGTCGTGTCAAAGGAATTAGTGAAAGGTGCTGAAGGGTCAAGTCGAAGGCATTAGTGAAAGGTTCCAAAGGGTCATGTCGAAGGCATTAGTGAAAGGTGCCAAGGGTGTACAATCGATATGGTGCATCGATGTAGAAGATAGTTAGCTCGGGGTAAAGGATAGTGATATCCTTATGATATTATAATAAGGATTGCGTCTCCTTTGGGTTAGTTGTGCTATGTTGGGTAGTAGTTCCTCTTTTGTAATGGAACTCGGTATCTAGCCTTGTACCGGATAAAGTGTAGCCGACGTTGTGATAGGTTTGGTTCTACCTCGTGGAAGAACCCGATGTCTAGCCTTGTACCGAATAAAGATTAGGTGACGTTGTGAAGGCTTATCCGCCACATTAAGGAGCTTGTGTTGTGTAGTGCTTACGAACTCTCGAGTGGGGAACTCGGGGAGTGGAGTAGGGAAAGGAAGGTGTCCTTGTAGCTGAACCACTATAAATATTCATGTTGTGATTTTGTGTTTCTTATTCTTTATCTTTGCATTACTTATTTATATGCATATCTATCATCATCCAACATACACATTAAATAGATTGACATAAGTTGATCTAAATATTTTAAAACGAAGTTTTAATCGGTAAAACTATTCAACACCCCTTCTAGTGCCTTACATATTTTTGGCTCTTCCTTAGAGAGACCCTCAGTTTTGTGGTGTTTGGGAATGTATTTGGGAGTATATATGAAAACAATGTTTTCTAGCGTGTGTCCATATGAAAACAATGTGGAGGTGCGGTTATCTCGACTCCTTTTAATGCATAAAAAGAAATTCTTAAGTAGTTTAGTACCAAAATGGGAGATGACCCAAACGCTCCTAATTCAATGTAGCTTCAATTGAATGTACCCGAGAATACATATCAATTATGCAATTTCTTTAGCATTTAAGAGACATCATGAAAGTGATGAAATAATGTTTTTATTTGTATGAACAATGAGAAATTCTTTGTCTTAAAGTTAGAATTTTTTCATAAGTTTGACATGGGGTTTTTAGCTAATTATGATAATGCTTTATGAGATCTAATTCCTAACTAAGGGAAACATGATTAGTTAACTAATTTTAACAAATGTGCTTCATAGTTTGTCTAAGAATAATGCATAATCCCCATGTTTGGTTTTGTGCATAAATTAGAAACCCTAGACTCATAATCAAGAGAAGGAAAGTAGTAAGGAGACTTACAATGTTGATTAAGGCTGAGATTGGTTGAAGAGAATACCTCAATTGTGAGTTAGGTGTGTTCTTGGATGAGTTTGAGTCATTTGTGAGTTATGAGAGAAGAAGTATTTGTTAAATATTTTTAAAAACAGTTCTAAGGAACCACGGATAGGACGGAACTATAACAAGGCATCCGTCGTTGCTGTCGTTTGGTTCCATGGAACTAGATTGACTTTGGTCAATTTTTGTTGTGTTTGGTTAAACTAATGTTTGGGTTAAAGTTTCAACTTTAGGTTTGGTTCCATTAGTCCTAATCCAAGTCTAAGAATATTAAATAGTTCTCGTTTAAGAGGTTTTGTTAGGATGTCGGCAATGTTTTCTTCGAAGGATACTTTCTCGATTAAGATGTTTCCTTTTTGAACATTGTCATGAAGGAAGTGATGACGAATTCCAATATGTTTTGTTCGAGCATGTTGGACTGGATTTTTGCTGAGATCAATAGCTCTTTTGTTGTCACAACGGATAGAGATGTCGTTGAGTAGAATTACGTAGTCCACAAAAGCTTGCTTCATCCAAAAAGCTTGTTGACATTCTTTTTCGGCTGATACGTACTCGGCTTTGATTGTTGAAATAGCGAGGGTTGTTTGTTTCTTCGAGAACCATGAGGTAAGACATTGTCCAAAAAAAGTACAAATACCACTTGTGCTTTTTCTATCGACATAGTCACCGGCATGGTCCGAGTCGGCATACACTATGGTTTCTACACCCATTCCTTTGGGATACCATAATCCTAAGTGTCTAGTGCCTTTAATATATCTAAATATTCGTTTCACGGCTTCAAGATGTGATGTTTTAGGATCTTCTTGAAAGCGATCACATAGACAAAAACTAAAAATAATATCAGGTCTACTAGACATGAGATAAAGTAGACTACCAATCATTCCTCTATATTTTGTGTTATCTATGGATTCTCCTTCTTCATCCTTGGTGAGTTTAGTTTCTCAGGACATGGGTGTTTTGATAGGTTTAGATTCTTCAAGACAAAATTTCTTAAGCATATCCTTTATGTATTTAGATTGAACAAAGAATATACCATTTTCTAATTTTTTAATTTGAAGTCCTAAAAAGAAGCTTAGTTCCCCCATCATATTATCTCAAACTCGTCGTGCATGATTTTTGAGAAATCATCACATAGCTTTTGACAAGTTGATCCGAATATAATATCATCTACATATATTTGGACGATGATAATATGTGAATCCCTTTTCTTGGTAAAGATAGTATTATGTTCTAAACCCATGGTGTACTTATGTTCTACAAAGAAAGTTTTAAGTCGATCATACCATGCTTTTGGTGCTTGCTGAAGCCCGTATAATACCTTTTTAAGCTTGTAAACGTGATTTGGTTTTTCAAAATCGGTGAACACGGGAGGTTGTGCGACATAGACCTCTTCATTAATGAAACAATTCAAAAATGCACTTTTAACATCAATTTGAAAAAGTTTGAAATCATGTGCACATGCATATGCAAGTAAAATTCTAATTGACTCGAGCCTAGCAACGGGAGCAAAATTTTCATCATAGTCAATACCTTCTTATTGATTGTAACCTTGTGCTACTAGTCTAGCTTTGTTTCTAGAAACTACACCATTTTTGTCCATATTATTTCGAAAAACCCATTTTGTTCCAATTATAGTATGATTTTTAGGTTGAAGAACTAGTGTCCAAACATCATTTCTAATAAATTGGTTTAATTCTTCTTGCATAGCAATGATCCAAGATTCATCTTTAATTGCTTCATTTACATTTTCGGTTCAATAGATGATACAAAACAAAAATAGTTACTTTGATTTTGAGTTTGTGATCTTAAGGTTCTTTGATTTAATTGTCCTATGACTTTATCTAAAGGATGACTTTTAGATCCTTTGATATTGACAATTTCTTCATTGAATGGTTCATCTTCTTTATTATTATCATTATAATCTTGATTTTCAACGAGTTGACTTTCAACTAAGTCATCATCTACCAAAGGTGATGTCTTAGAGGGAGGTGGACTTTCGTCAAATGTTACGTTTAATGATTCTTCGACTCTCATTGTTTCTTTGTTTAAAACAATATATGCTTTGCTAGTTTTTGAGTAACCAAGAAACACACCTTCATAGGTCGAATTTGGTGAGATAATCTTAGTATTTAAGATAAAACATTTACATCCAAATACTCTAAAGTATCCTAAAGTAGGCTTCTTGCCTTTATAAAGTTCATGAGGTGTTTTGGTAAAGAATGGACGTATTAGGACTCTATTTAAAATATAAGTAGATGTGTCAACGGCGTTACACCAAAACTTTTGAGGTATGTTTTGTTCGTTAAGCATTGTTCTACTCATTTATTGAAGAGTCCGATTTTTACGTTCTACTACACCATTAGATTGGGGAGTTCAAGGAGCCAACAAATTGTGTGTTATACCATTAGAATCACAAAAGTTCCAAATTATGTTTCATTATCGAGTTCACGACCATGATCCGTTCGAATCGACACATTGTTACTACCTAGTTGGTTTTGAATTTTCTTACTAAGTATTTCAAATTGATCAAAAAATTCATTTTTGGTTTTCAAAAAATTTGTGCAGGTGTATCTTGAATAGTCATCTACTATAACCAAAGTGTAGAAGTTGCCTCCGTAACTTTGTATAGCGGATGGACCAAATAAATCCATATGCAAAAGTTCTAGACACCTAGTTATTGACACCATGTTTTTTGCCTTATGGCTACTATGAACTTGTTTACCAATTTTGCAAGCATCACAAAAGTGTTGATCATATTTCAACTTGGGTAAGTTTCTAATTAGTTCTTTTGATGACAAGGATTGGATTAGTCTCATATTAGCATGACCTAGGCGTCTATGCCAAAGAGTGGAGTTGTTATCTATGGTAGTAAGGAAAAGTTTATCCCTAGATGTTTTATCTACTTTCATGACATATATGCTATTTTTCCTAATTCTGTTTGCTACGATGATTCCATATTTTAAGATTTTAATACCATTTTCCTAAAAGAGGACTTTATACTTTTTATCGCATAGTTGGCTAATGTTAAGTAAGTTAAATCCTAATCTATCAACATGAGCAACATTTTCAATAGAGATATAGTCATGAGCGATCATACCTTTGCCAATGATTTTACTCTTAAGATTTGATGGATCTAAACACACTCCTTGTGTTAGTGATACTTTGATTTATATTAATAAGTACGCGGAATATACTTAGTAATACCCAGAATATGGATTGTATGATGTATTGTAAGTGAGAACAATGTAACACAAAGCTTCAATATTATTATGAATAATACGAGTGATCTTGCTTATCACTAGGGTTACACCTTGAAGCATACGTACCAACAACAATGACCTAGGATCTCCTTTTATAGCACAAGGAGTCCTTTACAAGATAAGTATAATGCTAACAATATAGAATATACAAAAGATCTTCTATACTTATCTATTCACGAATACAAAACAATTATCCTAATAGCAGTGGTAATAATATGTACTAGCAGTGGTAATGTGTTTCCACTGCTAGTGCATTCTTCAGCAGTGTCTTCCACAAGCCTATCAGTGGTAACTGTTAGCTTTATTCCCAACAAGATTGCTACCAAAAGTGACATTACCTCCATCATACTCTTGATATGTAGTGAAGAGACTTTTTTTCCCGTCATATGTCTTGAGCATCCGCTATATTTTATCCATTCATCTGGTTCCAAGCCGACTTTCAATCATACTTATGAAACATACAACTCAAGCATTTGGTCCCTAATATCTCATGGGTCTGTTTGGGTTAAACATACCGTTTGCTTGGTTTATGTATGGAAATGATGGATATGGGTTCCATGGCATGTAATTTGGACTTTGATATGGTCTATGGAAGTTTTGATTCCAATCGGTATGTTGATAGTTAGGTTGTGTGTTATAGTTGCTTTTAGGAAAGGGGCATTTGGAAATAGATGTTTTAGGCATTTCTTGAGTGGTTTTTGATCTAAACTCGTTTTTAGCAAGTCCTACTCCCATTGTAACATCAGGTTTTTGTCTAATAGTATCTACGGATTTCTTTGTAACTTTAACAAATGCATTATGGGCCGTTTGGCAAACATCTTGTTTTTCTGCAAACACCACGGAACCAATGGGTTCAATGGACGAAACCAAATTTTTCGTTCCATCTGATCCATGGTTGTCTGAGATGGATGGAACAGTTTTTTTGTCTTTTTCGGCCTTTTTGGTTTGACTACTTGGAATTAATACGTCATAAAATCCTAATCCATTTTTATTCCCCGGAACTTTTTGTATTCTCATTATTTCATCCGCACATGAAATACTTCTATCAAACTTTTTGAACTTAGAGTTATTTTGATAAGTGTTTCTTGTGAGAGTTTTAACTTGTCTATTTCAAGTCCAAGCTCTTTACATGATTTACACACATTGTCATTAGCTTTGCTCTTTTCTAAGCGTTTTGCCTTTTCTTTTAACTCATAAACTTCATTTTCTAAAAACTCCTTTTTAGTTTTACTTTCTAAAAACTTGTTTTTTGTTATAATTTTTAAACCTAGTTCGCATAAATGGTTATATTGTTTTTGCAATGTATCGTCATCTATGGAAGAGTAAAATGAGTCAGAATGTACCTCATTTGATTCTTGATCAATGAGTGCGATTTCATCCTTTCTTGGCTCTTCATCATCGTCTTTACTTCCACTCCAAGCAACGCTTACAAAAGCTCATTTATTTTTGCTTTTTGGTGGCTTGGGACAATATCCTATTAGACGGCTTGTATCTCCACATCTAAAGCACTTTATTTTCTTGTCGTCACGGTCTTTCTGGAATGACTTCTTGTCATCTCGGGGTTTCCTTACAAACTTCCCTCTTCTTCTAAATAATTTCATGAAATCTCTTAAGGCCATGGCATATTCCTTATTTTCATTATCCGAGCAAGATTCTTCATCATCACTTGATTCCGCCCTGGCTTTTAAAGCAATGTATTTGACTTTTTCTCTTTTTCCTTTGATGATTTCTGGATCTTTCTCCATCACCATTTCATGAACTTTGAGATTTCCAATTATCTCATCAAGTGACATTATTGAGAGATCTTTTGAGTCTTTAATGGTCATCACTATTGCTCTCCATTTTGGATGGAGTGCTATAAGAAATTTCTTGACAAAATTCTTACTACGAAAAAGATTCATCAAGTGTTTTAAGAGAAGTAATAATAATGTTAAATCGAGCAAAGCCACAATCAATGGTTTAATCTTCAGGAATAACAAATTGTTCATATTGTTGAACAAGAAGATCAATTTTGTTATCCTTGACCTGTGAATTCCATTTATGTGTGATTATTATTTATTCCTAAATATCTTTAGCGGTTTCACACATAAAAATTCTTTCTATTCCTTTTAAGATAAACCATTATAAAACATCCTTTTCCTTCATTGTTTTTACCAATTAGTTTCTTTTGTTCATTGTTAGAAATATCTTTTGTTGTGGGATCATAGTCACCCTTAATGATTACATACCGAAGAACTATATCTTTTGATTTCACGTATGTTTCAAAGTGATTTTTCCAATCGATAAATCCATTGGGTTCAAAGAGTGGTGGTCTTTTCATAGATTTCCCTTCTGTAAAGTTTTCAGAATCCATAGATCGTTTCAAGTTTATAAAACACTATATATTTTAGAAAAATCTTGAGCAATGAAGCTCTGATACCAATTATGGAAAACTATAAGGAGGGTTTAATAGTTTTACCGTTTTAAAAATTGATTTGCTTTGAATAACAATGCGTGAATTCAAACAATATAGATAACCAAGAGTAAATAATATGCAAGTAAAGAAAGAAATGATCAAACCACAACATGATTATTTATAGTGGTTCGGTCTACAAGGACTCTTTTTCCTTGCCCTACTCCACTCCCCGAGTCTCCAACTCGAGAGTTTTCTTCACTAGTCAACAAGCTTCTTTAATCGGCGGAGAAAACCTTTACACATCGCTTAAAAAATTTATCCGACACAAAGCTAGATGTCGAGTTCTTTTACAAGGGCACAACCACTCCCAACACACTATGTATTTTAAGGACTAAAATACGAACCAATCACAATCAGAGGTTTATGATGGTTTGATACAAACAATGATGTATGAATAATAACAATTCACACAAGTATAAACAAACAAGACTTGCAATAATTCGTTGAAGCTTGGAATGCCTTGATCTTCTTTGATACAAAAGAGGATCACTAAAAATGAAACGAGAATGAATTAGATGAAAGAGAATGAGAGATGTATGTGTTTTATGCTTCAAAGGGATAAGAAACCAACTTGGTGTGGCTTGCTATTTATAGCCAAAAGGCCAAGCAACCCACGGATCACACGGAACCAAAATAATTGTTTCGTCCGTGTTAAATATTGGTTCCGTGGGGTCTATCAGAAAATCTTAACAAATCTAGCAAAATATTCACCATATCTTACCAAGATTACATTTGATATGTTGAGTGACAATCTAAACAAAATATCCAAGAAATCTTCCAAGGATTTTTATGATGATGCAATACATGATGTAATATGCATTTTCATTTTTAGATTTATATGTTTATGTAAATAACTATTGTAATGAACATGTTGGCAAATTAAATGAATTTGATTAGATGAGTGAAAAACAATGTTTGATCACATATGTTTTTCTAAGACACATTTTTGTTTTAATGTAAAAGTTAATTTACTTGTGGAGGGTTAAAAAGGTAATGTGTCTTTTTATTTAACGTCTAATAGTGGCATTTATCATAACATAACAAACTACCATCTTGTGAACAAATGTTGAAAATATTTTGTGTTTAAGAAAAGCTTGTAGCTATGTGTAAAAGTCTTCACAAGATTTATACTTTTGCTATAATGAAATTTATTATTGTTAACAAAAAAATATAGCAAATATTATAAAATATAAATAACGTTTTTTAAGACGATATTTGTATTAACAAACTCCTTGGTCAAATTATCGACGATGATGAAGAAATTGATCTTCGAGATGCTTTGCTCAGATCAATGAAGAAGGCAGAAAAGAAGGATGAACCGTGCAACATACCCACGTCTCGCAAATGTCGTCCAAATGATACTGATAAGGATGACGAGACACGATAACGAGACAAACATTCCAAGACCACTGGACCGTCATCTTCAGGCTTTCACACTGCAACGTACAACATAGCACAAGAAGATGAAATTCAACCATAATAAACCGATCAACCTCATGACGAGGATCAACCCAAAGATACTGGTGCAATACCGGAGCCACCATCTGACATACCATAACAAGCAGCTCCAGAATGGATTGACCCCTCATCAACAAAGTTTGATTGGTTTGAAGAAATGGTTGATGCACATCTTGAAGAAGCGGTTCCAAATGAAGGTTCAATTGTATATTTTACGAAGAATTTAAAGAAAGTCATGAAAGTCTGAAAACTGCAATTATCAAACTTTGCCAACATTCGAAAAGTAAGTTTCACTCAATTCAAGACTTTCATCACATCAAGGCTAAAATTTGAATACAACCTCGAGGAAGTGGCACGACCATTATTAGAAGATATCACTTGGGATGCATCGTTATCTTCCTGAGCTACTAAAACATTCAAGCACCACGACTACTCCAAACCCTTGCCGCTCATGGGACATGATCATAATCCCAAGGTACCAACACCATGACTTAGAATACCTGATGTATGGAAACACCGATCCCGAGAAAAGATATGCAACATCACTGTCAAAGTTCCTAGCTGCTATTTATGCACAAGAAGGAATGGAAGAAGAAGTCGATGAATTGCTCAGCTCATCAATTGCCAAATATAATGATGAAGCAGTTCTATGAATATTTCCTTGGCCTGATATGCGCAAATAGTTTTACAAATGGAAACTTACATTCCCTTCTCAACACAAAGTTTGCTACAAACAAAGGAACTTATCCATAGTGAGTGCAGAAGTTGAATGAAAGTACGGGTATAACTTTCTGATTGAGATCAAGGTTCGAAGAGATGATGACAAAGTATATACGTTCAACGAGGCAGATTACAAGTTTTTAAATCTAAATGACATTGAAGACATGTATCTCCTTAAAGTTCAAGGAAAGCTCATGCATCGCCCTGGAAACTTACAATATGACATCAACAACTCCATCATTATCTTTATCAGAAACCTAGTAATACAGACTAGAGTCGAAGATGTTTATGTTGGTGTTGAAAGTTATCAAGAACATCTGAATCTCATAACGCCAGACCTCAAACCACCAGGAATAAATGAAAGGAACCGTACACATTCACCGGCACACTGTTTGGATTAATCTATGCCAAGAACAAAGTCACCAAGTTCATAGGATATGAAGATATTCATAAGTTCAGCGAAGAAACTTTGATGAAGGTTAAGATCGAGCTTGATAATATTCTTCGGGATTAGAAAGCAGGCCGACAGCAAGGATGGTTACGGAACATGAAATGGAAGAGAAACGATGCCAAGCAAGCTGAAAAGCTCGTCAAGCGTATTGATTCAGGACTCTAGTTTCGAGTTCAAATGAGACGACTTGAAGGCTATGTCGGAGGAAGAGCACGGGAGCCAAATATCTTGACATTTCGTCGTCCAGAATGAAGTAATGCAGTTAGATAATATTTTGGAACATTAAAAAAACATTCATTATATATATATATATATATATATATATATATATATATATATATATATATATATATATATATATATATATATATATATATATATATATATATATATATATTCATTGATTATGTTTTCTTAATACCTTGAGCAGAATTATCACATGCATTTTCACACATAATCTTTCTAATACGGCTCAAATTCAACTCAAGAAGACTATCTCTCGAATACATTTCCGTACTTGAGGGGGAGTAATTTTGTCAAAAGAAAACAAAATCTCATTCTACGAAAGGACCCTATTGTACGTCTCAGTGCAATAATCCTGAAACATGGAGCGAAAGCTTCTTAAATGTTTGTGTGGAAAACTAGAACGGGGGGTTGAATAGTTTTGCCAATTAAAACTTTATTTTAAAGTATTTAGATCGACTTTTGTCAATCAATTTATATCGTGTGTTGGATATTGATAGATGGACATATATATAAGTAATGCAAGAGATAAAGAGTAAAGGAACACAAAACCACAACAAGAGTATTTATAGTGGTTCGGCTACAAGGACACCTTCCTTGCCCTACTCCACTCCTCGAGTACCCAATTCGAGAGTTTCTAAGCACTACAAACATAAGCTCCTTAATGTGGTGGAGAAGCCTTCACAAATTTTCCAATATTTTATCCGGTACAAGCCTAGACACCGAGTTCTTACACATGGTAGAACCAAACCTATCACAACGTTGCCTACACTTTATCCGGTACAAGGCTAAATACCGAGTTCCATTACAAAGGAGGAACTACTACCTAACACAACTACCCAAAGGAGACACACTCCTTTTTACAATACTAGAAAGGATATCAATATCCTTTAACCCAAACTACACAACTTGTACATCGACGCACCATATCGAATATACACCTTCGGCACTTCACACCAACGCCTTCAACATGACACACTTTGGAGGGAGAGAAGAACTATCAACAAGATGCACTTCAGTGGTCTTGATGATGACGAAGCTTAGCAACTCATGACCTTGAGCTTGCACTTCTTCAAGAGGTTGTGATCTTGCCTTTAAGAGGAATCTAGAGAATCACACAAAGATAAAACTACATAGAATGATCCTTCGAATCTGTGGTTAGAGAGGTTAGAACATAGAGAGAAAGTATGTCTAAAAGGGTTAGTTAGCAAGAGAGAAATGGCTCACTATTTATAGGCAAAACAAGCCTACTGTCCTACGGTTCTGGCGGATCCCTCACCCAAGGGATTCGGCTAGTGCAACTCCAAGGATTTGGCTGCTGGGTCAGCTTAGTTCAGATTTTAGGTTGCAAACCGGGTTATGGTTTATGGGTTATGGACCATGGGTCATGGACTTTGGATCATGGATACCAACAAGATACAATGTACCTAGTCAATGGGTTATGGATATTGGGTCATGGGTCATGGATCATGGATAATATCCAACATGACTTCATGCATGATGTCATGCAATGGGTCATGGGTTATGGATCATGCTCAATGGGTATGGGTTATGGATTTTGTTTCTTACCCAACAAGATTCATGGTACCTAGTCAATGGATCATGGGTCTTGGGTCATGGGTTATGGACTTTGTTTTTTACCTATTATTTACCCATTTACAACATATACAAAGTACATATACATTTTTATTAAAATGTAAGTAAACAATATTACTTGTAAGTGTTTTATAAAAATGGCTTTGGTTTTATATAACCTATTAACTAAGCATGTTTTGATGGTTTTAATATGTTTTGTAAAAGTATGTAGTAAACTATTGTCTCAAAGCTTTTACGTATTTTATTTATTTTGTTAAAACAATTTTACGATTGTTATCGACAAAACATTAGAAGATCGTAAAATATACATAAACGTTTTAATGGTTTATTTGTATTAAAAATATCCCCCTTTTTGTTGATGACAAAACATAAGATTATTTTAAGAAGAAAATAAAATTCATAAAAACTTGAATTGGAGTTTTTACTCTCTTCTTTCCCTATTTGTCGAAACAAAAAGAGCTTCGGAAAGAAACTAACATATAGTAGAAAACGTTTTGAGAAAAACTTGTGGAAAGTAAAAACAAATGAGAAAGATTTAGAGAAATAAGTGTAAAGAGAAAAAGTAGTAAGGCAAGAAGTGGTTCTCATCTTAGCTCCCCCTTGACGGATGCTTCCCTTTGTTGAGGGCGTCAAGTAGTTTGGAAGACTAAATGAGTGTATTGCAAGTATTTTGAAATGTTTTTAACTTTGACGAAGTGCTCTCCCTTGACGAGTGCTCCCTTTTGATGAGGGCGTCAAGTAATTAGGAAGGCTTAGTGAATGTATTGCAAGTGTTTTACAATGCTTTGCTTTGATGAAAAGCTTCCCCTTATTAAGGGCGTCAAAGTTATCATGTATATTTTGAAAATCTACAAAATAAAGGTTAGAAAACAAGTACATGGTGCATTGTTTGCTGCAAATGAGCTTCAAGTTAGCTAAAAAATAGTAATTTGTCCATCGGTTCTGCCAGATCCTTCATGTGAGGGATCCGTCCAGGCAAAAAGTTGGGAACCGTGTACCTGCAACTTAGTGGCAGTAATGTAGATATAAATAGTGACGTAAACGTCCAAATAAGTTATGTATTGTTGCACCAAACATATTCACATAACTATATAGCGTACAAACATGCAGTTTCATTTAGTAAAACAAGAGAAAAGATACACATATCTCTAAAACCAAGGAAATAATACAAACATGTATTAAAGTAAACTTCCTAACAATCTAAGTTGCACCTAAGACTAGAGAAGCACACTTTGGGATGGTTTGATTTGTTGAATTTATCAAAGCATTCAAGAAGGTGATAGAACATGAAACACAATTCATCACATACTTCATGGACTAACCCTTGGACATGTTGACAATGAAGGAAATCATTTTCATGACTAGGAAATGGTGGTAGTAAGAATAGAGAAGTTTGAGGAGGAGGGTGGAGGTTCCACAAAGGATGGAGGAATTTGTGGAGGTAAGTTTGATGAAGTAGGAGGTGGTTCAACTAAGGATGAAGGTGTTGATATATGTGTTGGTGGTGGAGGTAAAGAAGTGTCTACTTCCATATGGTCC
The DNA here is from genome assembly GCA_019973895.1 of Chrysanthemum seticuspe. Classification (NCBI taxonomy): domain Eukaryota; kingdom Viridiplantae; phylum Streptophyta; class Magnoliopsida; order Asterales; family Asteraceae; genus Chrysanthemum; species Chrysanthemum seticuspe. The sequence continues at coordinate 199,364,115 of BPTQ01000005.1, read as the reverse complement.
GGTTGTTGAGATTGGTGATTCCTCATAATAAAAAATGGATCATTTGATACGGGTGCTAGTGAAGTTCCAACACCAAAGTTTTGGTGAGAAGGTAGTTGCGGTACCATTTTCTCAATTGATGAGAACGTGGGAAATGATGGTGGATGAGAAGGCCTAGGGGGTAAGTCTTCTAGTGAGTAAAGGTTTGGAGATGAAAGAGGTGTGGTGAAGAAGATGGCTATAGGCTCTAGAGGTGAGAGTTTAGTTGCTTTAGTGGAGACAGGAGTGTTTGGTTTAGGAGGTATGGTAGTGTTTGGCGAAGGTTTCTCCAAGCTACAAGGTCGGATAATAATTCGAGCGGTTTTCCTAGTTTTAGATGGTAGAGTTTGTTGGGAAGGAACTCTAGTGTTTGAAGCTTTGATGGGTGATGACTCGGTTGAGGAAATTTCATGAACAACATGAGCAATTTTCTTGGGAGGTCCTTTGGTTGATGAGGTTGCACTATGTGCTTTTCTCATGGTGAAAAGTTGAAAGTAAGAATATGAAGAAGGAAGTTTTAGCTCCTGAGAATGAGTGCTTGAATGGTGATTTGGAAGCACAAACACAAGTGGTTTATAAAGGAAGAAATTAGGCAAGTGAATTAAAGCCTAAACCACTTAGGTTCTTCAAATAGCATGCACAAAAGTCAACTATAGTGTTGTTTTGTCCTAGAGAGACATTTAAGACAATGTGGAGTGTTTAGATTACCATAAAGGGTTTGAAATGATTATATCCAATGAGATTAAGCATTTTGTGCAGCCGGTTCTCACGGATCCCTCCCTTGAGGGATCTGGCTAGTTATAAGCTAGGGATCCGGCTCTCAGAAGCCAAGAAAAAGGATTATGGGGTTCTAGTAAAGTCTAACACCTATATATCTTGAGTGATTTTAGTCTACTAAGGTATATTTAAATAGTATAATACTTAAATGATCAAGCATAATCAGTGAGGATAGCCAATGATGACTTTTATGGAAAGAAATGGAGTTTTTATGAACACCAATGAGTGATCAAGGATGACACTAAGAGTTTTAAGGGTGGAAAATGATCATAGAGACCAGATGGTGATCAAAGGAAAATTTAGAAAATTCCTTAAAAATTACAAAAAATGAAAAACTAGTTTTTAGAGTATTTTAAGGTAAAGATGGCTAAAATCAATTTGTCAAAATTGAGAGAAATATCAAACTAGGTGTTTTGAGATGAAAGGAACAATGTGTAGACATTGGAGTGGAAAGATGGTGAGTTTTGAAGTAATGATAAATCAAAAACACATTGAATGTGATCCTAAGTCATCCGTGAGTGAATGTGAGATCAACTAAGCCGAAAGAAAGTTTAAGTGATCCTAATGTAGCATGCTTAACTAGTCAAATAAGGTCTGGAAGGTTGGATTGTTACAAGGAAGCTAAAAAGGAACTTCTGTCCATCCGGATCCCACAGATCCTTCCCTTGAGGGATCCGACTAGTTATAATCAAGGCATCCGACATCAGAGACAGATTCCTTAACAGTAAGATTGCACGATTTTGTTTCAAGTATCAAATTTTGAAACAAATGATCTCTACAGTAAGCATATATGTATAAAAGTAAAACATAGTAAGTATAGCATGTAGAAACACCAAATGGTCAAGTATATAGGAAAATGATCAACAAAAAACTATTTCATAGACATGATCAAGTTACATTGGTGAATTAAGAGAAAGCTAAGGATTGATTTTCTAAAGAGTAGGAAATCTTTTATTCATAAGCTAACTTTTATTATTCGTTTTTTTATGTTTGATGGATCGCCAAGTGGGTCTTGAGCAGTTGATGATTCAAGAATGAAGAATAAAGTAATGAGAGAGGCATTTAGAGGTTTCATCATTTTATTCACAAGTGAATATTGGGGGCTTTGAAATTGTGGATGATAGTACATGATATGATGATAGAGGCGTGTTAAGAACATCTCGTATGTTATTACTTTGTTCTTGTTGCCTTGAAGGTTTACAATTCGCCTCGTGAAGAAATAGTCAAGATTGTATGGTTGTTGAGTTAGGAGACAGTAAATCATGTGAGCACAACATGCGGGAAGTATCTCACGATTTCCTGTAAGTCACTAAAAATTTTCACGTAGGATGACTGCGAGAGGTTTTAGATCATCTCGGAGTTCACGTGTATGAATTATGTTTGGATTTGAGTAGTTGGAACGTTGAGGAGTGTATAGAAAACGAGTTATTTCTTGAGGAGAGGGTATGTATGAACAATATGGACTATTTTCTTCACGATAGTTGAAGAGAAAATCAAGGGAACTGTTAGGAATTAGAAAATTCCATGTTAAAGAGTCGGTCACCCCAATAATGGTCTAACATATGTTAGCTCGTAGATTTGTCGTTGTTTACGTTATTTAGCAGTTTATTAGTTAGTTTGTAGCGTAGTTTAGTTTAGAGCAACACCGTGGAGGAAGGACGGGTCTTTACCCACTGTATCCCTGATCCACAGGCCGATAGGAGGTCGTATTTCTTGTAACTATAAATACCCCTTCCATCCATGGAAGGGGTGGTGCTTCATAATCTAATACTCTACAATTTGTGTAACTCTCTAGCAAGAACACCCTCTCTCTCTACTTTCTCTCTCTAAAATGTTAAACATGTATTTTGATCATCCAAGACCACCCGAATCATCAACACAATAAATATACACGATCCTACAATTGGTACCAGAGCCAAGGTTGTGTTGTTTTGGTGATTCGTATGGCTTTAAATGGTTTGTTGCACGCGGTTTGTTACTGTTTTTTATTGTTTGAGCTGGATATGATGTGTTCTTTAAGTGGTTGTTAAAGCTGTTTTTAAACCTTCTTTAAAAATGGTTTATTACTGTTCCGTGTATACTGCTGTTTTTATGAGATGGTCATATCTGTTATGTCATAACATGGGTAAAAGGTCTTCAAATATCATTCTTTCTGGTTAAAACAAATCTGGTCAAGTTGTCATGGTCAAAACAGTATATTTCATCTTTTGTGCAGTTTTTCTGGGCTCGTTATGAATATGGTCGGAAAAGTTGTCGGAAAAACTCATCGGAAAACAGAAAAATCTTGCTAGCGACTTAGTCACAAAACAGTCCAGATTCAATGTATTTTTCTTAGCGACTTGTCTTTACAAGTCGTAGCGAGTTGACCTAGCGAGTTGACCTAGCGAGTTAGGTTAGTGAGTTAGGTTAGCGAGTTAGGTTAGCGAGTTGGCTATTGAGTCACTTGCTGTCGTGGCGACTTAGTCGTAGCGACTTAGTCGTAGCGACTTAGTCGTAGCGACTTGCGCTGGCGAGTTAGTCGTACGACTTGCGCTAGCGACTTGACTATGGTGGCGACTTGATATTTACAGAATGAAGATGAAGAAGAAAGACAACCTAACTACTCTTTGTTGACCACAAGAGACCTAAAGAACTCAAGAATCTAATTATGCAACATCATTCAACATGTGAGTCTCACTACATCAGCCACAACTTATCCACTCTAATCATACATCCCAACTCAAAAGACTCAAACGATTAATAATTATCAAGATCTCAGCTCATACTTCTCGTGTTACCATATGGCGTATCATGACTCGAAAGTCAGTTCTCACAAGATTTAATGCATCACTGATCAATGACTAACGACTCTAACTAAATCTGATGGTACAAAGATCTCAGAAGTTTCTTCGTGTCTCAATGAAATATTAAGACTCCTAGGTCTATGACACGAAGGTTTTCATCCATCATCGATCCATACATACTCATTAATGTTCTATCCGAATCAATCAATGAAAATCAAATAACAAATTTGTTATTCTCTTTCATTTATTCGGTCAAGACTCAAAAAGAAATTCAATTCACACAACTCATGGGATCTCAGAATGGGTTCAAACTCGTGTATATATATATATATATAGCACGTTATTTGTTGAATCCCCTGTCATCATAGATCTATCTGATTCGGCCTCAATGTGAAAACATCAAAACTATCAAGGTGCCTCACACACGTGTTACAATCATCATTAATCAAGACACAACTCTACAAATCTGAAATTAATTTGATCTCAGTTTTTCTCTCCCCATTTGGTACTCAACGTCTCGTCTATACACAATAAGGAGATAAGATACATCACAGATCCATTGGTTTAAAGGAAGTCGAAATGAAATTTAATGTTAATGATCTCAGCTTTGATCCCTTGTGTGCGGTTCAAAGAACACATAGATCTATAAAGATCTATACAACAAAAGATCGTGTGCCTCATAGATCTAAAACGTTTGTTTTTGTTTTTTTGTTGTTAATATTCGATTCTTAAAGGAATGATTTTAACAAGAATGTTAACTCATTTCTTTAGATCGTTTGTGTATCAATAACAACAAAATGGTAACGAGATGAAGAACCTACCTTTGTGTCGAGACCTCAACGCCATCCCTGTGGCCTATTCATTGTCCTTCAACTCTTCAAGCCATCCCTGTGGCTAGGATGAACCCACTTTTGAAGCTGATAAGGTGATGTGTACTGAACTTGTTTTGTGTTCGGTCATGTGTGAATGAAAAATAGAGGCGGATTAAAATTGAGGTGTGTGATATTAGGGTAAGACTTGTGTGAAGTATTTCTTAAATACCCGTGAGTTTAGGTCAAGGATGGCACGTTTCCTTTTGGTCTCTGGATTGGACTAACAATGGGCCTGATTGGACTAACCCGTGAGTTTATCACTCTTGATATTGTACGTATGAATGGTATGCGTGATTATTTGGGCATATAAAGTTATAAAGCTAATCTCGTTATTATTTGTTGGTACACATGGGCCGAATTGTTTGATCATTTGTGATTATGGGCTTGTGTTTCATACTTGGTTGTATTTATGGGCCGAATAAATGGTAGCGGATTGGACTTCGTGATATGCTTGGGCTTGGTTAATTCATTTCGTCATGTGCCGTTTTGACATGAGCTGGGAACTAATTAAGATCATTGTTAACTTATTTGGATTGTTTAATTTTGGATGATACGGATATAATCGGGTCTCAAGTGGTATTTTTTTTTCATGAGACGATTACATTTATCAGAAGATTTGGGCTTTAATTTGGGAAAACTAATTATTCTCATGAATAAGTTATACTTGGGCTGCGATTTATTAGTTTGTTGAAGTGATTTGATGAATTGATGAGATGTTGAGATTCGTTATGTTATGAGATTTGACAATTTGGTCTACACATTTTCACAAAGATCATTATGTCGCGGCTTGAAGTGCTTATTGAAAATGTCAACTATGGGGTTGTATGTACGATACTTCTTATTTGGGTTTGATGTGAGATTTTTCCCGGCATGTTTACTTATTTTCGTCTTCTTTCTTTCTACCCGTTCGCGAAGATGACTTGTTTGGGCGTTTATAGAGGGTGATAAAGACTTGGCTATTTAATTACGGTTGTGATTCATTCTCGGTTAACCCACAACGTAACTTTCACTTCGGTGTCTCACGCAGTTGAGGATACGTCAAGAGGTTTTGTACATTGGGTACACCGTTTCTTCTTCACAAGGATTAGTACAAGGTTAAGTAACAAATCTGGGAAATTCTACTTCATTATCAAGTTTGGTATATCGGGTTTACTTCTCCATGTGGTCATTACAATAGCCGACAGATTGCGTGATTGATGTGTTTTCCAAAGTGTTGATTGGATGGTTGATGACGTTGATGATGTTGGATAATGGACCGTTGATGAACCGCTGCATGTTCCCCTATAACAGATATTCTCTAAAACCAAAGTCGTCGTAACACATTCAAGCTGACATTGTTTACGGTTTTGTCTTGGTTTTGTAAAATCCCGCGAAAGAACCTATTTCTCGGTTTAAATCATAGACTTGTAAAATCCCGTGACAATGGAAACATCCTGGTAATAGTAAAGTGCATTTCCGGATCTATCTTACGGTTTATTCTTGGTTTTGTAAAATCCCGCGAAAGAAACTATTTCTCGGTTTAAACCATAGAGTTGTAAAATCCCGTAATGATGGAACCATCTTGGAGAAGAGAAAGTGTAAATTTAGATCTCATTTGATGCTGATGCTACGGTTTCTGCTTCAAAGAAGGGATAAAAGGGTGTACTTCATAAATTGGATGTGTGTTTGGATATTCGTCATGGCAGTTTGGTTATTGCTTGGTTTTACGGGGTTCTATGCTTTTAACCATGGTCGGGATGAAACCATTATCATAAGTTCACTTAAAACGTCAAAGGAGGCTAGAATTGAGCTTTGAACCAGAAGATGTGACAACGGGGTTAATTCGCTATTATTTATTTGAGGTTGAAGTGAATTATCACGGGCGAGTGTACTTAGTATCTGAAGGTATCGGGGATGGTTGGATGAAGATACTTCGAGATCCTTGTTCAAGCTTATCATCAAAAACAAAGACTTGGAAATCTAGTTATTGTTGGGTGACTTTTTCCTTTTCTTTTACCACTTGGGGGAATTGGGCTCTTATCATCTCAAAATAGCTATCACTTAAAGGAGTTACGTTGTAGTGCTCAGTGTCACATTCAATTGTGGATTTTCAAGAGGTAATGTACGTCTATTACTTGATGGTTGGTTGGTTGAGGAGTATAGAGTACTTAGAGATTCAAATGGGCATGAAGTCTCGTCACCGCTCTTTGTTACATATGTGCAAGTTTAAGTCACGAGTTCGGGTTAGTTTACTTCAGGGTCAAATTCATCATAATTGGGTTTTCTCCATCAGTTGTCACTACAAAGAGCCTACAGAATGATAATGGGGATGATTACATGTTTTGCTAAGAGAGCTGAAATAAGAGAGATTATGACGTCTGTTCACATCAGTTCAGGCCTCGTACTCCAAAGAAAAGAAATGTGTACGTTTCAGTGCGCATTATCTTCCGAAGAAGAGAAATCTTCTTATGACGTTTGAACACAACAGTTCAAGCCTCGTTCTTAAAGAAAAGAAAAGTGTACGTGTCAGTGCGCTTTATCTTCTGAAGAAGAGAAATCTTCTCTATTATGACCATTCTCATCAACATGCTTCATATTTTTTCCATGCGCTTCAGTCATTAAGTGAACCGGGCTACTGTTGATTGTTTTCTGATTCCACTTTCTCAACTATAATGGCGATGACGACATACTGTGCTGATTTTGCGGGGGAGAAGTGTGAATAGACTACAAATGGATAATGTTCACTTATTTAGTCAAGAATGGCATCTCCGTATGCAATTCTTGAGGGGGAGAAGAAGTGTGAATTTTTTGCATGGTTGATTGATATTAGAGAATACAAATGGTCATACGGCTCCAAACTCATGTAAGAACCGAGCTTCTTCGTATCGGGTCATCTTCACATGGAGTTTCTCTCTTCTAAGAGCCGTTGGTTGACATCTTCACTCGGATTGATGAGTTTATCGACAAAGTGCTTCTGGTTAATGCTTCACGTATACATCAACATGATGATTCCAAACAATCTCTCTGTTCTTGTTTGATGTGATTGGTAGTTTGGTGTTACCATCTTGTGTGTTCGTTGCGGCCTGATTGCTGATTTCCTTGATGAACATCTTTCTGTTCTTGTTTGATTGGGAGGGATTTTAGTTAAGGGGATTTGCAAGCTGTAGGTTAATTGGGATGATTTTTGGTGGGATGCTTTTTGGTGTGAGTTGAAGATGTCAACTATCCATTCCCCATCTGAACAATCTTGAAGAAGGTCGAGTCTACAGTCTGTTCTACATTTTCTGCTACATGTTAGAAGACTAAAGACGAGTTGCATTTAACGATCTAAAGACTTCTTCTTAATCTGGGCATTTATCAAACAGATTGTCGGTTTAGGGGAGAGCACTAATTGGGAGAAAGTTATAAGTCAGATTCAATTCCCAATTAGACTTGCTCATATTCTTTAGCAGTGACTACTCGAGACGTTGATATTGACTATTGTTGGACATGTGACACAAGGTGATTACTTCGGAGTTAATCATTTATCACTTATTTGAGATTGAAGTTGACTTTCACAAAGGCGTGTTTTTATTTGATAACTTGCTCGGGCTTAAGAATTTGGGTTGAAGACCTGGTTAACTATCACTATTAGGAGTTACTTTGTTTTACTCAGTGTCACACGCATATGACGGTGTGGATAATCGCAAGAGGTGTTAATGTCTCATACTTTGTTTGGGTAGTGAGTACTTAGAGATTTGCTTGAAGCATAAATTCTCTACACCGTTCTTCCATCATTAGGTGCAAGCTTAAGATACAAATGTGGGGAAGTTGACTTCAGTTTCAAGTATGGTATAGCGGGTTTTCTTCTTCAGTGGTCTCTTCAAATTGTCTACATAAGGGTTGATAAAAATAGTCAGAGAGAGTCTTCAGCATGTTGATTCTCACAAGAGTTCAAGTGTTCTTCTCATAAAGATTTCAAGTATTTGGGCTTATACTATGTTGCTGACTCTGAAGTGTCAAAACCAGCAAGGAGAAAGGAGACTCACATATAAACACAAAGCGAGTAAACTTGATGAACTTAATCCTTCTAAGTGATTGAAGATATCCCGGGAAGACAAATGTTAGTACCGCAGAGAAACTCAAGGTTTGACTCATTGCGAGTAAACTTGATGAGCTTAATACTTCTAAGTGATTGAAGATATCCCGGGAAAACAATTGTCATGACCGCAGAGAAACTCAAGGTTTTACTCATCAAGGCTTTTTGTGTTATTATTCCAACTACGTGGGGGAAGTGATGTTAGAGAAAGTTTCTGAAGATAACAGAGGTACACTAGTATGTGGTGATTTCGATGGTGTCTCAAGGATCAGGGGAGAGAGATTGTGTACATTGGGGATGCTCAGCTATTTCACTTGAGTGCTTAATCAGTGATTCAGAGATATAATCACTTATTCCGGTGTTGACATCCGCATAGATTGTCACCCGCAGAGATAATCAGTGACTTGGTCTGCTTCTTCAATGTTATCAGTTATTCATTCCTTGTGTATTGGTATACTTCGGATACTTGAGCTTCATACACATTCATCAGGGACGAAAGATGTGAACATAGGGGAGGTGTTCTACATTACCCTCTTGATGTGTATTCGGGAGAGTTCTTGGATATTGGTGTACTTCGGGTTCTTGAGCTTCATACACGTTCATCAGGGAAGAAAAATGTGAACATGGGAAGGTGTTCTTCATTCCCCTCATAAAGTGTATTTGGGAGAGTTCTAGAGCATTATACAAAGAGGCTGACTGCAACAATTCAACTACTTGGGGGAATTGCTCTCTTGACACCTTTTGGAATGGATCGCTTCAGACTTCAGTGGTTATGAAATTTGAGAAGATTATTTATGTGTGGGATGATACGTTGTTGTTCTTATGGATGATATAACCCCGAACGGAGATTCTCGATTATCGGTCTTAAAAGGAGCAGCGGGATTTACGATAATGGTGTGCTTCCTTGTGCACCTGGCTAAAGCAAGCTTGAAATAGAGCTTCGAATCTGCTCATCTTAAGGATTTTCGGTTTGGGGGGAAGCTGCCAGAGTCTCACTTTCAGATGGTTCAATTTCTTTCTTCGATTCAAGAGCCCTGGAAGCTTTGGTGGTGAATGTTTAAGAGTTGATGACTTCTATCTTCTACGACGTGCTGCTCGATATCCTTATCTCGGTACTCGTATCATCATCTTCTTAACTATATCATCTATTCTATCCTTGTATATATTTTTCAGAAAAGCAAAATACAAAAATATAAAACCAACAAAAAGAAAATAGAAAAATATAAAACCAACAAAACAAAATAGAAAAATATAAAACCTTCAAAAACCATAAAAATCAGAAAATTTCAAAAATACCAAAAATATGTTTTCCAAGACATGTCTTCTGGTATCGATAACATCTACGGTCTTAGAAATGTCATTCAATAATGGCACGGGACCATAGATGAAGTTCGAGCAGGAGGTGTAAATATTCTTTTTCAAAACATGTCACAAATCAAATGGCTTACAGTTATTTCAGACTGTAACCCGTGCTAAAACTATGGCTTGCAGTTATTTCAGACTGTAACCCGTGCTTAAAACTATGGCTTGCTATTATTTCTGATAGCAACCCGTTTTTCAAAGAAGGAAAGTGCTACGCTTAAATGATTTTCAAATATTTCGTGCACTTATCCTAAAACTATTTGAGGAAAGTATGTCGAAGGACTGCTGTTCCTACACAAATGTTTTTCCGTCTAAAATTCTTCAGAAAAATATTTGTTGTGTTCAAAATGGTGGTAAATGAGTTGCTTGTAAATCTATCAGATTCAGAGTTTTTGTGAAAATTGAGGGGGAGAATGTTTTCAAATTTATATCATCTAACGGACTTTCTTAATTATCCTACGTGCTTATCTGGAAAAATATAATTGCCTATGTTGAAGGACTAGGTTTCTAGGATATGATTGTTAGGTTTAGATGATTAGAGTTTGAGAAACACATTATTCCCATACCTTACATGATCTGATTGATATGTTGGATTGACTTTTATTAGTCGATTGTTGTTTGGGTGTTGTCGACCACCATATATTTGTATGTATGTTCACTAACATATGCAGGTATATTGGTATATAAGAATGTTCCCGATCCGGATCCCACAAATGAACATGATTGGATGCCGCAAGGAAAGGGTAACGATATCTTGGGTTGACATATGAAGAAACGGAGCTTAACTGGACTTCTATGGAGAGTTGGCATATATGCAACGTAAGAGGTCTCACTGCATCAGCAGATGGTTTTCTTCAACAAGTGAAGAAACGGAGCTTAATTGGACCTCAGTTGGCATTCAAAATGCAACGTAAGAAGAAGTCTCACTGCATTTGCAGACGGTTTTTCTTCCAACCCTACAGCAACAACAATGGAAGCTTCTCAACCACTAACGTATCTTTGTGCAGGATACCATTTTTAAACAATTTTGAATAATTTGATTAAATTGTTTTGAAAATGGAAAATATTGTTTTGAAAATTAATTGGAATTAATTTTGGATAATCACCGGACTTCATGTTATCAAAACCTAAGTCACTCAATTATTGACTTCTGTCATGGATTGAGGGGGAGAGTGATTTAAAATAAAATATTTTCAAATGATGTTTCTTCACAAAAGTTCCGTATTGTATAATTTAAGTGGTGATCTAAAGATTTAATGTTATGTCATGGTATGATTTTTTCTTTAGAATCAAGGTCTTTCAAAATGAAATTTTTTCTGTTCTTGTTTGATTGTGAAATTGTTTTATTTTACTAAAAGATCTCTTAAAAACTATCATACCTGACACTAACAATCTTTAATGTCTTAAAATGGTCCTCATCTGTCATCTTTCAAAATTGAATTTTGCCACGTCTTTCCCCAAATTTTTCTAAATGATTTAAATCAATTGGGATTACAAATCTCAAATGGTTTGATATTTCTGATCGAGGTAGAGACCGTGTTTTAAATCTCAAATCTGTTTTAAATGGAATTGGTTTTAGTCCTTTAAAGGCACTCCTGCCTCCATGTGCCAAACGATTTCAAATTCAATGCACATGTTGAGGAGGAGGATTTATCCAAAAACCAGATGAGTATTTAAACAAGGCCACATTTTCTCCCATGTTTTCTAAACCTAATTAAATCACTTGGGATCCAAAATCTCAAAGGATTTGATATTTTTGATCGGGGGAGAATTTGTGATTTAATAATGAAATTTGATAAAAGTTGATCGTTTTGATTCAGTTGTGCAGGCTGCTCTCTCATATGTGCTAAACGCTTTCGAATCTCGAAGCACATATTGAGGGGGAGCAAAACCATCGAGGTACAAAAGTTTTTTAAAAGAGATTATAAAGTACCTTGATTGTGTTTTCAAATGGTTTCTTAAATGGCTTTTGTAATCGTGGATGTACTTAAAAAGAACTCTTGCCTCTATGTGATAAAAATGATTTCTAATATCCTATGCACATATTGAGGGGGAGAATTTACCAAAGAAAATCAAATGGCTTTTTCCATGGAAATTGTGATCATGAAATTATTTCAAAGAACTCTTGCCTCCATGTGCTAAACAATTTCAAAATCATATGCACATGTTGAGGGGGAGCATTTTCTAAATGATCAAAACTATTAAGGTACAAAATGCTTTGATCTTGTATCACAAGTACCTTGATTGTTTTTCCAAATGATTTTTCAATTGGTTTTAAGGAAGAATGAACAATACCAAAAGACCGACCAATTTACTTTATGCATGGTGTTATAAGGATGGTTAGGTTAGGTATTCGTTCCCACGATCCGCCAGAACCGGAGGGATCTACCCAGGGACAATCCACTAGATAGTGTAGAGTCCTTAGGTATATTGAAAAAAGGAGAAAAATGAGATATGGGAAGAGTGCGGACTGAAACTGAGCTAGTACTGGAATAAACCCAACAAGGTTCTAGTTATGAAGTCTCGGTAAGCACTGAAGGGGTTGAAGAATGAAAAAGAACTGAATGTGAAAAAGGGTGAAAAGAAATAGCCCTCCATCAATTCAACCTTAGGGCAGAAACCGGGTTCAATACATATGCTACTGGTGTTTACTAAGGTAACACTGGTATTGAAGACAAGACGTCATGGACCCAGTGACGCACTGCACTAAACTTCCCAAGCCACTCAAGTTCCTCTTAAAAGGGCTTGTTTCATTCTCACGGGGAACCGACATTACCTATCGACTTTCTCTTAGAGATTGTTGATATTGAAGAAGGAGACCCTCTCCCTAGTCTCCGGCACAGGAACCAAATATGCACGATTGAGTCTAGAGCCAAGAGATCATCCACAACATCTCATTAGGACACTAAATTCTTGAAGACTTGCTTTTTCACACAATGTGGAAAGTAAGTATATATTAAGAGTCCTACGCATTATCCTTGTGGTATTGCTAGAACATCTGAGTGGTATGTAAAAATATTCACGATGAAGATGGAAATCCTTCTAGAGCCAACATCTAACAAGCTCTTGGTGGGTGACATGTGAAATCTTGCAAAAGATCTAGCTTGTGACAACTGGATAGAAACGATGGGGCGATTCATTATTGAATCAACCTTGGTCCAGGAATGGATTTGACGAATACTTTTGGAAAAACCGTTCGATGTGCAAACCTTCTTTTCTCTAGCACGTCGAATGTGTACTTATGTTTTCAAATTCAAAAAGTATCTCTGATTGAAAAATACTTTTAGAAAAACCGTTCGATGTGCGAATCTCTTCTTTTCGCTAGCACGTCGAATGTGTACTCATTCTCTAATACAAAAAGTATTTTGATTGAAAATTGATCTTTCTCATAAAACCTTCGTCGTATTGCAAAACTCTTTCTTCAACCAATACGCGATTGTTTTCAAATCAATTTTTCATCAATCAGTGAATCTCAATTCGCTGGTTCACTCACTCCGTGTTGTCTTCTTTGAGACGTTCCGGTTTGAGAACAGCTAGAACAGCTGCGAAACCCTGTCAAGGAGATTCTTCGGAATTATACCTGATCACAGGCAGTACTTGTACTGATCAACGGGGAACCGTGGGCCGTGTACCTCAATTCAGCGAAAGTGGTCAAAGACACTTTCGTGTGTTTTATTGCTAACTGTTGTTTGCAGGTACACTTGGACGGTTGCAGCTGATCAGAATTGAGGAGTCAATCCTAAGCCGCATGCTCACAGCATCCACACTTAATTTGAAGAAATCATGACTGGTGCATATCTACATAACCTGGCTCTGATATTTCATACTATGCTTCTGCTTCGCTGCTGCAAATATCATGAACCAGTAAGGCTTCCGCTACTCTGATGGAAAGATGTCATGATTCAAAAGTGTGAGCATGTCGGTCCGAAAGTCACAACTTCACATGATAGCAACACAATAAAGGGTGATCCAGAGATTTACTGTGGCTGATGATCTCAAAGAAAGCTCGAAGATCATCAAGATGTGGATCAGTTCAAAGGCCTCCACTTAAAGTACTAATCTATGCGGACTTTGAAGAATCGCTACAAAAGCACAAAGATTATAGAATTTGAAGAATTCAAGTCTACGAGCTCCAGAACGACGTCAAAGATAGAATGCTAGGAAGCAAAAATGTATTTCATGGGGTGACCTCCCTTAGGGGGAGATTGTTAGGAATTAGAAAATTCCATGTTAAAGAGTCGGTCACCCCAATAATGGTCTAACATATGTTAGCTCGTAGATTTGTCGTTGTTTACGTTATTTAGCAGTTTATTAGTTAGTTTGTAGCGTAGTTTAGTTTAGAGCAACACCGTGGAGGAAGGACGGGTCTTTACCCACTGTATCCCTGATCCACAGGCCGATAGGAGGTCGTATTTCTTGTAACTATAAATACCCCTTCCATCCATGGAAGGGGTGGTGCTTCATAATCTAATACTCTACAATTTGTGTAACTCTCTAGCAAGAACACCCTCTCTCTCTACTTTCTCTCTCTAAAATGTTAAACATGTATTTTGATCATCCAAGACCACCCGAATCATCAACACAATAAATATACACGATCCTACAGGAACAATCTTTAGTGAAGGCACATTGTCCATAATTTGGAATTCGTAGAATGTGAGAAAATTGCTCAAGAGTCAAAACAAACTTTTGGTTTTTGATCCGAAACCATAATAATAGAGAACGATCCTCGTTATGGACGAGCTCAACTTGACAGAAGAATTCTAAAACAAACCACGGAAAAATTTTCTCATTGATGCAGAGAAGACCTTCTAGTCCTATGGTGCAGAATGAAGTATTGATACCCTCTTGGAAGATTAGAGGTAAATCAAAAACAAGTCCTTCATTAAAGAAACGAGTTTCAAGATTATTGAACCCACGAACATGATTGCCCGGGGTGTTTGGTTTAAGATATATGTTTGGAATGCATACATAAGTAAGTTGATGATCGAAGTCATACTCATGAGACATGTTGAGACGTATAGACATCGAACGAATATTTTACATGAGTATGTTAGTACATAGTAAAACTTCGAGAGTACGAGCTTTTTTGATTGGTGACACTTTTATGTATTTTAATCATAGTTTTGAACTATAGTAAAGTGATAGGATCTCTTAACGTTTTATTTTTGTCTATTCTGATTTATTAACAATGACATTCCAATATTTTTAACTCGCTCCTTTTTGTCATCTAATGAAATTTCTTTTTATAGTAAGTTTACATGAGATGATTTTTATGATGTTTGTGTAGGAAAAAAGGAAAATGGTGCATTAGTTTCTGTCATATGTTCCTCCAGTTCTACCGGTTCCTTTTTAAAAGGGATCCGGCTAGTTAAGATCCAGGGATTCGGGAGATCTGCAGAATGAAAAGAAATTTGGTTTGACGTAGGTTCTATTTTATAGCTCATGTGTTGTGAAATAAATGTGTTTTAGTTAGTGTTAGTTCTTGAACTTACATTAATGGTTTTAAACACGTTTGGAATTTTGAATGCTCGAAAAAAAAAGAATTAAAAAAAAAGCATATTACGCGAGAATGAAACGAGATACCTAAGACATCATTTATATTTAATTTCAATGCTTAAAGCAATACAAAGGATTGGATAGATGATACAAATGTAGATCAATAAAACAAAGAACATGTCTCAATGTGAGAATTTGATCATTGGATAAACGAGAGTGATGAGTGAAACGATGATGATCACGAGAGCAATGTAGACCATGATGACGAAGTTCTTCCTTGTTTTGGATTTCTCGAAATGAGATGAGGAAGAAGATGAAGTTGTGAGTGTGTGAGAATTTTGAAAGTGGAAGATTTGAAAAGTGGGATTTGTTGGTGAGGGGTTTGACGTTCGAAAGAACTTTTATGGGGAAGGAGAAATTTTTGAGATTTGTGTTTTGTTTTATTTGTGTTTAGAAGGATTAGATTTTTAGATATTAGGTTTAGACAACACATATTGATACACCTAGGTTTAGAAGGACATTGACACGTAGGCACGAAGTTTTCTAAAGAAACCACATATATCATATAAATATGTTTAGATATTTATATGAAAGAAAAAAATAAACACATAATTTCCCATTTAGTGACATGCAAGCATACACATGTTTTACTAATATTATGAGTAAACTACACCGTTCGTCCTTGTGGTTTGCGTTGATCGACGAGTTTCGTCCTTTGACCGAAAAAAAGGCACCGTTCGTCCTTAAATGCGAAACGTTATCTACCGTTGGTCCCTCCTTTTAACAGACTTCATTAACTATCGTTAAGTCACTCCACTTAATACTCAAATGAGGGTATAATGGTAACTTTGCTATATATTTTTTAGTCTTTTCCTTTTAAACACAAACTGACAAAAAATATCTAACATGAGTCTCACTACAATCATCTTCTTCCATCATCTTCATTTCTCTCTTATTACTTCTCATTTCTTAGCTAATCATACCTTCACATTCATTAAACAGTAAACACTCATATCATCAAATCTATAGATAATAAAACAATAACAACAAAGACAACCACAAAACCTATCATCTTCATCAAAACCTTCTTTAACAACCGCCATCACCGTAAACCCACGAAACAGCCAACCACCTCAAAACCTTCGCCGACCACCACTCCTATCACCACCATGATATGAATTCTGAACCACAAACAAATTTTGTAATCAAAATCCTCTACAAATATCAATTTATTAAACTAAAAAAATAACCAATAAAGAAAATCCTATAAAAATAGACCTGGTGTGATTTGGTGTTTAAACTAAAAAAATAACTAATAAAGAAAATCCTACTTTTAATGTATCTGTGATATTTGGTAAAAGAGATGAGGTAAGCTTGCTTATAAACTGATACTACCGAATCTTTAATCTTTAGCATGTTGGCTTGGTCACTGAAATGCTTTAACCTGCAGCCGATGCTACTGGCATGTGCTCGCCAGCTTATTGAACACATAAGGTCTGTTTTAGTTTCTGTACAATTATACACTCCTGCAACTTCGTTATTAATTACAGCGTTCCCATGCCATCAAGCATCCATGTGAAACAAACAACCCATTCTCTTTTTTTCTAGTTGCAATGTTACACTCTTCAGCCAATGCTAAATTTATTGATCTTCTGATTTGTTTATAGGGGAAAAGTAAAAGAAAATTTGATGGTGGATCCTATGGCAAAGATTTGATATGTGTAAAGAAAAATATAAATAATGTTTTGCAGTTATTGATTTGGTGATGATGAGATGGATAGAATTTTTAAGTTGGGTTGAATTTTGTTTTGAATTTTATGATGGATGAAGATAGAGATGAGTGGGGAAGATGAAGTAGATAGAGAAAAATTGGAAGTATTGTTGGTGAAGATGAGTGGGGAAGATGAAGTAGAGAGAGAAATGGTAAAAAGACAAAAATACCCTTACATGTGCAGATTTAACGATGGTTAGTGTCCCGTTAAAGCGAAGGACTAACGATAGATAACGTTTCACATTTAAGGACGAACGGTGCATTTTTTTCGGTCAAAGGACGAAACTCGTCGGTCAACGCAAACCACAAGGACGAACGGTGTAGTTTACTCTAATATTATTTAGAGATAAGTCTTATGAAAGTCATGCCTCTATTGCAATTTGAGTGTTCTTTTTGACGAGTTTAAACAATGGAAAACTCTGGGTTCTTCGAGATCTACATGGTAATAGGCTTGGACAACTTTTTGGGGAAAGTTATCTTATTACCCAAGAATCTTGATGGTCTGCTTATTTTGGGATTAACTAAAAAAAAGGACAAGTAAGGTTAGTGCATTTTGTAAGAAAAAATAAGATATAAGAAAAAAAAAGAAAAAAAAAATGGGTGTTACCATTTAATCAACATCCAACGATATATAAAAAAATCTTGAAACACAGTTTTTGTTTTATGAAATTTCCTTCTTTGTAGTTTTCAAACATACACGGATCATATCAAGTTTTAAAGTACAATATACTCTAAGAAACTTGATAATGAAGCTCTTATGCCAATTGTGGAAAACTATAAGGGGGGTTGAATAGTTTTACCGATTAAAACCTTTTTTTAAAGTATTTAGATCGACTTATGTCAATCCATTTAGATCGTGTGTTGGATATTGATAGATGGACATATATATAAGTAATGCAAGAGATAAAGAGTAAAGGAACACAAAACCACAACAAGAGTCTTTATTGTGCTTCGGGTACAAGGACACCTTCCTTGCCTTACTCTACTCCCCGAGTACCCAACTCGAGAGTTTCTAAGCACTACACAACACAAGCTCCTTAATGTGGTGGAGAAGCCTAGACACCGAGTTCTTCCACATGGTAGAACCAAACCTATCACAATGTTGCCTACACTTTATCCGGTGCAAGGCTAGATACCGATTTCCATTACAAAGGAGGAACTACCACCCAACACTACTACCCAACACAACTACCCAAAGGAGACACACTCCTTTTTACATTACTAGAAAGGATATTAATATCCTTTAACCTAATCTACACAACTTGTACATCGACGCACCATATCGAATATACACCTTCGGCACTTCACACCAATGCCTTCAACACGACACACTATGGAGGGAGAGAAGAACTATCAACAAGATGCAATTCAGTGGTCTTGATAATGACAAAGCTTAGCAACTCATGACCTTGAGCTTGTACTTCTTGAAGAGGTTGTGATCTCGCCTTTAAGAGGAACCTAGAGAATCACACAAAGATAAAACTACATAGAATGATCCTTTGAATATGTGGTTAGAGAGGTTAGAACATAGAGAGAAAGTATGTCTAAAAGGGTTAGTTAACAAGAGAGAAATGGCTCACTATTTATTGGCAAAACAAGCCTACCGTCCTACGGTTCCGGCAGATCCCTCACCCAAGGGATCCGGCCAGTGCAATTCTAAGGATCCGGCTACTGGGTCAGCTTAGTCCGAATTTTGGGTTGCAAACCGGGTTATGGGTTATGGACCATGGGTCATGGACTTTGGATCATGGATACCCAACAAGATACAATGTACCTAGTCAATGGGTTATGGATCTTGGGTCACGGGTCATGGACTTTGGGTCATGGATCATGGATAATATCCAACATGACTTCATGCATGATGTCATGCAATGGGTCATGGGTTATGGATCATGCTCCATGGGTATGGGTTATTGACTTTGGTTCTTACCTAACAAGATTCATTGTACCTAGTCAATGGATCATGGGTCTTTGGTCATGGGTTATGGACTTTGGTTTTTACCCATTATTTACCCATTTACAACATATACAAAGTACATATACATTTTTATAAAATGTAAGTAAACAATATTACTTGCAAGTGTTTTATAAAAATGGCTTTGGTTTTATATAACTTATTGACTAAACATGTTTTTATGGTTTTAATATGTTTAGTAAAGTGTGTTAGTAAACTATTGGCTCAAAACTTTTACGTATTTTATTTATTTCGTTAAAAATTTTACATTTGTTATCGACAAGACATTAGAAGATCGTAATATATAAATAAACGTTTTTATGGTGTATTTGTATTAACAGTTTGAAAAACAAAATATTTGTTCAAAATCAAATGTTCTTGAAATCCGTTTCTTCCCAAACGAATTCTAAGACCTCAAAAAACATATTTAGTCAACATATTTTTAAAAACAACATTCATATCCTATTTTTTAGGGGGAGAAATGTGATTAAAATTGCTGATCAGGAAATTATGGAATCTCATCATGTGCTTGACACATATATCACCAACGAATTGATGAAACATAAAGTGTTAGTAATCCAAAAGACTTGTCTGAAACGGGTAATAATTTCAAGCTGGTTTCATCAGTGATGTAAATGTGTCTCACAAAGGACTTGTCAGACCATGAACTTTGACGGGTCTAGTCTTCTCACTCGAGAAGTGCTTACACCTTCAAGTTAGTTATTAGGGCTAGTTAAAGAAAAGGGTGTAAAGAAATAACCCTCCATAACCAACTTAGGATAGAAAGCAGGTTCAATACATATGCTACTAGTTGTCACAAAGATGACGCCGGTATTGAAGAAAAGTCGTCATGGACCCAGTGACGCAATGCACCTAACCTTCTAGCCACTCAAGTCCTCTTAAAAGGATTTATTTCATTCTCACGGGGAACCCTGCATAATCTATCAACCTCTCACTCTGAGAAGTGTTGATATTGAAATAGGAGACACCACTACAGTCTCCGGCTACTACAACAAAAACGAACAAATCGAGTCTAGAGCCACGAGATTCATCAAAAGATCTCTTAGGAACACATAATATTTCTACACTAATTGTTCAACGTTATGAACACGAGATGTAAATCTTAGAGTCCTACGCAGATCCTAAGAATCTGCCAGAACATTTATGAGAGGATACAAAAACGTATTCCGCATTGATTGAGTGGAAATTCTTGCCAGGGTAAACATCAAACAACCCTGACAGCATGTCACTTTGGTAATCCTTTACGAGTTATGCTCCATGTGGTTTCGAACGGTCTACAATCGTGGAGTGATACCTTGGTGTACTCTAGGGACTCACAATGAAAGTATGAATATATTAAGTATGGGGACATGTCACTGACCATCCGGTCTGAGACTCGTCAAAGAACGCGCCAGCGATCTGGGATGTACCTATACTAAATATCCAAACACTTACATGGGGAACTTTATTGCTAACTGTTTTCATGCCGGTACTTATAAATACCGGAAGTTCCATCAAAGACCATCACCACCATCATTACCATCAACATCTCATTTTGCACATGCTCATACACACATCATAAAGAATCTGCAAAGTCCCAAGATAAAGATCAAAGCTAAATAACTAAAGCTTCAAGTGTATGAATCTCAACCTTCACAAGAAGTATGAGCATGTGGGAAAAGACGTAAAATCACCAGTAACAAAAATGTTGTTAAAGGGCAGAATACACCAATATCTGATCACAACAACAAGAAAAAAGAACAAAGATGCAAAGACGTCACACGAAAAGAACGCCAAAGAAGTTCAAGATGTCAAACGATCGAAGCAAAGACAACAAATGATGACCAGCCCATAGGTGGAGATTGTTAGGAATACGTTATTATTATGAAGTTTCGGTCATTACATTTGTAATAGGTCGTTTGATATTATGGTTATAATAGTATGTATTTAAATATCTGGCTCATATAGTAAGCCCATGAGCTGTGATGAAAGGTTCTTCTAGAACCTAGGTAAACACCCTTATCATGTAAACACTATAAATACCCCCTCCCTTGAAGGGAGAGAGTATTTGTTCTTAATGAAATATGTTAGGAATTAGAAATTCCAGGTATTAAAGAGTCGGTCACCTCAAGTATATGTAATCATTAGAAAGCTCGTAGTCGTAGCTATTTTAAGTTAAGTAGTATTTAGTTAAGTAACAACGTGGAGGACGGACGGGTCTTTACCCACTGTATGCCTGATCCACAGCCCGATGTGTGGCGATTTATGTAAGACTATAAATACTCTCTACCTTCCAAGGTAGAGAGTTGGAGCTCATAATAATATCTTTCACTTTCTCTCACTAAGTTCCCTAAACCTCTAACTTTCTCTCTCTAGAATTCCATTTATACGCCACTTTGTGTTATGGTTTGATGTGTATGTGAAAACTTATATCTAAAAATCGGTATCAAGAGCCATGGTTGGATCATATCTTGCACATCTTTGGATTTCTAGTGGTTTTTAGGTGGTTTTTGAGTTTGAAAAAGTTTAGTGGTTTTTGCATCATTTGGTTGATTTCTTGTGTTAAAGTTTGGATTTTGTTAGTACTTTTATGTTTAGAATCATCACAAGTGTGTAGGTTTTCATTTGGTAAGCTTGAATCATCTTGGTTGGGTTGTTTTTGGATTGAAAAGTGATGTTTATGTGGTTTTTTCTTGCTAGCGACTTAACTCACGGATTACTTTCTTCGTAGCGACTTGCTTTACAAATTTGTAGCGAGTTACAGTTTTAGACCTAGCGACTTAGATCTAGCGATTTACAGTACAAGTAGTGGACTCTCCACTACGGGTAGCGACTTGGTGGTAGCGACTTGGTGGTAGCGACCTGGTCTGTAGCGAGTTGCTCTTTAGCGACTTGTATCTTTAGCGACTTGAGTAGCGAATTGCTGCCAAAATTTTGCTAGCGACTTGAGGCTTAGCGAGTTACTACTTAGCGACTTGCATTTGTCTAGCGACTTGGGACTCTAGCGACTTAGTGGTGTAGCGAATTAAGTGTTAGCGACTTGGTGCATTATCTTCTAGCGACTTGGGTGATTGTTTACGGTTTTCTCTTGATTTAGTAAAATCCCGTGAAAGAATCTATTTCTCGGTTTAATCATAGAGTTATAAAATCCCGTATTATCTGTTAACATGTCTACCAACGTTCCTACTATCATCTCCACTGTTGCAGAGGATGTTCAAGCAGCTGGGTCAGATACTCGTCCACCCATGCTTGACAGAACTGACTACGATTCTTGGGCTCAACGAATCAGATTGTACTGCCTTGGAAAGGAAAATGGTGTCAACATTCTCAAATCCATTGATGAAGGACCATATCGAGTTGAGACAACTAGAGACATACTTGATACTAATGAAGATGGTACTCCTGTTTACGGAATGGACAGACCTAAAATGTATGATGAGCTTGATGATAAGGATAAAAAGAGATTCGATGCAGATATCAGGGCTTCAAACATTGTTCTTCAAGGTCTTCCTAAAGACATCTACAAGCTGATCAATCATAACACTGATGCAAAGGCAGTTTGGGATAATGTTAAGATGCTTCTCTCAGGTTCATAATTAACTATGGAAGACAGAGAATCCCAACTCTATGACGAATTTGAACACTTCAAGATGAAACCAGATGAGAATGTCTATGAGTACTATGTGAGATTTCATAAGTTAGTGAATGACATGAGGAACATCAGAATGACTATGCCTAACATTCAGCTGAACTCAAATGTTGTGAACAACATGAATCCCGAATGGCACAAGTTTGTCACCGCTGTGAAGCTCACTAAAGGATTGAAGAATACAAACTATGAGCAACTCTATGCCTTCCTCCTTCAGAATGAGAGACATGCTATGTTTGAAAAATTGATTCTCAATCAGTTCAAAACCAACCAGGGAGAGACAAGCTCGTCTAATGACTCAACTGCCTTCTACTCAAACATCGGAATCACAACCAAAGCATCACAAGTCATACCCTTGGGTAATGGTAATCACAAACTCATTCCTGATCCTATGTTCAAACAAGCTGATGCTGATGCACACGTGGGTAACTTCATTAATCAACTAGCTCTTCTGATTAGTCAAAACATGAATTCTCTCCCACAAACCAACGACAACCTCAGAACAGCATCTAACCCACACAATCAAGCCACCGTTAAAAATGGAAGGATCGTGGTGCAACCAGTTCAGGAAAGACAGTATGATCAGGGAAGAGGTGGAGCTGGGAGAGGTTATGTTGGCAACCAGAATCGAGGAAGGAATGGTAACCAAGGTCAAGCTAAGCCAATCAAATGTTATAACTGTGGTGGTGAGGGACACATTGCAAGGAACTGCACATCTCCAAAGCGTCCACAAAATGCTGATTACTTTAGAGATAAGATGATGCTGGCACAAGCTCAGGACAATGGTGCTGCTTTGGATGAAGAGGAATTGTTGTTTCTTGTTGAGGGCAATGCCAAGACCTATGATGCAGATGTGGATGAGCAGCCTATTCAGGAGATAGGTCACAATCATCAGAATTCCTTTCAAGTCGCTGATTGTGATGCATACGACTCTGATGTGGATGATGGACCTACGGCACACACAATTTTTATGGCTAACATTTCTCCAATGTTTCTCCCAAGGTCTCTTCTTCACCACTAGCTGGCCCATCCCATGACAAACTCATCTCAGAGGTATTAAAACTATACGATAATGCTGATGTGCAACAGATGCATGACAAAGTACAATCAACTGAAACTATTGAATCAAATGTTGAAAATTTGGGTAATATCGATATTATCCCATATGATCAATACGTGAAACAAAGTGAAAGTGAAGGTGTACCAAGTGATGCATCTTCTGCAGTCAACAATGACTATGTTTTTGATGAATACACTGCATGTGCCCCTGATGATTCTGTAATTTCTGAACTAAATTCCTATAAAGAACGTGTTGCTATTTATGAACAACGTGCAAAATTTGAGTTGACCACTCGTGAGCAGGAAATGGATGACCAAGTACGTACAGTCATTAGAAAAAGTAACTTTAGAGAAGAAGTATTGAAACAAGAATTAAATTCCTTGCAACAAAAACTTTCTAAAACAGCTAAGCAAAAACAAGAACTTCAAGAAAATGTGAAAATGCTTAAGCAAGAATTTAATGCAAAGGAATCAAAACTCTTGAGAGACTTTTCTAATCTGAAAACTTTGAAAAACAAGCTTGAAAACAAGTTGTACATACAAGGAAACACCATTCAGACTGCTCACATGGTCACTAAACATAGAGTTCTAAGCGATAAGCATAGTGTTCCCATTATAGATAAACCCAACCCTGAGTACGGAAAGATAGCAAAAGCAGCTCAAAGTGTGATCTATGATGGAAATGAGATTCTTAAACCTAGACAGAAACCTAGTTGCGTTGAGTGCACTGAGGAAGATAAGAAATCAGATGAAGTCACTAGGGAAAGGATGAACAAAAAATTAGATAACCCTAAATGCAAAGAGAAAAAAATAATTATCACTCCCCATGACTACAAGAAGGAAAACTGGATTTCCTTGAACATGTTTAAGCCTCAGACATTGTTGACTCCCGAACAAGTTTTCTGGAAAAAGGATTTAGATAAGCAGAAAGCTGAAAATATTGTTGAAACAAACCCCCCCCCTTTTGGAAAATGCCTAGAGCGACTGTGTATCCTCCTAATACACCAATGCATCTTGTTCCTAGAAAAATTGCCACTAAAATCAAGACCTTAATTAGCCAATATGTTATATTTCAACTATTTGTTGATTTTGAGAAAACTTGCAAGAAAAGGATCACACCCACTGGTATAACGGAAGGAGAAAGGGGTTTTGAGCAAATGAAAGAATGTTATTTAACTGAGGTCATGCCTTTCTTTAAACTTCTGAAAGATCACTTTGAGAGTCTTAAAAAGGGGATAGAAACTAATATCAAGGGAATGGAAAAGGAATTTGATGCAATGGTAGTTGAAGTTAGTGATTATGAGCGTGCACTAAAATATAATGAGATTGAGAGGAAGAACTTGCATACCTTAAATGAGACTCTTATTACTGAATGTGTTGCTCAAGATATTTTTTTCACTGCTTCAAAATGCTCTATTAATGCTTCCAAATTTCATGAACTATCTGTTGCCCTGAAAGTCTCCCATGATCGTGTCATTGAGCTTGAAAAATCTAATTCTAAACTAAACGAGAAAATTGAACTGGATGATCACGACAATTTGGTTAAACATTTTTCTAAACTAGAAGTTGAGTATTTTAATTTACAACTAAAATATCAACATCTTAAAGAAAATGTCAAAACTTCAAATATCAAGACATCATCAGATGCTCCAGAGTTTGATGCAGTTTTTCAAATTAACAAACGTGATGAACAGATTCAAGCTCAGTGCAACACAATCAGAAAGTTGAAAGCCCAAATCTCTCAACTAAAAGGTCAAACGAACAATATGACAGGCTCCCAAATGCCTCCTCCTTTAGATTCTCAGAATTCTCAAACGTTTCATCTTCAAAACCTAGTAAATGCTTTACAAAAGGAAAACGAAAGTTTTTTTTGAAGAAAATGAAAAGGTTAAACGTCATTTCAATGAGTTATTTGAATCAATTAAAGTCACTCGTAACAAAAATAACGAACAAATAGCTTCATTGCAAAAGGAAATTGAGAATCTGAAGAGTCAGGTAAAAGGGAAAATGCCAATGACCAATGGGGAGAATGTTGTATCAAAGGTTCACTCTTGTAATAAATATGCTTTATCTGTGACATATGTCCTTCCTCATCTAAGGAACAACAAACTTGCTATTCAAACATACTTCTCATCTCTTAAGGATTGCTTAGAATGTCTGCGTGAGATTGTTGAAGAGGATAAGCTAGAGAAACCTCATGATAATGCAATTGGACATGCATGCTTATATGCCAAACGATCTCAAGAAATCTTAGAATGCTTGATCACAATATGCCCAAAGTCATTAGGTGAGAGAGTTAATCCTTTGATTCCATGTTCGATGCCTAATGCCAAGTATGATATGCATTCGATTCCCAATGTTTTGAATGTAAACCGTAGTGTGCCTTTAAGTAGTTCAGATTCCAGATCTGTCAATGCTAAGAAAGAGAACTCAAGTGTGCCTTCTAGGAGTACAAATCTCAGTACCTCTAGTTTTAAGAAAGTGAACCTTAGTGCACCTGCATGTAGTTCAGATCCCAGCACATCTAAACAGGTGATGCAAAGAGTAGTAAAACCAACTAATGTTCCCATTCCCTCTACAGGAGTAATCAGTGACATTAAAGGGAGCAGGTCAAAGTCTCAAGACAATACAAGGAATGATAGGACCTCGCAAGCTAAGAATGTGCACTGGAAAAGAGTAGAAGAACAATCTAGGAACTTTAAGTTTGAATCGAATAAAACGAATCGTGTTGATTCTAGTATTAGCCATAGGCGTACTGTAATTAATTCGAATTCTGATACTATTTGCAAACCTTGTACTGATGTCTGCTTGAATTCTGTTTCTAATCCTGAATGTGGTGTTAATGTTCTGCCTAATGATGTTAATTGTCCAGTTAATATTGTTAATGCTAAAATTCATGCTAAGAAGGCTAAAAGGCAAAAACGAAAGAAAGTTAGAAAATAGTGGAAACCCACAGGAAGAACATTCAGTAAAATAGGCTTCTATTGGATACCTGTTGGTATAAGACTAATCAGATAATGCCCACTAGAAAATGGATGCCTACTGGTAGAACTATTCCTTTAAGAAGTGATCACACTGTGAACAGGGCTAATACAGACACTAGTACTGCATCTATTCACAATGATTCCATTGCCTCACTTTCTGATATGAATGCTTCTATTTCTGATGTGGGTGTTCCAACCATTGTAACTAACCAAATGGAACCCATTCTTGCATGGGGATCCCAATTATCCAGTTATCCATTCTTGTCTGTGTTCAACTGCAGATCGTTCAAATCGTTCTGTGGTACCTGGACTCAGGCTGTTCCAAGCATATGACTGGAGACCGGTCGCGGCTCATGAACTTCGTGAGAAAATTCATCGGGGCTGTTAGATTCGGTAATGATCATTTCGGTGCTATTATGGGTTATGGAGATTATGTTGTTGGTGATAGTGTCATCTCTAGAGTTTACTATGTGGAAGGTTTGGGTCATAATCTGTTCTCTGTTGGTCAATTCTGTGATTCTGATCTAGAAGTAGCCTTCAGAAAACATACCTGCTTTCTTAGAGATCTTAATGGTAAGGATCTGTTAAAAGGAACTCGTGGCTCAAATCTTTACACCATCTCTATCGATGACATGATGAGGGCTTCTCCAATCTGCTTGTTGTCAAAGGCTTCAAAAACAAAGTCAAGGTTATGGCATCGTCGTCTCAATCACTTGAACTTCGGCACCATCAACGATCTTTCCAGAAAGGACTTAGTTGTAGGTTTACCTAGACTAAAGTATGAAAAGGGTCATCTTTGTTCAGCATGCCAATTGGGTAAAAGCAAAAAGTTTGCCCACAAACCCAAACCTACTAACTCTGTCACAGAAGTTCTTCATATGATTCATATGGATTTATGTGGACCAATGAGGGTGCAGAATATCTTTGGGAAGAAATATGTGTTAGTTGTGGTCGATGATTACTCTAGATTCACCTGGGTCAAGTTCTTAAGGACAAAGGATGAAACTCCAGATATCATCATCAAACTCATCAAACAGCTGCAGGTTCGTCTTAACAGAACCGTCAGAATTATCAGAACAGACAATGGAACTGAGTTTGTCAACAAACAACTTAGTGAATTCTATGAAAGCGTTGGAATCAGCCATCAAAGAAGTGTACCACGAACTCCTCAACAGAACGGTGTAGTTGAAAGACGAAATCGAACTCTTGTTGAAGCCGCTAGAACAATGCTGATTTACTCAAAGGTTCCAATGTTTCTCTGGGCTGAAGCTATTGCCACTGCATGCTACACACAAAATCGTTCTCTGATTCACACTGTTCATGGAAAAACTCCATATGAACTTGTCCACAACAGAAAACCTAATCTCTCTTTCCTTCGTGTGTTTGGTGCATTGTGTTATCCAACTAATGAAGGTCAAGACTTAGACAAACTTAGGGCTAAAGCTGACATTGGAGTATTTTTAGGATATGCTTCAAACAAAATGGGATACCGAATCTACAACAAAAGAACCCGAAATATCATGGAAACAATTCACGTTACGTTTGATGAGCTGACCGGTCAAATGGCTCCTGGACACTCCAGCTCAGGACCCGCACTTCAAAACAGTCCCATTGGTTCATCCCTTGTTCCAAACTCTTCTCAAGAAACTCCATATGTACCTCCATCTGAAGATGATTTAAAGATATTGTTTGATCCTATGTTTGATGAACTGTATGATTCAATTACTAATGAGGTGTTGATCCCTTCAACAGAGAATGCTCATATTCCTGTGAATGAAGTCACTCCCTCAGTCTCAATATCTTTAAGTCAAGAAGCACCTGCTGCTGATCCTTCAGTCTCATCAACAAATCATCATTCTTCAAATGTTCATCATGGAAATGTTTCTGGCATCAATGATGAAGTTAATCCCTTTGCTACTCCTGAAGATGCCCCATTTGAAAACATATTTGCTACTCCTGAATCATCATCAGAACCATCTTCTTCAGGAGACATCGACTCAGCTACCTCAGTTCCTCAACAACTGCCACATGAACACCTCAGAAAATGGACTCACGATCATCCATTAGACAACATCATTTGAAATCCCTCTCGTCCTGTATCAACCCGGAAACAACTTGCAACCGATGCCTTATGGTGCTTCTTCAACTCCGTACTATCTAAGATCGAACCAAAGGATGTTAAAACCGCCATGAATGAAGATAGCTGGTTCAATGCCATGCAAGATGAAATTCATGAGTTTGATCGACTTGATGTATGGGAGTTAGTACCTGCTCCAGACTGTGCTATGATTATTGCTCTTAAATGGATCTTCAAAGTAAAAATTGATGAGCACGGTGATGTGTTGAAGAACAAGGCTCGATTAGTTGCTAAAGGATACCGTCAAGAGGAGGGTATTGACTTTGAAGAATCTTTTGCTCCTGTGGCTCGAATCGAGGCAATCAGAATCTTTCTGGCTAATGCTGCTAGTAAGAACATGGTAGTCTATCAGATGGATGTGAAGACGGCATTTTTGAACAGAGATCTTAAAGAAGTCGTCTACGTCAGCCAACCTGAAGGATTTGTGAATCAAGAGCATCCTACTCACGTTTATCGTTTGAAGAAGGCTCTTTACGGTTTAAAGCAAGCTCCAAGGGCATGGTATGATACTCTGTAAAAGTTTCTTCTATCAACCGGATTCATCAAAGGAGCAGTTGATCCTACATTGTTCACCAGGAAGTCAGGCAAACATTTAATTCATGTTCAAATTTATGTTGATGATATTATTTTTGCCTCGACAGACCCAATGGAATGTGATCGTTTTTCAAATGAAATGAGTTCAAAATTTCAAATGTCAATGATGGGACAAATGTCATTTTTCTTGGGATTACAAATTTCACAAAGCCCCGGAGGCATTTTTATAAATCAATCTAAATATGCAACTGAGATCTTAAAGAAATTTGGATTTGATTCAAGTGACCCTGTTGACACTCCCATGATTGATCGAACCAAACTAGATGAGGACCTCTCAGGGATCATGATTGACCAAACAAAATATCGTAGTATGATTAGATCCCTGATGTATCTCACAGCTAGTAGACCAGACATCTTGTTCGCTGTTTGCATGTGTGCTAGATACCAGGCTAAGCCTACTAAAAAGCACCTTGAAGCGGTTAAACGGGTCTTTCGGTATCTCCAAGGAACCATCAACATGGGACTTTGGTACCCGAAAGACACCGGTATGTCATTAACAGCATATGCAGATGCAGATCATGCAGGGTGTCAAGATACTCGTCGAAGTACGTCCGGAGGCGCTCAGTTTTTGGGTGATAAGCTTGTGAGCTGGTCTTCAAAGAAGCAAATGAGTACTTCTATTTCCTCTACAGAGGCTGAATACATAGCCATGTCATCCTGTTGTGCTCAAATCTTATGGATGAGATCTCAACTATCTGACTATGGCTTCGTATTCAACAAAATCCCTCTGTACTGTGATAATAAAAGTGCTATTGCTCTCTCATGCAACAATGTTCAACACTCAAGAGCAAAGCATATCGACATTCGACATCATTTCATCAGGGAACAAGTAGAAAAAGGTGTGGTGGAACTCTATTTTGTGAGGTCTGAATATCAGTTAGCTGACATCTTCACCAAAGCTCTTCCTAGAGAACGTTTTGAGTTTATTCTTCCACGACTTGGCTTGAAAAGCCTTCAACCAGAAACACTCAAACGTCTTCAGGAGGAAGACGAGGAGTAAAGGTCTATCTTCATCTATCTCTTGTAAATATTTATTCGAAAAATCTTCAAAAAATATTGTCATTTTGTCATGTTTCTCTCGATTCGATAATATCTACGGTCTTGATGTTGTCATTCAAAGAATGACACGGGACTTTAGATGTTGTTCGAATTTTTATACCAAAAAAAAAAAAAAAAAAAAAAAAAAAAAAATCAAAAAATCAAAAAATCAAAAATATTTTTGGGAGAAAGAGAAAAAAATGGTTTATTGTCATTTTCAGGCAATAACCCGGCTTTAAAAGAAAGAACGGAGCCATGTTTTACCATGTTTTCAAATTCCATGCTCTGATTCTATAAACATTCATCTGCTGAAAACTAAATGCTTTGAAAAATAACTCGGTCTCTATTTTTGATAATCATCAAGACTTATTTGCAAAATCTCTTTCTCTCAATCAACAACCTATGTCATTGATTGAGGGGGAGAATGATTTCAATTAAATTAAAAAGTTATTTGGCATTAAATTGTTTTCAAAAGATATACATGCATGTTTTATCAATGGAGTTTAAAGTCTTAAAATCCGATCCTTATCAGTTAAGACGCTTTCATAATCAAGTCACAATTCTCCTTAAAAGCTTTCAAAATCAATTTAAATCTATAAGAGATCACAAGTCTCAAATGATTTGATAATTATGATCGGGGGAGAATGTGTGATTTAAATTGGATTTAAACTGATTATTCGGTAAATGGTTTTATAAGGATGTACATGCTGTCCTTCCCACATGTGACAAACGATTTCAAATTTTTAATGCACATGTTGAGGGGGAGCATCTATCTCAAACCTATGATTTGAAACGTGATCATTTATCTCAATGTGCAGGTTCCCTCTAGTATGTGCAAAACTCTTTTCAAAACCTCGAGGCACATATTGAGGGGGAGCAAATTTATGGAAACCTCATCCTTCCTGGAAATGCTTTATCTACTTGATTTGATCAAGGAAGTGATGGTGATATTTTTTAGAAAATAGTAATCAAAGAAGTAATTTCTTCCTCTTGCCTCCGTGTGCAAAACGATTTCAAACATTTGATGTACATGTTGAGGGGGAGCACTTATTCTAAAAAATATCAAAAACAATTCAGGTACAAAATGTTTTGATAATATATCACAAGTATCTGGATTGTTTTTCAAATGGTTTTTAGTTGGTTTCAATGGCAGATGAACAATACCAAATAGACCGACCAACTTTACTTTATATACGGTGATATAAGGATGATAAGGTTAGGTATTGGTTCCCATGATCCGCCAGAACCGGAGGGATCTACCCAGGGACAATCCACTAGTTAGTGTAGAAGTCCTTAGGTATGATGATAAAAGGAGAAAAGTGAGATATGGGAAGAGTGCGGACTGAGACAGAGCAAGTACTGGAACAAACCCAACAAGGTTCTTGCTATGAAGTCTCGGTAAGCACTGAAGGGGTTGAAGAATTAAAAAGAATTGAATGAGAAAAAGGTGAAAACAAATAGCCCTCCATTTATTCAACCTTAGGGTAGAAACCGGGTTCAACTCATATGCTACTGATGGTAACATCGGTATTGAAGACAAGACGTCATGGACCTAGTGACGCACTGCACTACAACTTCCCAAACCACTCAAGTTCCTCTTAAAAGGGCTTGTTTCATTCTCACGGGGAACCGACATTATCTATCGACTTTCTCTTAGAGATTGTTGATATTGAAGAAGGAGACCCTCTCCCTAGTCTCCAGCACAGGATCCAAATATGCACAAAATTGAGTCTAGAGCCTCGAGATCATCAATCAATCTCATTAGGACACTTTCAATGAATACTCTCTGCTTCACACAATGTGGAAAGAGAGATTATATCTTGAGTCCTACGCATTATCCTTGTGGTATTGCCAGAACATCTGAGTGATATGCATACATTTTCACAATGAAGATGGAAAACCTTCTGGAGCCAACATCAAACAAGCTCCTGGTAGGTGGCATGTGAGATCTATTCATTAGATCAACCATGTGACAACTGAATAGAAACAATGGGGCGATTCAAGTCTTGAATCAATCCTGGTTCAGGTTATGGATTGACGGATACCTTTGAAAAACCGGTCTTTGTGCCTAACAACTCTTTTCTTTAGCACATCGACCGTGTACTCATTTTTCAAACCAAAAGGTGTTTTTATGATTGATAATTGATTTTCAATAAAACCTTCGTTGTATTGCAAAAACAATTTCTATTGAGCAATACACGATTGTTTTTCAAATCTCTTTTCATCAATCAGTGGACTTAAAATTCGCTGGTTCACTCACTCCGTGTTGTCTTCTTTGAGATGTTCCGGTTTGAGAACAGCTAGAGCAGCTGCGAAACCCTGTCAAGGAAATTCTTCGGAATTATACCTGATCACAGGCAGTACATGTACTGATCAACGGGGAACCGTGGGCCGTGTACCTCAATTCAACGAAAGTGATCAAAGACACTTTCGTGCGATTTATTGCTAACTGTTGTATGCAGGTACGCCCGACGTTTGCAGCTGATCTGAATGAAGCGGTCAATCCATAGCCGCATGCTCACTTAACTCATTCAACTCAAAAGAAATCATGATTAGTGCATCAATGACTCTGATATTCTCACTCCATGCTTCTGCTACGCTGCTGTCAATATCTTGAATCAACGAAAGCTTCTGCTACTCTGATGTGAAGATATCATGATCCAGAATGTGAGCATGTCGGTCCTAAAGTCACAACACCACAATGGATGTCTCAGAGATTTTTGTTAGCTGATGATCTCAAGAGCTGGCTCAAATTTATTATCACGTGGATCAGTAAAAGACCTCCACTTGGAGTAACCAAACATGCAATGCGAAGAATCAATGACTACGAGCTTAGGAGCAAAGTACTACATCAAGAATGCAAGAACAATTGTTAATGTAATATCTATATGTATTCTATGTAATTTTAGTACATGATTGAGGTGACCTCCCTTAGGGGGAGATTGTTAGGAATTAGAAATTCCAGGTATTAAAGAGTCGGTCACCTCAAGTATATGTAATCATTAGAAAGCTCGTAGTCGTAGCTATTTTAAGTTAAGTAGTATTTAGTTAAGTAACACCGTGGAGGACGGACGGGTCTTTACCCACTGTATGCCTGATCCACAGCCCGATGTGTGGCGATTTATGTAAGACTATAAATACTCTCTACCTTCCAAGGTAGAGAGTTGGAGCTCATAATAATATCTTTCACTTTCTCTCACTAAGTTCCCTAAACCTCTAATTTTCTCTCTCTAAAATTCCATTTATACGCCACTTTGTGTTATGGTTTGATGTGTATGTGAAAACTTATATCTAACAAAATAAGCATTCCTTAATCATTCTTAAGATCCTTCCACTTTCTCTCTCTAGAACTTTCCCTCTTTAAAATATATGTTGTTATGTGATAGATGGTGATCTAACATTTCTTTTTATACTCACGACAAGGACAAATTTTGTCATTTCCAAAAGATAGGGGGCGCGGGGTAAATTCCTGTACAGGGACCATTCCTGTAATTTCGATAATCTTTTATCATTTAGTGATTCGGGACCTATTTGGACTAGTAAACAATCAATTCAACTTACAAAAATTGCGCCAGCACGCTCAAAATAATTTTTCAAATAAGAACAAGTGTTCACACGACTAATTTCTCGTATATAATATCAAAATTAAATCAAAATGTAGGTTGTGCCAGTACGCATTGTGTCTAATTTTCACGTTTCGTGAGATAACTGTTTCGTTTTCACGTCAAATGAGCTCAGAATTGTTCGTAAAGGATAAACTGAAATAATTCCTGATAAACTGAATATATGGAAAAACGTGGGTTTTCACATAAAAATTGGTATGCCTACAATTTTCTGGTTGGTGATTTTAAAAGTGGCAAGTCACGAGTATGTTGAAATGAAAAATAAGGCAGGCTAACACGCCTTAATAAGTGATAATATTATATACATATTACAAACGTGAAAAATACTCTTTAAAGAATTACCGTACGTATGGCATCAAGTAGCTCATTGACCAAAATTTAGAAAATATATACAATAGCTGAAATATCTTAATATGAAAATTGCTACTACCTTTATAAAACCGATTCTATTTAATGTTATAAAAAACATCAACTATAAATAATAAAAGAAACATTTTTTAAGATAAAGCCTACATCTTCATGCTTTCTCATTTGTAATATATCGAATTAGTTCCATATGTCATCAAACTTCTTAACCTCATTTGTAAAACTATCATCTATGTCAAATTCTTGACGTTAGTAAGCATCCCTCTCATGTCATCATTAGGTTTAAAATTTCACAAGCAATGAGCATGTTTAACACCCGATTCATAGTGACTTCATTCATAGTTTTTAACATTGAGTGTTTAACATGATTTACTTATAAGTGTATAATGAGTTTAGTTGTACCTAGAGCTGGCAATTTCGACACGAAACACGAAAACACGACACGACACGACACGAAGTTAACAGGTTTCGTGTTTGGGCTTATCGTGTTTCGTGTCGTGTTCGTGTTCGTATAAGATGACACGATAAGATAACGTGTCGTGTTCGTGTTAAGACCTGTTAAGATACGATAAGACACGATAAGACCTGTTAAGACCCGTTCAGACCTGTTAAGACCTGTTAAGACCTGTTAAAGACCTGTTAAGACCTGTTAAGATTTCGTGTTTTAGCGTGTCAAGAGCTGTTAAGACCTCTTATCGTGTCTTATCGTGTTCGTGTTCGTGTAACCTGTTAATTTTCGTGTTCGTGTTTTAAGATCTGACACGATTAGCTTATCGTGTCGTATTCGTGTGTTAGGAATTAGAAAATTCCAGTGTTGAAAGAGTCGGTCACCCCAACTACTATCTAGCATAAGTTAGCTCGTAGATTGGTCATTGGTTACGGTTTATGTAGTTAGTTAGTAGCGTAATATAGTATAGTGCAACACCGTGGAAGAAGGTCGGGTCTTTACCCACTGTATCCCTGATCCACAGGCCGTCAGGAGGTCGTTTAGTTTGTAACCTATAAATACCCTCTACCTTGCAAGGTAGAGGGTTGGATGTTCTTTGGTAATCTAATATTCCACAAGTTTCTCTCACTAGAATGTCCCACTCTTTCTCTCTCTAAAACCATCTATGTGCTCATTGAGTTAATGTTATGATGTGTATGTGAAAAGTTAATTTCTAACAATTGGTATCAGAGCCATGGTTAGATCATATCTTACACATCTTTGGATTTATAGTGGTTTTTAGGTGGTTTTTGAGTTTGAAAAAGTTTAGTGGTTTTCGCATCATTTGGTTGATTTCGTGTGTTAAAGGTTGAATTTTGTTGGTACTTTTGTGTTTAGAATCATCAAAAGTGTTTAGGTTTTCATTTGGTAAGCTTGAATCATCTTGGTTGGGTTGTTTTTGGATTGAAAAGTGATGTTTATATGGTTTGTCATGGTAGCGAGTTAGTTCACGGATAAGATTTCTTCGTAGCGACTTGCTTCACAAAATTGTAGTGAGTTACAGTGTTAAATCTAGCGAGTTAGATCTAGCGACTTAAAGTACAAGTAGTGGACTCTCCACTACAGGTAGCGACTTGTGGTAGCGATTTGGTCTGTAGCGAGTTGCTCTTTAGCGACTTGCATTTTTGGCGACTTGAGTAGCGAATTACTGCTGAATTTTTGCTAGCGACTTGAGTGATTAGCGAGTTACCACCTAGCGACTTACATCTAGCTAGCGGATTGGAAAGCTAGCGACTTAGCATGGTGGCAAATTAGTGTTGACGACTTGGTGAAGTACTTTTTAGCGACTTGGGTTGAGTACTATTTAGTTGGTAGCGAATTGATTCTAAATTCTCTAGAGACTTGGGGAGTAATTCATAATAACACAATGTCTGTCATCACGGATTCCTTAATCACCAAAGTACTTGCTCTCTATGACACAGTCCAGAATAGTGAAACAGAATGCCCATCTGAAGGCCTCACACTAAATGACTCAGTATCAATCAATCAGAACAACTCAAATAAGTCACACTTAATTTCTTCAGATGATACTAAGAATGAGGAATGCACCAGTGAGCCGTTTCAACATCTCAGTCGGCTTCTAAAATTACTCTTATCAACAACCATGGATCGAACAAGTTGTGCCATCCTTCGTCAGGACTTTCCCACTTTAACAAGAGCTGTGTTGCTTAACCTAGAACGACTGAGGTATCAAATTACCAAAGAAAAGCTCTCAACTGATGATTCTCATGCTGCTCTCCAAACCATCTTCAACCAATTTCAACCACTTATCCGGGAAGAATACTCCTCAGATTTTGATAATACCATGACTGGAATGTCCTTCAAGAAGCACACGGGAATGGAAATTCATGAGTTCAGAAACTCATTTATTCAACTCATGAGTAATATGGAAACATACATCGAGGAAGCTGCAAAAGAGAATAACAAGCTGAAGGAATTAAATGAGTGTCAAGAGTGTCCATGGAACAATGATGACGTGTCATGCTTCACTCCAGTTGAACCAGCAGAATACACTGATTGCAGAATCTCAGTTATGATGGAAAAGGATGAAGAAAACAACACTGATCTCAAATTCTCAGAATCAGAAAAGGTATCAACCAACAAGGTACTCTTATCTGATCACACTTATTCTCACAAAAAGGTACATGACTCTTACCCTGAACAGAACAATGTGGAATCAATCTTTGTTTTGTCTGAATCTGATGCAAGTAACATGATTGAAAAAAGGGTATATGATGAGCTTTCAAACAAATTTTCAATTCTTGAAAAACACTGTATCTCTTTGCAAATTGAAATACAACATAAGGATGAAATGTTTTATGCAAATAAACAGTGTAGTAATCTGGAACTTCCAGAATTTAGAGAATTTTTTGAAATTAATCAGTTAAAATCCCAGATTCAGGACAAAGATTCGACCATAAGAAATCTGAAATCTCTTCTTTCAGAAGCCCAGAAATATGACTGTCATGAGATGAGTGATACACTAGATTCTAGGAATTCTGAACTAGCTCTATGTGTGTCCAACCTTCTAAGAGAAAATGAGCATTTAAGAATGAACCTTGAGGAAACAAACTCTAAATTAGTCAATCAATCTAATCTCTTGATGAAAGATATTGATGACCTCAAAGCACAAATTCAGGACAAGAGTTTCAATATTGTTGCCCTAAAAAATGAGATCAGGAAGTATGCTGGAAATAGGATGAACACTAAGTTTGCAAAACCTTCAACTTTGGGAATGTCAACGGTTCAGAACCACTTGAAACGAACAGTTATTAAACAACCTAATGCCTTTAGGTCTGAAAGAGCTAAACCATTGAAATCTAAGCTTACATCCCAAGTTGATAACAAGTCTGTTTTGTCAAAACCAGTCACTTCATTGTCTAGTTCAGATATGATGAATCCCAAGCATAGGACTAATGAACTTCACCCACAAATCAGAAATGCTACTAGCTTAACTAGGTATCATACAAAACATAGTCTGACAGATCAATCCCCTATGAAATTCTCTAATCACAAAAAGACAAATAGTCAAAACAAGGGTGCACACTCATTTAGTTCATCTCACTGTGGCTTCAAATGGATTCCCACTGGCAGATTATTTAAGTATACAGGACTTAAACGAACTTACATTCCTAAATCATGCCTCAAGTGGATTCCCACAGGTAAACTTTTCAAGATTGAAGAACCTAATAGGATCCCCATTAATGATACGTCTGGATTATACTGTGTTGAATCTAAATGTGAGACTAAACATGTCACTAACCCTTCGATGTACAAGTCTACATGTGCTTCAAGTACAATGTGCTCTCAGTCTTTTTCAGGTACAATGCTCAACTCAATCAGGAACTTCATGACTTGGTTCCCCTCAGATATGAACATAGCTCATTCAGGAGCTATAGCTTGCCAGAATTGATGTACTTCTTACCTTGACTCCTATTCATCTTGAATCAGGACTCGTTCTCCCATGTTTGTGTATAAATCAATTTAATTAAAAAAAAAAAAAAAAAAAAAATTTACTTTTCAAAACTTTATCATTTTTTTTCTAATAATGAATATACTCCTTGTTATCGATAACATCTACGGTCCTAGAAATGTCATTCAATAATGGCACGGGATCATAGATGAAGTTCGAACAATTGATATATTCTTGGAAGTATAATGGGATTGGTTAATATCAATCAATGCTCTTTGATGACATTGATTGAGGGGGAGATTGGTTTTATATACCATTGGCTTCTGTGCTGGTTATGATGCTTGTTTATTTGTATGATGTGGTGGTTTCCTGCTTGTGTGACTAACTGATTATACTTTTGAAATATCTGGGAAAGGGTTTCTCACTGTTATAGGCTGTGATTGTATCTTGCTCAGGAGATTGTCAGTGTGTGCTTTCTTTGTAACTGCCTATGTGTTGAAATGGTGAATTGATTCATGATGATCTGTGTAATAATCAATACTAGAGATGTTGTCTTATCCGTGTTAGCATATTATTACCACTCATTAGTCAATACCATAGGGACAAAACTTGTCATATAGTGAAAGTTATGCTACACTAGCGACTTACCCTACCTCACGTTAAAACCACATGGACCAATTGTGTCATATCACCATAGTTACTTGGTATACCCCTAGCGTATTACCCCATAGCGTGTTACTGTTTTTTTTCATAAAGTTTTTTTTCTTCTTCTCTTTCTATCTCGTTTTTATCTTCTCACCTTAGCGACCTAGCAAAAGGTTTGACGCGTTTTCCCTATCTTTGCTCTCTCATGTTTTTGTGTCTAGTGTCTAACTTATCTTCATATCCAGATTCTCTCGTTCTCGTGTGGTGTGATCACTTGACTCTCTCGCTTAGGTTTGATTTTCTATGATCATATATGTTTGTTGTTTATACAATGATTGAACGTGTTAAGTGTTTGGAATTTGTTTGTTTGGATTATATTGGTTGGATACATTGATGGATGATTATAATGGATTGGACTGATGGGTTGGGTTAGGAATGTTCTTGGTGGCGAGTTAGATTGTTCTTGGTAGCGACTTAGTATGAATGTTCTTCATGGCGAGTTAGAGCTCTACATAGCGAATACGTCTCCGCAGCGAATTAGTTCATTAATTTCCAGCGACTTGGTTAGCGAGTTAGTAACTAGCGACTTGTATTTACAAGTTAGCGAATTAATAACCTAGCGACTTAGTTAACCACTTTGTAGCGACTTGGCTTAGTTACTGTACATGGCGACTTGACTTTACGAGCTAGCGAATTATCCTAGCGACTTGGTTAGCGAGTTAGCAGATAGCGACTTGTATTTACAAGTTAGCGAATTTGTTACCTAGCGACTTAGTTGTCTACTTTGTAGCGACTTGGTTTAAGTTTTATTCATGGCAACTTGGTCTTACATGTTAGCAAATTAGTTTAGCGACTTAAAGAGCTAATCCTTTTATGACTTGTCCGTGGCTCTAGATGACGACTTGTTTTTAAAAGTCTATAACAGTGTTCATGATTGAGAACTAGTCTTAGGGTCAAGGATGTTTAAAATGTTCAAAGTTGTTGCTAAAGATGATTTCACTCTCACTTCTCCTAGGATCTCCTAATTCGACTTGTTGAATCAACTTACTCTATGTAAACTGTTATAACATCTCTGTTTAGGCAAAAGGTACTTGGGTTCTCTCACGACTGCCAAATGTTACTTTTTGCCTCATACATATGTGTTATATCACTTTTACATGTGTATCTTGGCTCATGTCATGATCACGTTGTTATGCACTCTGTTGCCCTTTAAATCCCTTATAAGCTCGTCATGTAATCATTTGTCTATATGAATGTTCCTCATTGATATATCTCAATTACGTATGTTATCATATAGTTGAAAGGTGTCATATAGTTGCAATCTTTGCCACTCTATCTATCTCCGTATGTGTTGGGAACTTCTTCAGTGTTACTACTTCCTTGTCATAAGGGTGCTCTCAATACTGTCTCAATTACTATGTATCATCTAACCTGTTCCCATCCATTACTGTTGATTGTATGATTACTCAGAATATCAATGGCAAGTTCAATCCCAGAAAAGAGCGCTACCCCGTCAGGACCATCCAGAGTTCTCTCAGACGATG
Organism: Chrysanthemum seticuspe; assembly: GCA_019973895.1. Lineage (NCBI taxonomy): Eukaryota > Viridiplantae > Streptophyta > Magnoliopsida > Asterales > Asteraceae > Chrysanthemum > Chrysanthemum seticuspe. The sequence goes on along the minus strand of BPTQ01000005.1, from coordinate 199,323,484 downwards.
AAATCCTTCCCAAAAGTCAATGGGCTGCTATAGGTAAAAGCAACTGTTATGTGGACCTACAGAGGCTCCAACAAAATCCGTTACTCAAAGTTTCAATTGACATCCTCAAAAACACTAACTTCTTCGGGGCTATTACCAAGCAATGCTCAATTCCTACCATCTACATTCAACAATTCTGGAACACCGTTCAATGGAATAAAATCACAGCACGATACTCTTGCAAGCTGGATAATATGGAGTTCACAATTGATTCTGATATTCTGAGCAAAGGTCTTGGAATCACACCATGTGACCCTGACGTTCGTTCTGAATCTCCGCCTGGTGCTGACGATCTGATCGTATTTCTTATTGGGTTGGGCTATCAGAACAGTATTTCAAGAGCATCTGACATCATCACGGGACACATGTATCAACCCTGGAGAGCCATTACAACCATTCTGAACTTATGCTTATCTGGGAAAACTTCAGGGTTCGATAAAGTGAGAATTCCTATCTTGCAAATCCTATGGGGAATCTTTAATATGGTTGATGTGAATGTCTCAGATCGTATTTGGGAAGAATTCTCATTATCAATGAACACATTCATATCTGATAGAACCTATTTCCTGAACAATGTTCAAGGTCGAAAGAAGCAGAACAAACTTGTAATTCCCAGCATCAGATTCTCCAAGCTTGTCATCCAGTATTTGCAACAAACTCACAACTTCACTCCTAGGTCTGAATCAACTCTACACAAAGCAGAACATGAATTTGTTTTAGGAAACTTGAAATATGTTCCTAGAGGTTCGGATCAAGAAGTATTTGGATTGCCAATTCCTGATCGTCTTCTCGCAGATGATATCAAGAAGAAGGACTACTACAAGCAATACATGAAAAGAGCAACCAAACTCTCTGCTAATGTCACACCCTCTCCTTTACAACCAACTGCTCCCAAGACCACCTCTGACTCTAAAGCATCCTATGCCTCTCTTCCTAAAAAGAGACGTGAAAGATCTCATCAGTCAGAATCTTCATCCAAAAAGCATAAAGAAAAGAAGAAGAAAGTGGAAAAGGAAATAGATGAGAACACTGAGGTGCCAAGGAATACTTTCAGGTTAATTGATGAGGATGACGCTGATCTGCAACTTGGTATTCAGCAAAGTCTTGAAGATCAAAATGTGAAGGCTCCGGTAGGTGGAGTTGTGTTAAGAGAACCCGCTCAACCACCTCAACAAACAGCCCCAATTACACTTGACAAGGGTAAAGGAGTTGCAAGTGTTGAACAAGCTGCTCACATGCTTTTAACCATCTCATCATCTCCTTCTAGCACCACTAATCAATATGAGCTGAAGAGAAGAACAGATTCACCTCATGTAAAAGATCAATCTGGTGTGGTTAAGGTGCCTGAGACGTTTAAGGAATCTCTATCACTTGGTGAGACTCAATCTGATTTGAATGTTGACACTCTGTTACAAAAGGGCTCACTGGAGAACCCTGAGACAAGATCTGACGAGACCTTGAAGATGGATGAACCAAATCTGTCTACAAACTCTCTATCTTCACTTAAGAATCTTGATGAAGACTTCTCTTTTGGTGATCAATTCATTAATGACAAAACCTTAGATTCTGCACAATCCATGTATAATGTCAGCATTCAGCAAGATACTTCAACCATTCCTCCAATGACTGCATCTTCACTATCGACTGCACTTCCACCTCCCTTGCCTGCTCAATCAACCGCACAAACACCAACTCCAGAACCCATCTTCACAATTGCAGATGAAGTGGCTCCACCAGCTTCCCCTCCACAGATTCTCACGTCTGATCAACTACTGGATAAAACCATTAAAAGGGTAGAAGCACTAGAAAGGCAACTTCCTAAATCTGTTGATTCTCTGGTGGATCGTGTCTACAGATTAGAGCACCTCAACTTCAATGAAGCAGTTACCGATGCTATTGAAGGAGAAGTCAAGGATGCCGTGGAATGGGCAATGGCGGCTCCACTTCTCAGACGATTCAAGGACCTCCCCATCTCCGATATGAGAGCTGCTCTGTGTGAAAGGATGTATGAGGCTGAAGAGGACAAGCATGAAGTTCACAGTAAACTCTATAAGGCACTTGAAGAATCCATCAAGTTCGACAATTATGAGCAGTTTAAGATTGATGTAGGAGAAAAGGAAGCTAAAAAGAAAAGGAGAACAAGTGTAATGGAAGCATTGATAAAGGATCGCAAAGATCCACCTCCTCCCCCACCACCAACGGGGGGAGCTGGAACTTCTGGATCTGGTAATCCTTCTACAACTACCAACACACCTCCATCACAACCACCATCATCACCGCCAAAATCTACCAGTCAATCAGATCCAACAAAAGAGCAGAGTAATCAGAAAAAATCTGCTGCCTGGACGACGGTTGATTCAAGGTTCACATCCACGTCCACCTTCATTCCTGATGATCAAATGGTTAACGAAGAATCTCAGGTCATGGCTGACTCAGAACCAGATGAAGATGATGCATCAACAAAGCATATTCCTAAACCCTCAGAAGACTGGTTTGATTCTTACTTGGCTGGGAATCGCACTAGCACATCCAGAGTTGCACCTTCAAGAGACACTATTCAAAGCTGCATTATGGAAGATAGACCTCCTTCTCCTGAACCCACATGGACCATCCCAGAGTCTGACTCTATGATTCCTGACATCAATTGGGCATCAGTAATCACCAATAATTATGAAGTTCCAGCCGAAGACTCTCTTCTGCACTACACTGGTGATATGGGAAGTTTTATCAAATGGTTCTGTGAGCGGAAGAGTATCTCATCCATAACTCCAAGAGATCTAGAAGGTCAAGCTTACGAAATTGTCAAAGTCTTCCATTCTGATGCAAATCATCTTCAATATCAGATGGAAGAATGCCATAAGATGCTGAATGACCAAGTTAGTGAGCAAATCAGTCGCTTCAATGTCAACAAATCTCTTCCTCTTGGTGGTGAGCCGGGACAGATAACCATTCAGGCTGAATTCTTCTTCAATCTCGACTTGGATTATCTGTGTGCTCGCTCTGCGGAAAGAAGACCTGCTCTATCTATTTCAAAGATGAAAGCTGCAACCTATTCTGATCAGGGGCTTGAGCAGATGGTTCCTGATCAATTCTGGGCAAATGAAGAGCATAAGTATGATATTGCAGCGTCTTATGGTATCTCCCACTGGTGGTTCAAAAAGAAGAAGTTCTACATTGACAGACATGGTGCTGATAAAAGACGCAATGATGTCAGATCAAAACTGCAAATCTTAAGCGTTGTCAGTGTAGAGATCTTCCCGATGTATGGATATGAGTACTTGAAAAAGATTGTCCTTAAAAGAGCTGATTTCAAAGTGTATACCATTGAAGAGAACGACTTCAAACATCTTCTGCCCAATGATTTCGAAGATCTCTATCTCTTAAATCTTCAAGGACACCTGGAGCACTTACCTGTACGTGAGAAAAAGGCCTTCTCTGCAGCTGTCACTCTTTGGATCAGGGGCTTAGTCATTCGGAAACGAGTTGAGGACTTTCAGCTTGGCATTGAAAGCTACCAAACCAGGGTCAACCTCACAAGTCCTCAATGGAGTGCAGCTGGGCATGAATTTCATCGAGAATACAAAGTTCTTGACACCCCTAGAGCCGTCATCTTCACCGACAGATATGGATCGCGTATGCTTATGCGTCTATGTGAACTCTACAAGTTTAGTGATGGTACGTTCAAAATGGTAGAAGAAGAACTTGACACCAGAGTGAAAGAAGCCAAACTTGATATGAGATCTTGGGTTAAAACTACTTTCTGGACTGATGATGACGTAAAAAGATGTGAACATTTCATTGCTGCCATCAGACGAAGACTCAAGACACGAAGGATCTTCCGCAGCCTTGAAAGCTTTGTTGGTGGAAGGCTCCGTGATGGTCACTACAAACTTCTTCAGAGAACTGAATGATGACTTCTTCTGAATACCGTTTATGTGTTGTTAACTTTGTGTAATATGTGGTGTAACAAATATGAACAACTGTAATTCATGTAATAGTGCTAGGATTTGTACTAGGGTTTCCCCTTTTTTTTAAAAGGGGAAACATCTGTGTTGTCCTTTTTCTTTATCATATAAAATCGGACACATTTTTCTCCTACAAATATTTTACCTCATACTTATTTAAATCACTTGAGATCCAAAATCTCAAAGGATTTAAGATTTTTGATCGGGGGAGAAAATGTGATATAAATATGAAAGATGGTAAAAAATAAGATGACCAATTTTTTTGAAAACTTCTCCCTTATATGTGCTAAACAATTTTTCGAATCTCGAAGCATATATTAAGGGGGAGAACTCTCTCTGTAAATTCAAGTCATCAGGGTACACCACACTTTAAATATTTTAAAGTACCTTGATCACATGGCTTCTAATCCTTTGATGTGCAGGTTCCCTCTAGTATGTGCAAAACTCTTTTCAAACCTCAAGGCACATATTGAGGGGGAGCAAAATTCATGGAAACCTCATCCTTCCCGGAAATGCTATACCTACTTGATCTGTTGAGGGAAGTGATGTTGATATCTTTTAGAAAATGGTAATCAAAAGAAGTTAATTCTTTCTCTTGCCTCCGTGTGCAAAACATTTTCAAATACTTGATGCACATGTTGAGGGGGAGTTCTCGTTCTAAAAATATCAAAAACAATTCAGGTACAAAAAGCTTTGATAATATATCACAAGTATCTGAATTGATTTTCAAATGGTTTTCAATTGGATCCAATGGCAGATGAACAATACCAAATTGACCGACCAACTTTACTTTATGTACGGTGATATAAGGATGATAAGGTTAGGTATTGGTTCCCATGATCCGCCAGAACCGGAGGGATCTACCCAGGGACAATCCACTAGTTAGTGTAGAAGTCCTTAGGTATGATGATAAAAGGAGAAATGTGAGATATGGGAAGAGTGCGGACTAAGACTGAGCTAGTACTGGAATAAACCCAACAAGGTTCTAGCTATGAAGTCTCGGTAAGCACTGAAGGGGTTGAAGAATTAAAAAGAATTGAATGAGAATAGGGTGAAAACAAATAGCCCTCCATTAATTCAACCTTAGGACAGAAACCGGGTTCACTTCATATGCTATTGATGGAAACATCGGTATTGAAGACAAGACGTCATGGACCCAGTGACACACTGCACTTCAACTTTCCAAACCACTCAAGTTCCTCTTAAAAGGACTTGTTTCATTCTCACGGGGAACCGACATTATCTATCGACTTTCTCTTAGAGATGGTTGATATTGAAGTAGGAGACCCTCTCCCTAGTCTCCGGCACAGGATCCAAATATGCACAAATTGAGTCTAGAGCCACGAGATCATCAATAAATCTCATTAGGACACTTTTCAATGAAGACTCTCTGTTTCACACAATGTGGAAAGAGAGATTATATCTTGAGTCCTACGCATTATCCTTGTGGTATTGCCAGAACATCTGAGTGATGTGTTTACATATTCACAATGAAGATGGAAAGCCTTCTGGAGCCAACATCAAACAAGCTCCTGGTAGGTGGCATGTGAGATCTATTATATAGATCAACCATGTGACAACTGAACTGTCACACCCCCAATTTACCTGTTTTGCAGCGGAATGGAATTCCTGGGGGCAACGACTGTCATAGCACCACATCACAGTTATATTGAACGACCTAAAGTGTCGTTTTAAAAACACATCGTTGGATATTTCATAAAACATAATCAGAGTACAACATCGGTCCCAAAAGGTTTAACAAGTTTGTCAAAATACAAATATGTTACAATCCAAACGATGTTTTGAAATAAAGAGCCATAATGTACATAATGTAAGTCGACGCCGCGACTCAAAATATAGGTCCCTAAACCATGTCATGATGCGAATGCCTCAGATACCTGAAAATACATTGCTAAAAACGTCAACAATAATGTTGGTGAGAAATCATAGGTTTATGTAAATGTTTTATACGACTACACAAGTATAGACCATGCATGACAATCAAGTCACGTAAAAATAATGTTACAATTGCTCTAAGCCCATGACCCCGAAACTAGACTGTTCAATAATGTATGCCCCTGCAGAGTGTTTGCCAGACAACTCCGTAATGTAATCAAATGAAATGCATCCGTTCACTTGGTTGGGATTCACCAACCCGGATGGAGGCGTCACCCTCGATAGATCTATCCACTCATCCTCGCTTCAAAGATTAACGGTTCATGTTCAAGTAATGGGGACTTTCAAATTGGCATATGTGGTAACTTAAGCAATGTAATGAATTTAACATACTTGGTATCGTACAAAAAATGTAGTGCAATGTATTCTCCCCCGTGGGTTTGAAATAATCGAAAGCATGTAAAAACGGGGCTATGAAAACTCACTTGGATAAACTGGAAATAACGGCAATAGTGAGTACACTGAGGTTTATAATGATGCGTCAACCGGGACCTATTATCAATGATATGATATGTCATGAATTGCAATGTAATGTTATGCATGCACTACGTATGTTATTTATACCATTTACGGGTTTTTGAAAATACTACTCGTCGACGAAAAATACTCTTTTGACGTCTCGACCAATCAAAAATGACTTTACATGTTTTTACGTCAAAATGTCATCCTACAATGGTTTTATAATGATTTTTGGTGAAATTACCACTTTTCGTCGCAAAACAATGTCGTCGGAAAATCATGAAATCAACAAAAATGGCTCCAGAAAAGTGGTCGTAAAACGGTGTACGTCGATCGTTAGAGAACGAACTCGACGGTTTTGGAAAGTTTGTATCGATCTCTAAAAGTTTCAGTTCAGGAGTTTTCGTTCAAAAGGTCTCGATCATAAAGATATCCAAGGCTCAAGATGGTGGTTTTTGTGAATTGTGTGCAGAAAATGAGTTTCGGCCAATGTTTGAACATCCGTAAATAATACAATATGACTCCGCTTGACAAACGGCTTTTTGTTTTGAAAAATATGGCCGATGAACTTGATTTTACTAGAAGACACTTTGTTATAAAAAGTTTTGCATCATGGTTAAAAAAAAACTGCCGCAAACATGGAAGATATAGCTAATGAAAAACTTGTTACGTCAAAAATAATATAATTTTCAGAAAATAATACTTACGGCAACTTTACGAAAACGGCCATATATTTGTCGTTTTAAATCCGTTTTCTACGTAAAATATGTCCTTAGCTTCGTATCGAAGTAAACTAATATATTTTTGACTAGTCGAAATAATTTGTGAAGCTTAAGGCTCGTTTTTGACCCGAAATATACAAAAACTGCATGCTGTCATTTTCAGGAAAATATACTTTTCGTCGTAAAACTTTAAAAATTCACCACGGCTTCGTTATAAGTCCGTTTTTATCCGTTCAAGCGGCCACGGATTCGTTTTAAAGTATATTTTCTAAAAATCAAGGCCAAAGGGTCGTACCATCAGTGGGTTTTTCCAGAATTTCGTTTTAAGGACAGACCCTAAAATAGAGTTTACGAAAATAGTTTTTCTCGGACAAAACCTATTCTAATCCCTTCAAATCAACTCCAAAGCTAATCTAATCCTACCATACACCTTCTTAGGGTGTCATGGGTTCCTAATCACCATCAAGACCAAAGATTAACTTGGGAATAATTATAGGATGACTAATAAGTATATAAAACCTTAAAAATCAAGAAATAAATGGTATAAACTACATAACATGCATAAAAGCTCCAAAAATGATAAGAATCATATGAAAATGATAAGGAAACATAAGGATGATAAAAACATGCTTACTAGTGATTATGAAGAGGTGTAGGTAACAAAGGTTTTACTTAGATATCCTTGGTTTTTATTTCAAAACCATGAAAAGGATATGTTCTAGGTTGTTAAAAACACTTGATCTTGCCAAAAATATTCTTGATCCCCTTGTTGTTGCTTGGCCGGTTTTTAGTGAGCAAAAGAAAAGAGAGAATGAATCTTTTTACACCTTTGAGTATGTGAAATGTATGTGAAGAATTTTTGGAGTGTAAGACTTTGTAAATGAGTTGAATTATTGAGAAAACATGTACCATGCATCATTTATGAGACTCCCCTCCCCTATGGCCGGTTTTGGGGGAGGGTTGTCTACCCATTTATATTTTTTTTTTTAAAACTTGTATAATTGTATTATTTGTACTTAATTTGTAGAAAAAGATGTAAGTTAAATAGATGTAAAGGTAAATGGTAGTCTTTAGGTACAAGTAAATTTTTAGTAGCTCAAAATAGATTGTATTGAGGTGAATAAAATTGTAAAATACTTTCCTTGTGAAAATCGGGTGATAAAATAATTATCGTAAGATTTTAAGAAAAACGACGTAATAATTAAACGTTAACGATTAAAATACCAAATAAATTTGAAACACTAGGAAAACTAAAAATATAGTTTTTATAAACCAAATGTGAGTTTAAAAATACCTCGGGATCATTTTTGAAAGTAACGGGTTAAATAATCAAAAATAAAAACTCACGCGATAAAATTATTAAACATAAAATTACACGTTGAAGGGTGAAATGAAATGTCGTGCATGAATCAATGAGATGCACATGATGTCAATGAAATGTAGACTAATCATAGTCCATATGAAATGTACGTGATGTCATGATCATGAATTCGCCGCTAAACCTCCAAGGTTACGCGAATTTGAAACAAGTAAACCAAGTTTACTAAAATGTTGAAATGATGAGACATGAATCGTGTCGAGAAATGACCTGAAAGTACGGATTGTCACATTCGCCCATCCAAAAAGGAATTCAGTCCCTGAATTCGATCGTTGTTAGTCTATCGGGTTTAGGGTTTAATGTGGTAAACTTTCCCATTCCCGAGCAAAACCCTCAAAAGACTTTTTACCAACCAATTTTCACTTAATCTCACAACTCATCAAACAAGAACTGTCATGAGATTAGGCTAAATTGGTTTGAAGGAGGACTTTTGAAAGTTCGGCTCGATTACGGAATTGCTTACACATATAAGTCTACTACTCCCTTCATCGCATGATTCTTCCTGAGTTAGACATAGGTGATCAGGCTATGTATAATTTAGGAGTAACTATGCAATGCTTGGACTGATCGACTCATATGTTGTTTGGTGTTGAGTAAACTGATGTTAAAATTGTGATGAACATCGAGGAGAGAAGACATGGAGAAGTGCCGTTAAGATAATAGTTAAAGTAAAAAGAATTAAAATCCTCGAAAATGATAACAAATCGGAAAGAAAATAAAGTACGATGGATGAGAATATCTTACAACAAGTGGTTAATCAAAAGTAGTACATCTTAGGTTTAAGGATTCGGATACGATGAAAACATAAACTTAGTACAACATGATACATAGAGAAAAACAAGACTGTTAATTTCCGAGCTTCTTCAGTCTTCCACGTCATTGTTACCTTGACAAGCTTCTCCTCCTCCTAACATGTATACATTCCCATGAGCACATTCAACTTGTTGACCTTGGTTTTGGGGGCATTGACTCCGATAGTGTCCTTGCTCCCCACATCCGAAACATGTCATTATAGTTTTTCCTCTACAATCCCTGGCGAGGTGTCCTAATTTTTGGCACTGGCGGCATTTGACTGGGCAAAGACCTGAGTGATGAAACTTACATCTAGTACATAGTGGGTGTGTTCCAGCATATCCTTTTCCTTTGCAATCCTTAGCAAGGTGTCCCACTTTTTGACAGATAAAGCATATACCACATGGACCCTCATGATGTAGCGTGCATTGATGACATCGTGGTAAGTTTCCAGTATAAGTTCTTTCCTTGGTTGGTGCAGCAACATAAACCCTAGCGGCTTCTTGTCTTCTATTCTGTTGTTGGTGATGGTTAGTGTTATAGCTTTGGTTGTTGTTGTTATAACCTCCCTGGTCATTTTCCCATTTCCTTTTGTTGTTGTTGGTTTGATTGTTGTCGTTGATGCGGTTATTATTATTGGTGATGGTATGATTGTTGTTATTGTTGTGGTGGTTATTGTTGATAATGTTTTCCCTTTTCACAACTTGAGCCATGAGTATTTGAGTAATACGGGTAGATTCTTCAAATGTTTGTGGATCGAAAGAAGTTACATCTCCCTGGATATTTTGTGAAAGTCCTCCAATGAAACTTTTCAATAGTTTCTCATTGTCCGAAACCATAGCTGGACAAAGAACAGTCAACTCTTGAAACTTTTTGATGTAAGCAAGTCTCGCAGTTTCAGCAGCAGTTGCGGCCTCGATAATAGCAGCTACTGTCGCTCGTTCCTTCCTTAGTGCCTCGGATATATAATCCTTTATATACTTTTGGATATCGGCTTGTGTCATTTCTAGTGCAGCTTTCTTCGACGTCATAACTCTTCAAAATGAAAGGAAAATGAGACGTAGTCAAATCATATGTTAAGAATAGGCGCTCTAAGGAGAAGTGATAGAGGGTGGTAAGTTTGTGGGTATTTATCAAAATGATCGACGGGTTCTGAAAAGATGGGTTATGCGGTGTTGTAAGTGCTACAAATGTAGTTCATCCCTAATATTGCTATCATGCTAGCAAGAAGATAGATATCATTTCAAACGATGTCGAAGAATGTTTGTTCTAGTTTCACTTGTAGGTGGAAAGTCATTGATTGTCCGACATGTTCAAACCTGTGGCATCTCCTGATATGGAAATGAGGTTACTTGGAATTTCTAGAGAACACAATGCCTTAGGGGAAGTTTATATCGATAGCCTTAATTTAACCAAATTTTCCTTTAAGGAACACTCATTGTAGGGGAGTTCACATATTGTTGAGGCCATGTTTAATGAAATGTTCTGAAGTCTCGATTAAAAGGATTGGTTTATTCCTATAGTGTTGCTTCATGAGTATTCGCTTCATATTAAATCTCGTAACTCGGTCTAGCTAGAACTTATGGAATGATAGAGTTTGGATTCTAACTCAAAATAGTGGTTCGGAATGTCTCGTGATGTCTTAAGATTTTTTTTTTTTTTTTTTTTTTTTTTTTTTTTTTTTTTTTTTTGATTTTTGGACTCATCCTACCTCCTAGTTCTGGTCCTAGTTGGTAATCCCAAAATCCTTCCATTGTTTTCTTGTATCGAGGAATCCTCCTCACATATGGTATAGGAAGTCTTTCCTAAAAAGGTCACCCATCCAATCCTAACTTATCGGTTAAGTGAGAGATAAATGGCGTTAAAGCAACAACTTGTTAAGGTGATTTTAAAACAGCGATATAGTGATAGAAAACGGCTTAACGATGGTAGTGAAATATTTTGGGTAAGACACAATTCAGATTATAACATAACTCGTGAAATGATTTGTAAGATAGCTTACAATAAAACAATTTATCGTTTGTCAAATAATAGAAGATTTCGTAGTTTAACTAATATCAAGATGGTTTAGGGGTTGGTAATATAATAGTCAGTAAAGTAAAGGCGAATAGTCTGTGAGGTAAGCGTACCAAGTTTTATGATTTTAAATCAGACAGTGGCTAATATAGCTCACCAAAAGTGTAAAATAGTTTATAAAATCGTAATATTACTTGCAGGAAAATTTTGTAATATGGTTTGTAACTTGCTATTGCAATTGTTTGTTGTTTTATAAAATAATAGTAAATTAATCGGTTTATCATACTATGAGAAAATAGTTTGCAAAGTATCAGTAAGGTCATTGTTTATAAAGTATTATTAAAGTCGTAAATTTTAGTTTAATGGTACATGAGTAAGATGAAATGGTCGGTAAAATAGTTGAAAGCAGTTTGTGTTAGATAACGATGAAGTTTATTATCTCATAAGAGGGAATGTAGGACAAATAGTTGGTGTTCCACGTTTTGTTTTGTAAGATAATAGCTTGATGATTTTTCAGAGTAACATGAAAATCGTTTCGCATGAGGATATTAAATAGTTGATAAAATGACTGAAACCATTTGATAAATTGATAATAAAACAACTTGCGTTAAAACTTTATGAAACAACGTTTCTAAGATGGTGATAAAATAGTTCGAATTAAAATCAAGTGAAATAATTTCATGAAATAGTAGCAGGATATTTTGGAATAAAATTTGTTGGATGGTTTATAGGATACATAGGAGAACCTTATCGAGTAATAACAGTCTACTAGTTGGTCGAGAATAAAGTTGGCCTAACCCCTAGTAAGATAGTGATGCATCGTCGTGAATTGATGGAAAATTGGGCAATTGGAGTAAGAAATGAAATAAACAAGGTGGTGATCATCGTAGAGATAATAAATGATAAAGATCACATTAGCTAGAAAGGTGCTTATTATCTGTTCCTGTTGGTAGTCTACTCATGTCTCAAGTGTAGGAGTAGTAGGCGATCTAGCAACCATAGCCCTAAAATTCTCACAGTCTCAAACCTATGAGATGGTGTAGTGTCTATAGTCTTAGTGGTAAATGGTAATGGTGTGTCAAATCATGCACGCTTCCCAAGCTGCAAGTTAGGTGTATGAGTATCGTGTATGAGATGTGATGGTACGGATGGTGCTCGAAATGATAATGATGATGAAAATAATGACGATGATGATAATGGAATCCTTGTGGTGAGTTAAGAAAATAGGTTCATTAGAATTAAGTCTATAAGTTCTACCCAATAGTATGATCTGTCCCAACTGAGTGATAAAAATTGCCCCGATTCTATAGTGAATCGATAGTGATCGTGATGGTGTAGGTGTAACTTCGTCCTCCCAAAAGGGTTTATCTCGGTATTCAACATTATCGGTGAGGAGTCAATTGATGTGAAAATCGTGATAGGGAATGACTAGGAATTCTCCACGTTAAAGTAATGTGAGTATAATGGAATGGGTATTTGAAGGCATTTATGTGACAACCGCTGTGAAATGAAAGTGAATAACTCGAAAAATGTACGTATAAATCGCATGCAAAGTGAACACGCACTTATGATGAAATGATGAGATGCTATGATAATGTAGTTATAGTCTAGGGTCAAAGATGCAACCTAGTTCTCTATAACTGTAGCTCTGGTACCAATCTGTCACACCCCCAATTTACCTGTTTTGCAGCGGAATGGAATTCCTGGGGGCAACGACTGTCATAGCACCACATCACAGTTATATTGAACGACCTAAAGTGTCGTTTTAAAAACACATCGTTGGATATTTCATAAAACATAATCAGAGTACAACATCGGTCCCAAAAGGTTTAACAAGTTTGTCAAAATACAAATATGTTACAATCCAAACGATGTTTTGAAATAAAGAGCCATAATGTACATAATGTAAGTCGACGCCGCGACTCAAAATATAGGTCCCTAAACCATGTCATGATGCGAATGCCTCAGATACCTGAAAATACATTGCTAAAAACGTCAACAATAATGTTGGTGAGAAATCATAGGTTTATGTAAATGTTTTATACGACTACACAAGTATAGACCATGCATGACAATCAAGTCACGTAAAAATAATGTTACAATTGCTCTAAGCCCATGACCCCGAAACTAGACTGTTCAATAATGTATGCCCCTGCAGAGTGTTTGCCAGACAACTCCGTAATGTAATCAAATGAAATGCATCCGTTCACTTGGTTGGGATTCACCAACCCGGATGGAGGCGTCACCCTCGATAGATCTATCCACTCATCCTCGCTTCAAAGATTAACGGTTCATGTTCAAGTAATGGGGACTTTCAAATTGGCATATGTGGTAACTTAAGCAATGTAATGAATTTAACATACTTGGTATCGTACAAAAAATGTAGTGCAATGTATTCTCCCCCGTGGGTTTGAAATAATCGAAAGCATGTAAAAACGGGGCTATGAAAACTCACTTGGATAAACTGGAAATAACGGCAATAGTGAGTACACTGAGGTTTATAATGATGCGTCAACCGGGACCTATTATCAATGATATGATATGTCATGAATTGCAATGTAATGTTATGCATGCACTACGTATGTTATTTATACCATTTACGGGTTTTTGAAAATACTACTCGTCGACGAAAAATACTCTTTTGACGTCTCGACCAATCAAAAATGACTTTACATGTTTTTACGTCAAAATGTCATCCTACAATGGTTTTATAATGATTTTTGGTGAAATTACCACTTTTCGTCGCAAAACAATGTCGTCGGAAAATCATGAAATCAACAAAAATGGCTCCAGAAAAGTGGTCGTAAAACGGTGTACGTCGATCGTTAGAGAACGAACTCGACGGTTTTGGAAAGTTTGTATCGATCTCTAAAAGTTTCAGTTCAGGAGTTTTCGTTCAAAAGGTCTCGATCATAAAGATATCCAAGGCTCAAGATGGTGGTTTTTGTGAATTGTGTGCAGAAAATGAGTTTCGGCCAATGTTTGAACATCCGTAAATAATACAATATGACTCCGCTTGACAAACGGCTTTTTGTTTTGAAAAATATGGCCGATGAACTTGATTTTACTAGAAGACACTTTGTTATAAAAAGTTTTGCATCATGGTTAAAAACTGCCGCAAACATGGAAGATATAGCTAATGAAAAACTTGTTACGTCAAAAATAATATAATTTTCAGAAAATAATACTTACGGCAACTTTACGAAAACGGCCATATATTTGTCGTTTTAAATCCGTTTTCTACGTAAAATATGTCCTTAGCTTCGTATCGAAGTAAACTAATATATTTTTGACTAGTCGAAATAATTTGTGAAGCTTAAGGCTCGTTTTTGACCCGAAATATACAAAAACTGCATGCTGTCATTTTCAGGAAAATATACTTTTCGTCGTAAAACTTTAAAAATTCACCACGGCTTCGTTATAAGTCCGTTTTTATCCGTTCAAGCGGCCACGGATTCGTTTTAAAGTATATTTTCTAAAAATCAAGGCCAAAGGGTCGTACCATCAGTGGGTTTTTCCAGAATTTCGTTTTAAGGACAGACCCTAAAATAGAGTTTACGAAAATAGTTTTTCTCGGACAAAACCTATTCTAATCCCTTCAAATCAACTCCAAAGCTAATCTAATCCTACCATACACCTTCTTAGGGTGTCATGGGTTCCTAATCACCATCAAGACCAAAGATTAACTTGGGAATAATTATAGGATGACTAATAAGTATATAAAACCTTAAAAATCAAGAAATAAATGGTATAAACTACATAACATGCATAAAAGCTCCAAAAATGATAAGAATCATATGAAAATGATAAGGAAACATAAGGATGATAAAAACATGCTTACTAGTGATTATGAAGAGGTGTAGGTAACAAAGGTTTTACTTAGATATCCTTGGTTTTTATTTCAAAACCATGAAAAGGATATGTTCTAGGTTGTTAAAAACACTTGATCTTGCCAAAAATATTCTTGATCCCCTTGTTGTTGCTTGGCCGGTTTTTAGTGAGCAAAAGAAAAGAGAGAATGAATCTTTTTACACCTTTGAGTATGTGAAATGTATGTGAAGAATTTTTGGAGTGTAAGACTTTGTAAATGAGTTGAATTATTGAGAAAACATGTACCATGCATCATTTATGAGACTCCCCTCCCCTATGGCCGGTTTTGGGGGAGGGTTGTCTACCCATTTATATATTTTTTTTTTTAAAACTTGTATAATTGTATTATTTGTACTTAATTTGTAGAAAAAGATGTAAGTTAAATAGATGTAAAGGTAAATGGTAGTCTTTAGGTACAAGTAAATTTTTAGTAGCTCAAAATAGATTGTATTGAGGTGAATAAAATTGTAAAATACTTTCCTTGTGAAAATCGGGTGATAAAATAATTATCGTAAGATTTTAAGAAAAACGACGTAATAATTAAACGTTAACGATTAAAATACCAAATAAATTTGAAACACTAGGAAAACTAAAAATATAGTTTTTATAAACCAAATGTGAGTTTAAAAATACCTCGGGATCATTTTTGAAAGTAACGGGTTAAATAATCAAAAATAAAAACTCACGCGATAAAATTATTAAACATAAAATTACACGTTGAAGGGTGAAATGAAATGTCGTGCATGAATCAATGAGATGCACATGATGTCAATGAAATGTAGACTAATCATAGTCCATATGAAATGTACGTGATGTCATGATCATGAATTCGCCGCTAAACCTCCAAGGTTACGCGAATTTGAAACAAGTAAACCAAGTTTACTAAAATGTTGAAATGATGAGACATGAATCGTGTCGAGAAATGACCTGAAAGTACGGATTGTCACATGAACAGAAACAATGGGGCGATTCAATCTCTTGAATCAATCCTGGTTCAGGTTATGGATTGACGGATGCCTTTAAAAAACCGGTCGTTGTGCTTAATAAACTCTTTTCTTTAGCACATCGACTGTGTACTAATTTTTCAAACCAAAAGGTATTTTTATGATTGATAATTGATTTTCAATAAAACCTTCGTTGTATTGCAAAAACAATTTCTATTGAGCAATACACGATTGTTTTTCAAATCTCTTTTCATCAATCAGTGGACTTAAAATTCGCTGGTTCACTCACTCCGTGTTGTCTTCTTTGAGATGTTCCGGTTTGAGAACAGCTAGAACAGCTGCGAAACCCTGTCAAGGAGATTCTTAGGAATCCTACCTGATCACAGGCAGTACTTGTACTGATCAACGGGGAACCGTGGGCCGTGTACCTCAATTCATCGAAAGTGATCAAAGACACTTTCGTGCGATTTGTTGCTAACTGTTGTATGCAGGTACGCCCGACGTTTGCAGCTGATCAGAATGAAGCGGTCAATCCATAGCCGCATGCTCACTTAACACATTCATCACAAAAGAAATCATGATTAGTGCATCAATGACTCTGATATTTTCACTCCATGCTTCTGCTATGCTGCTGCGAATATCATGAATCAACTAAAGCTTCCGCTACTCTGATGAGAAGATTTCATGATCCAGAATGTGAGCATGTCGGTCCCAAAGTCACAACATCACATAATACCAACACCACAAAGGATGTGTCAGAGATTGTTGATTGCTGATGATCTCAAAAGCTGGGTCATATTTACTATCTCATGAATCAGAAATGGACCTCCAATTTAAAGTACAAATCTTTGCAGTCTTTGAAGTTGCTCCACCTATGCACTAAGCTTACGAAGTTGATGTATGAAAGTCTACGAGCTCAAGAACAATGTCAAGATTAGAATGCTAGGATTTGAAATGTAAAAATATGGGGTGACCTCCCTTAGGGGGAGATTGTTAGGAATTAGAAAATTCCAGTGTTGAAAGAGTCGGTCACCCCAACTACTATCTAGCATAAGTTAGCTCGTAGATTGGTCATTGGTTACGGTTTATGTAGTTAGTTAGTAGCGTAATATAGTATAGTGCAACACCGTGGAAGAAGGTCGGGTCTTTACCCACTGTATCCCTGATCCACAGGCCGTCAGGAGGTCGTTTAGTTTGTAACCTATAAATACCCTCTACCTTGCAAGGTAGAGGGTTGGATGTTCTTTGGTAATCTAATATTCCACAAGTTTCTCTCACTAGAATGTCCCACTCTTTCTCTCTCTAAAACCATCTATGTGCTCATTGAGTTAATGTTATGATGTGTATGTGAAAAGTTAATTTCTAACATCGTGTTAGGTCTTAACAACTCCGTGTCTTATCGTGTTCGTGTCGTGTCGTGTCAGACCTGTTATGCCAGCTCTAGTTGTACCTCAATCTGAAACACGGATGAATCAAAACAAACACGAGTATGAACACCAACCAACCATGAGCACTAAGATTTGACGAGATATGATCGAACCACAAACCCAACACACACAAAAATGTATTCAAACCAATCACCAAACCAATACCGTAATCCGCACATGCACAGGAACCGAATCCAATAACGTACAACAACCCAAATTGGAACTCAAACTATAACAACCACCCGAAATGAAATCGAAACGAGCAAACAAACCGCAACCCGGTATGAATCCGAATGTTCACCTTGAATAATGAAATTAGTAACCCAAAACTCATATTCTCGATCAAACACTCACTTTTATGGTGCTAAAGGAATTTGTGTTGTAGCTTAGCTTAATAATTTATGTTAAATATGGGAGGAATTCATGTAAATATGATATAGGGACCGTGCATGTAAATATACTGTTAGTGCAAATATTATGATATTTAATTTATATAGTCTCATTTGTTTTATTGATGAAAAACATGTAACTTGTAATATATAATGTAAAATGTATAAGTTACTTGTAATTATATTTTGTCTCAACATACTTTCAACACCTCTCGACGACTCAAGTCCTTGTATGTTATAACACAGGTTCGTACATGTTTGTTATGTTGCGTTATGATCAAATCCCTAACAAACCATTAAACATGTTTAGTTAAACACTTAAGTAATCTTGGTTACTTACATTTTATAAAATACATAAACAAAAGTAAATGTGTTGGATAAATACCATGATCCATAACCCATGACCCATAACCAAAAGTCCATAACCCATTGTCTAGATACATTGTATCTATTTGGGTACCCATAACCCAAAGTCCATGACCCATGACCCAAGACCCATAACCCAAATAATGAGGAGCATCGCTGGATCCCACGTATCCCTTGGGCTATAAGGGGCGGATCGCTCTCAGAAGGGATCCTTGGGACAGAAACTTGTTTTGGTCTTTTTGCCTATAAATAGCAAACCACTTCTCACCATATTTTCCCACCTTCACACATACTTTCTCTCCACCATTTCTAACATATTTAGATCATTAGGAAACATGTAAACCACCCTCATATCATATGATCATAATGCTTCTAACTTTCATTTGTTGTAAGCATACTCCCGAAGTGATCCTCCAAAGCAAGCCTAGAGATCTTGCATCCTTACCTACTGAAGTGATCACCCATCACAAACATACAAGCACATGAAAATCTTCTACAACAAGCTTGGGAAACTTGTCATCTTCATTCATGGAAGAATAACTACATCATTCTTTGTGTTCTTGAGGATTGGGATTTCATATCCATTAGACACATTATCTTAGATATTGTCTAGTATCATATTCTTGTATCTATAACTAGATTAGATGGTTTATGTGTTTGTGCCATAAAACACAAGGTTTGTTATGTTGGGCCACAAAATATAACGGGTGTCATAGATGTGTCGTGTTGGTCGGGTAATGGTTCCTCCTTTGTAATGGAACCCGATATCTAGCCTTGTACCGGATAAAGTGTAGGCGACGTTGTGATAGGTTTGGTTCTAGCTCGTGGAAGAACTCAGTGTCTAGCCTTGTACTGGATAAAGTGTAGGCGATGTTGTGTAAGGTTTGCTCCACCGAGAATGGAGTTTGTTGATCTAGTGAAGTAACTCTCGAGTCGGGTACTCAGGGAGTGGAGTAAGGCGAAGAGAAGCTTCGTGATCGAACCACTATAAATCCCCGTGTTGGTTTGTGTATCCTTTTACTTATCACTTTACTTTTATTCTTGCTTTATATTGTTGATTGTCTATGTGGTTGATGTTTATGTTTTTTATGCATACTTGGTCTTTCATATAGTCATAAACTATATTTAACACTTTACATATTATGACACGCTTGATCAAGAAAAAGCAACCGGACTAATAATGGTGAAACTTGATTTATAATGAACCATTAATCTTGCAGAATCTTTTGTGATATTAAGGGGTTGGCCTTACATGCCGTAATGCGTTAAATGCATCCTCGCGTTGAGATTAGCAAATGCAATTGTTTATACTATATTTGATACAAAAGTTTTAAGTTTGAAACGGAAACATATTCACCCCCCTCTACGTTTTTCACAATTGGTATCAGAGCAGGTTGGCTCTAGTTTTTAAAAACAAATGGTTTTCAAAACGAGTAAGGTCCTTGTATCAAATTTTTGATGAAGTCAAGCATAATATGAAATGTGTTTTGTTGATTTTTGTCTTTGAAGTTTTGTTGTTAGATATCTTGTTAATCAAGCATGAATAAAGATTAAAATGAGTAGTATAACTTCACTAAAAAGTCTACAAAGGTTAAACCTTTTCTTCAGGTCAAAACATGCATTTTTGTAAATCTGTGTCAGATCTGCGGATCCCTTTTGGAAGGGATCTGGCGGATCCGTCGTACAGAGGACAACTTTTGGTTAAATTTCAAAAATTCATAACTAATTAACCGTAAGTACGTAGAAGTTGTGCCACCTATCGTTTTAAAGGTATTTGAGTCTACTTTCATATAAAAATGATTTCATAAACTGATTTAAAACAAAAATTTACAGAATCATTGATTTATAATAGAAAGTCATTTTTCGGTCATAACTTTTTCACAAACTTTTGATCTAATTGGAGACGGATGTTTTCTTCTTTGAATAACAGTGTGTCTTCTTTTGAAATTAAGGTTTTGATCATATTTATAAATATTATTCAAGCTTGGTATACATGTTTATATTTAACACAAAGCGATGAAAAGAACTTTCGTATGCTATGCTAAATGATTAATTGTCTTACCTTGCGTTACTTGATTATTTGCTTATCTCAAATAGTTGTTGTGCTTGTTTGTTTGAATAACATATGTGGTTTCCTCACCTTGATATTCATTCTCTTGTTTTTTGATTTAGTAATATTTTACTAATCAATGTGCTATCTGAAGGAGTGTTTGGGATAACATCTAGGTGTGTCGAAAATGTTAGTTTAAATACTTAGATAAGTCATATAAGTTGAAAAAAATGTTTAAAACATGTAATATACTAGACGACTTCTTGTTGAGTTTGTCATGTGTGCAACATAAATGTTTTATGTGCTTATATGATTTCTTGATTTTATATTTTCTTGTGTCGCTTTCTAAAAACAACAAGAATGTACATCGGATCATAACCTACACTTGTGTTGATGATGTACTCTCCTGTTTTGCTTTTCATGATCGCTTTCCAAGCTTCATAGTAGGTTTGATAACTTAATTATTTCATCCGATATACTCAAGTAAATTATTTTGCAACACAAATATAATTGGTCATATCCGAAAATCCATACTCTAGCTTTCCAACAACATATGTTGAACTAGCTCATCTAACCATTTTTGTCTGCCATATGGACAAATTTAAATTTTTATATTTAAATATGACACCTTCATTACCTTAGTTGTTTCAGGCATAATATTAATAAAAAAAATGCAAAGTATCATCATTATTACTCTTCGATAGGCCATTATAGGAATATAAATTTTCCTAACTTGAGAATGAATACTGGAGAAATTTGCACTAGAAACTCAATTTGACCTAACGATTGAATTGCTTCCATGATAGAAGTTGGGTATGTGGAATCACCTGTAAAAATGGCCGTGTTTAGCCGTAATTGAGCACCGCTAGTAATAGTCTCATATTCATTCTCTCACTTGAGAAATCTATACTCCTATGTTTTCCTAAAGTAAGTTTACAATTGAAATACTTTGCATTGTCATAAGATTACTAATCAAACAAGTTGTAAAATTAATTTTTCTTTTAGTTAATCACAACCACTTGCCTCATCAAGCGACTATCTTGCTTTGATCGAGAAGAGCTACATGAATTCATGGACGAAGCTCATTGTATGCTAATCACCATCCGTAATGACTATACATAGTTCATTGCTTCTGTTGACCAAAACACCCTTCTAAAACAATTTATTTTCTTAAGGACGCATATACATGTGTTTCTTACTCTTCAATACCAACACATAGGTAAACATCTTTTAGCTAAAACCAACTCACAAAATAGTACTTGCTTCAAGCCTTTCTAAATCTAACACTTTGTGACAACTCGCAATTTCAGGTCATTTCTCAAAACAATTTATGCCTCATTATTTCAACATTTATAGTAAACTTGGTTTACTTGTTCCAAATTCGCGTAACCTTTATGGTTTAGCGGCGAATTCATGATCATAACATCACGTACATTTCATATGGACTAAGATTAGTCTACATTTCATTTACATCATTTTCATCATAATAGTTCATTCATGACATTTCATTTCACTTGAACCGCGTAATTTTTATATTAAATAAACGTTATCGCGTGAGTTATTATTTTGAATATTTAATCCGTTACTTTCAAAAATGATCCCGATATATTTTTACACTTATGTTTAGTTTATAAAAACTATATTTTGAGTTTTCCTAGCGTTTTGAATTTATTCCGTATATAAATCGTTAAAGTTAAATTATTACGACGTTTTTCTTAAAAACTATACGATAATTTTTATATCACTCAAATTTTACAAGGAATGTATTTTTACAATTTTTATTATCTCATTACATTCTATTTTGATCTATTAAAAACTTACTTGTACCAAAAAGTTACATTTAACTACACCTTTTACTTATACATTTTATCAATAATTATTACAAATTATACTTATACAAGTTTATAAAAAAAAAAAAAAAAAAAAAAAAAAACAAAATATCTTGACATTCCTCCCCCCTTGGCCGACCAAGGGGGAGGGTAGTCATAAATTAAGCATGGTCTTGATTATACATGTTTTTACACAATACAAAAGTCTTACATGACTAAATTATTTCATTCATTTTCACATACTCATTCAAGTGTTAAAACTTTTTCCTCTCTTCTTTTGGGTTCTTCATAACCGGTTCTACATCAAGAAGCAAAGGGATCATCATCAAAAATTTTCTCAAGTGTTTAATCAATCTAGTTTATACTCTTTATAAGGTTTTGAAATAAAAACCAAGAGTATTTAGGTTTAACCTTGTTACTTGCACCTCATCATATTCACTAGTAAGCATGTTTCTTTCATTTTTCATGTTTCTTTTCATTACATATGTATCTTTTCATTTTTGGAGCCAACATGCAAGACATATGTGATTTATACCATTTTTACTTGATTTTTGGAGTTATATATATATTTGGTCATCCTATAATTATCCCCTTGGTATTCATTGGTCTTGATGGTGATTAGGAACCCATGACACCCTAAGAAGGTGTATGGTAGGATTAGATTAGCTTTGGAGTTGATTTGAAGGGATTAGAATAGGTTTTGTCCGAGAAAAACTATTTTCGATAAGTATTATATATGTTCTGTCCTTGTTTTAATTTTCTGGAAAAACCGACAGTAGGCACGACTTTTTGGTCTTGATATTTAGAAAATATACTTTAAAACGAATCCGTGGCCGCTTGAACGGAATAAAACGGAGTTATAACGAAGAAGTTATGGATTTTACAAGTTTGGCGACGAAATATATTATTTTCAGAAAATTCAGCAACATGTTTTTGGTTTATTCGAGTCAAAAACGAGTCCTAAGCTTTGCAAATTATTTCGACTTGTCAAAAATATATTAGTATACTTTAATACGAAGCTAAGGACGTATTATACGTAGAAAACGGATTTGAAACGACAAAGATATGCACGTTTTTATAAAATTTCCGTAACTATTATTTTCTGAAAAACTATATTATTTTTACGATACAAGTGTTACGGTAGCTGAAACGTCCATGTTGAGGGCTGTTTTTAACCATGATGTGGAACTTTTTGGAACGAAATGTCTTCTAGTAAAATTTAGATCACCGAGCATATTTTTCAAAACGACAAGCCGTTTGTATAGCGGAGTTGTAATAAATTAATTACGGATGTTTAAACTTGGCCGAAACTCACTTTTTACATAACAATTAGCCAAAATCACCATCTTTAACCCTTATTATCTTTATGTTCGAGACCTTTTGGACGAAAACTCCTGAACTGAAACTTCTAGATTTCGATACAAACTTTCCAAAACCGTCGTGTTCGTTCTCTAACGATCGATGTACACCATTTTACGACTAGTTTTTCGGAGCCATTTTTGTTAATTTCATGAAAATTCCGACGACATTGTTTTACGACGAAAAGTGAAAATTTTACCATAAATCATTATAAAACCATTGTAGGATGACATTTTGACGTAAATACTTGTAAAGTGATTTTTGAATGGTCAAGACGTCAAAAGAGTATTTTTTCGACGATAAGTAATATTTTTCAAAACTCGCAAATGGTATAAATAACATACGAAATGCATGCATAACATTACATTGCAACTCATTACATATCATATCATTCGTAATAGGTCCCGGTTAAAGTTTCACATTATACCTCGGTGTACTCACTCTTGTCATCATACCAGTTTACCAAGTGAGTTTTCATAGCCCCGATTTATTCAAGTTTTACTTATTTCAAACCTATGGGGGAGAATACATTGCACAACATTTTTATTACGATACCAAGTATGTTAAATTCATTTACATTGCTTGAGTTACAAAGTTGCCAGTTAAAAGTCCCCACTTTAATGCATGAGCCGTTAATTTCAAGCGTGTGTGAGTGGATAGATCTATCGAGGGTGACGCCTCCATCCGGGTTGGTGAATCCCAATTGTCATACGGATGCATTTCATTCATGAACATTATTAGAGTTGTTTGGCAAGACACTCTGTTGGGGCGTACATCAGTCGGAGCTTCGGTATCATGCGCTTAAGCAATTGTAACATTTTTACGTGACTTAATTGTCATGCCTGTAACATTTTTACGTGACATAATTGTCATGCCTGGTCTATACTTGCGTAGTCGTATAAAACATTTACATAAACCTATGATTTCTCACCAACATTATTGTTGACCGTTTTAGCAATGTATTTTCAGGTAACTGAGGCATTATCATCATGACATGGTTTAGGAACCACCTTTTGAGTCGCGGCGTCGACTTACATTATTGTACATTATGGCACTTTATTTCAAAACCATCGTTTGGACTTGTAATATATTTATGTTTCCGCAAACTTTGTAAACATTTGGGACCTATACTTTGTAAACTCTGATTGTTTTATTAAATCAAACGATGTGTTTTTCCAAACGACATTTTAGGTCGTTCAATATAACTGTGATTGTGGTGCTATGACAGTCAATCCCCCAGGAATTCCATTCCGCTGCAAAACAGGTAAATTGGGGGTGTGACACACTTACTCTTCTAAACACAATTCCTTCATCTCCACAAACAAAAACTCCACCTTCTGGATCTAAATATAGTCTAGATTGTCCTAAACTAGCACCTCACAACTCTTTTGTCTTGAACACCATCATGTGATCTTTTCTTTCTAGACACATACCTTGCATGTCATTGTTAGTGTAAATGATTTACTAATCTAGACCGTAAATCGATTTTGAGCTTCTTGAATAAAGCTTGTTAAGTTTGCTAAACCTTTGTGTTATTTGTGAGCTCAATCTCATTTGATTGCCTATATGTTATTTCTACATGCTCTCCTTGCTATGCTTAACTTGTATATATGTATACTTGCTGTAGAAATCATTAGTTTCAAAATTCGAAACATAAAGCAAAATTTTGCAACCATTCTGTTAAGGAAAACTGTCTCAGACGCCGGATCCCTTGGATATAACTAGACGGATCCCTCAAGTGAAGGATCCATGGGATCCGGGTGGACAAAAGTTCCTTTTTAGCCTCCTTGCATCAATCCAACCTTCCAAACCTTATTGGACTAGTTAAACATGCTACATTAGGACCACTTAAACTTTCTTTAGGCTCAGTTGATCTCACATTCACTTATGGATGACTTAGGATCACATTCAAAGTATTTTTGATTTATCATTACTTTAAAACTCACAATCTTTCCGCTCCAATGTTTACACATTGTTCCTCTCATCTCAAAACTCCTAGTTTGATATTTCTCTCAATTTGACAAATTGATTTTAGTCATCTCTACCTTAAAATGCTATAAAAACTAGTTTTTCATTTCTTATGATTATTAAGGAATTTTCTAAATTTTCGTTTGATCACCATCTGGTCTCTATGATCATTAGCCATCCTCAAAACACTTAGTGTCATCCATGATCACTCATTTGTGTTTCTAAAACTCCATTTTCTCCACAAAAGTCATCATTGACAAACCTCACTCATTAGTCTTGACCACTTAGGTATCATGCCATGTAAGAAACCTTAATGGACTGACTAACTTAGGATATGTAAGTACTATACCTTGCTAGAACCCAATTATCTCCTTTTCACCTCATCTGTTAGCCGGATCCCTAGATTAAAGCTAGCCGCATCCCTCTAGTGAGGGAACTGGTGGAACCGGGGAACAGAAGGTACATTATCTCTTGAGATAATCATTTCAAATTTCCTTTTTCCACTCAAACACTTGATTAACACATAGGATTATCAGTTTCTTATATGCTTATAAATGAGTTGCGTTTATGTGATTATTTACGTGTTCTCTTTTTCTTTTTTTTTTCATGATATTATGTGAACAATTTCTCTATTTCTATAAATGTTTTCCTTTTGTACTAACTAATTTTGATTCTTGTAGGTTGACAATGGTCAATTTCATCATCAAGTCAAATTGTACTCATTCGCACATCTTTTATATTCCTAATCTTGCATCATCCTAACCATCTTCCTCCACTTTTGTCATTACTCAAAAAGTCATCATGTCTACCACCTCTATTGAGTCATCAACCGAGTCAACAAAAAGAGTCACCTTGATACCTTTCATCACCATCCCTTGCTACTTTTGAGTCACTTTATTACCTACTAAAACTTGACCTCTCATCACCTCTACCACAACTTCCATACCTCTAAGTCATAATGATGATTTCTATCATTATCACTGTGTCCAAGGTCTAATTCATTAACTACGTGATGAAGTATGTTTCATGTTCTACCACATCCTACTTGTGTCAACCACAACCTCAAACCACAAGCTATTTGTGTCAACAACATCCTACAAGTGTCTCATTAGCACTACCATTCATGGTCACTCAACCATCCTCCACAAACATCTATGTTGTCAAAAGCCAAGTGAATTTCGTAATGAAATGCGTCTCATCCCTAAATACATTTATTTTCTTACCTTGAACAACCTTGCAACCTCTAAACCAACCACGATAATGCAAGTAGTAGGATTATTCTGTTTTTGACACTAATCCTTTCTTTGTAGGTTTATATATATACACTTTGATGTGTATGGGATTCTCGTTTATATATGGACGAAATTTTACACTCATTTTTTCTTTGTAGGTTCACTCATATACATGGGTTTGTATATGGCACACTTGTCTTCGGACGAGATTTACTTATTTTTTGTAGGTTCTTCTTGACGCCCTCGAGCTAGGGGAGCTTCCGTTGAGCATCTACAAAGTGCATCATATGACTTACTCGTCCAACGACGAATATATTTTTTCACTGTTTTTTTGTTTTTGTTTTGCAGATTTTCAAAACACACTAGGAGCACTTGGTGCCCTCAATAAAGGGGAGCTTTCGTCAAAGCAAAAACAATGCAAATTTTGCAATACTTTCGTCCTCTGTTGTAAAAATCGGTCCAGGCGGCCGATTAATCCCCGAATAATCGCTGATCGCTCACTAAGCACCTTGATTTATCATAATCGGTTTGGTTAAAGATCGCTTAAAATCGGTCAACAAACCAATTAATCGAAACAAAAGCGGTATAATCGGATTAATCAAACAAAATTGCTTAAAAATCGGTCAACAAAATCGCTTAAAAACCAGAAAAAATTGGTTAAAAATCGGTCAACAAACTGATTAGTTGGTCAAAGATTGATTAAAAATGGTCAAGAAACCGAGTAATATCTATGTTTGACTTTGAAATTTAAATAATTATGTATTATGTTTATATTTGAACACTTGAAATATTTGAACTTTGATGCACTATGCTTATCACATACTTATAATATAATATAATATCTAAAATTACAATTTTGTGCATAAAAATTCCATTCCGACTAATCCCCGATTTATCCCCGCCTAACCGATTAATCGCTAGGCCCTACTCGACCGCCTCACTAGCGCCTAGCGATTTTTACAACCTTGCTTTCGTCTTAGCTTCCTAAAAATACTTAACGCCCTTAACAAGGGGGAGCAACCGTCAAGGGGGGGGGGGGGGCATGCACACATTAATTCTTCAAAATTCCTTTATGTTTCTACAAAAGGGAGATTTCTTTCTCATCGTATATATATTTGTTTTTCATTCCTTAACACTAACCTTGATGTAGGTTAAGCCTCAAAAATTTGATCCATTGATCCGTTGGCAACAATGGTTATAATTCAAAGGATCTTTCTATGTATTTTTTTCTTTGTGTGATTCTCTAGTTTCTCTTAAAGGCGATATTACCACCTCTTGAAGACGTGCAAGCTCAAGGTCATGAGTTGCTAAGCTTCGTCATCATCAAGACCACTGAAGTGAATCTTGTTGATAATTCTTCTCTTCCTCCATTAGTGTTACGTGTTGAAGGTATTGGCGTGGTGTGCCAATTGTGTACAACCATGGGAGCAACAAGGTGTTTTCAATTTAACCTCACTAGGGTTGATGCAAACTCGCTATTCTTGAGAGAAATTAAGTTTAAACTCCAAGAACGCACCCTTTTTGTTTCGACAAACGGGGGAGAAGAGTGTAAACGGAGAAGGTAATGTAAAGGAACTAAGTACACAAGTAACTTTGATATTTACCTATCTATTACGTTTACATATATTTTGTCATCATAAAAAATGGGGGAGATTGTTAGTGCAAAATATTATGACATTTAATCTATACTGCCTCATTTGTTTTGTTGATGACAAACATGTAACTTGTAATACATAATGTAAAATGTATAAGTTACCTGTAATTATATTTTGTCTCAACATACTTTCAACACCTCTCGACGACTCAAGTCCTTGTATGCTACAACACAGGTTCGTATATGTTTGTTATGTTGCGTTATGATCAAATCCCTAAAAGACCATTAAACATGTTTAGTTAAACACTTAAGTAATCTTGGTTACTTACATTTTATAAAATACATAAACAAAAGTAATGTGTTGGGTAAATACCATGATCCATAACCCATGACCCATGACCAAAAGTCCATAACCCATTGTCTAGATACATTGTATCTAGTTGGGTACCCATGACCCAAAGTCCATGGCCCATTAACCATGAACCAAGACCGATAACCCAAATAATGAGGATCATCGCCGGATCCCACTGATCCCTTGGGCTATAAGGGCCGGATCCCTCTCAGAAGGGATCCTTGGGATAGATACTTATTTTGGTCTTTTTGCCTATAAATAAAAAACTACTTCTCACCGTATTTTCCCACCTTCACACATACTTTCTCTCCACCATTTCTAACATATTTAGATCATTAGGAAACATGTAAACCACCCTCATCTCATACGATCATAAGGCTTCTAACTTTCATTTGTTGTAAGCATACTCCCGAAGTGATCCTTCAAAGTAAGCCTAGAGATCTTGCATCCTTACCTACTGAAGTGATCACCATCACAAGCATACAAGCACATGAAGATCTTCTACAACAAGCTTGGGAAACTTGTCATCTTCATTCATGGAAGACTAACTACATCATGCCTTGTGTTCTTGATGTTTGGTTTAGGATTTCATATCCATTAGACACATTGTCTTGGATATTGTCTAGTATCATATTCTTGTATATATAACTAGATTAGATGGTTTATGTGTTTGTGCCATAAAACACAAGGTTTGTTATGTTGGGCCACAAAACCTAACGGGTGTCATAGATGTGTCGTGTTGGTCTAGTAATGGTTCCTCCTTTGTAATGGAACCCGGTATCTAGCCTTGTACCGGATAAAGTGTAGGCGACGTTGTGATAGGTTTGGTTCTACCTCGTGGAAGAACTCGGTGTCTAGCCTTATACCGGATAAAGTGTAGGAGACGTTGTGTAAGGTTTGCTCCGCCGAGAATGGAGTTTGTTGATCTAGTGAAGTAACTCTCGAGTCGGGTGCTCAGGGAGTGGAGTAGGGCGAAGAGAAGCTTCATGACCGAACCACTATAAATCCCCGTGTTGGTTTGTGTATCCTTTTACTTATCGCTTTATTTTTATTCTTGCTTTATACTGTTGATTGTCTATGTGGTTGATGTTTATGTTTGTGATGCATACTTGGTCTTTCATATAGTCACAAACTATATTTAACACTTTGCATATTATGACACTCTTGATCAAGAAAAAACAATCGGACTAATAATGGTGAAACTTGATTTATAATGAACCACTCATCTTGCAGAATCTTATGCGATGTTAAGATGTTGGCCTTACATGCCGTAATGCGTTAAATGCATCCTCGCGTTGAGAGTAGCAAATGCAATGGTGTATACTATATTTGATACAAAAGTTTTAAGTTTGAAACGGAAATGTATTCACCCCCCCCTCTACGTTTTCCACATATACTATAGAATATGTTAAACAAACTTGTCGATAAACTAGGATAGTAGAGGTTGA
Source organism: Chrysanthemum seticuspe (assembly GCA_019973895.1). Lineage (NCBI taxonomy): Eukaryota > Viridiplantae > Streptophyta > Magnoliopsida > Asterales > Asteraceae > Chrysanthemum > Chrysanthemum seticuspe. The sequence continues at coordinate 199,293,329 of BPTQ01000005.1, read as the reverse complement.
TACTTTGTCCAAATATTTTGCAACATTTGAATGTGGGGTTAGTTTTGAACTCATCAGTATTTTTATCTTTTAACTTTTATATATAGTATGTGTTAATATATGTTTGTACTCACTAGTAAAAAAACTTAAGGTGCATATATATCATATGTTTTATTTTATTTATACGTAGTTAAAGAATTATTTTAAATTCTCATATGATGCTTAAAATTTAGGGTGTTATAGAAAGAATGTTGCTCGACAAGGAAAGTGGATATATATTTTCATTAAAAAGTTACATACACTACTTGAAATAGATGATACAACTGATAGAAAGCATGTTCTGGACTACACTGTTGTAGATCTCCACTTTGTGGAAGAACAACGCATAAATCTATTTAACAAATTTGCCACTGTTCAAAATGATCTCAATATATGCAAACAGGAATTTCTTAACCTAACTAGCATAAAAATTACAGTATAGCTCTTCAATTATCCAATGATAAACTTACTCAGACCAGTCATGAACTCAGAGACAATGTATCAGAGTTAGAACCCCTCACTAACAAGTGGGATTCTTTTACAAAAACCTGAGTAAATACAATGGTGAACAAGTACCTGTTAGAGGAAAACCTGGATTGGGAAAAAAATCTCATGAAGGAGAAGATTTCCCTAGAGAAGTAAACTTTGTTAAACCTCTGATCCAATAGACATTAAGGAATCTTCTGATTTCATTGAGGGAAGAACAATCCCCGATAAACGGCCAATTTTAACACTGGCTATTAGGATCAAAAACTTATGTGATTTATGTGGTTTTGGGAGGTCTAGGTTGGTGGAAGAAGATGAAAAGATTAATCTTTTCTAGTGAGAGAAAGTAAAAAGAGGGAGGAGAAACAAAAGGATAACTTGATTAAATGAAACAATACAAATGACCTAATGCTTAACCACACCCCTCATGGAGAGTCATGAGGGGTATTTATAAGCTCAACATGCTACAACTTTTCCACTTAAATGATACTAGTCCCAGAGGGAAAACTATAGTTTTCGCTTAGTTTTTTTTTCTTTAATGAATGTATTTGTTGTACGTTATTTGAATTGTGTTATTGTAGTCATAATTTCCCGGGTTTGTTATTTGAATTCTGGGAATGCATAAATAGCGTAATTCTTTCATCATTAAAATCATAGCAACGTAGCACAACTTAGTCTTACATAAGATGTTTGCACTACATGAGGTGTTTACACACATAGATGGTATACTTAATTTAGCATATTACATCGGGAAAACGCTTGTATATTCACATTCGCCAAAGTAGATCACAAAATGTAATTGTATTTCTGTGTTTTAGATATCAAAAGCTGCAGTTGTGGTCTTTACTTTCATATCTGCTTTGCGCCTTCGTTGGGTAATGCTTTTGCAGGTTGCAACTGTGAACTTTTCGACTGGGCTGCATACGTAAAGTAAACAAAACAAATGATGAGCTAAGTTTATTACTAATTCGGATCTCAGATGTTTGTATAATTGATAAATTGTAAATGTTGTGATTTTTTGGCTATTAGTTTACTATTTGTTGGCAAAGTTAGGTGAATATGAGAGGTTTAGAACCATTTGCATTGTTTGAAAAAGGCTTTTTCCTATTCAGCTTGTGTTGATTCCCTGCACCTTTATTTTCAACCATGGAAAACTAATGCATGTGATTATTTTTTGTTTGTTGGTGTGCCTATTTAACAGACTGCTTGCTTCCAATTTTATTCATATCTGCAGCTGCAATTTAACTTCTAGAAATAACATAGGAGAATGGTAAGACTACCTAAATGTGATGAGCTCAAAGCTGAAGCAAATTCCTATAGCTAGACAGATATGATGGTTTTATACTGTCGTTAATCTGAAAGTTAGGATCTAAAATTAGGTAAGTAAATTTACGGCATTTGTGGAAAGATGCTTGAGCTGGTTCGCAAGAGAGATGCTTTGATTGATGAGCTAGAGAGTGTCGGAAAAAATGTGCCTCAGAAAACGGGTGAGTTTCTTATGACAGTTCAAAAAAAAGGCAATGAAAAAATGTTGGAGTTGTAGATTATGGCAAGGAAGCTTGAGCTGAGTGTGTGTGATAAGGATTTGTTTATTGAGAGACTTACTGGTATTTTTGTCGTTGTAATTGCCAGGGTTTAACATTGTGGAAATTGTGTCAGTCTAATGAAGTTGCAGTTTGTTATGGTTCGCCAGTTGTTAGTAGTTTGTAGGTGTATGGTCATGTGATGGTATTTGTATTTAGAAATAAGTGGCTTGTAGTATGAAACCTATTTTCATGTAACTTGTTTGTAAGATATTTTGTTCAATAAAAAGAGTTTTCCATGTACTAATAATCTTGCGAACTAACCTTTTTTTTGTTACAGTATGCTGTCTCATTTTCAAATAAGGCTAGTGTGACTGACCTATTCTGCGTTGCTTCCTGGGCTTTGTGAACGACTGTTTACTATTTCTCTTTTGATGCAGGTGTTTTGAGAGTACCTATTTTTTATTTACAGTTGGTTTTTTAGGTCATCGTATGTGTTAAGCATATTTTGAGTAAAGTAAATGTTGTTACCTCGCTCCTGTTCTTGTTGCATAGCTGGTACTGCATCTATTTTTTTATCTTTAAAAACAGCATCAAGAATGAATTATGTTGTTCTGCCAGTTGAATAAAAATGTTGCTGTTGTTTCGCATCTTTTTTTCCCTGTTGCAATATCAGCGTGTAAGAAAATATGAAAGTATTACTGTCATTTGGCTCAACTTACAACAATTCATTAATCCAAATAAGTATCTAAAAAATGATTGAAGAACCCAAAAAAGCCACGATTTTGAATTACCTAATTAGTTGCATGTGTATGTGGATTATTGTGGCATTATCATCATTACTTGCACCACTTAACAATCACCTCATCAGTTGCAAGTGTATGTAGATTAATGTAACATTATCAGCATTACCTATACCAGTTAACGCATATAGTCATTTCTGTGTGTTACCTTCTGTACAGAGAATCGACAGAAAAATTAATTGCAAACAACATATGCATGGTTACGGACGCAAGACAATTTGCAATAGCAATAGGTAGCCATCATAAAACATTTAGAATATATACTTTAGCAATTTTATAATGAGCTACCTATTGCTATTACAAAATGTCAAGACTACACATATCCCAGGCTAAGTTGTCAGCGTTAACATTGGTGATAGAATAATGCCCTCAAAGTGTTGCGCCGTCACTTCATTCCCTTGGTAAAGAATATTAGCAGCAACAATACCAACACATACCGATACAACCAATAGTAACCATTTGTAAAGTTACAATCCAGGTTTGTTGATTGGTTGCCATGCTGGACCTGGTATCATCTGTTTATAGTTAAGTTTTAATAGCTTTAACTTATAGATGATAACAGGTCTGACATGTCATTCAATCAACAAAGCTTAATTGCTACATATATTAGTCTTCATTCCTGTGAATCAGTCGTTGTTTGGAGTCTGCAAATGTAAGAGAACTACACTGCTGACCATCCAGATGCACGTCGCTATAAGCCACCGCTACTTGTTGCCAGTTAATGTAGCTTTATTTTTTGAGTTAGCATTGCATCGAAAACAAAGGAAATTGGAAATATTATTTTAATTTTTCACCAGCCTTGAATAGGCATTTACACGACCTACGGTTGCAGCCGTAAGAAGTTGCCACGCCAACTGGCCAGCCTTAGTTTTTATCAAATCTGTTCAAACTGATCACGGACATAGGTTGTTTCACATTACACTCTTGTTATAATGTTTTTTGATTTAGGCTCAAATAGGGTACCAAGTTAGAAAAAGCAGATACACCCACCATGGTTGCAACCCTTACTGATTGCCTTGCCAAGACGTGGGTAATCTCAACTTTAAACAGACCCATACAAATTCATCACAGCCTTAGAATATTATGTTTATATAGTATTATATACCTATATTAAACCATTACATCGGTGGTATATATCCACACTAAAGCGACACGTGGGTCACCTGCACTTACTTTATGTAACATAATGTTATATAGCACATATGCAAACCCAAAACACAAAGTCATAAAACAAACATGCAAATACATAGGCTCAGGTACACAGACATGCCAGCGTTATAAAACTTCCGCTATGGCTGCAACCACATTTATAACGTGATTGCCATGCCAAAATACGTAATTAATTAGGATATTATGTTCATCATCGCCTTAATATTTTGTGTAACACCCCAAAAATGGCTCAGCGGAAGCACATAACCCTTGGGGTGCCACTAAATTGATATCACAACATAAGCATGGTACAACTGATTTTCATAAAGGAACTTTTATTCATTCTTGAAAACAATGTTTACATTATTGATTTGTGCGGAAAACAGGCCCATAATAAAATGGTCCCCATTCAAGTTTATCAGAGAATCTATGACCATGCCATGCCTTTGCCTTGCACCTCCAAAGATAAGCTATCACCTCAAAACCTGAAAATACATGCTAAAAAGTGTCAACACGAGGTTGGTGAGTTCATAGGTTTGTTTAAATAGCATTTCAGTATACCATTTAACATTTAGTTTTGATGATCATTACGTCTTGCATAATGTCATAAAAATTTTTGTTTACCTTAGATGAAAATTTTATTAGTGGACCGAAAGTTGGGTATATGTTCATTACAATGAATATAATGACATATATTATATCTATTACGCTAGCACTAAGTTCATGCAACCGAAGCTATGACATTTTCCTGTATGCAAAATGAAGTCATACTAATAAGGGGCCTATAGCGAGTGTTTATCCCAATAAAAGCGATTCCGAACGGGGGAGTCACCCCCAATAGATAACATTCGCGCTTCCCAGCAGAAATTGACGGTTCATGAAAAGGGCATTTTGGGATCTAAGGACATAAGTTGTTTCACATTACACTCTTGTTATAATGTTTTTTGATTTAGGCTCAAATAGGGTACCAAGTTAGAGGGGTAATCTCAACTTTAAACAGACCCATACAAATTCATCACAGCCTTAGAATATTATGTTTATATAGTATTATATACCTATATTAAACCATTACATCGGTGGTATATATCCACACTAAAGCGACACGTGGGTCACCTGCACTTACTTTATGTAACATAAATGTTATATAGCACATATGCAAACCCAAAACACAAAGTCATAAAACAAACATGCAAATACATAGGCTCAGGTACACAGACATGCCAGCGTTATAAAACTTCCGCTATGGCTGCAACCACATTTATAACGTGATTGCCATGCCAAAATACGTAATTAATTAGGATATTATGTTCATCATCGCCTTAATATTTTGTGTAACACCCCAAAAATGGCTCAGCGGAAGCACATAACCCTTGGGGTGCCACTAAATTGATATCACAACATAAGCATGGTACAACTGATTTTCATAAAGGAACTTTTATTCATTCTTGAAAACAATGTTTACATTATTGATTTGTGCGGAAAACAGGCCCATAATAAAATGGTCCCCATTCAAGTTTATCAGAGAATCTATGACCATGCCATGCCTTTGCCTTGCACCTCCAAAGATAAGCTATCACCTCAAAACCTGAAAATACATGCTAAAAAGTGTCAACACGAGGTTGGTGAGTTCATAGGTTTGTTTAAATAGCATTTCAGTATACCATTTAACATTTAGTTTTGATGATCATTACGTCTTGCATAATGTCATAAAAATTTTTGTTTACCTTAGATGAAAATTTTATTAGTGGACCGAAAGTTGGGTATATGTTCATTACAATGAATATAATGACATATATTATATCTATTACGCTAGCACTAAGTTCATGCAACCGAAGCTATGACATTTTCCTGTATGCAAAATGAAGTCATACTAATAAGGGGCCTATAGCGAGTGTTTATCCCAATAAAAGCGATTCCGAACGGGGGAGTCACCCCCAATAGATAACATTCGCGCTTCCCAGCAGAAATTGACGGTTCATGAAAAGGGCATTTTGGGATCTAAGGACATAAGTTGTTTCACATTACACTCTTGTTATAATGTTTTTTGATTTAGGCTCAAATAGGGTACCAAGTTAGAAAAAGCAGATACACCCACCATGGTTGCAACCCTTACTGATTGCCTTGCCAAGACGTGGGTAATCTCAACTTTAAACAGACCCATACAAATTCATCACAGCCTTAGAATATTATGTTTATATAGTATTATATACCTATATCAAACCATTACATCGATGGTATATATCCACACTAAAGCGCCACATGGGTCACCTGCACTTACTTTATGTAACATAATGTTATATAGCACATATGCAAACCCAAAACACAAAGTCATAAAACGAACATGCAAATACATAGGCTCAGGTACACAGACATGCCAGCGTTATAAAACTTCCACTATGGCTGCAACCACAGTTGTAACGTGATTGCCATGCCAAAATACGTAGTTAATTAGGATATGATGTTCATCATCGCCTTAATATTTTGTGTAACACCCCCAAAATGGCTCAACGGAAGCACATAACCCTTGGGGTGCTACTAAATTGATATCACAACATAAGCATGGTACAACTGATTTTCATAAAGGAACTTTTATTCGTTCTTGAAAACAATATTTACATTATTGATTTGTGCGGAAAACAGGGCCATAATAAAGTGGTCCCCATTCATCTTTATCAGAGAATCTATGACCATGCCATGCCTTTTCCTTGCACCTCCAAAGATAAGCTATCACCTCAAAACCTGAAAATACATGCTAAAAAGTGTCAACACGAGGTTGGTGAGTTCATAGGTTTGTTTAAATAGCATTTCAGTATACCATTTAACATTTAGTTTTGATGATCATTACGTCTTGCATAATGTCATAAAAAATTATGTTTACCTTAGATGAAAATTTTATTAGTTTACCGAAAGTAGGGTATATGTTCATTACAATGAATATAATGACATATATTATATCTATTACGCTAGCACTAAGTTCATGCAACCGAAGCTACGACAGTTTCCTGTATGCAAAATGAAGTCATACTAATAAGGGGCCCATAGCGAGTGTTTATCCGAATAAAAGCGATTCCGAACGGGGGAGTCACCCCCAATAGATAGCATTCGCGCTTCCCAGCAGAAATTGACGGTTCACGAAAACGGCATTTTGGGATCTAAGGACTTAGGCTAAGCTGCGTAATATTCTAAGTAAATCATTTTGGTATGGTCCATAAAACATCTTTGTATGATGTAACTTTAAACAATTAAATTTGCAAGAAAACATTCAATAGTATAGTAGGTAAACACATCATATCAATCATAAGGGATAATATGCACAATTTCAGTAAAGCAATTCATTTAAGTAAAACGAGCATGTATCTTCCCTCAAAACAGTTATAAAACAAGTAAAAATAGGGGCTATGAAACTTACCTTAGCAATTAGCAGTATGAAGTGAAATAAATCAAGTAGTGGTAGTGAGCGGCTCCGACACGCAACCTAAATTAGTACGGCAATTTATTCTTTATTTATATTTAAGACTCAATAAAGTTTAACTAACTTTATAAATTTTCAATATTTGTGTTGTTGTTGCTTTGTTTGGCAGTATTTAAGTTTGAAAATAACATTTTCAAAAGTCTACATGTATTGGCTTATGGAGGGGTATAAGTAGATAATAGAAATTATCGAGGATGAACAGGACTTCGATTTGATGATAACCGAATGAAAAGTATAAGGCGTACATGGTTTAAAAGAAAGAGATTTATATATATCAATTGTATGCATATACATATTTCCATGTCTTTTAATGTAAATTTATTTATATTAAAAGAACATCTAACTCTTAGTTTTATTTACATGCAATTTGTAGTAGAAAATACAATGTAAGTTTTGATAAATACATTTCAAAGTAATAATCATGTTTTGAAAAGTTTTAAACATAACTTTCTTGCATACATTTGGAACTAAAATTTACAATATATATTTTCAACAAATGTATTATGTTTGCATATAGTAATTTATGTTTATGACGTGAGTGTATATCTAATTTACCCGAGTTGATTAATTGTCATATGTTGTATATTTTATTTTTGTCGAGTTTAATATCCGGTTTCAGTAATCGGACTTGCATGTTTACAAGTTTAAGTGTCTAGTAATATGAAAACTTTCTAATTACGTTCTATGTGGTATAAGTAAATCAATTTGTTTTCAAAACTATGTTTAATCTTGTTTCGTACGTTATTTTTATGAAAATGCTATTGCGGAAATTTGAATGAGTCGTGTGCGAGGATATGCTGTGTGTAACGAATCAATACGAGATGGAAGCAAGTCGAATGGGGCGGAATTTGAGTCGAAAGAAAAATAGAAATGACATGCGAAATCCAATGCACGAGTGGGCGAATTAAAACAAACGGACCTTTGATATGGGAAACTGGGCTTCGGCCCAGTTATACTCACACACTTAAACCAAACTACCTCATACTTTTGATGGGCTTGTGAGCCTAGGACTAAATAAACACACCTTATGTGCTCAGTAACATCAAACGCAACCTCTAATATTTACTGGCTTTGGCCTAAAAAAAATCAACATTTAACAAACTATGCAGGTTTACAAATTTTGATATACGAAGAGTAGACCACATGTGCATAGTTGGGGTTCGAGTAGACAAAAGAAAATAGGACACTTAGACCTCGTAATCACGACTCCAACCGTGACCCTCGTTGGACTTGCACGATTTCTAATAGTTGGGTTCGACATAATAGTCAAACGACACACTCAAATAAAACCATACAACAAAAACCAATCTTTTAATCCTAAACCATATGACCCGATACACAAACCAAAACCAAAAACACGATTCAAAACACCCCTCCCTGATATAGTAACTTGACAGCAAGTAACACAAAAGTCAAATGAAATCCTCAACTCTTAAATTTTAACCATTTTATTGGTTCTACATTAAAACGGCACCCGTGAGGATCCACTTGTACACCGAGCTACAATAGCACAAATAGACTCCTAATGTCGTAGTGACTATAACTAAGAATCGATATGAGGGAAAACCTGGAGACTCAAACTGAGTCTCACCTCGCGGCAATTGGGTACGACCCATATGTAGCAAGACCATATGCTAACTTCTCCCTTGCGGGTTTATGAGTTGTATGAGTCAGACTGGGACCACCAACAATCACACCCTTCGAGGTGTTTTATTCTCAGTCAACTCTAAACACTAATGATCCTATGACTAAATTGAAAGCAGAAATTTGGCAAGTCATGTATGCCGAATATGATCTCGAATGAGCTGAAAACACGCTAAGCCAATACCATTATTAATAGTTTAAGTCCTTTTAATATCACCACAACTTAACAACAACAACAATCAATAGTCAATTTTTTTAACTATCAAGAATCAACATTTCCACTTGATTGACAGAAAAGAAAAAAAATGAATAATTCTACTATCAACTTTAAAAGATTATTCAAGGGTTCTTACAAATTGAAAGTGGGGAGGAAATCAGATGAGGAGGAAATCAAACCACCTAATCAACCAAATATCCCAATACTTCCTTTATTCCAATCGATTACAAGAAAACAATTTAACCCTCGAATTGAACTTATCACATCTCGAATTTATTAATACCCAATTCAATTTTGAAGGTCCCTTTGTTACAAAAACCCTAGTTATTGTGATTTGTGTGTGAGTAAGTGAGGAAACCTGTGACAAAAATCAACCCTAATTATAACAAAGGAAGGGAAAGGGGTCTTGATTCTTTCATGGCCTCGCTTGTAGATGTCGCCCATTTTTGGCTACTGTCGCTTTCTCCCAGCCGCACCTCATAGCAACAGTTTATGGCTATGATGCTAGTGTGAGTATTTAGAGGAGGGTGATAATGATGGTTATAGAGGTTCACTTCACAAAAGGGATGAAAGCATCTATATTGATCTTTCTGTATGTGAGAGAAAACGAAAAAGAGAAAAGGAGGAAAAGAGAAAGCAGGTAGGGAGGGGGTGGTTGGGAGTAGGATTTATTTGTCGTATTATTAATTAAGTGTATACTTTGTACCCCGCAGTCGAATCTCCGAGTCATTGCATTTCCCGGTCCCCGTAAAACATAAAAGTTATACTTTCGGAAACATTTTAGTAAACGTAACAATATGGCATTTTTATTACGTATGAATTTGATTATATTTGTTTTGCCATTCCTACGTTGGTGTCGGTATGCGCGTGGTGCCGTGTTTTTCTAAATTCACGAGATAACCTCTCGATTTCTTTCGTAATTCATCAGTGAGTTCCAAAAAGTAATAACCTTACTTAATTCTAGACAAAATAGTAATTTAGTATGTTATTGCGTTCTGCAGTATGGAATAACTTCTCAAACTAATCAGTTAAGCTCATGTACGCTTAAAATTATAAATCAGAAATTAATAAACTCGCAATTACTATAAAGATACTCAGTGGAAAAGTACCATGTGTGCGGTGTCGTATTTTTAAAGAAACGAGATGACCTCTCATTTTTTAATTTTTAGATATCGACATCTGTCAGAAAATAATCGATTTAAATTTTCTGATATAATAAATATTATTATAATAATCTGGAAATTTACGGGTTGTTATAGTTTAACCACCTTACAAGAGATCCGTCTCGGATCTCAGTTTACGTCACCCGATAGGGTGTCGGGAAAGAGGTGATGGTATTTGGAACATGTTTTGTAAGGATTTATAAAATCCGGTAGTTAAAGACTCGGTCACCTCAAGTATATGTATTCGTTAGAAAGCTCGTAGTCGTAGTCATTCAGTAACAGATAGTTGTTAGTTAAGTAACACCGTGGAGGACGGACGGGTCTTTACCCACTGTATGCCTGATCCACAGCCCGTGGGAGGCGTTTCATGTAAGAACCTATAAATACCCTTTGCCTAGCAAGGAAAAGGGTTGGATCTTTCAATATAAATTTTTCTTTGTCTCACTAAAGTTCGCAACTCTCTTCACTTTCTCTCTCTAAAACCTCAACTCATTTGATCCATATGTGTGTTTGATTATGTGTTTGTGAAAACCAATATGTTACATCTGGTATCAAGAGCCATGGTTTGATCATCTACCTTACAAGTTCTTGGATTCTTAAGTGGTTTTCATAGTTTTTTGAGTTTGAATGAGTTTTGAGTAGTTTTCATCATTTTGATCATTTTTAGTGTTAAAGTTTGAAATTTGATAGTACTTTTGTGTTTAGAATCATCATAAGTGCTTAGGTTTTGGTTTGGAAGGCTTGAATCATCGTGGTTGGACTGTTTTTGGATTGAAAAGTTTAGTTTTTGGTTAATTTCATTGAAGCGGTTTGAGTCTCGGATACTACTCTTGTATGCAATTTGTCGCCTGTTTTATGCGGTTTGATACTTGTACTATGCGGTTTGTATATGCTAGTTGATCAATTTTTATGCGATTTGTTACCTAAGCGGTTTGAGTGTTGAGACAAAGAGACAAAAAGGACAAAGTAGTGGAAGTACTTGTGTTCCCTTGAGGTTTCTCAATATAAGCGGTTTGGTCTAAGCGTTTTGATATAAGCGTTTTGCTCTAAGCGGTTTGTCCCAAAGCGTTTTGAACTAAGAAGTTTGTCTTCTGAGATTTGTGTTAAGCGGTTTGATGTATCGGTTTGATTCAAGCGATTTGACATCAAGCGATTTGTGTTAAGCGGTTTGACTCTAAGCGGTTTGATACAGCGGTTTGTTGAAGCGATTTGTGTTAAGTGATTTATCAGTTGTGCGATTTGTCTCTTGTGACTTGTCATTTCTTCGTGATACGTTTTATGGTTTTCTCTTGATTTAGTAAAATCCCGTGCAAGAATTTATTTCCTGGTTTAATCAAAGAGTAGTAAAATCCCGTGTACTTAGGAATCATGTCTACAATCACTTCTTCCGTTGTTGATGACGTTCAAGCTGCAGGATCCGATACTCGTCCTCCCATGCTTGATAGAACCGATTATGACTTTTGGGCTCAAAGAATCAGATTGTATTGCTTAGGAAAAGAGAATGGGGTTAACATTCTTAAGTCAATTGATGAAGGACCATTTCAAATTTGAACTACCAAGGATATTCTCGAAATTGGAACTAATAGAAATGTTGTGTTAGGGTTGGATAAACCAAGAATGTATGATGAGCTTGATGATAAGGAGAAGAAGAGATATGATGCTGACATTAGAGCCTCAAACATCATACTTCAAGGTTTGCCAATAGACATTTACAAGTTGATCAATCACAACACTGAAGCCAAGGCTGTCTGGGATAATGTCAAGATGCTTCTCTCTGGTTTGGAACTAACTAAGGAAGATAGAGAGTCTCAGTTGTATGATGACTCTGAGAACTTTAAAATGAACCCAGGGGAAAGTGTTACTGAATATCATGTGAGATTCCACAAGCTTGTGAATGATATGAGGAATATCAATATGACAATGCCAAATATCCAGCTCAATTCCAAGTTCGTGAACAACATGAATCCTGAATGGCACAAATTTATCACTGCTGTCAAATTGAACAAAGGACCGAGGCACACCAATTATGAGTATTTGTATGCTTATTTACTCCAACATGAGAAGCATGCTGCCTTTGAGGTATGATCATGGAAAAGTTCAATACGAATGTTGCTGCTGCAAGCTCTTCAAATGATTCAACTGCATTCTTCACAAATGTGGGAATAAGTACCAAAGCATCACAAGTTATACCTACTAGAGATAATAATCACAAACTCATTCTTGATCCAAGTTACAAGCCATCGGACATGTTCATGGAACACTTTGCAAATCAACTGGCCCTTATGGTTAAGCAAAACTTAAACCTCACTCCCCACACCAACAATCATCTCAGAACTACATCTAACCTACAAAATCATGCTACTGTTAAAGATGGAAGGGGTTTAGTGCAAAACATGCAAGGAAGGCAGAATGCTTATCTTCCACATAATAAACAAGGGAATATAGGTGTTGGAACTGGTTATGGGAATGCAGGTGCTGGAACTGGTTAAGGAAATGTAGGAGCTGGAGCTGGTTATGTGGGCAATCAGAATCGAGGAAGGATCATGGCTCAAGGTCAAGGGAAGCCAATCAAGTGCTACAATTGTGTAGGGGAAGGACACATTGCTAGGAACTGCACTCAACCAAAACGTCCACAGAATGCAGAGTAGTTCAGGGATAAGATGCTACTGGTTCAAGCTCAAGACAATGGAGCAGTGTTGGATGAGGAAGAGTTGTTGTTTCATGCTGAAGGGAATGCCAAGACTTATGATGCAGATGTGGATGAACAACCAGTGCATGGTGTGGCTCAGAACAAACCCAATGTCTTTCAAGTTGCAGACTGTGATGCATTTGATTCTGATGTTGATGATGAACCAACGGCACAACCCATCTTTATGGCTAATATCACTCCAATGGTCTCTCCACATCAACAAGCCAGTCCTTCCAAGGAATCCATCATATCAGAGGTATTAAAACTATATGATGTGGTTGATGTGCAAAAGATTCACAACAAAGTACAATCACCAGAAATCATTGAATTAGATATTGAAAATATGGGTAATAGCAATGTTGTCCCATATGATCAATATGTGAAGCAAGATGAAAGTATAATTGTACCAAGTGATGCATCTTCTGCTATCAATGGTGACTATGTATTTGATGAATAAACTGAATATGCACCTGGTGATTCCATGACCACAGAACTTAATGCCTATAAGGAACAAGTTGCTATATATGAACAGCGTGAAAAGTTTGAATTGACTACCCGTGAGCAGGAGATGGATAACCAAATGTGCACACTTATCAGAGAAAGTAATTTTAGGGAAGAAATAGTAAAACAAGTTTGATGTGCTTACCGTGTGCAAGTTTTAAAAATTTATAAACACAATTTATCCGTCTAATACTATAAACACATACGAGCAAGTATACTCGTTCGCGATAGCAAAGGTGGGTAAGTCGAGATTGTCCCAAGGGATTTTGTGTTTGAAATTGTTTTAAAAGATTGGTAACAAGAAAGCTTTGTCAAGGCTTCCTTCAAAAGTGATGTTTTTAGTGAAATTCAATATAAAGAAATATATACTTGTGTGTAGTCTATAGGCAATCATAGTAAGTGTTCATGAATGTAACACCCCCAATTTCATGATACGCGGCGGAATTCAAACTGGGTGTTACTTCATGGCCCAACAGTCATAACAATAGAAAACGAACTCTAATGGAGTCGTTTTAAAAGATTTATCATTCGATCTATATAAATATCAGAGTTGACAAAAATGGGGTCCCAAATGGTTCCAAGTTTACAAAATACATCAAATTGGTTTTTCGAATGATAATAAAATTTATAGCCTTCTAGAGTATCCGTGCTCCTCCGTGCCAGCTTCCGACATTATGGACCTGAAATATATGCTTAAAACTGTCAACACAAAGGTTGAGTGAAATTCATAGAGTTTGTTTGATGGTTGAACACATTATGTTTGTAGTGTGAGTTATAAATTCACAGCAATGGTTTGAAAACCAAAACAGATATTATTAGACTAAGCATCATGTAATCAAGGCGTTAACGTGTTCCAAAATTAATTGGAGAAAATGTCGGTGCGTGCCCTATCAGGTAAAATTGCCGTTTTTACCAATGTTACTTAAATATAGTGCGTTTGTTTTCCTACCCGGTCAACACAAACGGGATTCGTCAATCCCAATAGATCTATTCACAATATTCGCGCCCACTCTTACTAGTGCTTAATGATTCATGATTAAGGGACTTAAGTTTGGCAAATGCGGTAACTTAGTGCTAATAACAATCAGATAAGTATGCATTTTGAAAGCAATGTGTTCGGTTTAAAATAAAGCATGTATCTCCCCCAAGGGTTTATAAAACAATTAAGTAATAGAAAGTAGGGCTATGAACTCACCTCAGAGTAAATGATATCAAATGTATAATGAGAATGATGGATATGCCGTGAGAACTTCTACGAGCAACCTAAAATAGAATGTTGCGACTTAGGTTTGGAATAATGTTTAGGAAAACATAAACCATCCTATATACGTCTCTATGTTGATCATGATGTAGTCAATTATCATTTGATGTTTATAGTAAGATCTTTAATATGTGAAAACGTATTTCGTTTATAGATATCGTACTACCGTTCGGGCCATCATAATTCAGAGGTCATGTAGTAAACGTTCGAGGAGCTAGGACACTTTAAATCGTAAATCCAGCAACTCGTCGATACGTTTTACCCAAATGAAACCCCTCACAAGAAGCTCCCTAGTGTTGTAGTACTTAATAGATAAAACATATGTTTTGAGTGAAGATTTGTTATATCATAAAGTTTACCATGTTTTTTTTTTTGTAAATATCTAGTTTTTACAAGTTCTTATTGTTTACTAGTGATTACAACTTATTAACATGTTCAAGAATGAACTTTTGGTAAAAATCGTTGGTAAAGGGTAAAATGGTCATTTTTCCGTTACTTGTGAAAATACTAATTCAAAGATTAAATGAAGTTTGTTAAGTTAATATGTAACTAGCTATGAAAATAACTTGGTTTCGCTTTTAGTTGTGACAAAAGTATAGTCGTGAAACTATATATATAGGGCAGTTTCAGTTTTTGAAAGATAATGGGCTATTTAAGCGTTTTCAAGGTTCGAGCTTCTTAGATACTGAAGGAAAACGTAATTCCGGACAACTTTTGTGCTTTAACTTTTTGATGATTCGGACCAGAAGTACCAATTTTAACACGGACAGACCCTTAACAGATTCAATTTGGCAGTTTCGGCGTTTTGGTTTTGCTAACTTCTTTTGACTATAACTTTTGACTCGTTTGTCCGTTTTGGGTGATTCAAGTTGCTATGTTTACCTTTTTATCTTGTCTACCATATTATGTAAGTTAGAAAGTCCATATGTAACTGATTTTAATGGTTTCAAACCTATAGAATATGACTAGTTTACTAGTTTGTTACTTTTACGACAATACATGAATTAAAACATATGATTGAGTATATGTACATCATGAATCAACATAGTAACTATATATATAGCATGAAATTGTTAAGATTATGAATAATAAAGATGAGATGATGGTGGTGATTAGTTGCTTACAACTTTTGGCTTTCAATTAAGAAAGGAGTAACTTAGTAAGGATAGGACTTTGATTGATCACTTAAGACTTCGGATTGAGCTAGCTTTCTACACCTTGGCACCCTTGTGATCTTGAAGAGTTGGTGATGAAGTACGAAGTGACTTTAGTGGATTTAAACTCAAGAAGATCACTTAAACTTGCTAGAGATTTGATGTAGTAACTTACTACTTGAAACTTCTTTGCATAAACTTGGAGTTTATAGATCAAATCATGGAAGATATGATGGTTTTAAGATATGAACGACCCAAATCAGTGTTTTAGGGTTTTTAGGATGTATTTCACTTGCTATTTATAGGAGGGTAAGTTTGGTTAACCATATATAGGGTTAAATGTTAACCATGGTTTAGTTAGGACACATGTAATGATCTAAATGAACCATGGTTAGGATTAAGCCACCAAGATGATGAATCCCCCACTAAAGTCGGCCAAATAGAGATAAGATGACTTTGGTGGATAGTTTTGATATTATCTTGAGTTTAGAGCATGATTTGGTTCCGTTAAATGCCAACCGTAAGTTGTTAAGCCATAAAACGTAAAACCGGGTATCGTAAAAATACGAAACTTGCAGGAATGATGAAACTCATCATTATACTTCATCTAAAAATATAAAATAGGTGATAAGTCTCATTGGGTGCAAAAACGCTGCTTAAAGCTGGAAATACGGGTCAAAAACGCGTAATTCGCAATTTATCATAAAAGAACGAAATTTCAGAGAAATGACCGTGAATTTATTTTAAGTAGACTAAAATTAGTCTATAAGTTATATGAGATGTCAAAATGTGTTTTTCGTTATACGTGGGATAACTTAATAGTTATGCGTGAAGTCTAAAAGTTACGCGATTTAAGCAAAACTAGAGAACGTACAAGGTTAATTTCTTTATGGTCAACGGAGGAGGGAAATATGTTTGACTTTTCCAAAAAATGTAAAAGTGTCTAATCATCTTAGAAAACACAGTGCAGGAATGGTTAAGTCTGGGTCTAAGTAGAATTGTTTAAAACGTAAGTTTAGTCTCGTACGGCTCAGGGTTTATTTGGTAACATTTTAAAATGAAATCTTAAAAATTCTTCTAATTTATTATGAGTGATCTAAAAATTAATCTGATGTGAGGAAATTTGTCAGTGCTGATTTTCATTATGCGCGAGATGTTTAAATGGTGTTCCGACCAAAACGAAACTTTAAAACGATGTTTTCTTAATAACTTTTGCTAAAATGATCTAACGATTGTCAAACTCTCAGGATATTACTAAAATTATTTATCTTACGATAATGTGAAATAAAATTTTTATTGGATGAATAGTGAAAGTGAATAGTAAAAGTGAATAGTAATTTCTCGAGGTGAATAGTAAACATTTGAGAATGGATAGAAATCCTGAAAATGCGAATTGTTACAGTCTCACCACCTTAATGAGAATTCCGTCCCGGAATTCAGTGTGCGTTATCCGATGTTGAATTGTCCAGGAACATGAGGGTGTAAACGCCGAATCCTAATCTTTGCGTTCTTAAGTTTCTGGTCATAGAATGTGTTATATATCATTTTATGTTTTTTGTGGTAGCTTAAGTTGATCACCTAAAGGTATAAGATGTTGTTGATGTGAAATGGTTTATAATGATGTGATAATTGTCATTTGTAGGAAAGTCTTGATAGTGGCAAGTGGTTATCCAAACCATTTCCAAAGTTGATCATGTCTTAGGTGGTTTCGGGATGAAGGCTATATCGTATAGAGTTTATGTCCACTAGTGTTTGATAGAAACGTGGTATTGCGAAGTTTTACATACTGAATTTCAATGGGGTTCAGATAATGATGTGATATGTTGACGATTAGAAGAGTGTAACGTACGCTTACCATTATTCTTAGGTAGAGATGTCAAGTTTGTTTTAAAATCAAAAGTGAATTATAAAGGAATATGGCGGAATGATATCCTTGAAACCTAATCAGGCTAGTACTTCTAAGAAATGACGAGAAGATTTGATAACTATTCCAAGATAGTAGTTCGGATTATCTCATGTATGAAAATTTCAAGAATGAAATTAGGTAGTATAAATAAGATGTTAATATTTTGCTGAGTGGTAAGACACTATCATGTCTCTAGATCTTTTTAATGAATTATGGTGGTTTATCGAGTTTAAGTATGAAATTAATCTGAACAGAACGCTAGAACAACTATTCCCAGTATTTGAAAATTTTAAGTCGAACATAGTTAGTCAGACTATGTTCCACTATCCCTAGGTTAAATATAGCTGACTAGACTATATTTAGCCGAGGTTCGATAAATTTTCCAAATACCTAAATTAGGTACACTTGTGATATGTCCATAGCTTTTGAGAAATTGCCCACTAAGCAAAGGTGATATCAAACCATTCAGTTGCAAGTCCTGGCCATAAAAGACTTGTAACCTATGTTTTCACATTCCATTGCATTGAAGATAGTATAGGTAGATACGTGTGGAAAGAAAGTTTTAAGTAATTCTAAAATAGTTCATACTTGGCTAGAATCACGAACTTCTAACAATGAAGGTTTCAGAATAGAACTTTAATGAATGTAGAGAAAGTTGCTGAACTTCAGCTTTTGTAGATGATGAGTCACTTTGTCCTTTAGAAATACTATTTCTTGTATTTCCATTAGGGAAATTGATAGACTGTGATGGGTTTCATGTAAAACAATATCATATAATGTTTATAAGATAATTTTTAGAGACTATTGTATAACTTACAATATCTGAGGAGTAGTTGAGACCATTGTCCAACTCACAATGTCTGAGAAATAGTTGAGACCATTGTGTAACTCACAATGTCTAGGAAATAATAGAGACCATTGTGCAACTGACAATGTCTAAGAAATGATGGAGAGATCATTGTGTAACCCACAATGTCTTGAGAAATGATAGAGAGATCATTGTGTAACCCACAATGTCTTGAGAAATGATGAAGAGACCATTGTGTAACTCACAATGTCTTGAGAAATGATGGAGAGATCATTGTGTAACTCAAAATGTCTTGAGAAAAGATGGAGAGACCATTGTGTAACTCATAATGTCTTGAGAAATGATGGAGAGATCATTGTGTAACTCACAATGTCTTGAGAAAAGATGGAGAGACCATTGTGTAACTCACAATGTCTTGAGAAATGATGGAGAGATCATTGTGTAACTCACAATGTCTTAAGAAAAGATGGAGAGACCATTGTGTAACTCACAATGTCTTGAGAAATGATGGAGAGATCATTGTGTAACTCACAATGTCTTGAGAAATGATAGAGAGATCATTGTGTGACCCACAATGTCTTGAGAAATGATGAAGAGACCATTGTGTAACTCACAATGTCTTGAGAAATAAATGAGACCACTGTAGGATTTACAGTGTCTGAGAATGTAATAGAGACCACTGTAGGATTTACAGTGTATGAGAATGTAATATAGACCACTGTAGGATTTACAGTGTCTGAGAATGTAATAAAGACCACTGTAGGATTTACAGTGTCTGAGAATGTAATAGAGACCACTGTATCTCACAGTGTCTTGAAAAATGAATGAGACCATTGTATATCACAATGTTCAGGAAGTAGGAAAGACCATTTTAGTCAGTTACAATGTCTTGGAGGAAGTTTCGTAATCCTAAAATGAATGAGTAGATGCATGATTGGGAGATTGGGAAAATATGATTGTGCCGTAATGCCTTAGAATAAGCATACGCAGATATGTTAAGTACTTTGTTTATGATTGAAATTATGTCAAGTGTATATATCAATATACTAGTATGTTTGTATAGCTTAAAATGCCTAAAAGTCACATAATCGTCTGGAGGATGGAAGGCACGGAGAACGGAAGGCTATAAAATGTTTTTGTTTGTAAAAGTGGTTATAGTTTAGGTCTCAATTAGACCCGTTTCTCTATAACTGTGGCTCTGATACCAATCTGTAACACCCCCAATTTTGTGATACGCAGCGGAATTCAAACTGGGTGTTACTTCATGGCACAACAGTCATAACTATAGAAAACGAACTCTAATAGAGTCGTTTTAAAAGATTTATCATTCGATTTATATAAATATCAGAGTTGACAAAAATGGGGTCCCAAATGGTTCCAAGTTTACAAAATACATCAAATTGGTTTTTCGAATGATAATAAAATTTATAGCCTTCTTGAGTATCCGTGCTCCTCCGTGCCAGCTTCCGACATTATGGACCTGAAATACATGCTTAAAACTGTCAACACAAAGGTTGAGTGAAATTCATAGAGTTTGTTTGATGGTTGAACACATTATGTTTGTAGTGTGAGTTATAAATTCACACCAATGGTTTGAAAACCAAAACAGTTATTATTAGACTAAGCATCATGCAATCAAGGCGTTAACGTGTTCCAAAATTAATTGGAGAAAATGTCGGTGCGTGCCCTATCAGGTAAAATTGCCGTTTTTATCAATGTTACTCAAATATAGTGCGTTTGTTTGCCTACCCGGTCAACACAAACGGGATTCGTCAATCCCAATAGATCTATTCACAATATTTGCGCCCACTCTCACTAGTGATTAATGATTCATGATTAAGGGACTTAAGTTTGGAAAATGCGGTAACTTAGTGCTAATAACAATCAGATAAGTATTACAACTTATTAACATGTTCAAGAATGAAGTTTTGGTAAAAATCGTTGGAAAAGGGTAAAATGGTCATTTTTCCGTTACTTGTGAAAATACTAATTCAAAGATTAAATGAAGTTTGTTAAGTTAATATGTAACTAGCTATGAAAATAACTTGGTTTCGCTTTTAGTTGTGACAAAAGTATAGTCGTGAAACTATATATATAGGGCAGTTTCAGTTTTTGAAAGATAATGGACTATTTAAGCGTTTTCAAGGTCCGAGCTTCATTACAATTGTAGGAAAACGTCGTTCCGGACAACTTTCGTGTTTTAACTTTTTGATGATTCGGACCAGAAGTACCACTTTTAACACGGACAGACCCTTAACAGATTCAATTTGGCAGTTTCGGCATTTTGGTTTTGCTAACTTCTTTTTACTCGTTTGTCCGTTTCGGGTGATTCAAGTTGATATGTTTACCTTTTTATTTTTTCTACCATATTATGTAAGTTAGAAAGTCCATATGTAACTGGTTTTAATGGTTTCAAACGTGTAGAATATGACTAGTTTACTAGTTTGTTACTTTTACGGCAATATGTGAATTAAAACATGTGATTGAGTATATGTACATCATGAATCAACATAGTAACTATGTATATAGCATGAAATTGTTAAGATTATGAATAATAAAGATGAGATGATGGTGGTGATTAGTTGCTTACAACTTTTGGCTTTCAATTAAGAAAGGAGTAACTTAGTAAGGATAGGACTTTGATTGATCACTTAAGACTTCGGATTGAGCTAGCTTTCTACACCTTGGCACCCTTGTGATCTTGAAGAGTTGGTGATGAAGTACTAAGTGACTTGAGTGGATTTAAACTCAAGAAGATCACTTAAACTTGCTAGAGATTTGATGTAGTAACTTACTACTTGAAACTTCTTTGCATAAACTTGGAGTTTATAGATCAAATTATGGAAGATAAGATGGTTTTAAGATATGAACGACCCAAATCAGTGTTTTAGGGTTTTTGGGATGTATTTCACTTGCTATTTATAGGAGGGTAAGTTTGGTTAACCATATATTGGGTTAAATGTTAACCATGGTTAAGTTAGGACACATGTAATGATCTAAATGAACCATGGTAAGGATTAAGCCACCAAGATGATGACTCCCCCCTAAAGTCGACCAAATAGAGATAAGATGACTTAGGTGGATAGTTTTGATATTATATTGAGTTTAGAGCATGATTTGGTTCCATTAAATGCCAACCGTAAGTTGTTAAGCCATAAAACGTAAAACCAGGTATCGTAAAAATACGAAACTTGCAGGAATTATGAAACTCATCATTATACTTCATCTAAAAATATAAAATGGGTGATAAGTCTCATTGGGTGCAAAAACGCTGCTTAAAACTGGAAATACGGGTCAAAAACGCGTAATTCGCAATTTATCAGAAAAGAATGAAATTTCAGGGAAATGACCGTGTATTTATTTTAAGTAGACTAAAATTAGTCTATAAGTGATATGAGATGTCAAAATGTAGTTTTCGTTATACGTGGGATAACTTAATAGTTATGCGTGAAGTCTAAAAGTTACGCGATTTAAGCAAAACTAGAGAACGTACAAGGTTAATTTCTTTATGGTCAACGGAGGAGGGAAATATGTTTGACTTTTCCAAAAAATGTAAAAGTGTCTAAATATCTTAGAAAACACAGTGCAGGAATGGTTCAGTCTGGGTCTAAGTAGAATTGTTTAAAACGTAAGTTTAGTCTCGTACGGCTCAGGGTTTATTTGGTAACATTTTAAAATGAAATCTTAAAAATTCTTCTAATTTATTATGAGTGATATAAAAATTAATCTGATATGAGTAAAATTGTCAGAGTTGATTTTCGTTATGCGCGGGATGTTTAAATGGTGTTCCGACCAAAACGAAACTTTAAAATGATGTTTTCTTAATAACTTTTGCGAAAATGATCTAACGATTGTTAAACTCTCAGGATATTACTAAAATTATTTATCTTACGATAATATGAATTAAAATTTTTATTGGATGAATAGTGAAAGTGAATAGTAATTTCTCGAGGTGAATAGTAAAAATTTGAGAATGGATAGAAATCCTGAAAATGCGAATTGTTACAATGAAGGCTTGGTGTAAACTCTTGATGTGATGCACAAATCATAAGTAAATGATTTCCAACCATGGATTATGTTTGCAAAAATCATTCTAAGAACAAAAACATATAGGTAATCCTTTCGGTCCTTATCCTAATGATTATCCTTTAGAAAATCCATTTGTTTGTAAAATGTTCTTATTAAACTCGTTCCTACGAATCTTTCGACCTTTCTTGATGAAAATGTTTCTAGTTTTGTTTTAATAAGTAAACATGGTGGCTGTCAATCACCATATCCCCATACTAGTTTGTCACTAAACTTTTTGGAATAAAACACAAGAGAAATCCTTTCGGTCCTTTTTCTTAATACATGTTTTACCGACAAATCAAACAAGACTAGTATTTTTCCAACAAACTCGTTTAAACAAGATCACGTATACATGCATCACATATGAGAACACTAGTATGATTTCCTACATCCGCACACACAAATATATTCAAAAACTACTCCATGATAATAATAACAAAACACAAGAAATAACAAAGTAATTCCAATAACTCAAGAGAATAGAAATCCATAACAAGGTTCATAGAATACCTAAACTTTTACAATTACAAGAACTAGAAATCGTGGCTTATAGCAACCACACGCCTCCAATCACCTAGCTTAACCATATAACTCCAAATGACCAAAACAATGGATGAGAATTGCTCTCTCCAACCTCCTGGACGTTTTACAGTGAATACTATACTTTTGGGATGAATAAAATGGTTGGTAATAGTTTTGGTGTAAACTATTACACTTTGGGTTGTGTCACACCTAGAATACTAAGTCTAGGTTCAATATATAGCCAGAGAGACATTACTAACTGGCCAAAAACGTTCCCAACAAGTTAATAACAAGAAATGATCGGCCTCCAATGATTATGGGGAGTTAAGGCAACATTAAATGCGTTTTTGTGTAACTCCAGTCCATGCAACCGAACCGGTTACGATGCAACCGGATCGGTTGCGTTTTGACCATCACCCAACCGAATCGGTTGCGGGCTCCAACCGAACGGTTGGGCGCCTCAGCTTTAACTTTTGTTGACTTTCTTCATTTGCGCCTCTTTCTTTGTTCTCGTTGATGATTTCCAAGATGAAACTTGATCTTTCCTTGCTGTAGATACTTAGAAATCATTGCCCTTCCTAATCATTGAGTCCAAAAGCTTCCTTGCTCGACTTCCTTCCTTGGGAATTCTCCAAACGTGCATAAAAACTTCATTTCTTCATCATTTGTGATACCTGGCTATATATACATACACAATACGCATCTTTTGCATTTTTGCAACAGTTATGAGTAAATATAGCCGATTATCATGCACAAAACCAACAATAACGCTACTAAAAACATGTTCATTTTGAGCATTATCAAATTCCCCCATACTTAAGTTCTACTCGCCCTCGAGTAGGTCTAACATTTTCAAAAATCGATTTCAATGGTCTTGACACCGTGGTTCCGAAAATTTAACAATCATCCCAAAAGAGATAATACTTAATTTCCTTTTAATATGTAAAAAACTTTTAAAATGAACCAAATACTTTAGATAACATAACTAGAACACCTCACGAATGATTTTAAGAATTCACTCAACACTCATATATTGGTGGGTATAAGTAAATCACTCAATGCCTAGTCATGATCAATGCTTTTTACCATAAGCTTGTACAAGTATCAAAACAAAGAAAATAAATTCATCAAAGAGGGCTTTTATTCGGGTTATATCGTTAAGGCTTCAGGTTTATAAAAGGTATGGATAAGGCATGGGAAGGTTTATGAAATTGGTGTTAAAAGAAAAGTAGAGTCAAGTCTAAACCTCCATGTTGCTAGTCATCATACAAACCACAATCCCGAAAATGATTATATCTTCCTCCTCTTCTTATATCGATCTCCAAATATATGTATAACTCAATTTAGCTCATTAGCTAATCAATACTCTTCATATAGCTCATTGGCTATAACCATTTTTTTTTCAAGAGAATAGAAATCCATAACAAGGTTCATAGAATACCTAAACTTTTGCGATTACAAGAACTAGAAATCGTGGCTTATAGCAACCACACGCCTCCAATCACCTAGCTTAACCGTAATGCATAACTAGTACAAGTTCTAGAATCGACATAATCACCGGCACACTCATAGAAAATATAAACAAAAGATGTGTTTTATACAAAAAGAAACCTCACAATTAAGTGGAAAAAGGCTATAATGCGCGCTAGAAAATGCTATCGAATCCAAAATGAATTACTTCCATAATTTGGTTCAAATCAAATTTTTTTCAAAACCTCATTTTACCATTGAAATACCCAAGTTGTTCTTTTAATATATCCCAAAAATGTGTGAAAACAACTAGACAATCAAGGGCGATTTCCTGCTAATTACTTGCATCCAAAAGTTTATCTAAAAATAAGACTAAAAGCTAAAAATTTAAAAATCGTATCATTTTTCTTATTTTCTTCCCTCCCCCATACTTAAGTTTTGCATTGTCCTTAATGTAATAAAAATAAACTTTAAAGTAAAGAAAATGGGAAAAAGAAATAGTCAAAAGATACCACGGGATAGAATATGCAATACGCATATTGGGTCATAAGCAAGCATGTGAGTTATCCAACTCCAACTATTTGACCATCAATAAGCTTCCGACAAATCCATCCTGCAAACAAAAATTGCAATACACAATACACAAAAACAAAACAATCCAAATGCTACTAAAAATATGAAACATAAACAAAGTGTGATAATTATCCTAGAGAAATAGTTAAGAGATAGAGATAATATTGTTTAACACATGATAACCATTGTTTTTGAAACCATAAATCAAGAATGATCCACGATCATTCGTCATCCTCACTCATCTCATCACCTTCTTCATCATCATCATCCTCGTCACCATCATCATCATCACTCTCGGACACATAGTGCTCATCCACAAACTCCAAACGAACTCTCCTCTTCTTCTTCGTTCCTCCAACTCCTGATGAAGATCCTCCAACATCATAGCTTGATCCACCAACCTCGGGTAATCTACCATATGCGGGCACTGGGTCAGGAAATGGTGCATATCCAGGATATGGGTACGGATATGGTCCAGGATAAGAGGTGTAGGTTAAAGGATATGGTGGAACATTGGGTGGATTGTAGGGTGGCAACTCGTAATTGGCTTCTTGAGCCATGTGTTGAAAAATAGGCATTGAATAATCATTGATGTAATTGTTTCTCAACATCATCGAGTCTCTCCAAACATTCCTACACTCAATTTCATTCAAATGTTGGTTCCACTCTCCCCAACCTGAGTCAAAACTACTAGACGTACCCGTTTGCACGTTCCCCATCGGTATATTGCCCATTGGTACATTTCCTTGCTGCTGTGGTGGTTGTTGTTGTTGTTGTTGCGGTTCAATCCATGCTCCTAATTTTTTCAATTTCTTATTCAAAGCATTTCCAAAACCATTTGCATCCCAAATCTCACTAAACTTTGGCTCTCCACACTTAGCCAACTCACTACTATTGTAATACCCAAGATTCCTTGCCAACCTCGTCACAAAATGGCCTCCACAAATGTTGCTATTACCATTGATTCCCGGGGCTCTCCTAGACAAATACTCGGCTATGAGCCAAGCCGCATTTTCGTCCTTAGTTTCCTCCAATAACATCATAACCCACAAGTCTGGCTTATGACATTTGTCCCTGCTTCCAACTCTATGAAACGGCCCAGTTACTAGCAACTTGTGTAGTATTCTCATCAACGGATTCCTAATGGTTGCAGCATTCCTCCTAGTGCAAGAAGGATCTCCTGATCGATTCCAATAAGCAGTATGCTAGGGTATTCTTTTTCAAACCTCCTAAGCCTAGAAAAATGAGCTTCAAGCAATCGATGCTTAACCTCATTCGGTTCATACAAGCCAAGAGCAACAGCAAAATCCGGCAAAGTGTAGGCGTGATCCTGCCCACAAAGCCTAAACCAAACACAAACTTCTTCCATGATGTTCCGAACATTGACCCTTCTCTCAAAATACATAGTCGAAAAGAACTCCATACACCACTCACGATAAACCTCTTCATTCATGCTAAATGCTCTTTCCCATGACAAATCATCAAACGAATCCCCATCAACCGGATATACATAAGACGTCCGCACCATTTTTCGCAACTCCTCTTCACACTCATATTCTCAATCACCCTCGGAACCAAACATGTTTTGCAACTTTGATAATCGTTCCCGGAAAGCATGTTTCTCCTCGTTGGTGAGATCGTTGAACTTCAGGTTGGCATTTTCCTCCGTCTTCAAGTTATACATGACTTTCTTCCTTTCGTTCCTTTGGCAATACTTGGTAACAATTGGGTTTAGTGGAACCCGTGTCGAGCTTGAACTACCTACAACAATTCTCTGTAGAAATCATAAATATAAGTCAATATAAGAGTGTTAGAACAAACGGGAAGGTTTATGGAAGCCTCTAAGGTCCACTTCAAAAATTCAAAAAATTCCAAAACAGAACGTGGAACCGGATCGGTTGCAGGGCAACCGGATCGGTTCCTCTGATGACCTATTCCAACCGTTCGGTTGCGCTTCTCAACCGGATCGGTTCCTCAACCTGCATAAGGCTTTGCCTTCTAATCCATTTCCCACTCGATTTTTCTAAGTCCAATTCAATCCTAGACTGCATTGTAACATCATCAATGATTCCTACATCCTCTAATTGCTCTAAATTCACTTTCCAAACCTCTAATAATCACATATTCATTTGCTTAGAACTCAACAATCTAGACCTCAATTACTAGTTCTAATCAATAATGTGGCATCTAATATTCATTAAAAACGCATCATCTACCAACTAGGAATCACCAATTGCAACTTAATTTGATTCAATGGCATAACCTAATTAAATCCGAAAATTCAATCATCTAATACTCATTCCATGTTGAATCAATCACTACAATTCTTTTTGTGATGCATTCCTATATCAATTACCCACTTAATCCTAAAAGATTACAACTTAATTCGAATTCTATCCAAAACCCCCAAATTAGTGACCTAATTTGTAATTCGAATCAAATGTTCTAATTAAACCTTAATTGAGTTAATTGATTGCAGATGCTTACTTGTTTGGGTGCCATGATGATCTTCTATAACTTATACAATCTTCAAATAAGTTCTATTGGTCGAATTTTGCGAAACCCAGCTGGAGGATTAGTGTGTGTGTGTGTTTTTCTGGAAAAATTGAATTTTGGGTATATATACTTGTATGCAACCGGTTCAGTCATGGACACAACCGTTTCGGTTTGCATTTTTGCCAAATTTTGCATTTTTCACGTTACTTAGGCATTTTACCTTCCAAGCAACAATCGTTTACTCAAAAATCCAATTAAAGATGCACACAACATTCATCCACCATTTGGAAATTTCAACAATCATCTAATCTCAAAACTCAAATCATCATACTCATAACTTCAAACTAAAACTAAAACTCAAACTCATAATGCATTAATCAAATAACTTCAACATAATAATAAAGATAAAAATGAAATGAAAAATAAGAAATCCTAAATGCATAAAATTAAAAAGTTCATGAAATTCAAGCAAACAATTGCTTGTTTATTATGGTGCCTTGTTTCCCCTTAAAATTCCTCGAAATACTCATGCCTTAAGATGTCCTCACTTAGAAATTTTCCGGTGTCTTTGAACATCTCATCCAAGTTACGAAGGTACTCGGAAATTCCGCTTAAACTATCCATAATAACTATCTAACAAGACAAAACAAAACCAAAGACAAAAATCCAAATCATTAGCGTTAGAGTTAGTAAAAACCAAAGCAAACTACAGAAACATATACTAAGCAAGTAAAGACACTTAACAAAACTGAAAACACAAGCTAAAACTCAAAATTTAAAAAGTAGAAATTTTTTTACCGAGAGCTCCAACCGGATCGGTTGGCTCACCAACCGATTCGGTTGGTGGTAAACATTTTAACCAAAACGTCCAACCGATCCGGTTGCAGGTTGCAACCGAACAGTTGGATTGATTTCCCAAAAAAAATTATATTAAAGCTGTAAATTTAATTTAATTAAAAACTATTAAGTGTACTTAAACTCTTAATTAATTGAGACTACTCATTATCCTTATTAATTATAAAATTAATTAAGTTATTTAATGAAAACTAAATTAACTAATCTATTAAACTACTCATTAAGACTACTAAAACCTTCAAAACTGAAAATTAACTACTTCTAATTACTGTAATTAAGACAATTTACTAAAAAGTAAATAAAACAAAAATGATTAAATATTAAAAATCTAAAAATTGCTAAGAAAAGCATAAGCAGCCTACAAGATAATCTATAAAAATCAGAAATGACAAGAATTAATCTATAAAGTATAACACAAAACACTGGATAAACTAAAACTATGAAAATCAAAAAACAAAAATTTTACCGAGAGCACTAACCGGATCGGTTAGCCTCTAAACCAAAATATTTTTTTTTTCTTCTGACGAAATTCAATTTTAAATCTACCAATTTTACACAATCTTAACAAAATCAAATTACTTAGAAATCCAAAATCCCCGGCAACGGCGCCAAAAACTTGATGTGCTTACCATGCAAGTTATAAAAATTTATATACACGATTTATCCGTCTAATACTATAAACACATACGAGCAAGTATACTCGTTCGCGATAGCAAAGGTGGGTAAGTCGAGATCGTCCCAAGGGATTTTGTGTTTGAAATTGTTTTACAAGATTGGTAACAAGAAAGCTTTGTCAAGGCTTCCTTCAAAAGTGATGTTTTTAGTGAAATTCAATATAAAGAAATATATACTTGTGTGTAGTCTATAGGCAATCATAGTAAGTGTTCATGAAGTCTTGGTGTAAACTCTTGATGTGATGCACAAATCATAAGTAAATGATTTCCAACCATGGATTATGTTTGCAAAAATCATTCTAAGAACAAAAACATATAGGTAATCCTTTCGGTCCTTATCCTAATGATTATCCTTTAGAAAATCCATTTGTTTGTAAAATGTTCTTATTAAACTCGTTCCTACGAATCTTTCGACCTTTCTTGATGAAAATGTTTCTAGTTTTGTTTTAATAAGTAAACATGGTGGCTGTCAATCACCATATCCCCATACTAGTTTGTCACTTAACTTTTTGGAATAAAACACAAGAGAAATCCTTTCGGTCCTTTTTCTTAATACATGTTTTACCGACAAATCAAACAAGACTAGTATTTTTCCAACAAACTCGTTTAAACAAGATCATGTATACATGCATCACATATGAGAACACTAGTATGATTTCCTACATCCGCACACACAAATATATTCAAAAACTACTCCATGATAATAATAACAAAACACAAGAAATAACAAAGTAATTCCAATAACTCAAGAGAATAGAAATCCATAACAAGGTTCATAGAATACCTAAACTTTTGCAATTACAAGAACTAGAAATCGTGGCTTATAGCAACCACACGCCTCCAATCACCTAGCTTAACCGTATAACTCCGAATGACCAAAATAATGGATGAGAATTGCTCTCTCCAACCTCCTAGACGTTTTACAGTGAATACTAAACTTTTGGGATGAATAAAATGGTTGGTAATAGTTTTGGTGTAAACTATTACACTTTGGGTTGTGTCACACCTAGAATACTTAGTCTAGGTTCAATATATAGCCAAAGAGACATTACTAACTGGCCAAAAACGTTCCCAACAAGTTAATAACAAGAAAGGATCGGCCTCCAATGATTATGGGGAGTTAAGGCAACATTAAATGCGTTTTTGTGTAACTCCAGTCCATGCAACCGAACCAGTTACGATGCAACTGGATCGGTTGCGTTTTGACCATCGCCCAACCGAATCGGTTGCGGGCTCCAACCGAACGGTTGGGCGCCTTATCTTTGACTTTTATTGACTTTCTTGATTCACGCCTCTTTCTTTGTTCTCGCTGATGATTTCCAAGATGAAACTTGATCTTTCCTTGCTGTAGATACTTAGAAATCATTGCGCTTCCTAATCATTGAGTCCAAAAGCTTCCTTGCTCGACTTCCTTCCTTGGGAATTCTCCAAACGTGCATAAAAACTTCATTTCTTCATCATTTGTGATACCTGGCTACATATACATACACAATACGCATCTTTTGCATTTTTGCAACAGTTATGAGTAAATATAGCCAATTATCATGCACAAAACCAACAATAACGCTACTAAAAACATGTTCATTTTGAGCGTTATCAAAGTGTTAAATTTCTTACAAGAAAAACTTAATAAAACTGTTAAGCAAAAGCAAGAACTTCAAGAAAATGTAAAAGTGCTTAAACAGGAATTCAATGTTATGGAATCAAAACTTTTAAATGATTTTTCCAACCTAAAAACTGTGAAAAACAATCTTGAAAACAAGTTGTACGTACAAGGTAACACCATTCAAACTGCTCATATGATCACAAAGCATAGAGTGTTAAGCGATGAACATAGCACTAGCCTTGTAGAGGAACCCAATCCTGAGTATGGTAAGAAAGCAAAAGCTACTCAAAAGGTGATCTATGATGGTAATGAAATCCTTAAGCCTAAACAAAAGCCTATTTGTGTAGAAAGCACTGAAGAGGATAGAGAATTAGAAGATGCTTCTAGACAGAAAATGGGAAAGAAACTAAAAGATCATTGGCGTGTAGAGCATAATATAACATTTAAAACCCCCAATTATGCTAAGGAAAACTGGATAGCCTTCAACATGTTTAGACCCCAGACTTAATTAACCCCTGAACAAGTGTTTTGGAAGAAAGATATGGATAAGAAAAAAACTGATGAACTTCTTGAAAAGAATCCTCCCCTTAGGAAATTGCCTCTAGCTACTGTGTATCCACCAAATACACCAATGCATTTAGTGCCTAGAACTCTTCCCACAGAAAGCAAAACCTTAGTCAGCTTATATGTAGTTTACCAACTATTCGTTGACTTTGAGAAAACATGTAAGAAGAGAATCACTCCTACGGGAATCACTGAAGGGGAAAGAGGCTTTGAGCAAAAAAAAGAATGTTATTTACAAGAGGTCATGCCTTTCTTTAAACAACTAAAAGAACAATTTGTGAGTCTTCAAAAGGCCATAGATTTAGAGATTAAGGATATGAAAAGGATGTTTAATGAAACGGAAAACGAGGTTAAAGATTATGAATGTGAGCTCAAAAGTAATGAGATTGAGAGAAAGAATCTTCATATCCTAAATAATATTTTGATTTCTAAATGTATTGCTCAAGATGTGTTTTACACTGTTACAAATTACTCCATTACTGCTTCTCAATTTCATGAATTATTTGTTGCTTTGAAAGTCTCCCAAGATTATGTCATTGAGCTTGAGACTAAGAATTCAAAATTGCATCAGAAAATTGAAAGGTATGATCATGATAACATGGTCAGACATTTTTCTAAATTGAAAGTTGAATATCTTGATTTACAATAAAAATATCAACATCTTAAAAAAAATATTAAAACCTCAAATGTAAAGACATCTTTGGATGCTCCTTAGTTTGATGCAGTTTTTGAAATAAACAAACGTGATGAACAAATTCGAGCTCATTGTAACACGATCAAAAGGTTGAAAGCCTAAATTTCCCATCTAAAGGGTGAAAAGAATGAAGTGACTGGCTCCCATATGCCTCCTCCTTTAGATTCTCAGAATTCTCAGAATTTTCATCTTCAAAACATCATTAATGTATTACAACATGAAAATGAGTGTTTTCTAACAGAAAATGAAAAGGTTAAACTGCATTTTAAAGAGTTATATGAATCAATTAAGGTCACCCGTGACAAGAACAATGAAAAGATAACTTCTTTGCAAAAAGAAATTAAGAATCTGAAGAGTCAGGTAAAAGGGAAAATGCCAATCACCAATAGTGAGCATGTTGCACCAAAGGTGACTGCTTGTACTAAATATGCTATGTATGTAAAGTATATTCCCCCTCATCTTAGGAATAATGAACTTGCATGTCAAACATATTTTTCGTACCTTAAGGATAGTCTAGAATGTCTCCGTGAGATTGTTGAAGAGGATAAGAAAGAGAAACCACTTGATAATG
This sequence comes from Chrysanthemum seticuspe, assembly GCA_019973895.1. Taxonomy (NCBI): domain Eukaryota; kingdom Viridiplantae; phylum Streptophyta; class Magnoliopsida; order Asterales; family Asteraceae; genus Chrysanthemum; species Chrysanthemum seticuspe. Next base: position 199,260,442 of record BPTQ01000005.1, on the reverse strand, counting down.
CGGTTGGTCATGCATTCTTATATTCCAAACAATCTCAGGAACTCTTAGAATGCTTAATAGGAATATGTCCTAAATCTGGTACTAGGAAAGATGGTGTAGTTATGCCTTGTTCTATGCCTAAAGTCAAGCATGTTACCTTTGATGTGCCTCCTAGCATCTCAGATCCCAGCACTTCTCGACCAGGAATGCAGAAAGTAGTGAAACCAACTAATACTCCCATCGTTCCTTCTACAGGAGTAATCAGTGACACTAAGGTAAGCGGGTCAAAGCCTCCAGGCAATACAAAGCAAGATAGGACCTCGCGAGCCAAGTGTGATCAAGGGAAGAAAGTAGAAGACCACCTTAGGAATAATAAGTTTGAGTTAAATTAGACGAATCGTGTTGATTCTAGTATTAGCTAAAATCATACTGTAATTAATTCGAATTCTGCTACTATTTGCAAAACATGGAATGAATGTTTGGTTTCTGGTATTTATCATGAATGTGTTGCGAATGAGTTGAAAAATGTTGTAAAATCTTCAGTCAAAAAAGTAAGAAGTGCTAAACAGGTTAAGGAAGTCAGGAAGCCAATTTGGAAAAAGGCTAGTAATTATTGAAAACCTACAAGGAGAAAATTCAATAATGTGGGTTATCAATGGAAACCTACTGGCCGTATATTCAAAGTTAATGAATTTTTCCCTAAAAGGTATAGATCTATGCCCACTAAGGAATGGAAACCTACTGGTAGGATCATCCTCTTAAGAAGTAGTCATACTTCACATAGGCCTAGTACTACTACTAGTCTTACATCCACCTATAATGATGTCATACCTTCTAATACTGATGTGGGTATTCCAATCTCATTCACTAACCAACTGGAACCCACTCTCATGGGGATCCAAATTATCCAGTCATCCATACTTGTCTGTGTTCAACTGCAGGTCGTACAAATCGTTCTGTGGTATTTGGACTCAGGCTGTTCAAAGCATATGATTGGAGATCGCTCACGGCTCAAGAACTTTGTGAATAAATTCATCGGGACTATTAGATTTGGGAACAACCACTTTGGGGCAATTATGGGTTACGGAGATTATGTATTTGGTGACAGTGTAATCTCCCGAGTATATTATGTAGAAGGTCTTGGTCATAATCTGTTCTCTGTTGGTCAATTCTGCGACTCTGATCTTGAGTGGCTTTCAGAAAACACACTTGCTTCGTTAGAGAATTGGACGGTGTAGAGCTATTGAAGGGAACTCATGGCACTAATTTGTACACCATCTCTATCAAAGACATGATGAAGTCTTCTCCAATTTGTCTGTTGTCAAAAGCATCCAAAACAAAGTCATGGTTATGGCATCATCGTCTCAATCACTTGAACTTCGGCACCATCAATGATCTTTCCAGAAAGGACCTCGTAAGAGGCTTGCCCAGATTAAAGTATGAAAACAATCATCTTTGTTCAGCATGCCAATTGGGCAAAAGCACAAAGTATGCCCATAAACCCAAACCTACAAACTCCAATATGGAAGTTCTTCATATCCTTCACATGGATTTGTGCAGACCCATGAGAGTGCAGACTATAAATGGGAAGAACTATATGCTAGTAGTTGTTGATGACTACTCTCGGTTCACTTGGGTTAAGTTTTTTAGGTCAAAAGATGAAACTCCCGACGTCATCATCAAACTTATTAAACAGTTGCAGGTTCGGCTCAATAAAACAGTTAGAATTATCCGAACAGACAATGGAACTGAGTTTGTAAACAAAGAACTAAGTCGGTTTTATGAAAGCATTGGAATCAGCCATCAAAGAAGTGTTTCACGTGCTCCTCAACAGAACGGTATTGTTGAAAGACGAAATCGAACTCTTGTTGAGGCCGCAAGTACTATGCTAATTTATTCAAAGGCTCTAATGTTTCTCTGGGCGGAAGCCATTGCCACTGCATGTTATACCCAAAACCGTTCCTTAATTCATACAACTCATGGAAAAACTCCATACGAACTAGTTCATAACAGAAAACCGGATCTTTCTTTTCTTCATGTGTTTGGAGCCTTGTTCTATCCAACTAATGATGGTCAAGATTTAGGAAAGTTGAAAGCTAAGGAGGATATTGGATTTCGTTGGTTATGCACCGAATCGGAAGGTTTACCTGAATCTACAACAAAAGAACCCGAGACATTATGGAAACTATTCACATTACGTTTGATGAGTTGACTGAGCAAACGGCTCCTAGACAATCCAGTTCTGGACCCGCACCTTAATCTTTGTCAAGAAGTCCCATCAGTTCTTCTCCTATACAGAATCACTCCCCTGCAGTCCCTTATGTACCTCCATCAGAAGAAGACTTGAAGAAATTGTTTGATCCGATGTTTGATGAATATTATGAACCTCAAGCTAATGACAATTCCGCACCACCAACTATCGCTGCTTCTAATCCAACCAATACATATGGTCCATCCATTTCAATGTCTTTATCTCAAGAAGCGCCAGTTGCTGATCACTCATCATCATCCTCGAATCCTTAATCTTCGGTTGTACATCATGGAAATGCAGCTGGGAATTCTTTTGGAGAAAATCCCTTTGCAACTCGCGAAGACGCTTTGTTTGAAAACATATTTGCCCCTAAACGTACACCAGAAACATCTTCATCAGGGGATCCCAACTCGGCTACATCAGTTCCTTACCAACAACCACATGAACATCTCAGAAAATGGATACATGATCATCCATTGGAAAACATCATTGGGAATCCTTCTCGTCCAGTATCCACTTGTAAACAACTTGTTACTGATTCCTTATGGTGCTTCTTCAACTCTGTATTATCAAAGATCAAACCTAAAGATGTCAAAACAACAATTTCTGAGGACACCTGGTTTAGTGCTATGCAAGAAGAAATCCATGAGTTCGATTGTCTTGATGTATGGGAATTAGTACATGCTCCAGATTATGCTATGATTATTGCTCTCAAGTGGATCTTCAAAGTAAAGCTTGATGAGCACGATGATGTTCTGAAGAATAAGGCAAGGCTAGTAGCTAAAGGATATCATCAAGAGGAGGGGATTGACTTTGAGGAATCATTTGCTCCGGTTGCACGGATTGAGGCCATCAATCTTTCTGGCTAATGCTGCCAGTAAGAACATGGTGGTCTATCATATGGATGTAAAGACTGCCTTTCTCAATGGAGATCTTAAAGAGGTGGTTTATGTCAGTCAACCAAAAGGTTTTGTGGATCCAGAACATCCGACCTATGTCTACCGCTTGAAGAAGGCCCTTTATGGTTTGAAGCAAGCTCCAAGGGCATGGTACGATACGCTGTCAAAGTTTCTTTTGTCAAATGGATTCAACAAAGGAGCAGTTGATCTCACACTGTTCACCAGAAAGTCAGGCAAACACTTAATTCACGTTCAAATTTATGTTGATGATATTATTTTTACCTCAACCGACCCTAATGAATGTGACCGATTTTCAAAGGAGATGGGCTCCAAATTTTAAATGTCTATGATGGGACAAATGTCATTTTTCTTGGTATTACAAATTTCACAAAGTCCCGGAGGCATTTTTATTAATCAATCTAAATATACAAATGAAATTTTAAAGAAATTTGGATTTGATTCGAGTGACCCTGTTGACACTCCCATGGTGGAGCGTACAAAACTGGATGAGGACCACTCAGGGATCATAGTTGATCAAACGAAATATCGTAGTATGATTGGATCCCTGATGTACCTCACAGCCAGTAGACCTGATATTCTGTTCGTTGTATGCATGTATGCTAGATACCAGGCTAAGCCTACCAAAAAGCACCTTGAAGCAGTTAAACGGGTCTTTCAGGTATCTCCAAATAACCATTAACATGGGACTTTGGTATCCGAAGGACACCGATATGTCACTAACAGCATATACAGATGCAGACCATGCAGGGTGTCAAGATACACGTCGAAGCACATCAGGAGGTGGTGCTCAGTTTTTGGGAGATAAGTTAGTAAGCTGGTCCTCATAAAAACAAATGATTACGTCTATATCCTATACAGAGGCTAAATACATAGCCATGTCATCTTGTTGTGCTCAAATCTTATGGATGAGATCCCAATTATCTAACTCTGGCTTTGTATTCAACAAAGTTCCTCTGTATTGTGATAACAAAAGTGCCATTGCTCTCTGCTGCAACAATGTTCAACACTCGAGCAAAGCACATTGACATTCGACATCACTTCATCAGGGAATAAGTAGAGAAAGGTGTGGTTGAACTTTAGTTCGTAAGGACTGAATATCAGCTGGCAGACATCTTCACTAAAGCTCTTCCTAAAGAACGTTTTGAGTTTATCCTTCCATGACTTGGCTTGAAGAGCCTACAACCTGAGACACTTAAACGTCTTCAAGAGGAAGACGAGGAGTAAAGGTGTTTCTTCATCTATTTTCTTTTATATACTTTATCAGAAAGCAAAATACAAAATTATAAAACCAACAAAAATAAAAATAAAGAAATATAAAATTTTCAAAACCCATAAAAATTAGAAAATCTTGAAAATTTTCAAAAGGATCGTTTTACTTATCTTGTTTTCAGGTTTAAATAACATCTACGGACTTAGAATTGTCATTCAATAATGGCATGGGTCTTTAGATGAAGTTCGAACTGAAGTAATAAATTTTTTTAAGTTGTTTAAAAAAAATGAGATGGAGAAAAATGTTGGTTTACTTTTATTTCAGGCAGTAACCCGTTTTTAAAGAAAGGACAGAGCCATACTTATTCTATTTTAAAATCTCATGCTCTGTTCCTAAAAACAAAAGTTCATAAGGAACGCTTGTCGCCAAAAAGACAAATGTTTCCTAACAAATGTTTTTCCTTCTATCGATTCTTCTGAAAAATATTTGTCATCTAATGAAAACGAAATTGCTTTGAAAAAACTTGGAATTATTTTTGAAAATCATCTGGACTTATCACTTGTCAAAATCTCTATCACTCAATCAATAACTCAGGTCATTGATTGAGGGGAGAATGATTTCAAACAAAACAAAAAGGTTATTTCTCAAACAATTGACAAGAAAATGAGCAAGGTCTACATTTGGATAATCAAAAAGAACATTTTTTTTGTACAATTGGATCAAGACCAAGGCTAATGTTGCGTTTTCATAAGATACCTAAGCATGTTTGATTATTGGAGTTTAAAGTCTCAAAATCTGATCCTTATCAGTTAAATGTTTTCAAAAGCAGGTCACACTTCTCCTCAAAAAGCTTTAAATATATATATGATAATTTGATAAGTGGTCATAAACTGATAATTTGATAAGTGGTTTTAGAAATATAATAATAAGAACTCCTCCTACATATGCCAAATGATTTCAAATTTTCATGTACATGTTAAGGGGGAGCATTTATCCTAAACCAAAAAGGATTGAAACGTGATTGATTTGTCTCAAAGTGCAGGTTCCCTCTAATATGTGCAAAACTCTTTCGAATCTCGATGCACATATTGAGGGGGAGCAATCAAAAGAAAACCACATCCTTCCCAAAATGATTTATCCAAAGTATTTAAAATACTAGATTTGATCGGGGAAGTGATGTTGATCATTTTAGAAAATGTTAATCAAGAATTGGATCTTTCATTCTTAATCTAATATTTTAAAGACCTCTTGCCTCCATGTGCTAAATGATTTCTAATACTTGATGCACCTGTTGAGGGAGAGCATTTCTAAAACGATTAAAAATAATTAAGGTACAAAATGCTTTGATTTTATATCACATGTACATTGATTGACTTTTCAAATGGTTTTCAATTGGTTTCGAGGTGGAAAGAACAATACAAAAACACCGACCAATTTACTTTAAGCATTGGAGTTATAAGGATGGTTAGGTTAGGTATTCATTCCTATGATCCCGCCAGAGCCGGAGGGATCTACCCAGGGACAATCCACTAGTTAGTGTAGAATGTCCCCTTATGTATGATGAAAAAAGGAGAAAAGTGAGAATAAGAGAAGAGTGCCGACTGAGATTGAGCTAGAACTGGAATAAACCAAACAAGGTTCTAGTAATGAAGTCTCGGCAAGCACTGAAGGGGTTGAAGAATGAAAAAGAATTGAATGAGAAAAAAGTGAAAAGAAAAAGCCCCCCATTAATTCAACCTTAGGGCAGAAACCGAGTTCAATTCATATGCTACTGGTAATTACTAAGGTAACGCCGGTATTGAAGACAAGACGTCATGGACCCAGTGACGCACTGCACAAAAATTCTCAAGCTACTCAAGTTCCTCTTAAAAGGACTTGTTTCATTCTAACGGGGAAGCTACATAATCTATCGACTCTCCTTTAGAGATTGTTGATATTGAAGAAGGAGACCCTCTCCCTAGTCCCCGGCATAAGAAACCAACTGTGCACTATTGAGTCTAGAGCCAAGAGATCATCAATAAATCTCATTAGGACACAATTAATGAAGACTCGCAATTTCACACAATGTGGAATGTGAGAATATATTTTGAGAATCCTACGCGTTATCCTTGTGGTATTGCCAGACCATCCGAGTGATATGTAAAAATATTAACGATGAAGATGGAAATTCTTCTAGAGCCAACATCAAACAAGCTCTTGGTGGGTGACATATGAGATCTTTTCAAAAGATTAAACTTGTGACAACTGGATAGAAACGATGGGGCGATTCACTCTTGAATCAACCTTGGTCCAGGAAATGGATTGACGGATACCTTTGAAAAACCGATCGTTGTGCTCAACAACTCTTTTCTCTAGCACATCGACTGTGTATTAATGTTTCAAAATAAAAGGGTATTTATGATTGAAAATTGATGTTTTTCGTAAAACCTTCGTTATATTGCAAAATTCTTTCTATTAAGCAATACACGATTGTTTTTCAAATCATTTTTTATCAATCAGTGAATCTCAATTCACTGGTTCACTCACTCCGTGTTGTCTTCTTTGAGACGTTCCAGTTTAAGAACGGCTTGATTAGCTGCGAAACCCTGTCAAGGAGATTCTTCGGAAATCTACTTGAACACATGCAGTACTTGTACTGATCAACGAGGAACCGTGGTTCTTGTAACCCCATTCAACGAAAGTGATCAAAGACACCTTCGTGTGCTTTATTGCTAACTGTTGTTTACAAGAACACCCGACGGCTGCAGTCGATCAGAATTAAGGAGTCAATCCATTACCGCATGCTCACACATCACACTCACATCTAAAGAAATCATGATAAGTGCATATCTTCATGACTTGGCTCTTATATTTTCAAACCATGCTTCTGCTACGATGCTAGAAATATCATGAATCAACAAAGCTTCCGCTACTCTGATGAGAAGATATCATGATCCAAAACTGTGAGCATGTCGGTTCAATCGTCACAACTTCACATAAAGGCAATTCAACGAAGGATGAGTCAAGAGATTTAATGTGGCCGATGATCTCTAAAAGGCTCAAAGAACAACCAATTCATGGATCAGTTAAAGACCTCCACTTGATAAACAAAACATGTGGAACATGAAGAATCAAAGGCTACGAGCTACAGAACAAAGAACTTAAACAAGAATTCAAGAACGCCAAAATGTAATATCTGTTTGTAATTGAGGTGACCTCCCTTAGGGGGAGATTGTTAGGATTTAGAAAATCCGGTTATTAAAGACTCGGTCACCTCAAGTATATGTATCCATTAGAAAGCTCGTAGTCGTAGTCATTTAGTAATAGATAGTGGTTAGTTAAGTAACACCGTGGAGGCAGACGGGTCTTTACCCACTGTATGCCTGATCCACAACCCGTAGGAGGCGTTTCATGTAAGAACCTATAAATACCCTTTGCCTAGCAAGGCAAACGGTTGGAGCTTTCAATATACATTTTTCTTTGTCTCACTAAAGTTCCCAACTCTCTTCACTTTCTCTCTCTAAAACCTCAACTCATTCGATCCATATGTGTGTTTGATTATTTGTTTGTGAAAACCAATATGTTACAGGTTTTGAGTTTCCCTAGGTTGTTCTAGGGTTTCCATTAGTTTATGGGTACCTAAGCATTATGTCAGTAGCACATCCTCTATCTGAGGTGCAATAATTTTTCTGGGGTAACTTCATTGGGTGAAGGTTCTAATCTTTAATGTTATGAGGTTTCTTTATTATGTTAGTGTGGTCACCTCTAATTCTCATGGTTTTATTCAACATATGATCAAAACATACTTATTTCTGGTGTTTAGTGATCCTAAGGTATGGTGGTTAATTCTTAAGATTTGCTACGGGTTTGTGCATTTTCTTCTCAAAGATATGAAGAAACGTTTGTTTTCGAAATTTTCATTTGAGCAAATGTTTGCACAAGTTTGACTAAGACAATATTTCAAAAAGTAGACATCCATTTGTTTGAAATCAACAGTTGTGTAAAAATGACACGTTTTCAAAAGATTGTAAAACAGGTTCTTAATTATGGTGTGGATAAGAAAATCTTGCGAAACTTTTAGTGTTTTAGCCAGCATTTTGTCTCATTTTAATGAGAGATTTAGAAACTATTATTATAGAATTTTTAAAGGGGAATCCTTAAAATAAAAATATTGCAGAAAAGATGTGTAGCAGGATAAACATTTACCAATATTTTAAATATCTACGAGTAGAGTTTAGTTGTCTAAATTGGGTAGGGTTAGAGGTTTAATAGTTGGTGAACCTCATTGTTATCTATAGTTATAGGCAGAGGTGTGGAATACATTCTAAGGTTAGGCTTAGTTACCATTGGTCATTTTGTTCATGAGGCATTTACCTAAAAACACTTTTCAAGGGGTAAATGATTGACAGCGTGATCCCAAAATAGTTTATCAAATAATTTGTAAAATAGTTCTTAAGAAAACACTTTATTTTTGTAAGGTAGTAGTAAAATTGTAATTTACTTTGTGGTGAAAAGGTAGCAACTTGGGTTGTAAAATAATTCGTGAAGTAATTTGTAAAACTAATTATAAAATAATACGATGGTCGAAGTATTGATTTTTACAATAGCAAAACATTTCTTAGAATAACCGCAGAATGGTCTATGGGATAATTGGAAATAGTTTGTATGGAAGCTCATTTATTTAGTTGGCAAGGGGTAATAAGGTAGGCTATGTCATTCTTAAGAGGTGGGTGGGGCTTCTAGGTATCTAATTTCAAGGTAGGGCGTAAAGTTTTCAAGTTTTTGTTGGGTTACAGGTCACTTATCGTGCATTTCTAGATCTTGTCAAAGGTTTATTGTTCTTTTCGTTGCCTATTCCCACTAGGGGATCTTTCTCATAGGTGCTATGGAAGGTTGCTCCTAGAATGGCTTGGTTCGTCCACGAAGTGTAAGTTTTGGGGTAGGGGTGACTATAACATAACCCGATTGTGATATGGAAATATTCTATATAGGAAAATAAAGTTTGTGATTAAGAAATAGTGTGACGCTAGTGTGTGGCTTTTTAAAATGTTACATGCTCGTTTACCAAAAAAACATTACCATTTTCTGAGATTAATCAAAACTCACTGGACATAACGCTATTATAACTATCCTAAGTATTACAAAATTCACCTCTGAGTCAGACATAGGTGATCAAGCTATGTCCTACTGTAGCTGGTTGAATATAGGTGATCAATATATATTCAACCGAGGTTCAATGAATTTTGAAATACTTAGCTTAGTTACGCTAGTACTATGTCCTAATGCTTTAAAAAGTTGTCTTTAAACACTAGAACAATTATTCCCTTTATGTGAGGGGAAATGCGTAGTGTTGTGATACGTAAATATACGTATAGTAAAAATAATTATGACATATAGTGAAATTAGGTGAGTAGCAATAAAACGTATATCTTATCAACTATGATCTCAAAAGGATCATAAGTGAGGCATCATCTTTGCAGGAAGGCATGTGTCGGTCATAGGGTTAAGTTTTTGTAAAAGTGGTTATAGTCTAGGTTTTAAAAAAATACATGGTTCTCTATAACCTAGTCTCTGACGTCAATCTGTACAACCCCCAAAATGGCTCAGCGGAAGCACATAACCCTTGGGGTGCTACTAAATTGATATCACAACATAAGCATAGTACAACTGATTTTCATAAAGGAACTTTTATTCATTCTTGAAAGAAATGTTTACATTATTGATTTGTGCGGAAAACAGGCCCATAATAAAGTGGTCCCCATTTATGTTTATCAGAGAATCTATGACCATGCCATACATTTGCCTTGCACCTCTAAAGATAAGCTATCACCTCAAAACCTGAAAATACATGCTAAAAAGTGTCAACACGAGGTTGGTGAGTTCATAGGTTCGTTTAAATAGCATTTCAGTATAGCATTTAACATTCAGTTTTGATGATCATTACGTCTTGCATAATGTCATAAAAATGTGTGTTTACCTTAGATGAAAATTTTATTAGTGGACCGAAAGTAGGGTATATGTTCATTACAACGAATATAATGCCTTATATTATATCTATTACGCTAGCCCTAAGTTCATGCAACCGAAGCTACGACAGTTTCCTGTATGCAAAATAAAGTCATACTAATAAGGGGACCATAGCGAGTGTTTATCCCAATACACTCTATTTCGACATGCTATACGTTTCGCCTTGAACCATGTGAGGCCAACCGAACGGGGGAGTCACCCCCAATAGATCTATTTATAACATTCGCGCTTCCCAGCAAGAATTGATGGTTCATGAAAAGGGCATTTTGGGATCTAAGGACTTAAGCTAAGCTGCGTAATATTCTAAGTAAAGCATTTTGGTATGGTCCATAAAACATCTTTATGTGATGTAACTTTAAACAATTAAATTTGCAAGAAAACATTCAATAGTATAGTAGGTAAACATATCATATCAATCATAAGGCATAATTTGCATGGAAATGCACAATTTCAGTAAAGCAATTCATTTAAGTAAAACGAGCATGTATCTTCCCCCAAAACAGTTATAAAACAAGTAAAAGTAAGGGGCTATGAAACTCACCTTAGCAATTAGCAGTATGAAGTGAAATAAATCAAGTAGTGATAGTGAGCGGCTCTGACACGCAACCTAATTTAGTATGGCAATTTAGTCTTTATTTATATTTAAGACTCGATAAAGTTTAACTAACTTTATAAATTTCCAATATTTGTGTTGTTGTTGCTTCGTGTGGCAGTATTTAAGTTTGAAAATAACCTTTTCAAAAGTCTACGTGTATTGGCTTATGGAGGGGTATACGTAGATAATAGAAATTATCTAGGATGAACAGAACTTCGGTTTGATGATAACCGAATGAAAAGTATACAGCGTACATGGTTTGAAACAAAGAGATTTATATATATCAAGTGTATGCATATACATATTTCCATGTCTTTTAATGTAAATGTATTTATATTAAAAGAACATTTAAGTCTTAGTTTTATTTATATGCAATTTGTAGTAGAAAATACAATGTAAGTTTTGATAAATACATTTCAAAGTAATAATCATGTTTTGAAAAGTTTTAAACATAACTTTCTTGCATACATTTGGAACTAAAATTTACAATATATGTTTTCAACAAATGTATTATGTTTGCAGATAGTAATTTATGTTTATGATGTGAGTGTATATCTTATTTACCCGAGTTGATTAATTATCATATGTTGTATATTTTATTTTTGTCGAGTTTAATATCCCGTTTCAGTAATCGGACTTGCATGTTTACAAGTTTAAGTGTCTAGTAATATGAAAACTTTCTAATTACGTTCTATGTGGTATAAGTAAATCAATTTGTTTTCAAAACTATGTTTAAGCTTGTTTCGTACATTATTTTTATGAAAATGCTATTGCGGCAATTTGAATGAGTCGTGTGCAAGGATATGTGTGTAACGAATCAATACGAGATTGAAGCAAGTCGAATGGGGCGGAATTTGAGTTGAAAGAAAAATGAAATGACACGCGAAATCCAATGCCCGAGTGGGCGAATTAAAACAAACAGGCCCTTGATCTGGGAAATTGAGCTTTGGCCCAGTTATACTCACACACTTAAACCAAACTAGCCTCATACTTTTGATGGGCTTGTGAGCCCATGACTAAATAAACACACCTTATGTGCTCAGGAACATCAAACGCACCCTTTAGTGTTTACTGGCTTTGGCCTAATATCCTTAGGCCTAAAAAACTCAACATTTAACAAATTATGCAGGTTTACAAATTTTGATATAGGGAGAGTAGACCACATGTGAAAAGTTGGGGTTCGAGTAGACAAAATAAACACACCTTATGTGCTCAGGAACATCAAACGCACCCTTTAGTGTTTACTGGCTTTGGCCTAATATCCTTAGGCCTAAAAAACTCAACATTTAACAAATTATGCAGGTTTACAAATTTTGATATAGGGAGAGTAAACCACATGTGAAAAGTTGGGGTTCGAGTAGACAAAATAAAATAGGACACTTCGACCTCGTAATCACGACTCCAACCGTGACCCTCGTTGGACTTGCGCAATGGCTAATAGTTGGGTTCGACATAGCAGTCAAATGACACACTCAAACAAAACCATACAACAAAAACCAATCTTTTAATACTAAACCATATGACTCGATACACAAACCAAAACCAAAAATACGATTTAAAACGTCATCTCCCTAATATAGTAACTTGACAGCAAGTAACACAAAAGTCAAATGAAATCCTCTACTCTAAAATTTTAACCATTTTATTGGTTCGACGTTAAAACGGCACCTGTTAGGTCACCATATATGTAACACAAGCATCAATATGTAGAAATAGAGAAGAGATGAAGGCGGATGAACAAGTAACCAAACACACACACACGTATAAGTATAGAAAGGTTATGCGTAGAGTGCAAGTAAAAGATAAATTGAACAACCAACCCTCAAGTGAGGGTATTACAAGACTATTTATAGGAGAGGGAGCTAGGGCAACACTCCTAGTCCCTTCCTTTCCTTATTGGACTTGGGCCTAGGCTTATGGGCCTTCTACATAAGCCTAAGCTTAATAACAAATATAAAGGCCATATTAAGCTAACTATTACACATGAATCACTAACACTTGAATAAGTATTAGGAGTGATTCCAACAATCTCCCCCTAAGTGTTAGTGATGAATGAATGAGTGATAAACGTTGTAGGTGCTGATGTAATAGTAGCTTTGACGTCTTCTGACATTCTTCTTTCTTGTGAGAAGAAGTGTCTTGATTCGAACAATCTCCCCAGTGTAGAGAAATTGTTTCTTTTGAAGTATTCTACTTTGACGTCTTCATATTCTTTGTTCATTAGTTCTTTGTTCTTTGAAAGTGATAGTGCGATGTGGTAATCTGCATCAAGTCTGCTTCGCTGCTCCAGTGTCTCCACGTCTTTCTCCAACATGCTCACACGCTCTTTAACGTTGGATTACAGTTGATGAAGTTCTTTAAGTCTTTAAACTTTGTAGATTCTTTGTTGACGAAGAATCATTCTGACTTTGTGTTGCCTTTGATTATGAGAGAACTTTCATAAGTGATGTTGTTGGTATGAGCATGTGGAGAATCTGCACGATCAGTCCGCTCCAGAGCTTCCATAAGAAGTAAACATAGGAAAGGTTAGTAATAAGCGGATTCCGGCACTTACAAGTTTGAACTTCGAGAGTGTTAACAGCATAGTGTGAAAACACAACTCTAATTCTCACGAAGGCCGTTCCTGAACTGGAGTCCCACAAGTGAGATAACTCGATGTACCGAAGTACACCTACGGTTCAGATGAGTCGCTGAGGTACACCGAAGCATCACCTCATGACTGTAGACTGTTTGAGACCACTAAGCATAATCCACGAGGAGTTACCGAAGCGACCTGCTGTCAGGGCTGTTTGATGTTGACCCTGGCAGGAGTTTCCATTCAATCACTGAGGATCACAGATGTGAACCTCTCATAAATGTTCTAGACATATTGCTAGGATCTGTGTAGGACTCGATAACGTACCACTGTTGTTCTTATTGTTGAACAACAAGTGATGAAATGTCAAGTGTACCTAAGAGATCTTTTGATGAATCTCGTGGCTCTAGACTCAATAGTGCGTTTTCGTTTTCCTGAGCGGAGGCTAGGGAGAGGGTCTCCTTCTTCAATACCAATAATCTCTAAGAGAAAGCCGATAGTTTACGTAGGGTTCTCTGTGAGAATGAAACAAGCTTCTGTTGGGAGAAACTTGAGTGGCTAAGAAGGTTTAGTGCATGCGTCACTGGGTCCATGACGACTTTTAATCTTCAATACCGGCGTCATCAAGTGACAACCACTAGCATATGAATTGAACCCGGTGTCTGCCCTAAGTTGAATAATCTGGAGGGCTATTTCTTTTCACCCTTTTCTTTTGCATTTCTTTTTAATTCTTCAACTCCTTCTTTCTCCGATTCTCATTTTCTCCTTTTTATAATCATACCTAAGGACTTCTAATTCTAACTATTGGTAGAGTCCTTGGGTAGATCCCTCCGGCTCTGGCGGATCATAGGACGGTTATTCCTAACCTTAATCACCTTATAACTCCATTGCCATAAAACCATTTTCATGAAAATCTCTCGAAGTGTTTGTGAATGAAAAACATGTTTGAACACTTCAATAGTTTTAGATTTTCAGAAATACTCCCCCTCGACATGTGCTTAAGAGTTTTGACAGAAATCTGCACAGTGAGGAAAGAGCGCGCACTTTTGAATTGATCGACTCAAGATAGACAATTCCTTGCGAGACACGATTACGTTGCATAGTTAAAGAGATACATTGTCAGCTTTTAGGTGACAACTAGCTCTATTAACTACCTTGAAGATGTGGACAACCCCGAAAGGTTGTCAAACCCGTCAAAGTTCATGTCTATCAAGAGTTTCTCGAATAGGTACTATTTACTTGGATAAGTCTTGGAAGACAAATCTTTTCAATGTAAGACTGTTCAGATCCCGTCAATTTATGGGTTGAAGTCTTTTCACACAAGGATTCAATAGCAGTTTCTCAACATATTTCTTATCACATAAATTTCTCCCCCTAAAAAATGGCATATAAATGTTATTTTTGAAGAAATGGTGAGAATAAATATGACCATTTTGAGTTTTGTGGGAAGATAACCCAAAGAAAAATTTGTGAACAAAGTTTTTATAAGTCAAGTACTCCCCCTCAACAAGTGATATAAACGGTTGAGGTTTTGAAAATCATAAGGGGAAGTACTTGTTCTTTTGAGCAAAACCTTGAAAAGTGAAAGGTTTGATAAGTTTTACTCAAAAGTAAGAAGCTTTCGCTCCTTTAATAAGGATTGTGGCACTAAAGCGTACCACAGGGTCCTTTCATTACAAGAACGGTTTGTACACTATTATGTGTGCACAATCCATTGACAATATAAAATCACACATCCAAATTAATTTGAAATAGAAGCAGTTTAATGGGTACCAGGAAGTCCAGTAAAATCACCAAGAATGCGAACAGGGCGTTGATAGCCGGTGAGAGTAATCCTGGGACGACCACCTACAAAGCTCTCTAGTGTTCTGAACTGGTCCCTTCTGTACAACCTCTCATCAATCATTGTGATGATCCTCTTCACATCCCGTCTGTCCTGAGAGTTCCATCGCTTTGGTGTCCCAATGTCTTCATGTATATCCTTCAACCTGTAAGCTAAGCCATCCCTAACCTTCTTCAATGTATGATCCCCAAACTTGTGAAGATCTCTACACGCCATCAAGCAGTTTCGTTGTAGCTCACTACGGTAAATTACTCCAAATGGTTTGCTGACGAGGGTGTATTGTGGAAGCTGGTTGATGTCAGGAAGTTCTAGCTGAGGTCTGGTGAAGTTGACATGGGTCTGATACGACTCAACAGCAAGTTGTAGATCTTCTACACGTTCCTGTATCACTATGCTTCTGATGAATATGAGCAAGGACTTGATGTATTCGCGTTGAATTTCAGTCGAGAATTGTCTCATGCGTCCCTGTACTTTGGCGAGATACAGATCTTCAATGTCATTGAGAGACAAGTTCTGAAAGTCCGATTCACAAAATTCATAGTCTCTTTCGTCTTGTCTTTTGACCACAATTTTCTTGAGGAAAGTGTAGTCCCATTTAGACGAAAGAGCTACATGCTTAACAACAACGATTACTTTAGTACTGAACACTTCATGTTGAGACTTCTGAACCTGGAAGCTTCTGTAGTATATTCGTCGGCGTTCCGGCCAATGGTGAATCCCATACATTGCATCACGGTCATACAATTCCACATTGTTGGAAAACATGTGGGTAGCCTTTTCTTCGATGGCTATGCAGTTAGAATATATGGCTGTCGGGAACGGAAGGGTAAGTGATGTAGCGTATTTCCTTGAACCATCACTGCCGTGTAGAAGAAATTCCAAGTCGTTGTTGAAGAAGTAGCAAAATGGAATCTTAGGCTGATCTGGTTGGCCAATCGTTGGTAGAGGTTTAGACCAGTCGGTGTAGTAAGGAGCATTGTCTTTCCTGGAGAAGTCGATATTTGCTTCAGGGTTGAGCCAATCAATGTTGTTGGACATGGCTCATGCTATGTTTTCAAGATGGTATTCAACCTCGATGGCACTTTCTGAGCTGTCTTTTAGTAGTTGAAAAGCTTCATTCTTGATTCGTTTCAACTCTGATTTCGTCATCTTCTTCACTCGGAATTTTTCTTGCAGTAACTTTGCATGCTCCAATGTACTACCGTCTACCAGATCTTGACCTTCAGATGGATAGGGAGTAGAGTTAACAAGTGTAGAAAACCAGTTGTATTCATCAGTGTCATCTTCATCTAGCCATGATACGACATTAGCCTTAGGCGACTTCTTCTTTTTCTTCTGTGGCTTAGATGATGATTCTGGTTTCTTTGCTTTGTCAGGAGAGGTGGGTTGTTGTTGGGGCTCAAGGACTTCCTTATCGTCACCACCCATATACTCAAAGTGATCACCGGTTTTCTGAGTCTGGGGTGGTAACTCAGAATCCTGAGGTTTTTTAGTAGAAAAGCGAGGAGGAGATCGTGGTTGAGCTAGAGTCCTTTGGGGTGGAGGTTGCATGGAGGATGATTCACCAGAATTCTTCGGGCGTTTAGGCTCGTCATGCTTATCCTTATCCTTATCTTCTTCGTCTCTTGGACGTTTAGGCCTTTGAGCTTCTTCCCTGTAAGCTGATTTGAGTTGGTATTCCAGCAGTGCTTCAAACAATTTACCTTCGGAAGAAGTAAATGTTGCAGAGCGTTTAGACATTTGAGCTACCAGTCTGTTAACCAATTCAGCATCTGAGAATATTATGGGATCAACCGGGTTGATGTTGACATGCATTGGTATTGATCTCATAGTTTGCTTGGCCAAATGTAATAGATTCGCATAGAGTTGTTTGGTAAACATCTCCTTTGTAACTCCAGGAACGATGTCAAGAAGGTACTTGTGAGTGTAACCTTTGATCATCTCGTTCATTTCCCCTTGAGGATCACATTCCATGAACTTCTGGATGTACTCCCTTGCATCTTTCATCTTGTCATTCTCGTCATGAAGGTACTGTACCTGGTCAGCGAGAAAATTCAGCTTTTTGTAAAGCACGTCTTTCTTTCTGACTTGTTTGACAGCTTTAACGATTCGTGTCTTAGCTTGAGAGATCCAAGAGGCAGTTGGCTTCTTCACTGATTTGGATGTGGATCTGGTTGATCTTCTGGATGGTGGTGGTGAAGAGTGAGAAGATGAGTCTGATGATGATGAGACGTGAGGAGGCTCGGGGTCCTTAGGTGGTTCAGAAGTTTCCTCCTTAGAACGTGCGGGATTGTCTAGAAGAAAATGATCATAGGCGGTTTCCTCTTCATTTCCAGACTTAGCCATTTCATCAGCCTTAGTATCATCAGCAGGAGTTTTCTCAATCTTTTCCGTTTCTGGTTCCTCAATATCAAAGTTGATGGAATCTTCAATCTGCCGTTGTTGTTGTTCGTGAGTGATGGTAGTACCAATTCCCTTATCGGGTCGATTAACCGCATCAGGAACTGGTGTGGCTTGAGTACCGCCACTTGAACCTCCAGGGCCACGAGTTTGATCTTTTACGAATTCTTCGGCAAAGTGTTTTCGTCTGAGTTCCTTCAACTTCTTTTGATATTTACTTTCTTCGTCAACTGGTTCTTCGTCAGAACTCTCCTTATCATGCTCAATCACGGGGGTTTTCCCTTTACCTTTGTCAGCTGGTGGACTAGGAGGTTTAGCTACTGAAGGAGTAATATCGGTTGCAGTTTCAAAGTAGAAAACCTCTTCGTCTGATTATGTATCTTTAGAGCTTTCGTCCACTAGCTTTCTTGGCGGTTTAGGCTTAGGTACGGGGAATAGGAACAGCTTCCTTAGAAGGAATTTTCCTTTTAAGTGGAGGTTTCCTCTTCGGGAACTTTTGTTGACTCTCAGTGCTTGCGGCACTGCCTGCACTCCCTCGTCTGGTTTTCCTGGTAGGTGTACCAGAAGGCTTGTCATCGAGAAAACCAACTTTTCTTTCTTTAACTGCTACCAGATACCTTTTGTATGTGTAGAGCTTTTTGATTTCATCAGACAGAAGGTGATCCGGCAACACAACACCCTGTTTCTTCGTTGTTGATTCCTTGAATCTGACAGTTAGACTAGGTTCAGACAACATGTCGTGATTGTTGGGGTCATTGAGTCTCTTGGGGATATCACGATTGAGTCCAAGTGCTCTTTGGATCAACAGTTTTGTATATCTGATATAAGGAATCTTTGAGCCAAGCTTTTTGAGGAATGACATCATGTCGTCCCATATCAGAGCTTCAATTTCGATGTGCTTCATGTTGATCAAAGCCCAAAAAATCTGCAGTTCCATGAGCTTGGGATGCTCATAGCCACTGTCACGACTGGAAACAGATTTGGTGATGATGATGTAGAGAGTTCTCCAGGGTTGAGGAATATTCTTAAGATCCACGTATGAATGCTTAGTGATTACTCCTGTAGCTTTATCATAACCAATGTCGATCATGAATTGGAGAACAGTCTCTTCAGTTGGTGTAGCAACGTATTCGGTTGGCTCGATGTCAGGAATGAGGAGAACAGTCCTTAAGTCTGCAGGTGTGATGGTGACTTGTTTGTGGTTGAGAGTCACTGTCACAGCATTCTGTCCTTTGATCTTTTGCATTGTATTCCAGAACTGATGAATGTAGATCTCTGGAATAGTAGCAGAGTTGGAGAGCATGTTCTGATAAGGATGATTCTTCAGAATATCCACAGCGATCAAGCAAGAAGACTCTGAGCAGGTGAGAGTTTCAAAGTCAACTCGAAGGTTGTTCTTTCCAATCTTCATCGGATAGCCATTAGGGAAGATATCAGCAATGGTGAGAACATTTGGTGCATCCACATTCATTTGAGCGTCCATGTCGTGATCTAAAAGATATTTAGCCAAAAGAACCAACATATCGAAAGACATTATGTTAGTCAACAGATGGTTTTATTGTCTACTTATTGAATGTGATGAGTCAATGATTGTTACGAGTCCAAAGTCACTTGTTTGTTCAACAGTCCAATGAAGTCGTGATAAGTTTTGTGAGTTAATTAACTTTAAGTTTTAAATTCCATGTTATCACTTATTTCTCACAACATATTAAACGTTTAAGTTTATTAGTGACATTATTGGTTTTGTGGCGTTATGATTTATTTATTTACAAGTTTGCACGCGTAACAATTTATAATAAAGGTTAAACAAGGCTTAGGCGTAGAAATTGCAAGCTTATGCGTAAACAGGAGAGGTATACGCGTAAACACAAGCTTATGCGTAGGATCCTGACTTACGCGTAAGAAATATTACGCGTAGGAAAAAGGGGACCTTATGCGTAGAGCTTACGCGTAAGCGCATATAAAACCTTACGCGTAAGGCTTACTCGTAAGAGTAGACCTTATGCATAGAGGTCACTGTTTACGCATATCCTTCACAGGATACGCGTAGTCCCTTATGTAGAACCTTACGCGTAACAGTTACGCGTAACCTTCTACGCGTAAGGTGATCCTTATGCGTAGATTGCTAATAACCTTGATTCTGAATTTCACGCGTAATAATCCTGAAATAAGTTAATCATAGCACCAATTATTAACACATACATTCAATATATATCAGATCAATCATGAAAAACTCATCAAACAGTTATGCGAAAAAATCCTTATGCGTAAACCTAAACCCTAAGGTTTAATTTCTACGAGTAAGAGATTTAGCCATAGGAATTGCATCAAAACGATTCTGGTAAGTCTAAGAAGCCTATTAAGTTGTCTTATCCAAGTTTTAACATCAAATATGTCATGAATCAAAAATACCCAAACCGTATGAACATAAACCCTAGTTTCCAATTTATGAATCATTAGTGTTTCTGGGTAATTTCTGGGTCTAAATATGATCAATTCAACTTGAAAACAACCTCATACAACAATATTTATCACCAAAAACGTTCACATATGAAAAACCCCCAAAACTAACGTATGAACCCTAATTCACAAAATCATTCAATTCGTGTTTCTGGGTATGTTTTTATGATCAAAATAGTTTCAATGATGTTATATGAACGTTTTGACACTATCATTTTAACCATAAACACACAAACATGATTGTGTGTTCATACGCTTATGCGTAGAACACAAAATCACTCATATCTCACGTTTTAACCGTTGGATTTGTAAAAGATTCAAAACCATTGTTTGTAAATACGTTAAGATTATGAAACCACTTACAAATTGAGGATCAAGAACTCGGATTTGCAGATTGAATTTTAGGCGTAGGATTGGTTAGGTTGAATAATAAATGTGATGAGTAAATGATGTTAGGTGAAGTGTTTTTGTTAAAAAATACTTTGACCTTTTGACACTTTCAGTCCCTCCACCTTTACCATTTACATCTAAAGCCTTTAACTTCTATTTTGGTTACCAAACGAATGATGTTTGGAAATAACTTTGACGACACTCCCCCTCGACTTAAGAAATAATGAAAGTTTATAAATTTTAGTCCGAGGAGTGTCAGTAAACCAGAAATGTGACCACCATTATTAAAGAAACTACCGAGATAAGATAACATGCAAGCACAAGGTTTTATGAAACTGAAAAATATTTGCTTTCTCCCCCTCAACACTTGATCGGAAAAATACTGAATTTTGAAAGATTTGAGTGTTGGCGGAAGATTTGTACTTGCCGTGTTGAAAGAAATAAAGATAGAAGAATATTTTTGTTGTTTTATCAGATTTTATATTTTTGTATTTTGTTTTTGAAAGATATTTACAAAAGAGGTTTTGGTGTTTGACTGGTTTTTAAGAATGTTTTAAGAGTTCATCCAGTTCCTCTTGAGTCAAACACCGCATACCAATCCGGTGGACC
The DNA here is from genome assembly GCA_019973895.1 of Chrysanthemum seticuspe. Taxonomy (NCBI): domain Eukaryota; kingdom Viridiplantae; phylum Streptophyta; class Magnoliopsida; order Asterales; family Asteraceae; genus Chrysanthemum; species Chrysanthemum seticuspe. The sequence goes on along the minus strand of BPTQ01000005.1, from coordinate 199,239,204 downwards.
AACTCATTAAACCTAGCAGGAGCTAAGGCTTTGGTGAGAAGATCTGCCAGTTGGTATTCAGTACCCACAAAGTATAATTCAACAGTACCCTGTTCCACGTGGTCCTTGATGAAATGATATTGAAGATCGATGTGCTTTGATTTCGAATGTTGAACTGAATTGCACGAGATCGCAATAGCACTCCGATTGTCGCAGTACATCAGGATTCTGTCAAATACGTAACCATAGTCCTTGAGTTGTGTTCTCATCCAAATGACTTGAGCACAACACGCCGACATGGCTACATATTCTGCTTCTGTTGAGGAGAGCGATGTACAATCCTGCTTCTTCGATTGCCATGACACCAGTATATCACCAAGAAATTGTAATGCTCCTGAAGTACTTTTCCGTGAATCTAAGCATCTTGCGTGATCAGCGTCTGAAAAAGCTATTAGTTCAAAACCAGAATCCTTCGGATACCAGATCCTCAAGTTAATGGTTCCCTTGATGTATCGGAGGATTCTTTTTGCCTCAGAGAGGTGGGTTTCAGTTGGTCTCGACTGATAACGGGAGCAAAGATATATAGCAAAAACAATATCAGGCCTGCTAGCTGTTAGATACATGAGAGACCCAATAATACTACGGTATTTGGTAGGGTCCACCAATTTCCCATGTAAATCAGCATCTAGCTTCTTGGTGTGAGCCATTGGTGTGGCATAGGTGTCACAGTTTAGCATTCCAAATTTCTTTAACAGTTCAAGGGCATATTTGGACTGACTCAAGAAAATACCACGGGGTGATTGATGAACTTGCATTCCTAGAAAGAATGTGAGTTCACCCATCATTGACATTTCAAAATGTTTTGTCATTAATTTTGCAAAAGCATTTGAGTATTTTAAATGTGTTGACCCAAAAATGATGTCATCCACATAAATTTGAACGATTAAGATGTGAGCCCTGTGATATTGTATGAAAAGTATGGGATCGACCGAACCTTTGGTGAATTTATTGGCAATGAGGAAGGATGATAACTTATCGTACCATGCCCAAGGAGCTTGTTTGAGACCATACAGAGCTTTGTTCAATATGTAGACATGGTTCGGGAACTCGGGATCAACGAATCCTTCTGGCTGGCTGACATAAACTGTTTCTTTTAGTTGCCCATTCAGAAAAGCAGTTTTGACGTCCATTTGAAAGACCGTTATGTTCATATGAGCCGCGAACGCGAGAAAAATCCGAACAGCCTCAAGACGAGCAACCGGAGCAAATGATTCTTCAAAGTCAATACCCTCTTCCAGTCTATAACCCTTAGCCACCAGACGTGACTTGTTTCTGATTACGTTCCCTTCAGCATCCAATTTGTTCTTCCAAATCCATTTGAGACCAATGACGTAGACCCCTGTTGGTCTTTCAACCAGTTCCCATACTTCAAGACGTTTGAATTGGTTGAGTTCTTCTTGGATGGATTCAATCCAGTTGTCTTTTGTCATTGCGTCTTTAATGTTTTTAGGCTCAGATTGGCAGACAGTGAGTGCATAAATGCAATGTTCACCATCTGTGTGAAGACGTTGTCTTGTAACGACTGGTTGATTTGGGTTGCCAATAATGTTCTCAAGAGGATGGTCTTTTGTCCAACGATGTGTAGAGGGTTGATGTTGGTATACATTGTGCAGATTTTGAGGATTCAAATGGTTTGTTGATGATTCCGCGACATCATGTGCAGCAGTTTCATTGGCAAACGGATTGAAGAACGCATTTGGATCAAAATCTGCATGTGGGGGTACTTCATTAAGAACATCAGCAGCTGGTTCAGCTTCGTTGGAAGCAGTTTGTTCAATTGTTGTTGTAAAGTAAAATGGTGGTGCTTCTTCAACAGTAGTTGTTGTAGCAGGTGTATCAGGTATAATAGTATGATCAGGTTGAGCAGCAGAAACAGCGGATACACCTGGAGCATGTTCATCAATGTCATCACTAAATAACGGAGCAAATAGTGTTTCCATTTGTTGACGAGTAAGCTGGGGGCTTAGTTCAGCTGATGATGGGGTTCGAGGGAAGTTTAAACGGTTGTGACCGGGTTCTAAGCTGTTATGCTCAAAAGCCATTTCTGTAAGTTCATCAAAATTAGCATGAATCGTTTCCATAACCTGCTTTGTGCGACGATTCCAGATCCGGAAACCCTTTGAATTCTCACAGTATCCAATAAATACTCCAATGTCAGCTTTGGCTTTGAGGTTTCCAAAGTCTTCACGATCATTATTTGGGTAGCAAAGAGATCCAAATACATGAAAGTGTTTGAGATTCGGTTTTCTGTTGTGGATAAGCTCGAAAGGTGTTTTGTTGTGGCGTTTTGTAATCATTGAACGGTTTTGAGTGTAGCATGCGGTTGATACAGCTTCTGCCCACAAGTAGTCTGGAAGTTTAGCATTAATTAACATTGTTCTTGCAGCTTCCACTAACGTTCGGTTTCGTCTTTCAACAACTCTGTTTTGTTCTGGTGTCCGTACAATAGATGTTTGATGCTCTATTCCCACTTTCTCATAAAATTCTTGAAGAGTTTGGTTCACAAATTCAGTTCCTTTGTCTGTTCTGATTTGGCGGACGGTGTTCCGGAGCTGAATTTGAATTTTCGTGAGAAAGGTGATGATCATTTGTGGAGCTTGGTCTTTGCTTCGTAGAAAGTAGACCCAAGTCTGTTAATACAAATAAGCCGTAAAAACGTTTATTTATATTTTATGATCTTCTAATGTTTTGTCGATAACAAAAGTAAAGATCATTTTAACGAAACAAATAAAATACGTAAATGGTTTGAACTAATAGTTTTCTAACACACTTACGCTTTCACATAAAACACTAAAACAAGTACAAGTGATTTTATGCTTTAGATATACATATGTATAACAACTAGTGTCTACATATTGGGATAACATATACTTAACTAAGTATACACTAAAATGGGTAAAAACAAGTATATACTAAAATGGGTAAAAACAAGTATATACTAAATAGGTAAAAACTAGCAAATGGTTTTGACCCATAACCCATGGTTTTATTTATACCACTTAACCAAGTTCATTGTATCCTTAAGATACATTGTATCTAGAAAGAAAACCATGGATCAACCCATAACCCATGACCCATGACCCATAACCAAAAATACCCATGGGCAAAGAGGAGCGTACCACGGATCCCTAGCTTTGTGCTAGCCGGATCCCTTGTGGTAGGGATCCGTGGGATCCGGGGAACAGTAGAGGTTTTTCCTCTATAAATAGTGAGCCATTTCTTCATTGTTTCTTAACCCTTTTCAATCCCTTTCTAACACACTTTCTCCCCTGAGTTAAATCTCACTAACCTTAGATCCAAGAGATCTATGTTTGTAGTTTTGTTTTTGTGTGATCTTCTAGGTTCCTCTTAAAGGCAAGATCACCACCTTTGAAGTCGAGCAAGCTCAAGTCCATGAGTTGCCATGCTTCCTCATCATCAAGGCTATTGAAGTCCTCTTGTTGATGATCTCTTTCCTTCTTCAAAGAAGTGTAGTGTTGAAGACATTAGTGAAAGATGTCTCAAGTGTCAAGACGAAGATATTAGTATAGGGTATCTATCGTCTATAGGATAAGCACTTGTGGTAGGTGCTTAGAAGTCAAGACAAAGAAGCATTAGTGAAAGGTGCTTAGAAGTCAAGACAAAGAAGCATTAGTGAAAGGTGCTTAGAAGTGAATACACAAGACATTAGTGAAAGGTTTCTTTTAGATCTAGTCAAAGGCATTAGTGAAAGGTGTCTTAGATGTACATTCGATATGGTGTGTTTCGATGTACAAGATAGACTAGTATTAGATCCAAGGATATTGATATCCTTGATGATGTTGTAAAGGAGTAGATCTCCTTTGGGATTAGTCATTGGTGTAGTGTGGTAGTAGTTCCTCCATTGAAATGGAACTAGGTGCTTAGCCTAGTACCTAATAAAGGGTAGGCGACGTTGTGAAGGTGTAGTTCACCTTGGAGTGAAAGAACTAGGTACTTAGCCTAGTACCTTATAAAGGGTAGGCGACGTTGTGATAGGATTAGTTCTCCTTGGTGTGAAAGAACTCGGTGGTTAGCCTAGCACCGTATAAAGGGTAGGCGACGTTGTATTAGGTGTGGTTCGCCTTGGTGTGAAAGAACTTGGTATTTAGCTTTGTACCGGAAAAAGTGTAAGCGACGTTGTGAAGGCTTCTCCGCCATAAGGAGATTGGTGTAGTGATTACGAACTCTCGAGTAGGTGACTCGGGGTGTGGAGTAGGGCAAGGAAGGTGTCCTTGTAGACGAACCACTATAAATACTCGTGTTGTGGTTTTGTGCTTCTTACTCTTATCTTTTCATTACTTATCTTTATATGCTTGTCTATCAACATCCAACACACACATCCAAATAGATTGACATAAGTCGATCTAAATATATTAAAAGGAAGTTTTAATTGGCAAAACTATTCAACCCCCCCCCCCCTTCTAGTTTTCCACAATTGGCATCAGAGCTTCGTTACCAAGTTTCTTGAAGTATATTGTACTTTAAAAACTTGATACGATCCATAGTTAATTGAAAACTACAAAGAAGGTTTTTCATAAAACAAACACCATGTCGTTTAAAACTATAGTTTTGGATGTTGATTTGATAACAACATTTTTCTTATTTACTTTTTCATTTAATTGCACTAATCTTCTTTGTCATGATGATTAGTCAAAGCTCATACCCACCAAGCTTTAGGAGTCGCTTGGTAACAAGAATACCTTCCTTAAGAATGTATCTTAAACGCAAAGAAGCGGGAATCGTCTAAGTGACATTTGTTGTGTCATTTGTAAAGACATTCCTAAGTGCGCTAGAGGTATGTTTTTCTTCTTACTTTGCTTGATAATTAAGTATACCTATTTTGGTATTTATATGATTATCTTTTGTGCAATTACATGTTTTACATGAAGCTTCATTAGGAAGCCTTTTTTTCTCACATACGTGTTTTATTTCTTGTCTAAAGTCGTGATATATAAAACTTATATTTTGTTTTTTTTAATCCAATAATAAAACAAAACATGAATTTCAAAAATTCCTCCTTTCCTATAAATAACCCCACCGTCGACCATTCTATCAAACCCTCACTTTTTTAAATCTTCTAATTTCAAAAATTTCCTCTCATTCAAAAACTTAATCTTCCTCCTCATTCCATCTCAACCGAAACCAAGAAGATCCGTCATCAACATGGTTTACATCGCACTCGTGCTCATCGCCCTAACACTCATCGCACTTGTGTTCCCTATGATGAAGTTCACATACGGAGACATTTACTTTGTGTTGTTAATCTATATTGGGGTTATATACCCAATCCTTTGTATCATCCTTAGTATTGAAATGCAATATTATTAATTTAGTTTATCTAGGTTATTATTATCATAATGTGTTTGTCACTCCTCTTGATTTATATGTTTTATATTCTTTCGTGATACATTAGAAGTCATGTATGCATGCTAAAAGAAAATGTAGGATAAAACATATTTCGTGGTATAAAAACTGTAAAACCTATGTTTTTATCAAATTTGTTTCTGTTACTACAGATCCACGGATCCCAGAAGATATACTAGCCGGATCCCTTTTTTTAAAGGAATCGTGGGATCCGTCCTACTGGAAAACAGTTTTCATGCAAGATTAAAAACCACTATCTTTCTAAAAATAATAATCCACTAGAAAGTCAAAACCTTGAGTAAGTTAGAGTGTTAAATACCATTGTTAATAAAAATCTAGTAAAAACATTAGATTATCATAGGTCGACCACAAACATCTCTTTTTAACTTATCATTTCTATAGGTTCAACCATGTCGCATGTATATGAGTTTGACTCTTCACTCTCTAACGTCTACACTCCTAACATCTCTCTTGAACCCAACACACCTGGCAATCATGTCCGTGGGTTCAACAATCTCGAAATTCGTCACTTCCATGAAGGACGTATTGTAGACACCTCTCTACAATTCGAAGAAGGTATCAATACCTCCTTCCGAGCCATTGGACTAGAATGTCTCCTCGAAATAAACGAGAAAATATGTCCAAGGTTTGTATTGGAATTCTTCCGTCAAGTCGAACTCGTTCGTAACGAGGATCGTTCTTTATCTCTTTGGTTTTGGATCAAAAAACCAAAAGTTTGTTTTGACTCTTGGGCAATTTGCTCAAATCCTCCGAATTCCAAATTATGGACAATGTGCCTTCACTGAAGATTGGTCTCTTGATTCTCTCTTCAATTTTCATGAAGAAAATAGTCCGTATTGTTCTCACATTCCTTCCCCACAAGATTTAATTCGCATATTATGCAAACCCCATCACTCCCATCTAAACATCATCCACACACTGGATATTTTTGAAGAGTACAAACCCCTTGCACTCATCCTACGTGAAAATGTATGGAGTCTTAAGGGAAATCGAGAAATCCTTCCCCGCCTGTTGTGCTCACATAATGTATTGTGTGCTAACACAACAACCATACAATCTCGCCTACTTCTTTGCAAGGCAAATTGTAAATCTTCAAGGCTCCAAGAACAAACTCATTCCTTATGGAATGTTCTTGACGCGCCTCTATCATAATGTCATGCATTTTCATCCTAAATTTCAAAGTCCGTTGTACGTACTTGTGAACAAGATGATGGAACCGCTGAACATTTCTCACATGAAGACGTTCTTCATTCCTGAATCCGACAACACTCATCAACCATTTGATGATCCATCTAGCGAAAACACTCAAGGAACTTAGTAGTCTCTCAAATAGGATCAATCCTTTTCTATTCGTGCTTTATCAATGTAATCCAATTTCTTTCATGAAATAAAACATCTTACATTTGATATCTTAGTGTTAGAACCCTGTTTAACTAATCTTGGAATATAATGCATTGTCAAGATCATTGCATACCTTTAGTAAAGGTTCTGCTAAGCAGATGGACGGATCCCAATGTTTGTGCTAGACGGATCCCTACACTTAGGGAACCGTGGGATCCGGCAGACAGAAAATGCAATTGCAAGCATTGTATTTCAAACACATCCTTAGAACATCTCACACTAAGTTAAACATAGTATCTTAAGGCAAAATTAAGTCCTTATCAAGATAGGTAGATTCTTTTCTACTCATTCCAACTCACATAGATCACACTCTAAGACGTTCATAGATCTATCATTTTGTTTTAATCCATCATTCTTCCGCTCTCAAAACTCACACTTCATTTTTTTTCTACTTGATCCCTCACATCTAGTCTTAGAAATCCTTCGATTATGGCTAAGTTGATCATAAATCATCCTCACCACAAAATTGATCAAAGTAGATCAAATCCTAGTTTTTCCATCTCAAAACCTTTAGGATATTTTCCAAAACACAATCCTAAGTCACAACCTGATCTCTAGGATCATTTAGCTTCAATTGACACTCTCATATTTAGTGTCATCCTTGCTCATTCATTGGTACTCAAGAGAGTTCCAAATCCTTCCATAAAAGACAATCATTAGCTACAACACTCACCACCTTCAAGTGCCTAAGCACCTCTTCATTTAAGACACTTAGGAAGACTGAAACACTCAAGATGTTATAGGTCTTAGATCTTAGAAACATCATTTCCACTCTTTCATAACTGCTGAAAGCCGGATCCCTAGGATTAGCCTAGACGGATCCCTCTGAGGAGGGAACCGTGGGATCCGGATGACAGTTTAGGTCAAATCTTGCTAAAACAATCACTTCAACTCATCTTCCTAACTCAAACACTCCATCTCATCTTAAATGAGTTCCTAGATCAGTGTAAACTCTGAAGTTGACTCTTGTGCATGTTAATCATCACATTCCAATGAATCCTAGTGGCTTAAGGCTTGAATGCACTTGCCAATTCTCTTGCTTTATAAACCACCTTGTTAGGACCTCCATAGTCATCACTCTCATCCTAACTTTCAGCTCTTGCAACCTCTTGAAATCATCTCATCATGAGGAAAACCCCAAGTAGTAACTTATCCACCAAAGAACCACCCATGAAAAAGGCTCGTGTTGTACACGAAATCTCTTCAACCGAATCATCTCCGGTCAAGCCAACAAATGATAGAATCCTTCATCATCCAATTAAACCAATTCCTAAAAGGATAGTACCCACAAAACTACCTATGTCAAACACCACCATACCTCCTAGGCCAAACAATATCATATGCACTAAACCATCACCATTGGTTCCTAGAACTATTTCCTTTACTTCACCTCTATCATCACCACACCTCTACAATTTAGAGGACTTGCCTCCTAGGCCGTCTCATCCATTTCCGCCAACAACATTCTCCTCATTAGGAGGAATAATGGTTCAAAATCAAGGTGTTGAGTCAACACTTGCTCCGGCTTCCTTTTCGCCATCTCCATCATATAATCCTATTTGGATTATGAGATGTTAGGAATTAGAAATTCCCGGTATTAAAGAGTCGGTCACCTCAAGTATATGTAATCGTTAGAAAGCTCGTAGTCGTAGTTCTTTTGAGTTAAGTAATATTTTAGTTAAGTAACACCGTGGAGGACGGACGGGTCTTTACCCACTGTATGCCTGATCCACAGCCCGTAGTGTGGCGTATTATGTAAGACTATAAATACTCTCTACCTTCCAAGGTAGAGAGTTGGAGCTCATAATAATATCTTTCACTTTCTCTCACTAAGTTCCCTAAACCTCTAACTTTCTCTCTCTAGAATTCCATCTTATTCGCCACCTTGTGTTATGGTTTGATGTGTATGTGAAAAGTTATATCTTACATGAGAAATCATCAAAGTCAACCACCCGACCATATGGAAGTTGACACTTCATTACCACCACCATCATTCTTGGTCGAGGCATTCTCAAATGCACCTCCACCAATCCCTTCATCGTTTGAAGCTCCACAAGCCGCTTCACTTGATCCTTCGCATCAAGCCATTTCATTTCATCCACCACCACTACCTAGCCATGACAAAGATTGCTATCATTGTCAACATGTTGAAAGTTTGATACATGAAGTACGAGAAGACCAACGTTTCATGTTCTATCATCTCCTCGAACGTTTCGACGAGATCAAACCTAAACAAAACTTGAGCTAGAAGAATTTTAGTGGTGTCCTAGCATCAAGCGTTAGTTGGTCTAAAAATTCCTAGTCATGTATTGTCTATTTTCTTATTTTTAGAGTCATGTATATCATAACTCTTGTTTTATTAAATGAAATTACATGCTACTTGCTATATTTCTGAGTATATGAGTATTTTATATAATCCATATTTCATTTTGGTATTAACATTTCTTGTTATACCACCATTTGCTGATTTTATTCATCAGCCAGACGGATCCCTCAGAATTGCCTAGACGGATCCCTACTAGGAGGGAACCACGGGATCCGTGAAACAGGGAACTAGTTTTCTACTAACTTGGATCATATATGCAGGAAATTGTGCATTATACTTATTTTCTAACCTTTGTTTTGTAGATATTCAATTAACATATGAAGAATTTGACACCCTAAAGCTAGGGGGAGCTTGGTGTCAAAACAATACATTGCAAATTACTTGCAATCTTAGGTTTACATTTTATGACATCCCTTTTGCAAAATTGCAATCATCTAGGGGGAGCAAATTCGTCACATTGACGAAATCTTTTGCAAACTTAGTTGCAAATGAACTAGATTAGTATTAATTTCTTGACGCCCTTACATAGGGATGGACTCGTCAAAGGGGAGTAACGACGAGATCCTTTCCCGTTACTTGCTTTTTATTTCTTATTTCTTTTCTATTTTTCACACATTTTTCTTAAAAACAAAGTGTTGCTTTCTTTCAAAGCTCTTTTTGTTTCGACAAAAAGGGGGAGAAGAAAGTAAAAACTACAAATTCAAACTCTTACGAATTTTAGTTTTTCCTTAAAATAATCTTATGTTTTGTCATCAACAAAAAGGGGGAGATTGTTAATACAAATAAGCCGTAAAAACGTTTATTTATATTTTACGATCTTCTAATGTTTTGTCGATAACAAAAGTAAAGATCATTTTAACGAAACAAATAAAATACGTAAATGGTTTGAACTAATAGTTTTCTAACACACTTATGCTTTCACATAAAACACTAAAACAAGTACAAGTGATTTTATGCTTTAGATATACATATGCATAACAACTAGTGTCTACATATTGGGATAACATATACTTAACTAAGTATACACTAAAATGGGTAAAAACAAGTATATACTAAAATGGGTAAAAACAAGTATATACTAAATAGGTAAAAACTAGCAAATGGTTTTGACCCATAACCCATGACCCATGACCCATAACTAAAAATACCCATGGGCAAAGAGGAGCGTACCACGGATCCCTAGCTTTGTGCTAGCCGGATCCCTTGTGGTAGGGATCCGTGGGATCCGGGGAATAGTAGAGGTTTTTCCTCTATAAATAGTGAGCCATTTCTTCATTGTTTCTTAACCCTTTTCAATCCCTTTCTAACACACTTTCTCCCCTGAGTTAAATCTCACTCACCTTAGATCCAAGAGATCTATGTTTGTAGTTTTGTTTTTGTGTGATCTTCTAGGTTCCTCTTAAAGGCAAGATCACCACCTTTGAAGTCGAGCAAGCTCAAGTCCATGAGTTGCCATGCTTCCTCATCATCAAGGCTATTGAAGTCCTCTTGTTGATGATCTCTTTCCTTCTTCAAAGAAGTGTAGTGTTGAAGACATTAGTGAAAGATGTCTCAAGTGTCAAGACGAAGATATTAGTGAAGGGTATCTATCGTCTATAGGATAAGCACTTGTGGTAGGTGCTTAGAAGTCAAGACAAAGAAGCATTAGTGAAAGGTGCTTAGAAGTCAAGACAAAGAAGCATTAGTGAAAGGTGCTTAGAAGTGAATACACAAGACATTAGTGAAAGGTTTCTTTTAGATCTAGTCAAAGGCATTAGTGAAAGGTGTCTTAGATGTACATTCGATATGGTGTGTTTCGATGTACAAGATAGACTAGTATTAGATCCAAGGATATTGATATCCTTGATGATGTTGTAAAGGAGTAGATCTCCTTTGGGATTAGTCATTGGTGTAGTGTGGTAGTAGTTCCTCCATTGCAATGGAACTAGGTGCTTAGCCTAGTACCTAATAAAGGGTAGGCGACGTTGTGAAGGTGTAGTTCACCTTGGAGTGAAAGAACTAGGTACTTAGCCTAGTACCTTATAAAGGGTAGGCGACGTTGTGATAGGATTAGTTCTCCTTGGTGTGAAAGAACTCGGTGGTTAGCCTAGCACCGTATAAAGGGTAGGCGACGTTGTGTTAGGTGTGGTTCGCCTTGGTGTGAAAGAACTCGGTATTTAGCTTTGTACCGGAAAAAGTGTAAGCGACGTTGTGAAGGATTCTCCGCCATAAGGAGATTGGTGTAGTGATTACAAACTCTCGAGTAGGTGACTCGGGGAGTGGAGTAGGGCAAGGAAGGTGTCCTTGTAGCCGAACCACTATAAATACTCGTGTTGTGGTTTTGTGCTTCTTACTCTTATCTTTTCATTACTTATCTTTATATGCTTGTCTATCAACATCCAACACACACATCCAAATAGATTGACATAAGTCGATCTAAATAGATTAAAAGGAACTTTTAATTGGCAAAACTATTTAACCCCCCCTTCTAGTTTTCCATAAAGTCCATCGTGAATAGTCATCAACAATTACTAAGGTGTAGCGTTTGCCATTGATCGTTTGCACGCGCATCGGGCCACACAAATCCATGTGAAGAAGATGAAGCACATGCTGAGAGCTGTGTTCCACCTTTGAAGGAAAATGAGCACGAGTGCTTTTCCCTTGTTCAAGCTGAGCATAGGTGATCTTTTGAATACCGGAATCTCGGGAGACCTTCAACAAGTTTGTGTCGAGCAAGGTTGGTGATGGTTTGAAAGTTTAAATGTGAGAAACGATGATGCCATAGCCAGGATTTTGTTGATGTTTCCTTTGAAAGTAGACAGATGGGAGATGAAGCAACCATGTCTTGCATTGAGATTGTGTATAGACTAGAATTGCGAGAGCCAGACATTAGATCGTTTCCTTGTAGATCACGAATGAAACAAGTTTTCTCCCGAAAAGCAACTTCCAAATCACCATCACAGAATTGACCGACTGAAAAGAGATTGTGACTGAGGCCTTCCACATAACAAACCCTGCTAATTTCAATATTGCCATTGATATAATCTCCGTAGCCCATGATAGCTGCGAAGTGATCATTCCCGAATCTGACAGTGCCAATGAACTTTGCAATCAAGTTTGATAACAGTTTAAGATTGCCTGTCATGTGTCGGGAACATCCGCTATCAACAATCCAAAGGATGATCTGTATCACCTGCATTACACACAGACGACATAGATGGAATAGAGGTAGATGTGGAACCTGATGAGTTAGAGGGTTCCTCAGCAGTTATAGTAGAAATACACACATCAATGATTTTAGGCATCCATTTAAATCCTAGTGTATTATGTATCCATTTTTGCCATCTCCAACTAGTCTTAGCTTTAGTCTTAGTGAATGCACTAGGTAGTACTACATTCCTTGGAGGTGATACTGGAACTACAGGTACATCAATGCGTTTCTTAGAATCTAAGGAGGGCGGTTTACCAAGCACAGACTTAGAATCATTAGTGGGCCTAGAGGTATTCCGATTCTTAGGATTCCGTAGACGAGACAAGATAGCTCTAGTAACACATTTGTCATGACAATCAGAAAGCATACTTTTACGACAAATAACACAAGAAGCATCAGATTGAATATCAAAAGTACTTAAAGGTTTAGCATTCATTACAACACTTTTTCCATTACATTTGTCAGACGCAATATCTAAAGTGGGTGCAACATGAGTCTTATTCAAGATCCTAGGGTGTTCTTTTACTTCAGCATTCTTTATTGATCTTTTCTTAGGTCGCAACTTCCTATTCTTCCTTGTATTGCTCCTAGGCTGTGAAGTGCGGACGTTGGGAAAAGAGGCAACTATTCCTGTTTCAGTAGAGGGAAACACATTAGTATCTTGTGTTTTGTTAGTAGGCATTCTGGGTTCACGTTTGCTAAGTGTTACAGGTGCAATTCTCTTAATGATGCTAGGCTGAACTTGTTCATACTTTCCTAACATTTCCCTTAACTTAGTGATAGTGTGCACCAAATCTTGATTTTCAGAACGAAGATTTCCAGCAAAATTCATGACATCTTTAGTGTCTGCAAGATAATGATCAAGTTCGTTTGATGCTTCATCATGAGTCTGTTTGAGTAAGTCAAATATGACACCATATTCCTGTTTAACTTTTGAAAGTTCATGTTCATATTTTGAGATTTGACACTTAAAAGACACGTTTTGATCATCCAGTTGCTCAATTTTAGAATCAAACGGTTTTGATTTCAACTGGTGGATTTTTTTTTGCAAAGCAAGTTCACGATTTTGACAATCTTTTTTACACCATTAAAGACGACGTTTTGAATTTGAAAGTTCGTTTAACAGTCGTTCATTTTCAGCTTTTAAAGACTCGATCTGAAGCACATTATCAGTATTCACAACAATTTCAACAGAATCAACAATATCAGCAGAGAGATGATCAGATGCATATACAACAGATTGTAATAACACAACATTATGGATATCAGCACAGATAACATCTTCCAAGAGTCGATCAACATCTTTTCTCAACAGTTTCTTTTTACGTTTAGTATTTGAAATCGATGTTTCTGTTTTCTCGAAAACGGTTTTCATGAGACCAAGTTCCTTGTGAAAATCCCTTTCCCAATATAGTGCACAAGTTTTCAAAATTTTAACATGGGGTAAAAGTCTTTTCTGAAGGATGTCTCGATGTTCTCGCGCCATTGGCGATTGAAAATGTTCAACTTTTATTTCAGAATGAAATTCAATCTCACGTTCCAAAATTTTGAGGTCAGATAAGAAAGTGTCAAAGTATTTTATGACGCGACAACTTTCGGCTTTTGTTTTAACTTCACTGAGTTAAGGTAAAGGACCATGAATTTGTGCACCATTTTGTTTGGGACTAACTTCAGAAACTGGTGTAATAACAAAAGGTTTGTTAGAAGTATCATGTTGTTTGACAAAAGTAACGGCTTTTGAATAGTTAAATGGTTTGTTATAAATGACATTTTCCATTTTAGACCGAATCTCGTCATCTGCATCTAATTCCTCCATGCGATTATATTCAACAATAGTCATAATTGAATCATCAATTCTATGTTCTGCATTGTAAACTTCAGGATTTGGTTTGAATGCTCTATTTGAAAACTTAGGTTTGTAATCAGCAAGAATTGGTCCATATCCATTTGGATTAGGTTTAAAAGTAAACTTTTGAATGGTTGTGATTGACTCACCATGTTTGTAAAAAACATTTCGAAACTCTTTGATTTTGGTTTGTAAGTCGACAATTTCTTCAAGATAGTTATCTATTCGTTTCGTGGAATGCTGTTTGTACTCAGAGAACTGTTTTTGACAAGTTAACAACTCAGCCTTGGCTTTTTGATTTTCCAAAGTAAGAGTGTTAAGTTGTTTTTTATGTTCATGTTTCAGTTGTTCTATTTGAGACAACAAAGCATTCTTGGAAGCGGCTAGATCACGTATCTGTCGTTCTAATGATTTTTCGTTTTGATGAGATTTAGCAAAAGCGACTTCAAAACCTTTTTCACGGTTTTCTTGAGTTTTAAAAAAATTGATTTGTCGAATTAAGCATTCATTATCCCTAATTAACAGTGCATTTTCAGCTTTTAATTTTGTATTGACATCATGATAATGTTCCACTCGGGATTGTTGGTCTTTAACTAAGGTCCTGAGCTCAAATTCTGGATCAGACAAAAAATCATTTTGTTCAACGTGAGTCTCAACATGGTCATTATTTAGATCCTCAAGTATAACCACGGAGTCAACTTGATCATCAATGGTAACCATAAGGTCATCTTGATCATCAAATATAACTACGGGGTCTAGTTGAAGATCATCGGAATGAGATGTAGAGGGCTCATGTTGAACACTCTGATCCTTGTCAGATGCAGATGTTAGCGGAGATATCAGATCATTAATGATAATTGTTTGTTCAGGTACTTGAGACAAGCCATCAGTGTCATACACTGGACCTGTGTCACTCATGTGTAGAGCTTGCATTTGTGCCATCAACATCACTGCTGCATTAGCCTGCAAGTCTTCCATGTCATCATCAGAGTCTGCATCTGCCATAAAGCTCTGTTCCTTGTTGTTAAGAGTTCCACCAGCTTCATCTTTAAGAGCTAAGAGCAAAGCCTCTTTGAAATAAGCACTGCCTCTTGTCCTCGGCTTAGGACATGCATTAGCCAGATGACCCTTTTCATTGCAGTTATAACAACAAAGACCATTAACCTCATTCTGAGCATTCCCATGTTCAACCACTTGAGCTCTCTGTTGTTATGGAGCACCCTGGTTATTCCTTCCAATAGCATTAAACCCTTGACCACCTCCCATCTGACGACCATAACCACGGTTCTGAACTTCAACACGTCCATTGTTCATAACAGCTTGATTCCTTATGTTGGATGAGGAACGAATGCGATTGTTGGATTTGTTTGTATACCGACCGAAGGCTTTAGAAATCATAACAAATCCTTGTTGCAATTCATCGAAAGCAGCAGAGTCCTCATCAGCTTCACTGTAAAGTGCTTGAGCGTTGTTGTTGTTGTATGGAACCAATTGAGTTTGTTGAGGTTTTTGTTGTGACTGATCATATGGTGTGATGGTTGCAGTTGGTTGAGGGGCTGGTTGCTGAGCTGTTTGAGGAGGAAGATTGGTTTGGGCCCATAAAGCAAGTTGTTGATTATCAAGAATTGTCTGTGAAGTCGCGAGTCCACGGATAGTCCTTTCTTTGTCAACTTCTTTTTGGTGAGGCTTCAAATAGTCGTACAACAATCCGTATGTAGCATGATGAAGATTCTTAGCTTGACGGAGAAAAATGACATACTTCTCCCATTCCGGACCAAGACTACTTAGGAACTTAGTGTTGACAGCAATTCGAGGCATGATGATGTTGTGTTTGTCCAAATCATTAATGATGTCTGAAAATCGATGATGATATGACTCTAATGTCTCTCCTGGTTCAATCATGAAATGTTAATAAGCCAAGTAGATTTTGGATTCCATGTCTTCCTGATTGAGTGTTGTGCCTTCCATTAGAAGATGAATATGTCCCCACAATGCTTTAGCTGTCTTTTGAGCATCAACACTTCGAAGGATCGGATTGGGTAGTCCCAAAAGGATGTATTGCATTGCTAGTTCATCGGCTTCAAAGTGTAGAAGTTCATCACCAGTGAGGTCGGAGATAGTTGCAATGTTGGAGACAGCATCTCTTGGTGGATTGGCATCTGGATCTGCGGGTGTGATAACAGTAGGCATCTGAAATGGACCTTCCATAATGACCTTCTTTAAAAACTTTCCATGTGGCTTATTTAGATCACAAAACCTAAAGAACCTTATCACCCATTGATCATAATTTCCGGGAGTGATCATTGGAGGTCTATCAAGTGAGCCAGCTTCATGAATTGATTGTTGGCTACTTAAGGCTTCACACATCTTGCCAAACCATGTCGGTTCCTTCATAGTATTCCTGGATGGATGTTGGTTGTAGAAGTTTGTGTAATGTTGTACTTGAAGACTAGGTGGTGGTTGAACCATTTGTGGTGGTGGAATTGCTCCAAGTTGTGGAGTATGTTGTTGATTAAATTTTTGTTGATAAATTTGTTGTTGATGATTAAATTGTTGATGTTGTGGACTTAGTTGTTGTTGTTGTTGATGATAAGTGTAGGGAAAATAGTTAGAGTATGGTGGTTGTGACATGTTGAAAACTTGTGTTGTTAAATGGATCTTTGTAGTCGAATGAAATGTTGTTGATGAAGTATCCTTAGGCGTAGAAATCACAGAAAAGCCAAGTACCACTTATGCGTAAAAACACCAAAGTTACGCGTAACAGCAATAGTTATGCGTAGGATTAGCTTACGCGTAAGTAAGGAGAAAACACTAAAGTTAAGCGTAAACAAGAAGTTAGGCGTAGGATTAACTTATGCATAAGACAAAGCTTAGGCGTAAGATGAATCTTATGCGTAAAAAATTCTACGCGTAAGCTTATGCTTATGCGTAAATTTAGGGTTTTGCCCAAATGATCTTTTACACTATCACAGTGCAAAAGATATCCAAAGTCGAAGTGTTTTCAGGCTTATCCAAGCAAGAAAATCACTGAGTAAGCCACGAAACTGAAGATCAAACTAAGGACAAGTTACGCGTAAGTTTAGGGTTTTACTTACGCGTAGAAACAAGCCAAAAATGATTTCTGCCAAGTGATGTTTCCAAACCGGATTTTTGTGATGAGATGGCTTCAATATCACCAAAACAACACAAAAGTGTGAAACTTGATGATCCAAAGCTTAAAGAACAGTTATGCGTAGAACTAGTACCACGTATAAAACCAAGCTCAAAAACAAAGATCTACGCGTAAAGTTTGAAAATTTTTGCCAAAAACAGATATTTTAACACCTTAAAACATTGAAAGTACAAGAATCTTGGATTGAAAAGTGTAAAAAATAAGTTTTTAAGCGAACCAAAGTTGGAACCGTTGTTACGCGTAAGACCAAAACTCACTTTTAACAACAAAAACAATTCACCCAACTATTTGGCTCTGATACCACTGTTAGGTCACCATATATGTAACACAAGCATCAATATGTAGAAATAGAGAAGAGATAAAGGCGGATGAACAAGTAACCAAACACACACACACGTATAAGTATAGAAAGGTTATGCGTAGAGTGCAAGTGAAAGATAAATTGAACAACCAACCCTCAAGTGAGGGTATTACAAGACTATTTATAGGAGAGGGAGCTAGGGCAACACTCCTAGTCCCTTCCTTTCCTTGTTGGACTTGGGCCTAGGCTTATGGGCCTTCTACATAAGCCTAAGCTTAATAACAAACATAAAGGCCATATTAAGCTAACTATTACACATGAATCACTAACACTTGAATACGTATTAGGAGTGATTCCAACAGCACCAATGAGGGTCCACTTGTACACCGAGCTACAATAGCGCAAATCGACTCCTAATGTCGTAGTGACTATAACTAAGAATCGATATCAGGAAAAACCTGGAGACTCAAACCAAGTCTCGCCTCGCGGCAATTGGGTACGACCCATATGAAGCAAGACCCTATGCTCACTTCTCCCTTACGGGTTTATGAGTTGTATGAGTCGGACTGGGACCAGCAACAATCACACCCTTCGAGGTGTTTGGCGAGGCATGTATGCCAAATACGATCTCGAATGGAAAGCAGAAATTTGGCGAGGCATGTATGCCAAATATGATCTCGAATGAGCTCGAAAATGAGTTGAAAACACGCTAAGCCAATACCAATTTTAATAGTTTAAGTCCTTTTAATATCACCACAACTTAACAACAACAACAACAACAACAACAATCAAGAGTCAATTTTTTTAACTATCAAGAATCAACATTACCACTTGATTGACAGAAAAGAAAAAATAAAAATGAATAATTTCTACTATCAACTTTAAAAGATTATTCAAGGGTTCTTACAAATTTAAAGTGGGGAGGAAATCAGATGAGGAGGAAATCGAACCACCTAATCAACCAAATATCCCAATATTTCCTTTATTCCAATCAATTACAAGAAAACAATTTAACCCTCGAATTGAACTTATCACATCTCGAATTTATTAATACCCAATTCAATTTTGAAAGTTCCTTTGTTACAAAAACCCTAGTTATTGTGATTTTTGTGTGAGTAAGTGAGGAAACCTGTGACAAAAATAATCCCTAATTATTGCGAAGGAAGGGAAAGGGGTCTTGATTCTTTCATGGCCTCGCTTGTAGATGTTGCCCATTCTTGGTTGTTGTCACTTTCTCCCAGCCGCGCCTCATAGCAACAGTTGATGGCTATTATGCTAGCCTGGGTATTTAGAGGAGGGTGATAATGATGGTTATAGAGGTTGACTTCACAAAAAGGAAGAAAGCATCTATATTGATGTTTCTGTATGTGAAAGAAAACGAAAAAGATAAAAGGAGGAAAAGAGAAAGCAGATAGGGAGGGGGTGGTTGGGAGTAGGATTTATTTGTCCTATTATTAATTAAGTGTATACTTTGTACCCCGTGTTCAGTCGAATCTCCGAGTCATTGCATTTCTCGGTCCGCGTAAAACATAAAAGTTATACTTTCGGAAACGTTTTCGTAAATGTAACAATATGGCATTTTTATTACGCAGAAATTTGATTATATCTGTTTTGCCGTTCCTACGTTGGTGTCGGTATGCGTTCGGTGCCGTGTTTTTCTGAATTCACGAGATAACCTCTTGATTTCTTTCGTAATTCATCAGTAAGTGCCAAAAAGTAATAACCTTATTTAATTCTAGGCAAAATAGTAATTTAGTGTGTTATTGCGTTCTGCAGTGTGGAATAACTTCTCAAACTAATCAGTTAAGCTCATGTACGCTTAAAATTATAAATCAGGCAATAATAAACTCACATTTACTATAAAGATACTCAGTGGAAAATTACTGTGTGTGCAGTGTCGTATTTTTAAAGAAACGAGATGACTTCTCGTTTTTAAATTTTTAGATATCGACATCTGTCAGAAGATAATCGATTTAAATTTTCTGACGTAATAAATATTATTATAATAATCCGGAAATTTACGGGTTGTTATATTATGCATCAATGTACGTTCGCAATCATGTTGTCTAATTTTATGATAACTTAATAGTCCGTTGCACTGCTCTAACGACATGTAGTTGCTACATCATTCACACGGACTTTAATAGTGCAACGGCCTCGAAACTGTTCCAAAACAAAATGGTTTGAGTTTTTGTTCCACTCATGGCCGTTGGACTATTAAAGCCCATGCAACTAATATCGCACTGACCGTTATGTGATAGGGTTGCAAATTTTGAAGGCGTCTATCAACAACGTCCACCCTCTTGCATGCCTTACTCTTAACTGTCATACTAACAATGAAAGCATCTGAACAACAAAACAACCTAAACACAAGAATCCCTAACCAAATAACCCAAACACTGCAAAAAAATAGCCGAATTAACGTGCATGCAAAAACATAACAACAAATAATAGACATTATAGCTCCTAAACAACATCAAACACCTTCTGACTTACACACACTGATGAAACAACCTACAACAAACCTGCAAAAGAAAAACACAAACAGAGAAATCGAACATGCAACAATGAACGAATGATCCAACAAACGGCGTACCTACCACAAAATCTGGGGAAGAACCAAAAGACACGTAGCTTCACAGCAAAGAAAACAAAACGACATATATATTGCTTGAAAAGGGCCCAAAAAAATTACATCATTTCGTGCTCATAACGGGGAAATCTTTCTGGGCATGTCTTCTACTTTTTTATAGGACAAATAAGAATAAAAAAACCCACCAGCTACATACCTAAGCTATCCCTAAATTAAAAAAATATAAAAGAACGTTTAAAATACTATCACTTAATAAAAAAGTATAAAACAACGTTTAAAATAATACCACCAACGTCACCTAAATCCATTGCTTAATAAAAAAAAATTAAAAGAACGTTTAAAATAATATCATCGGCCTAGTGAACACGTCATGGCTGCAAATCCAACAATTTGCCCT
This sequence comes from Chrysanthemum seticuspe, assembly GCA_019973895.1. Taxonomy (NCBI): domain Eukaryota; kingdom Viridiplantae; phylum Streptophyta; class Magnoliopsida; order Asterales; family Asteraceae; genus Chrysanthemum; species Chrysanthemum seticuspe. Next base: position 199,218,554 of record BPTQ01000005.1, on the reverse strand, counting down.
GCCAAGATGCGACTTACCTCAATTGTAACTTTGTTTAGAAGCGCATTCACCATGGTTGCAAACATAAGTCCAGAATGTCATGCCATACCATTAAGTGAGGCGCTAGCTATACAGATAAGTGTCACAACTTGAAGACCATCACAACTAACTAATCAATAAGCTAAACGATTAATATTTTAATCCGTTCAAACTGATTATGGACATAGGTTGTTCCACATTACACTCTTGTTATAAGGTTTTTTGACTTAGGCTCATAAAGGGTATCAATTTAGAAAAAGCGGATACACCCATCATGGCTGCAACCGTTACTGATTGTCTTGCCAAGACATGGGTAATCTCAACTTTAAACAGACCCGTACAAATTCATCACAACCTTAGAATGTATATATAACAATTAGAGCAAATGACTTTAAAAGATTGCCACCAAACCTGTTGAATCATTCAAAAATTGTCCAACATCAGGAACCACAACCGGCTGTTGCAACAGAGAGACACTAACGTTTTCACCAATAGAGCCAACATTCCAAAAGGCAACAGAAGAGTGTTCAACTGAAGGGCTAGCAGCACGAGTAGGAACGTGCACAGGTGTGGATTCTGTTATCAAAGTAGTCAAATATTCGTTACAATGTTAAACGAACAATGAAAACCTGTAATTCAGAAAAACAAAAAAGGTAGGCTCAAAACCTGTTGACTGTTCGACAGTTGAAAGGAAAGCCCTTTTATTGGAAGCTTGACGTTCCTCCAGCGCACCATCGCGACTGTCATCAGCTTCCCTTTTCAACGTACATTGGGCTTCAGCCTTGTCAAGTAAAGTTTGTAAATGAGGCGTCCACTCTAACTTCCGATGACTATCTAACGATGCACCACCCTGACTACAAACATAGCGTCCCAAATTTTCATGAAAAGTAACACTACATCCTTCAACACCTTCCTCAACTGTAACCAAACCACGCGAATCCAACGGACAACTACCACATGGTCACTGGGTTCTAAATTCCGAGGAAAACTATCAACAACGTCCACCCTCTTGCATGCCTTACTCTTAAGTCTCATACTAACAATCAAAAAATCTAAACAACAAAGCAACCTAAACACAAAAATCCCTAACTAAATAACCCATACACTGCAAAACAATAGCCAAACTAACGAGCATGCAAAAACATAACAAACAATAATAGATACTATAACTCGTAAACAACACCAAACACCTCTTGACTTACACACACTGATGAAAAAAACCCACAACAAACATACAAAAGAAAAATACAAACACAGAAACCGAACACGCAACAATGAACGAATGATCCAACAAACGGCGTACCTACCAATAAGAATAAAAAAAACCACCAGCGCCGGTGGTATATATCCACATTAAAGCGCCACGTGGGTCACCTGCAATAACTTTATATAACATAATGTTATATAACACATATGCAAACCCAAAACACAACATCAGAGAACGAATATGCAAATACATAGGCTCTGGTACACAAACACTCCAACATTATAAAACTTGTGTTATGGCTGCACATAACTGGAATCTCTTACCTCCCCCTCCAGTCTCTTTTGCTATCCAGTTAGAATTTACACAGTGGCCTGCACCAGACACACTGCTAGCCCGCTAAAGTAAACAAAAGAAACTGGAGGAGAAAGATAAGAGCAGGCAGCTACATTGAACACAATTGATATCTAAAAATTGGCTCAGATCTGCAACTCATTGAGCCACTCTATGCACCCGCCATGGCTGCAACCACGTAACATTCTTGGTTACCCCGCCAAGATACGGGAATGCGCAAGGTATACTCAAGAAATAGTTAACGCGCAAACAAATCATCATTGCCTTCTGCAATAAGCATTGCAATCAACAGTTTCAATGTAAGAGGTATAAAGCAGCATAATTAACCCTTTTGAGTTCCCTTACAGATCTTTTTTTTGTTTCAACTCCCTTTTTGCAAAGGCTTGAACCAAACGATCTGCTAGATTGTTGAAAAAATAAAAGGAAGTGTATGGAAACTCAGAATGGGTACCTATGCTGAACATCGTATGTACATTCTTCATGCTAATATTGCTAAACGATGTTAGATGATGCATTTAATTACCAATACACAATCAACGGTACTTAAGCAAATTCTCAGCCTCTGTTCAACACCCCACTATGTTCGCACACACATGCGTTTCATTACTAATACAGGTTAATACATGCAAACCAGAAAGTGAATCTTAAAAAGACACTGAAAAAAGATATTTTGCATGCCTTACTCTTAACTCTCATACTAACAATCAAAGCATCTAAACAAGAAAACAGCCTAAACACAACAATCCCTAACCAAATAACCACACAGTGCAAAACAATAGCGGAACTAACGTGCATGCAAAAACATAACAAAGAATAATAGATACTATAGCTCCAAAACAACACCTAACAACTTCTGACTTACACACACTGATGAAACAACTTACAACAAACATGTAAAAGAAAAACACAAACACAGAAATAAACACGCAACAATGAACAAATGATCCAACAAACAGCGTACCTACCACAAAATCTGGAGAAGAACCAAAAGACACGTTGCTTCACAACATAGGAAATGAAACGACATGTATATTGCTTGAAAAAAGCCCAAAAAAAATTACAGCATTTTCTACTCATAACGGGCCAATCTTTCTGGGCCTGTGTAGCTGCCAATTTTTTATCGCTCCAAAAAAAAAAAAAAAAAAAAAAAAAAAAAAAAAAAAAAAAACCCACCGGATATAAAAGAACATTTAAAATAATACCACCTAATCTATCGCTAAGGCCCAATCTATCTGAGCCTGTGTAGCTACCCTTTTTTTATCGCTCAAAAAAAAAAAAAACCCACCGGCTACACACCTAAATCCAACGCTTCATGAAAAATTATAAAAGAACGTTTAAAATAATACCACCGAGCTAGTGAACATGCCATGGATGCAAATCCAACAATTTTCCCTGCCAAGATGCGGCTTACCTCAATTGTAACTTTGTTTATGAGCAACCAAAGTAAACAAAAGGGTGAACCTGCCATGGCTGCGAATCCAACAATTTGCCCCGCCAAGATGCGGCTAACCTCAATTGTTACTTTGTTTAGAAGTGTATTCACCATCGCTGCAAACATAAACTCAGAAGGTAATGAATACTTTGTTACCCACCATCTTTTTGAAACATAAATCAGAATACAAATACTGTTTTGCACAACAACATTGGCGTAAATATCAACTAGACTACATGCACCAATAGAAGCATGCTTTCTAAGATGCGGCTTACCTCAGTTGTAACTTTGTTAAGAAGCGCAGCCACCATGGTTGCAAACATAAATTGAAAATGCAATGTTATGAGATCACTATACCAAATAACCGTGATAAATAAACTAATGGTAACAACCACTAATTTCACAAAAACCCTGAAAATGAAATCCAAACCCTAACTTGCAGATCAAAAAAATTTACAAATTCAAACTCATCACAACCAGCAAATTAATAAGCTAAACAATTAATAGCTCAAGATCCGATTATACCAGTGTTAGGAAGAAACCGATGTGTAGAAAAGTGTAGAAGAAAGGAGTCAGTGAAGCTTATCTTAAATTAAAGCGATGCTTGCATACTGGACCGAGAATGAGAACCCAACATATACCTCAGAAGCCCAACAAATAAAATAGTATGTCGAGCATTAAAAAAAAATAAAAATGCTTAAAATAGTACCACGGACGTAGCGGTTTAATATAGATACATAGATGCAAACATGAATTCACAATGTGATGCACACTTTGTTACCCACCATTTTTTGGAAACAAAAATCAGAATACAATTACTGTTTTGCATAACAACATCAGCATAAATATCAATTAGACTACAGGCACCAACATAAGCATATTTTCTAAGCAACCAAAGTAAACAAATGGGCGAACCCGCCATGGCTGCAAATCCAAGATTTTTCCTCGCCAAGATGCGGCCTACCTCAACTGTAACTTTGTTAGGAAGCTCACCCACCACAGTTGCAAACATGAATTGAAAATGCAATGTCATGCGACACCCACACCAAATAAGTGGGATAATTAAGTGATGCTTATATACTGGATCAAGGATGAGAACCCAACATATACCTCATACAAACCCAACCAATAAAATAGTATGCCGATCATTAAGAAACTCGAAAAAAATGTTTAAAATAGTACCACCCACGTAGCGGTTTAGTATATATACAAACATGAATCAGAATACAAATATTGTTTTGCAAAACAATAACATCATAAATATCAATTAGACTACAAGCAACGAATGAAGGCTGCTTTATGAGCAACCAAAGTAAGCAAAAGGGTGAACCTGCCATGGCTGCAAATCCAACAATTTGCCCTGCCAAGATGCGGCTAACCTCAATTGTAACTTTATTTAGAAGCGTATTCACCATGGTTGCAAACATAAACTCAAAATGTAATGCATACTTTGTTACCCACCATCTTTTTGAAACAGTAATCAGAATACAAATATTGTTTTACACAACAACATCGGCGTAAATCTCAATTAGACTACAGGCACCAACAAAAGCATGCTTTCTAAGCAACCAAAGTAAACAAATGGGCGAAAGCCGCCATGGCTGCAAATTCAAGAACTTGCCCCGCCAAGATGCGGCTTACCTCAATTGTAACTTTGTTAAGAAGCGCAACCACTATGGTTGCAAACATAAATAGAAAATGAAATGCTATGAGATCACAATACCAAATAACCGTGATAAATAAACTGATAGTAACAACCACAATAACAACAACTAATTCCACAAAAACCCCAAAAATGAAATCCAAACCCTAACTCGCAGATTAAAAAAAATTTACAAATTCAAACTCATCACAACTAACAAATCAATAAGCCAAACAATTAATAGCTTAAGATTCGATTATACCAGTGTTGGGAAGAAATCGATGTATAGAAAAGTGTAAAAGAAATGAATATGTGAAGCTTATCTATAAGTAAAGTGATGCTTGCACACTGGACCGAGAATGAGAACCCAACATATACCTCAGAAGCCCAACAAATAAAATAGTATGCGAAGCATTAAAAAAAAAATGTTTAAAATAGTATCACCGCCGTAGTATTGACTTTTTTTAAAGAGCGTGTTATATCGAAGAATCGACGAGATGACTTAAATCACACCAATAAATATTATTCTTCCCACGTTGCAATTAACAAATATCAAAACCCTAAATTTAACAATAAAAGACACAAAATAATTTAGTGGCCGCCAATGTCCCCTCAACCTTACTTGAGACTAAAAACTAAAAAAAAAAAAAGAAGAAAAAATCTGTGTATCAGACCGTTGTTTGATTGGTGGTGGCAATCTCTATATCCTCTCCTTCTTTCTTTAACCGCCACCAACAACCACCACTGCACCACACCAGTACAACCCTCACCTTTACACTAGCAAAAACACAAAAACAAAAATCCAAACATATCACACCAACAACTACAAAAGCTACTTAATTATTATATCAATGGATCTACTTTCTTCTTCATTAGCTAGTTACACTCTCACACTAGTTCTTACACTCTCATTACTCACTAAATGTAACATTTCTTACTAAAAGCTACTTAATCTATATTTATTTCCATAGCGCATATGAGCTTTCTTTACTTTTTAAGCTCTAGCATTCTAGTAGTTTTGTATAACTTTATTTATATACTATTTTGTACTAGGTGTTTTTGGAGCAACATTTACATTTAACAACAAATGTGAGTACACAGTATGGCCAGGCATACTAGCAAATGCTGGATCTCCATCACTTTCCACAACTGGTTTCGAGTTACCCGAATCAAGCTCACGTTCATTCCAAGCTCCAACCGGTTGGTCTGGCCGGTTCTGGGGTCGAACCGGGTGTAACTTTGATGGATCCGGTTCAGGGTCTTGTCAAACCGGTGACTGTGGTTCTAACCAAGTTGAATGTAATGGAGCTGGAGCCGCACCACCGGCTACTTTAGCTGAGTTCACATTGGGGACAGGTGGGTCAAAGTTTTACTGTATATATTTATTTTTCTTAGAAAAGTAAATATTCAAAGCTGTTATTGGTGTCCGGATTAGCTTATTTTCCGGGTTTATGTACTTATTCGAATTTGAAAAAGTGTATGTGGTCACTTTTTTATGTTGGCTTTTGCTAACAACTTTAAATTTTTGAGCGTAAATATGTAAGTTCATAAGCCGAAAATATTGGACATATGAACTAATCTAAATATCCGTCACATAATACTGACACACACTCAAATGTGTCGAACTTTATCTATTTATTTATGCTACATATATAGTAATTATATCGCGTAATACTTTGCACATAATGTATCAGGTGGGTCGGACTTTTATGACGTTAGCTTAGTTGATGGGTACAACATAGCTATGATAGTGGAGGTGTCGGGCGGGACGGGTTTATGTGCGACAACCGGGTGTGTTAATGATTTGAACCAACAATGTCCGAGTGAGCTGCGCACGGAGTCGGGTATGGGGTGTAGGAGTGCGTGTGAAGCGTTCGGGAGTGCCGAGTATTGTTGTAGTGGCGCATATAACACACCCGCGACTTGCAAGCCATCTGTTTATTCGGAAATGTTTAAGTCGTTTTGTCCTAGGTCGTATAGTTATGCTTATGATGATCCGACTAGCACGTTTACTTGTGTTGGAGCTGATTATACGGTCACGTTTTGTCCTTCCATGCCAAGGTTAGTATCTTTTTTTAACTTGTACTATATCCAATAATTTTATAGTTGTACATGCTGCTGACATCATACACAACGGAATTAATTGGTTTATGTTATTCTATTGTAGCTTTAACTCAATGGGTATTATTATACTACATATTATTATTCCATCATTATTACTCCTTCAGTGTCTACCATTAACTTTAACTTTTAAAGTCCTCCTTATTTTATATGTGTTATGTATTATTTGATGTATACATTATTGAATAAGGGCTACTATGTTAACGTTGTAAATGGCATCCAATGTTTGATGGTACATTTTTGTTGCAATCTATAGATGAAAATGACCACCCATTGTTTGAGAAGAAGATAAAAGAGTACATATGAACAAGAAATGACCACTTTAATTGTACATTTTTGCACACAAATGTAAAAAAGTGTCATTACTTTTGTTTGGCAATTTTTTTTTTTTTTTTTTTTTTTAACAAACTCGCGTGTTGGCGCAATTGTACACTCCTACACATAGTAGTAATTATGTTTCAGTGTTTATGATGGTAACATTTAAATGAACTTGTATGCATCTTAAAAATACTAGCAAAAGCTATTTTTGGATGCAATGGATATAACAATAAACATGTATTTAGAGTAATTGTGTTGGCTTTTTGCAGTCAAAAAGCATCACGTGACACGTCTCCGCCTGCAGCTGACACCACTGACGGCACCACTAACGCCACACCTAGCAGTGGTGACGAGGCGATATCTGGGTCGGGTGCAGAAACTGGTTATGGGTACGGTTCATTGTCGGGATCAGGAACCACATCTGGGTCGGGCTCAGAATCAGAAACTGGATCAGGTTCATTGCCTGGGTCAGGAACCGGATCCGGATCTGAAGCCCTTGAGGCAAATGGATCATGGTTAGCTGGTTTAGCTATGGGTGGTTCAACAAGGAGTGAGCCATTTGGTGCTACTCTCACTTTATTTACTTTTGTGTTCTTTTTCTTGTAATATCATTTTGTCATATAGCTAGAATTTCTAAATCTAAACCTTTGTGCAAGTCTCAGGGCATAATGTATAAGCTAATATATGTGCACTTATCTGGATTTAGTTTTAGAATAGGGAAAAGGACTTTTGAGACATGCGGAATTTCTTTTTTGACAATTGGCGGCCCTTTTTATAAAAGAAAACTTGCATATTCCATAATGGCCAAATGTGAAATTGACGATATTGACCTTGTTTCATTGAGGCCTTGTTTGTTTTTTCAAAGAAGCTCTTTTTTCCTTTTATGTCTGCAGGCGCGCAGACAATTTCCTTGAAGACCGTTTGTTTTTTTTCAGACATAAGAGAGTAAAATCACTTCTTTCCTCTTCTACTATGCAGACATAAATTTCCTCCTTTTTCCACTTCTTTCAGTCACTTCTTTTTTTCCACTTCTTTAAAAAAAAGAAGAAAAATGAAAGAAGTACAATAGCACAAAAAACAAACGGTCTTCTTCTTGCAGATGAAGTGCTTAATTGTACCTCTTCTTCTGCAGACATGGTTTGCAGATGAAGAGGTAAAAGCTCTGAAAAAACAAATGACACCTAAAATTGTCAAAAATAGATATGTCAGGGACTCAGGGGTACCATATTTTTGTCTAATAACGTTTGTTGACATGGGATTACTAGAACGAACATAGGATTTGGTATGTCATAATAAGAGTATGAATGGAAAAGATCATTATGATGGAATGAAAAAAAATTATGTTTGTTTGCGATTATAAAATGTAATGACTTATTACATAGAATCACTTATATATTACATAAAAAATTATTATTTTCATTCATTGACGTAATGTTTGGTATATCGTAATTAAAGCCGTAATGGAAAAAATTGTTACAATGTAATAAATAAATGTTGTTTGTTTATATTTATAGAATGTAATGATTCATTACAAGTAATGACCCATTAAACTAAAACAATTCCTTAGGGATCATCTAGTTTTTTTTCATTACATCTTGTAATGGAATTAAAATTACATAAAGCTCCATCATTAATTAACCGCATTAAACAATCTTTCTATCATTAATGGTATTTTAGTCTTTTTATTATCGATTCTATTACGTCTTATCATACAAACCAAACATGATTAATAACTACAATGAATCAGTACATTACACTCTTCATTCCATTACATCGTTTATTTCATTCAGTTGACATTTCATTCCGTCCTACCAAACGATCCCTTATGGTCTTTTTTTTTCATTACATCTTGGAATGGAATCTTAATTACATAAAAGCCCTCTATTAGTTGTCCACCAAACAAAAAAATTAAAATAAAATAAAATACCATCAAAGCCTGTTTTTGTCTTTTTAATATCGATTACATTTTATTCTATCATAACAACCAAACATAACTATAAGAGTAAACTACACCATTCGTCCTTGTGGTATACGTTGACCATCAAGTTTCATCCTTTGACCAAAAAAATTGCACCGTTGGTCCTTAACTGCGAAACGTTAGTCATCGTTGGTCCCTCACCCTAACTGGTTGGACTAACGGGCGTTAAGCCTTGTTAAGTGGAGGGTATTTTTGTCTTTTCCCACCCACACCACTTTTGTCTTTTCCCACCAACTTCATCTTCATCAAGTCATCACCATCTTCATCAACAAACAACAAATCATCAACAACAAATCCAAAAATCATCAATCCTTTGCAAAACAACAAATCCAAGAATCAAAAACCTTAAAATCAAGAACTGTATATCGGCCTACTCGTCGCCTACGCAAAACCACACGGACCGTCGAGGGTTTTACCCTCTCGACTCCAACAACAACATACTACAATTTCAACTTCAAACAAACCCATTTGGTTCTAAGGTTTCATCCGAAACCAGACAAGACTAAACAAATAATAACAAAAACAACAAAATAATATCAAGAACAACATAACCAATACCATACTGTGAGCTTGAGCTCACAACTAGACAACTCGACAAGCACACACGACGCAAGAACATGATACTAAACTATGTCTAGCCACGTTTTTATTATCAAAACTTGTTTTCCCACGTGTTCTAGTCTAACCCGAACCAAAAATGAGTCAACTCGTGACTCGGTTGACACGAGTTACAAGAAAACTGAGTCACAATGCACGTGACTTGTCCCTACCTTTTCTCATTTGTGTATTAAAAGAGATGGTGGTGTTAGGGTGGTAAATAGGCGGCGCGTGAGGTGGTAAAAACGGGTGAAAGGGTGTGTTTGGGGCGCGTATTGTGGTGGATCGGGAAGAGGAGGTGTAGGGGATTGTCTTGGTGTAGGCGATGAGGTGTGGTGGCCGGCGGTGTGGCGGTGGTGGGTGGTTTTCCGATCGGTGGCTAGGGTTGAGAGGAGAGGGAAAGAGAAAGTGGTGGAGATGATGATGATTTGTGTTTGTGGTGATAATATCACATGGACCACTCCATTCATCAGCTGTTTTGGAAAGCTGGGCTCCACCAACATCTTGTCTTAAATTATTATTCTAACTAGTTTCATTCCTGATGAAGATGGTGATGACTTGATGAAGATGAAGTGGGTGGGAAAAGACAAAAGTGGTGTGGGTGAGAAAAGACAAAAATACCCTCCACTTAACAAGGCTTAACGCCCGTTAGTCCAACCAGTTAGGGTGAGGGACCAACGATGACTAACGTTTCACAGTTAAGGACCAACGGTGCAATTTTTTTGGTCAAAGGACGAAACTTGATGGTCAACGTATACCACAAGGACGAATGGTGTAGGCACTTCATCCCGTCATACCAAACATACCCTAATTCTCTTATTTTCTAGAAAAGCCTAACCTGGAAAAAGTATTTTCTAGATTCGTGTTGAATTTAGGCTCAGTTGACCAGCTGCGTTTTTTCTGAAGCTTGGTGAGGGGTTTTTTCGAGTTCGAGATTTGCAAGAGACAAAAAAAAAAAAAAAATCTGGATTTTCCTTCTAGTGCGAAGCCGTTAGTTCTAGGGGTTTCTTTTGGCGGGTTTCTCATATTAGTTCGGGTCGCGAGGTCTGTCCGTTTGGATGATTTAACTCGGGGTTCGGATTTCAATTGTTGTGTCTTTCTAAAAAGAAAAACGACATTACAAACGCTGCGCGTTGATGGGATTTTTGCAAGGGTTTTGTGGTCTCAACCACCAAACGTGTTCCAAGGCTAAATTAAGCCAACAATCGATTTTGTGAGGCCCCCAACAGCTAGTTAACATATATATATTTTTTTTGTTGAACTTAATTTTATTTATTTATAAACACTATCATACCTCATGAATTTTATAAACAACTTCTCACTCCATCTTTTTCAATAATATACACAACTCAAACAAAATATTTATCATTCATCGTTATCCATATGAATTTGAAACATTCATGTTCATAGACTCATCAAAAAAAGAAAAAGTTAAAAGTAGGAATTTGTCATTTTTAAGAAAAATTTAATAAGAAACATTATAATTAGAGATCCTTATGATGCTCATGATACATTCTAGAAGTGATCATGAATGAGTTGAGAACTATTCAGAAGCACAGTTGAAGATGTAACTAATCATTGTAAATTCTTTCGTAATTACATAAATCGTACGAACTTGGGAACAAAGTTACAAGTTATGAGATAAATCAAATCGGCAGACGTACATCAAAACCTTTGTGCCGATTTGGTCGAACATCTTTCTCGTGTAGTTCAATTTAAGTCGTTAATATGTGTGGTGTTTTTAATTTTTAATATATATTTTTTTAATTATAAAAGAAAGTTTAATTTAGTTTTTAACTAAATTTGTTAAAAAATGTGTTTGGTGGTGATTATAACATCTGTAGGATACTAACTAACATAAACACATATGGTCTTACCGTGTATAGAGAGAGAAAGAGAGGAGAACGGGAGACTTCTAGTGAGAGAAAGTTAAGTAGATTAGGTTGTAACCAAATGAAGTTTCAACCCTCTCCTTTGGTGGGAAGAGGGTATTTATAGGCTTACAATAAACGCCCCTACGGGCTGTAGAGCGGGCTGACAGTGGGTAAAGACCCGACCCGACTCTACGGTGATACTTAAACTAAACGTTTTCTAATAAGACTACGACCTAACTAATGCTAGATGATACTCGGGGTGACCGCGGGGTGGCCGAATCTTTAATATGGATTTTCGTAATCCTAACAATCTCCCCCTAAGTGAGGTCACCCGGGTAATTACAATTTGAATTCTAGCATTCTATTACATGAATATAATTTCCTAGCTCGTAGTCTTTGATTCTTCAAAGTCCGCAATCATTGTACTTTCAGTAGTGACTTTGAATATTCCTTTGGCTTGGGTGATCTTTGAGCTTTCATCGAGATCATCAGCCACCATAAATCTCTAAATCATCCTTTGTTGTATCGCCTCTATGTGATGTTGTGACTTTTGGACCGACATGCTCACATTTTTATGGATTATGATATTTTCCATCAGAGCTGTGGAAGCATTGTTGTACGTCTTTTAATAATTATGATTTCTTTGATTGTGAATGTGAAGCGTGAGCATATGGTTATGAATTGAGATCTCATTGACCATCAGCTACAACCGTCGAGGATTCCTGCAAAAAACAGTTAGCAATAAACACATGAAAGTGTCTTTATTCACTTTTGTTGAATAGGGTTGCGAGAACCACGGTTCCCCGTTGATCAGTATAAATACTGCCTGTGATCAGGTAGAATTCCGAAGAATCTCCTTGAGAAGGTTTCACAGCTTGTACTAGTCGTTCTCAAACCAGAGAGTCTCAAAGTAGAAAACACGGAGTGAGTGAACCAACGAGTTGATATTCACTGATTGATGAGAAATTGATTTGAAACACAATTGTGTATTGCTGAATAAAGAGTTTTTGCAATACGGCGAGAGTTTAATGAGCAAAATCAAGTTTCAATCACAATACTTTTGTTTGAAAATTTATGCGCAGTCGATGTGCTAGAAAACAATTGTTGAGCACATCGAAGGGTTTTCCAAAAGTATACATCAATTCCTTTACTGGAACAAGGTTGATTCGAATGCGAATCGCCCCATCGTTGTTTTCTAGTTGTCACAAGTTTGATCCATGAAGGATATCATGTGTCAGCTACCAAGAGCTTGTTTAATGTTGGCTCTAAAAGGATTTCCATCTTCATCGTGAATACTTTACGTATTACTCAGATGTTCGGGCAATACCACAAGGATAATGCGTAGAACTCTTAATGTATGTTTTTTTACTTTTCACGGTGTATGAAACAGTAAGCATATTGTAAGTCTGTCCTAATGAGACTTATGGATGATCTCTTGGCTCTAGACTCAATAGTGCACTTGCGGAGACTAGGGAGAGGGTCTCATGCTTCAATATCAACCATCTCTAAGAGAAAGGTTGATAGATTACATCGGTTCCCCGCGAGGATGAAAAAAGTCCTTTTAAGAGAACGTGAGTGGTTGGGAAGTTTAGTGCAGTACGTCACTGGGTCCATGACGTCTTGTCTTCAATACTGGCGTTACCTTGGTAACCGCTAGTAGCATATGTATTGAACCCGGTTTCTGCCCTAAGATTGAATATTTGGAGGGCTATTTCTTTTCACCCTTTATCTTTATATTTCTTTTTCATTCTTCAACCCCTTCAGCACTTACCGAGAGTTCATCACCAGAACCTTATTAGGTTTTTTCTAGTACTAGCTCCATCTCAGTCGGCACTCTTCCCTTATTCTCACTTTTCTTCTTTTTTAATCATACATAAGGAATTCTACACTAACTAGTGGATTGTCCCTAGGTAGATCCCTCCGGCTCTGGCGTGATCGTGGAACGAATACCTAACCTTACCATCCTTATAACTCCAATAAAGTAAATGCAAGGTCAGACATTTGGTACTGTTCTCTCCGCTTTAAAGCCAATTGAAAAATCAATCAAGGTAATCAAAGCATTTTTACCTCAATTAATTTTGATCTTTCAGAAATGCTCCCCCTCAACATGTGCATCGTTATTTGAAATCGTTTAGCACATGGAGGGAGGAGTGCTTGGTTGAGTCTTAAACAATCACAATTTTATCAGATTTAATATTTAAATCACATTCTCTCCCCCGATCAAAAATTTCAAACCTTTTGAGATTTGGGATCTCAATTGATTTAAATAAATTAGAAAATTTGGGATAAAATGTGGTATGTTTTAATACATACTGATCAAGGAACATTACATCGCCCCCCCTAGTCAATGAGGTATGATAATTTAGAGAGATCTTTGAATATACAAAATCATTTTGAAAGATCTTTGAATATAAGAAAGATCATACACTGACACATAACAATAAATATTTATTAACTACTTATAATGTACAAATGGACTCGTTTGATGATATAACATTTGAAAATATGAAATTTGAAATCACTCTCCCCCTCAGTCGATGACCCAAGTCATTGATTGAGTGACAAATTTTTGAAAAAATCTGAGTCTGATTGATTTTCAAAAATCTGATTCCGATTTAATTTCAAACAATATGTTACCACCATGTGAAATACAAATATTTTTCTGAAAAATCATAGAAGGAAAAACAATTGTATAGGAACAACCGTCTTTTTGGCGACGTGCTTTCCTCATTTTATTTTAGGATAAGTTCTCGATATTTATGAAAATCGATTTTGTGTATCACTTTCCTTTTTTTTGAAAAGCGGGTTGCATATCGGAAATAATAGCAAGCCATTGCAGGCATGTTTTGAAAAACGTTTTGAGCTTCTGCTCGAAGTTCATTTAAAGACCCATGTCATTGTTGAATGACATTTCTAGGTTCATAAATGTTATCGATACCAGAAGACACTCCTTAAAAACTATTTTTGGTATTTTCTATTTTTTTTTTATTTTTATGGTTTTTGTAGGTTTTATATTTTTCTATTTTTCTTTTTGGTTTTAAATATGTACAAGTGAAGAAACTTCATTACTCTTCAGTCTCTTCCTGCAGACGTTTGAGTGTTTATGGCTTTAGACTCTTCATACCAAGTCGCGGGAGAACGAATTAAAACCGTTCTCTTGGGAGAGATTTAGTGAAGATGTTGATCCCAGTTGAGCAAACGATCCTTTATAGACTTAACAAAGACTTATTAAGTATTACAAGGAATTTAATACTTAATCTTAAGAAGAAGAACAATAAACATTCAACATCTCAATATTATTATTAATACGAATACTCTAACCAGTATTAGGGTTTTACAACCTTGAAGTGTATCGACCTTAGATATAAAACATACGTATATTTAATCTAACCTAGGACCTCCTTTTATAGGCTAAGGAGTCCTTTACATAATACAATACGTAACCTACAAGATTAATATCTTTTCCATATTTATCTAATGCAAAATATTAAACCGACTATACAAAACTAGCAGTGGTTACAATACAATATCAGTGGTTTCACATTACCACTAGCCGCGGTTTATCTTCAGCAATGGATTCATTCTTCTGTCCGTGGATTCACCAACTCTATCCGTGGTTCCAACACTTAGAATAATTCATGATTCAAGGAACCTAAAACCCAACAATCCTCCCCTAAACTTGATACATTCAAATAGAATTCTCAAGTTTCCTTTAAGCTCAAAACACCTGAATTGGAGGATGTATCCAAACACTTATCAGTTTTAAGAATTTGCTCATACTTCAGCAACAAACTATACGCTTGATCATCATAGAGCATCAACATTTTTAAACCACCAGGCGTCACCATCTGAGTAATAACTCCTGGATAATTATTCAATTTAGGATAGTCACCTTCTACAAGCATATGAATAACTTCTCCAGACACAGTTAGCACATGAACTCCACAAGATTGATATAAAAACCATCTTGTAACATGACCATTGTAGAGTCCTTTCCATTCAGGTTCATCATACGTAGGTTCAAACAAGATCTTCAAGTTATGATAAACCATTCTCTCATGATAGTCATCTGGACATACATCACCAAATTTATTCTTGTAAAGCTTCCAAAGATTCATCAAATCATCTCTATCCAGATATTGAAGCATCTGTGAAAATTTCTCAAACTCAGAAACTTCATTACTGACTCTTTGAATTTTCCAACATCCTTCACTTCCATTAAGCTCAAATGTATAAGAAATAATTTGATTACCATCTTCATTCACTTCTTTCATTCTTTTAGAACCAGATGTCTCCTGAATCTCAGATTTTCTCTTTTGACTACTTTTGATCCTCTCTTCTTCTTTTTCAGAATTCATTGGAAGAAAATCATCATTATTAATCCTCATACACATCAGATAAAGCTCATGAATTCTCTCAAATGAACAATTACTAAGATTTTCAGAAATATGTATGCCTGAATTCTTAATAATCTTCATCATTACATTCCTCAACTCACCTTTTGTAGGAGGTTTCTTCCTTTTAACTTGCTTCTTTTCCTTACTGATCCTCCTTGCCCATTCACCCAAGATTCTAGCTCTTTCATCAACATCTAACAATGCCCATTGTTGAGTAGTATACTCATCCTGTATTTGATTAGAAGCTTGAAGATAGTTTTGTGTTTCATACCATTTAGCTAACCATTTCTGAGTAGCCTCCTCTTCTTCTTGCTTCTGTTTCTCCTAAGTTGTTTCCTCTTTAGCTAGCAGGTTTATTGTATACTCTTCATCATAAGCAATCTGTTCTTCTTTACTTTTAAACTTCAAAACAGGTGCTGCAATACTTTTACCCTTACCAATGTCTGGTTGAGCCACCTTCTTCTTCAAAGGCTCACCAATAACTAAACTTTTACCTTTAGGTTTGGTTGCATTAGATTTAAGAGATGAAACAGGTGCAATGATGGGTGTAAGGTTAGTTGAGGTTTTGCTTAGATTGATCAGTGTACTTGCAACTTCCTTCTCAACTTCTTTAGATTTAGGTAGTGATACAGAAGTGGTTGTAACAATTGTAGAAGTGGTTATGATAGCAGTGGGTAAGTTTAAAGTGGGAGTGGTTATGATTACCTTATCATCTGAAACTGCAGCAGTGGTTTCAAGAATACTATCTGTGGTTGCAGACACACTATCAGTGGCTGTGTCCTGCATCACACTATCTTCTACCACAGTCTTCAAACTTTCAAGAACAGCTTCATTCCCATCTTTATCAGATACCAAAAATTGTCCTGCTTGATCTCCACTATCCACATCCTCATCCATATGCACATCTACAGCCTCCCCTGAATTCATGCCTTCACTCCTCCCCTGTTTGGATACATTCTCCATATTCACAGTTGGAGAGGAGTCCACCTTCTTTTTCAACTTTCTCATATACCTTAAAACAGCAACCCTAGGTCTCCTCACTTTCTCCAAAACAAACATCCTGTGCTTCAGCCTCCTAATCTCTTTACCCTGAAACACAGCCAACTCTTGAAGACTTGAGATTGTATCCTCCATTTTGGTACATTTAGCCGTCAATTCATTAAAGCGTTCAAGAATATCCTCCCCACTTCGACCTGTGTTAACTGGTCCGAGAGGTGGTTCATTGGAAAAGTCATCATGTACCCGTTTAGGATCCGTCAATTCATTTTCATGTTCCAAACTATCCTCATCACTTCGAGCTGTGTTAACTACTCGGAGAGGTGAATCCTTGGATAAAGTAAACATAGCACCAGACCTTGCCTGATCATCTATGCACCCTGAGTGAGCCAGTTGGCTAGGGATTCCTCCACCTGTGTTAAGTTCCAAGGAACTCTCCACATTAGAAGTTTCCAAAGGTTGGGTCTTAATGATGTTTCCATTATCCTGACCAGCATCTAAGAATGAATCAGTAGTGGAAGCCCTTCCAATCATGTCACCTCCACAACTTGTGACAACCTCATGAACAACATCACAAACACCAACCTGAGGTAGCTTGGTGCCCTTCCTCCTCCTAGTCCACAAAATTGGTTTAACAGTGGGTTGAGATTCACTAGCAGTGGTTTCAAGTGTACTATCAGTGGGTTGAGGTGTACTAGTAGTGGGTGCAGGTTCTATGGGTTGGGAATCAAGACCTTCATCAAACTCAGGAATAGCAGGCAAAGTAAGCATATGTGGGAATAAAGGAACATCTCGTATTTGAAAATTAGGATTCTGATTCCTCATACGTGCAAAAACCTTAAGAAGCATATAATGCACTTCATACTCCCTAGTATGCTCAATAGGTTCTTCTATTTGACTTTCCACAATCAATTGCACAAACCTAGGATATAAGTAATATTTACCCTTCTTCCTAATATTTCGCACAAACCCTTCATAAATCATCCTAGACCAATTAAACTTCATCCCATCAGACAAACAAATGATAGCAGTTGCAATTTTGGAAGGGAACTCATCAAATCCAGTGGTCTTATTACTTATACACATCAACAAAGTATGTATAAAAAACTTCCATTGTTGTGAAAACATTCCCTTAAAATTTTTTACCTTGTCTCCCCTGTGAGTATATCCTAACCTCTCTAAACCTTCAAAAATCTCAGCATCTGAAAGATTAACAACACCATCAACATCATCTAACTTCAAAACCCCTCTAATAATCTCCTCATCAACTAAAATCTCATTCTCATCCACCATAGAACTAAAAACTTCCACCCCATTGACCTCCTCAAGCTTAGCATTACCCCAGAATTGATGTATATAGGCTTTAAGGATGGTTGGCGCTACAGTTAATGAAAAGTGAATAGGACTGTGAATAAGGAAATCAATCATTTGATGAAAACCTTCAGATCGATTGTTTTTGATCAAATTAGCAACTAGGTTATGGGAGTTGGAGTATTGGTTTGGCATGATGATTGATGATGTGAGTGATGTGGGATTTTTGAATTTAACAGCTGGAAGTGGTTTGAGTTTATGTAAAGCGCCAATTGGAAGTGATCTATCAGTAATTTGGGGATATAAATGTGTTTTCTCCAAAGTTACCAAACACCCCTCAAGTATCCAAAAATCAGCAACATGCTAGCAGTGGTTTGAAAACCTTTATCAGTGGTTTGAAAAACACTAGCAGTGGATACAGAATTACACTCCAACCAGTTGACCAAGAGATACATCAAGCAAATCTATGTCAAAAATAGTGATATCACACAAAAATATGAAGGATTACACAAGATTTTATTTTTATTTTTATTTTTATTTTTTAACAAACCAACAAAAGCTCCAACAGCTCCAAAAGCTCCAAAATATACAATAATCCTTCATACCTGCATATCACAAACATAAACCAAACACAGAGAAGATGGTTAAGTTTAGCAGTGATTAGAGAAAACTAGAAGCGGTTCCATATACTTAGCAGTGGTTAGCCAAGAGAACTTAATTCTAAGTCAATATGGTCAACTTCTGTCATTACTTCCTTTCTCAAAGTCAAACACCTTCATTAACTCCTCAACCACTTATGTCACACCCCCAAATTACCTGTTTTGCAGCGGAATGGAATTCCTGGGGATTGACTGTCATAGCATAACAGTTACAGATATATTGAACGACCTAAAGTGTCGTTTGGAAAATACATCGTTTGATTTAATAAAACAATCAGAGTTTACAAAGTATAGGTCCCAAATGAAAATCATCTTGTGCGGAAATAAGTTTGTTACAATTCAAACGATGTTTTAAAGTACGTAAAACCCAAGTGAGACGCGTCGTCATCGCGACTCCATGATGTGTCCAAATGCATGCCATGAAGTGAATGCCTTAGATACCTGAGATAAAAACATGCTAAAAGTGTCAACACAAAGGTTGAGTGAGTTCATAGAGTTTGGGTTGAAATGCAAAGACTTTCAAAATCGTTTATGCAGCAAAGGCATTGTAAATCCACTCAGTTCCAAGTTCCGCCCATACAAAACTTGCAACCTGTGTGTTCACAACCCACTGCCAAAAGGTGCATAGTTTATGTTCAAGTGCATGATGTCAAATGAATTCACATTATAGTGCATGACTTAAGGTATCAACAGTTACTTGACTTAATTATACCAAGACATTCAGTTCAATGAAAATCCCAAGACATTCAGTTCAATGATGTTCCCAAGACATTCAGCTCAATGATAATCCCAAGACATTCAGTTCCAGGATAATCCCAAGACATTCAGCTCAATGATAATCCCAAGACATTCAGTTCCAGGATAATCCCAAGACATTCAGCTCAATGATAATCCCAAGACATTCAGTTCAATGATTTATGATATAGGATATGACTACTCATTAAGTTCAGTTAAGCATGTAGTTTCAAATAATCAAGATAGTCATAAAAATAGTTGAGCATGTATCTCCCCCAAAAGTAATTCAAAACAATTAAAAGAGTAGGGGCTATGACTCACTTGATAAACTGGTATGATGACAAGAGTGAGTACACTGAGGTATAGCGTGATACTTTAATATGGACCTATTACGAATGATATGATATGTAATAAGTCATGATGTAATGTTATGCATGCATTTCGTATGTTATTTATACCATTTGTGAGTTTTGGAAATAATACTCTTCGTCGAAAAATATCCTTTTTGACGTCTTGACCATTCTTAAATTATTTTACAAGTATTTACGTCAAAATGTCATCCTACAATGGTTTCGTAATGATTTATAGTGAAATTATCACTTTTTGTCGTAAAATAATGTCGTCGGAATTTTCATGAAAGTGACAAAAATGGCTTCGAAAAGCTAGTCGTAAAATGGTGTACGTCGAACATTAGGAAACGAACTCGACGGTTTTGGAAAGTTTGTATCAAAATCTAGAAGTTTTAGTACAGGAGTTTTCGTCATAGAGGTCTCGAACATAAAGATAATAAAGGTTAAAGATGGTGATTTTGTCCAAAATGTTGTTTAAAAATGAGTTTCGGCAAAGTTTAATCAACCGTAATTAATTTATTACAACTCCGCTATACAAACGGTTGATCGTTTTAGAAAATATGTTTGGTGATCTCGATTTTATTAGAAGACACTTCGTTACAAAAAGTTCCACATCATAGTTAAAAACAGCCTTCAACATGGTCGTTTTAGTTACCGTAACACTTGTCTCGTAAAAATAATATAGTTTTTCTGAAAATAATAGTTACGGCAATTTTATGAAAACGTGTATATCTTAGTCGTTTCAAATCCGTTTTCTACGTATTATACGTCCTTAGCTTCGTATCGAAGTATACTAATATATTTTTGATAAGTCGAAATAATTTGTGAAGCTTAAGGTTCGTTTTTGACTCGTACAAAACAAAAACACTTTGCTGAAAATTTCAGAAATTATATATTTCGTCGTCAAACTTGAAAAATTCATAACTTCTTCGTTATAACTCCGTTTTAATCCGTTCAAGCGGCCACGGATTCGTTTTAAAGTATATTTTCTAAATATCAAGGCCAAAAATTTGTGCCTACTGTCGGATTTTCCAGAAAAACAAAATAAGAACAGACCACTTTTAATACTTGTCGAAAATAGTTTTTCTCGTACTAAACCTATTCCAATCCCTTCAAATCAACTCCAAAGCTATACTAATCCTACCATACACCTTCTTAGGGTGTCATGGGTTCCTAAACATCATCAAGACCAATATATACCAAGGGAATAATTATA
Organism: Chrysanthemum seticuspe; assembly: GCA_019973895.1. Taxonomy (NCBI): domain Eukaryota; kingdom Viridiplantae; phylum Streptophyta; class Magnoliopsida; order Asterales; family Asteraceae; genus Chrysanthemum; species Chrysanthemum seticuspe. The sequence goes on along the minus strand of BPTQ01000005.1, from coordinate 199,197,352 downwards.
GGATGACCTTTATATATATATAACTCTAAAAATCATGTAAAAATGGTATAAATCAACATAAGTCTTGCATGTTTGCTCCAAATATGAAGAAATAAATATGAAATGAAGATGAAATATGTAAAATGATAGTAATATGCTTACAAGTAAACTTGATGAGGTGCAAAGAACAAAGGTTTAACCTAAACACCCTAGGTTTTTATTTCAAAACCTTAATAAGAGTGTGATTCTAGATTGTAATAACTTGAGCTTTGAAAATTTTTGTGATCCCTTGTAACACCTTGAATGTGGCCGGTTTTTGGATGAAAGAACAAGAAGAGAGAAAAAGTTTTACTACTTGTGAAGTATTGGAGTAGAATGAAGTGAATGAGTTGAAAATTATTACATGGAGTATAACTATAAACAATCAAAGAAAATTTTTCACCAACTATTAATTACTACCTCCCCCTGGTCGGCCAAGGGGGGAGGAATTTGATAAAATATATATATTTTTTTTTATTATGTATTTACTTGTATGTACTTGATAAAAATGTGTAAGTAATTGTACATGTAAGAATACTTGTAAGATTAAATATACATTTGTGTATTTAAGGAAATTTTAGGTGAAAGTAATTTTTAATAAATCAAAGTAGAGTATAGTGATATCATAAAAATTGTAAAAATACATTCCTTGTAAAAATTGAGTGATATAATAATTATCGTGTAATTTTTAAGAAAACGTCGTAATAATATAACTTTAACGATTTACATACAAAATAAATTTAAAACACTAGGTAAACTAAAAATATAGTTTTTATAACTAAATATAAGTATAAAATATATCGGGATCATTTTTAGAAGTAACGGATTAAATGTTCAAAATAATAACTCACGCGATAACGTTTATTTAATATAAAATTTACGCGTTTAATGTGAAATGCAATGTCATGAATGGACTAACATGATGCAAATGATGTTAATGAAATGTAGACTAAACTTAGTCCATATGAAATGTTCGTGATGATATGATCATGAATTCGCCGCTAAACCTTTAAGGTTACGCGAATTTGGAACACGTAAACCTAGTTTACGATAAATGTTGAAATTGTAAGGCATGAATTGTTTCAAGAAATGACCTGGAAGTACGGGTTGTCACATTCGCCCATCCAAAAAGGAATTCAGTCCCTGAATTCAGTTCGTGTTAGTCTATCGAATTTTTGAGTTTATGATGAATAACGAGGAGAGAAAACACGGAGGAGTGTCGTTACGGTTATCGATGATTGAGAGTGTATAAAGCATCATAGTAAAGAAAATTATCGGATGAATCTCTTATAAGTAACACTATGACTTGGAACATGTGAAAATTTTGCTTGCACTAAGATTTATAAATAACCGCTCCCAACATAACGTGATCCCTCCAGAATTAGACATAGTTAGCTAGGCTATGTATAATTAAGGAACGATGACGTGACGTTCGGTTTAGTTGTTATAACTCTCAATGTTTACAAGGATTTAAACCGTGTCGTTACAATGGTAGTTAAAGTAAAAAGAATCAAAATTCTCGTAAATGATATCGAATCGAAAGGAAATAAAGTACGATAGATGAGAATATTTTACAACGAGTGGTTTATCAAAAGTAGTACATCTTAAGTTATAAAGATTCGGATACGATGGAAAACATAAACTTAGTACTACATAGTACATAAGGAAAATTAAGACTGTTAGTTTCCGAACTTCTTTAGTCTTCCGCGTCGTTGATACCTTGACGAGCTCCTCCTCCTCCTAACATGTATACATTCCCATGAGCACCTTCGACTTGTTGACCTTGGTTTTGAGGACATTGACTTCGATAGTGTCCTTGTTCCCCACATCCGAAGCACGTAACTATGGTCTTGCCTCTACAATTCCTGGCATGGTGTCCTAGTTTTTGACACTTGTAGCACTTAACAGGACAAAGACCCGTGTGATGATACTTACATCGATTACATAGTGGGTAGGTTCCAGCATAACCTCTGCCTTCTATTGGTGCAGCAACATAAACCATTGCAGTTTCTTGCCCTCTATTCTGTTGTTGATGATGGTTAGTGTTACGGTTTTGGTTGTTGTTGTTATAACCTCCTCGGTCGTTTTCCCATTTCCTTTTATTGTGGTTAGTTTGGTTGTTGGTGTTGTTGTTGATGGTGTGATTATTGTTATTGTTGTCGTGGTTATTGTTGTAGTTGGTGCGGTTGTTGGTATTGTTGTTACGGTTGGTGTTGGTGGTGTTGCCCCTCTTTACTACTTGTGCCATAAGCTTCTGAGACAATCGAATAGATTCCTCAATTGTTTGCGGATCAAAGGAAGTCACATCACCTTGAATAATCTCAGGAAGTCCTTCAATGAAAGCCTCCAGTAGCTTCTCATTATCCGAAACCATAGATGGGCATAATACGGCCAATTCTTGAAACCTTCGAATGTAAGTGTCAATGTCATACCCAATAGTTACCAACTCATAGAATTCGGTCTCCAACTTCTTCACCTCCGTACGCGGACAAAACTTCTTTGTTACCAAACCTTTAAATTGCTCCCAAGTGAGCTTGAAAGCATTTTCCATTCCCATCGGTTGAGCATAAGAGTTCCACCACGACAACGCTCCATCAAGTAGTGTACTCGTAGAAAACTTGACCTTGCTATCATCCGGGCAATTACATATAAAAAACACGGACTCCAATTTCTCGAACCATCGAACCATGGCAGTGGCTCCTTCGATACCTCTAAACTTCGTGGGATCTCCACTTTTGAAATCCTTATACGAACAGCTTTTAACTCCGGACCCTCCTGCATTTCCTGCGGCAGTAGCAAGCCTAGCAGCTTCAGCAGCAGCCGCGGCCTCAGCAGCAGCAGCAGCCACCGTTTCCCTTTCGATCCTTAAAGCATCGGCTACGCTATCCCTTACCAACTTTTGAATAGCCGCTTGAGTCATTTCAGGTGTAGCTTTCTTCGGTGCCATATCTTCTTCAAAACAAGAGGAAATGTGAGACGTAGCAAAATCCGATGTCAATAATAAACGCTCCAAAGAGATGTGATAAGAAATGATAAGTTTGAGGTTATTTTTAAAATGATCGACGGTTTCCTAAGAAATGGGTTATGAGATGTCGTAAGTGTTTCAAATGTATGATGGTTTAGTGACTTAATGTGTGAATAACGTGTAACTCGACATGTTAGTGGTGCAACAAAGGAGTGAGAGTGACTTTGCCCTACTTAAAGGTTTATCTCGGCATTCGACGTTATCGGTGATGAGTCACTTGATGTAAAAATTGTGATAGGGAATGACAAGGAATTCTCCACATTAGAGTATGAAGAAAGAATAATGGAATGGGCATTTAAAGGCATCCATGTGACAAATCGATATGAAATGAAAGTAAATAACTCGAAAAATGTACGTGAATCCGCATGTAAAGTGAACATGCACTTGTGATGAAATGATGAGATGCTATGATGATGTAGTTATAGTCTAGGGTCAATGATGCAACCTAGTTCTCTATAACCGAAGCTCTGATGCCAATCTGTCACACCCCCAAATTACCTGTTTTGCAGCGGAATGGAATTCCTGGGGATTGACTGTCATAGCATCACAGTTACAGATATATTGAACGACCTAAAGTGTCGTTTGGAAAATACATCGTTTGATTTAATAAAACAATCAGAGTTTACAAAGTATAGGTCCCAAATGAAAATCATCTTGTGCGGAAATAAGTTTGTTACAATTCAAACGATGTTTTAAAGTACGTAAAACCCAAGTGAGATGCGTCGTCATCGCGACTCCATGATGTGTCCAAATGCATGCCATGAAGTGAATGCCTTAGATACCTGAGATAAAAACATGCTAAAAGTGTCAACACAAAGGTTGAGTGAGTTCATAGAGTTTGGGTTGAAATGCAAAGACTTTCAAAATCGTTTATGCAGCAAAGGCATTGTAAATCCACTCAGTTCCAAGTTCCGCCCATACAAAACTTGCAACCTGTGTGTTCACAACCCACTGCCAAAAGGTGCATAGTTTATGTTCAAGTGCATGATGTCAAATGAATTCACATTATAGTGCATGACTTAAGGTATCAACAGTTACTTGACTTAATTATACCAAGACATTCAGTTCAATGAAAATCCCAAGACATTCAGTTCAATGATGTTCCCAAGACATTCAGCTCAATGATAATCCCAAGACATTCAGTTCCAGGATAATCCCAAGACATTCAGCTCAATGATAATCCCAAGACATTCAGTTCCAGGATAATCCCAAGACATTCAGTTCCAGGATAATCCCAAGACATTCAGCTCAATGATAATCCCAAGACATTCAGTTCAATGATTTATGATATAGGATATGACTACTCATTAAGTTCAGTTAAGCATGTAGTTTCAAATAATCAAGATAGTCATAAAAATAGTTGAGCATGTATCTCCCCCAAAAGTAATTCAAAACAATTAAAAGAGTAGGGGCTATGACTCACTTGATAAACTGGTATGATGACAAGAGTGAGTACACTGAGGTATAGCGTGATACTTTAATATGGACCTATTACGAATGATATGATATGTAATAAGTCATGATGTAATGTTATGCATGCATTTCGTATGTTATTTATACCATTTGTGAGTTTTGGAAATAATACTCTTCGTCGAAAAATATCCTTTTTGACGTCTTGACCATTCTTAAATTATTTTACAAGTATTTACGTCAAAATGTCATCCTACAATGGTTTCGTAATGATTTATAGTGAAATTATCACTTTTTGTCGTAAAATAATGTCGTCGGAATTTTCATGAAAGTGACAAAAATGGCTTCGAAAAGCTAGTCGTAAAATGGTGTACGTCGAACATTAGGAAACGAACTCGACGGTTTTGGAAAGTTTGTATCAAAATCTAGAAGTTTTAGTACAGGAGTTTTCGTCATAGAGGTCTCGAACATAAAGATAATAAAGGTTAAAGATGGTGATTTGTTCCAAAATGTTGTTTAAAAATGAGTTTCGGCAAAGTTTAATCAACCGTAATTAATTTATTACAACTCCGCTATACAAACGGTTGATCGTTTTAGAAAATATGTTTGGTGATCTCGATTTTATTAGAAGACACTTCGTTACAAAAAGTTCCACATCATAGTTAAAAACAGCCTTCAACATGGTCGTTTTAGTTACCGTAACACTTGTCTCGTAAAAATAATATAGTTTTTCTGAAAATAATAGTTACGGCAATTTTATGAAAACGTGTATATCTTAGTCGTTTCAAATCCGTTTTCTACGTATTATACGTCCTTAGCTTCGTATTGAAGTATACTAATATATTTTTGATAAGTCGAAATAATTTGTGAAGCTTAAGGTTCGTTTTTGACTCGTACAAAACAAAAACACTTTGCTGAAAATTTCAGAAATTATATATTTCGTCGTCAAACTTGAAAAATTCATAACTTCTTCGTTATAACTCCGTTTTAATCCGTTCAAGCGGCCACGGATTCGTTTTAAAGTATATTTTCTAAATATCAAGGCCAAAAATTTGTGCCTAATGTCGGATTTTCCAGAAAAACAAAATAAGAACAGACCACTTTTAATACTTGTCGAAAATAGTTTTTCTCGTACTAAACCTATTCCAATCCCTTCAAATCAACTCCAAAGCTATACTAATCCTACCATACACCTTCTTAGGGTGTCATGGGTTCCTAAACATCATCAAGACCAATATATACCAAGGGAATAATTATAGGATGACCTTTATATATATATAACTCTAAAAATCATGTAAAAATGGTATAAATCAACATAAGTCTTGCATGTTTGCTCCAAATATGAAGAAATAAATATGAAATGAAGATGAAATATGTAAAATGATAGTAATATGCTTACAAGTAAACTTGATGAGGTGCAAAGAACAAAGGTTTAACCTAAACACCCTAGGTTTTTATTTCAAAACCTTAATAAGAGTGTGATTCTAGATTGTAATAACTTGAGCTTTGAAAATTTTTGTGATCCCTTGTAACACCTTGAATGTGGCCGGTTTTTGGATGAAAGAACAAGAAGAGAGAAAAAGTTTTACTACTTGTGAAGTATTGGAGTAGAATGAAGTGAATGAGTTGAAAATTATTACATGGAGTATAACTATAAACAATCAAAGAAAATTTTTCACCAACTATTAATTACTACCTCCCCCTTGGTCGGCCAAGGGGGGAGGAATTTGATAAAATATATATATTTTTTTTTATTATGTATTTACTTGTATGTACTTGATAAAAATGTGTAAGTAATTGTACATGTAAGAATACTTGTAAGATTAAATATACATTTGTGTATTTAAGGAAATTTTAGGTGAAAGTAATTTTTAATAAATCAAAGTAGAGTATAGTGATATCATAAAAATTGTAAAAATACATTCCTTGTAAAAATTGAGTGATATAATAATTATCGTGTAATTTTTAAGAAAACGTCGTAATAATATAACTTTAACGATTTACATACAAAATAAATTTAAAACACTAGGTAAACTAAAAATATAGTTTTTATAACTAAATATAAGTATAAAATATATCGGGATCATTTTTAGAAGTAACGGATTAAATGTTCAAAATAATAACTCACGCGATAACGTTTATTTAATATAAAATTTACGCGTTTAATGTGAAATGCAATGTCATGAATGGACTAACATGATGCAAATGATGTTAATGAAATGTAGACTAAACTTAGTCCATATGAAATGTTCGTGATGATATGATCATGAATTCGCCGCTAAACCTTTAAGGTTACGCGAATTTGGAACACGTAAACCTAGTTTACGATAAATGTTGAAATTGTAAGGCATGAATTGTTTCAAGAAATGACCTGGAAGTACGGGTTGTCACAACTTATACCTTCCCCTTATTTACTTACTGATTCCATCCTAACCATTGATACCGCCTATAAAATAATCCCAAGGCACAATAAACACATACAAATTACCCCAATTTACTTCCAAACCCTAATTTCTCAACAATTTTCACTTATCAGCAGCAACCACCATGTCTAGTATACCAGAAATCATCAATCTAACCTCCTCCTCCTCCTCCTGATCATCATCATCATCAAGTGATGATTCACACCCATTGTTTCGTTACCCTCATCAAGATGAACCTCGACCTTCAAAGTCTCCCTTTCTCCCTTCATCTGAAGATGATAGTGTAGTGGATCCAAGTGATTCATCTAGGGGTTCTGATGACTCCACAGAGCGTCTAGAGCCAATCTTCAATAGATTGGAGAGAGAGGAAGCGGAGAGGACACAACCTTCACAACCCCAACCCCAACCAAGGCCACGTGCCAGAAATCCACCACTCCCACAAACAAGAGAGGTGGTGATTGGTCTTCCTGTTCCAGGATCTGGTGCTTCAAACCATGGAAGGAAGGGAAAGGGCAAGGGAGCAGAGGTGAAGGGAAAGGGAAAAGGGAAGATGGAGTAGTACGTGATGGTGGAACGAGTAGATGGAACAACTGAAGATTTCTCATATCACAAATGCATCCACCATTGTTTTCATCAATCCATCCTTCCATTTTCATCTTCAGCTTCTTCATTGTACTAGTTATGTATTTCCACTAGCTTTTGTAATAGATGATAGGAATGGTCTTTTATTTCAGTTGAAGTTGATTGTAAGCTGTAAATTGTCTCTTGACTTAATGAACAATTTCTCAATGTACTTAAGTCAACTTCTCAATGTACTTCTCTTGCATCATACAACCAGTGATTAGCTTCCTTAGTTCTGCAAAATGGTTAGAGGGAACACAAAGAAACAAACAGTGGTTTGAACACAAAGTTAAGGTAAACAGTGGTTTGAACATAACTAACAGTGCTTTAGTGAGTAGATCAGCAACATTGAAATCAGTATGGATTTTTACCATTTGAATCAACCTTTTCTCATTACAATCTCTAATAAAATGATGCCGTATCTCAATATGTTTAGTTCTAGAATGTAAAACATGATTTTTAATTATGCAAATTGTACTGTTATTATCAATGTAAATCTTAGTATGCATAAAATTGTACCCAAAATCCAGCAATTGATTCTGAATCCAAAGAACTTGTCCACAGCAACTAGCAGCAGCCACATATTCAGCTTCAGTTGTAGAATTTGCCACTATAGTTTGCTTTTTACACTGCCATGAAATTAGTCTGTTTCCCAAAAACTGACATCCTCCAGTTGTAGATTTCCTATCCAAACTAGCACCAGCATAATCACTATCTGTATAGGCCACCAAATCAAAAGGTGAATCCTTAAAATACCAAAGGCCCAATTTAGGATGACCTTTAAGGTATCTAAAGATTCTATTAACAGTATTCATGTGTGATGTATTGGGTGTGACTTGAAATCTTGCACACACACATACTGAGAACATTATATCTGGCCTAGATGCAGTGAGATATATCAAAGATCCAATCATAGACCTATACAACTTCAAATCAACTTTGGGACTTCCATCATCTGGTAGCAGTGGTTTCTGAGTCTCCATAGGTGAACTAGCACTCTTCACATCCTGAAACCCAAACTTCTTCAAAATGTCTGCTGCATACTTGTCTTGACTAATGAAAATACCATCAGTCCTTTGTTGAACCTGTAGCCCCAAAAAGAAAGTAAGTTCTCCCATAGAACTCATCTAAAACTTATCGTGCATAAGTTTCTCAAAATCCTTGCATAGCTCCTTATTTGTTGAACCAAAAATGATGTCATCTACATAGACTTGAACCAGTAAAATATCATCCTTGTGCTTCCTAATGAACAAAGTTTTATCAATCAACCCTCTTTTAAATTCATTATCCATCAAATAAGTAGACAGGCACTCATACCATGCCCTAGGAGCTTGATGCAACCCATACATAGCCTTCTTCACCCTGTAAACCATGTCAAGATGATCAGGATCTTCAAAACCAGGAGGTTGACAAACATAAACCTCCCCATAAATGGTGCCATACAGAAAGGCACTTTTAACATCCATCTGATACACCACAAAATTCTTGAATGAAGCATATGCTAAAAATAATCTAATAGCCTCAATTCTTGCAACTGGAGCAAATACTTCATCATAATCCAAGCCTTCAGTTTGTGTGTATCCTTGAGCAACCAACCTTGATTTGTTCCTTACCACTATTCCTCTTTCATCCCTCTTATTTCTGAACACCCATTTTGTCTCAATTGCCCTCTGTTCATTAGGAAGGTCAACCAATGTCCAAACCTCTTGAAGCTTAAACTGTAGAAGCTCCTCTTGCATTGATTCTACCCATCCTTCTTCAGAAAAAGCTTCTTCCACTCTCTTGGGATCCTTTTGAGACAAAAAACAAGCAAACAGGCAATTTTGCAGATCTTTATGACTATTTCTTTTATGAAGTGATCTTGCAAAGAAACCTTGCTCAGAAAAGGTTTTAGTGTTCTTAACCTTGCTTCTGGTTTGAACTGGAGTATTCAAATTTCCAAGTATTTGTTCCTTGGGATGAATCTTGTGTATCCTTGTGGTAGTGATTGGACTTTCATGAATGACAGTTTCCAAATTAGTAAAATCAGCATTGAAGAAATCATTCATGTCTTCATCCTCACTATGAGTATCAATCTCTTCCAAAGCAGGCATGTTTGGATCATGTGGATACTTCTCTTCACTAAATAATGGCTTTGCAGTTGGTCCAAAGAAAGTACTATCAGCAGTACTTGCAGGCGGGGTTTCACTTGTACTAGCAGTGGTAGAAGTTGGCTTAGCAGTGCTTTCATTATACCTATCCGTGCTTTCGTTTGGCTTAGCAGTGCTTTCAGAATGCCTTTTCTTTCTTTCAATTTCTTCTACCGACACTGAGTTATTTTTCAACAACTCATCCTTATCTTGATGATGATCAACATTGTTTTCAGAATTCAAGACATCATCATCAGTGGGATCTTGCTTATCAATGATAGGTGAGACAGAATCAGCTTTCCACTTTTCAACCATATAGAACTCCTTTGGAGAATCAGCTTCCTTAGAATTTGTTTCTGCATCAGAATCCTTTTGTGTACCTGCATTAACATTAGTGGAAGCACCTACAATGATAGGCTCATAATTCATAGATTTGGTTAGCATATCAATGTTAAACAACCAGTCTGGTCCTTTGGTCTCAACACTAGGAGTCTCTTCACTAAACTGAACATGTAAGTTCTCTTCAACAATCCTAGTCCTCCTATTGTATACTCTAAAGGCTTTACTATTAGAATAATAGCCTAAAAAGTATCCATCATCAGCTTTTTCTTGAAACTTGCCTAGGTAGTCTATGGTATTCAAGATAGTAACAAGACACCCAAAAGGTCTTAGGAATGCAATCATTGGCTTCCTATCATGTAACAGCTCATAGGGGGTCTTGTTATGAGGCTTCACTACCTTACTTCTATTCTGCACATAACATGCAGTGCCTACAGCTTTTGAGAATCTCATCTGATTACCTTAACTTTATGGTTTACTAGATTTTCTATTTTAGTAATGAAACTTTTGAGAATCTCACTAGTCTCACTCTTAGCAGCCAAAAAGTATACCCAAGAAAATATACTATAATCATCAGTGATAACTAGGCAGTACTGCTTATGGTTCAAACTTTTAACAAAGGTAGGTCCAAATAAGTCCATATGAAGCATAAACAGTGGTTGTGTAATGGTGTTAACAGTTTTGGACTTACAAGAAGCTCTATGTTGTTTTCCTTTCTGACAAGCCACACACAGTTCCTTACACTCAAAAACCTTAGAAGGTAACCCTCTCACTAAGTTGCCCTTTACAAGTTTATTGATTGTTTTGAAATTAAGGTGACCCAGCCTTCTATGCCACAATTTAGACTCATCAACTGATGCCTTAGCAAACAAACAGGTTAAGGACCTATTAGGAAGTACATCTTTAAGATCAAAATAATATATGTTCTCTTTCCTAGGTATCCTTAACTGCACAAATTTCTCATTAGGCATATTGAAATCAGGTGACAACACCACACACTCAGTTTCCCCAAAAAGTACCCAGTTTTTCTTATCACACATTTGAGAAACACTAAATAAATTGTACTTTAATCCCTGTACCAGATAGACCTTTTCAAAGTCTAATTTTCCTGTTCTGATTGTGCCTCTGCCAAGTATCTTTCCTCCCTTTGGATCATTGCCAAATGCCACATATCCTCCATCAAAAGCTTCAAAATCATCCAGGTTGCTCCCATCCCAAGTCATGTGCCCAGAGCAACCACTATCAAAAATTCCTTTGTCTTTTAGCTCATCTTGTAGATTGCCCTGCACATGAATTTAAACAAATTAGTTCCTTTTGTGGACCCAAGTCAATACTGACTTGGGTCTGCCCTGTGCATCAACATAATCAAATTTATTTAGGTCCATTGATGCACAGCTGACATGATGTAAAACCTTGGTCTTAGGCTTCCATTGCCAGCTAGCTGAGGCCTTTACAGCATAAAAATGGTTTCCAACCACTATGTCAGTTATCACCTTTGGAATTTTTAAAACTTCTTTTGTATCAGTGGTGATATTTTGCTTACCAGTGGATTGATTTTGCTTAGCCGTGTTTACATTTTGCTTAGCAGTGGTTGGAACCCATTTGGGTGCATCCGTGATTATTGATTTTGTTTTACCATTCCTCATTAATACTGCCCTTGGAATCATATTTTTGTTAGGATGAGGGATTGTTTTCTTTGAAAAGTTTTGATGATTTATCCTCCTCCAATGATTCCAAACTTGTGGTTGGTTTTTATAACAGTTTTTCTGTAAGTGCTCAAAACTACCACATGCAAAACAAGCCTTCTTAACACATTGAAACTCATCTCCTAATCTGTTTGAAATTAGTCCATTGAAGTTTCTTTGATTCCCCCTAGGTATATGATGCGTGCTAAACAGTCAAGCTAAATCACACAAGTCTGCCACTTGTGAATGGCAGACCGTAATCAGCTTAAAACTGCCTAAACACGAATGCAATGAGGATCTGAGGAGTATAGGGTCTCCCCGGGTCGTTATGTCCCAGCGAGCTATGCAATGGATCAATCAACGTATAGTGATCGAGAAATTTGAACGAAAAAGGGATTTGAGATTATGATTATAACTAAGGAAAAGCCAACAAATTACAATGGCTTAAATGCAAATTAGAGGAGATTAAAAAGACTAAAAATATTAAATAAACGCTATCACTATATTTAAAATGATGTTTTTGTTTTTATGTTTTTACGAAACTGAAATTAAAAACTACGCGACGTACAACTAAAAACGTGAAACTTACTCAATATAAACCCTAAAAATATGAAAAATACATTTTTACAATCCTAATGATAAAAGAAAATTTATGGAAAAAGGAAATTATTTTTAAAACTAGTTATCTAATTAAAAACTATTTTTAACTATTAATTAATTACCTAAAATATAAGAAAATGGGAAATTAGACTAGAAAAATAATATTAAGACTTAGAAAAATCTAAAATATCAAAATAGAATTTTCAAAACTATTTTTGTATTTTTCTGGTTATTTTTCTAATTTCTATGAATTTTAAACTATTAAAAACTAATTAAAATATTTAAAAATACAAATTTAACTAAGAAAAATATGGAAAAATACTTTTTTGGCTTTTTATATTTATCTAAACTTAAGAAAATTGAAAAATTATTTTTTTGAACCTTTTCTTAATTTTTTGTATTAAAAGCTATTTAAAAATGCTTAAAAACTAGATAAAATAAAGAAAAATAGCAAACAAGCTAGGAAAAATCTGAAAATTTCAGGAAAACTCTAAAATAATATTAGGAAGCTAGGAAAATTGGAAAAACAGGAGCTTATGTGGAGGATTATGCAACTGATTTGGAAGTGCTTATGAATAAGCACTTTGATAAGCTAAAAGCTCACCAAAAGGCACCAACTGTTTACAGAAGCCTAAATATGCTATAAGTACTGAAATGAAACTAAGAATAACAAGCTACAGCTACTGAATTGGCAAATTGCAATGATTTGATGTTTGAGCTTATGGCTCAAAACAGTATCTGGGGTGCAACTTTGAACACTAACACAGGCTTATAAATAAGCTCAAAATGAAAACTATGAATTGGAACTTGGAAAGGACCTGGGTGAGACCAAGTGTACCAAAAACTAGACCTGGGTGAGCTCAAATGAGCTCTGTGCAAGTTGCACAAAATCTGAGAAAAAGCTCAGCATTCACTGACCCATGGAGCAGGGCAACTTGGACCCAAAAGAAAAGCTGATTTGAGGCTTTTATAAAATTTGTAAAAATCAGATAAAATGATGACAAGAAAGAGCACCAGCTGAACTTTTTGAAATACCAAGTCTCACTGAGATTAGTTCAGAATTAAGCTTATGAAAAATCCTCCTTATTGAGCTCAAAACCACTTTTTTAACTTTTGACTTTTTAACAAGAATGAAAAACTTTGACTATAATGAACTTTGGATCCAATTTTGTGACTGAGATTGATGTTATGTATTGTAACAAGTGTAATACAAGCAAGCTTAATGGATTTTAAACACAAAATGATGAACTGCCAATCCAAAATCTCAACAGAGAAACAGTGAGATGGCTTTAAGGGAAACTTTGACTTTTGTGATATTGTAGACACAGACTAAGACTGATATGAACTAAAATGAACTAAACAAGCATTATCCAATATATTCTAACCACTGAACAACCCAACAAGACAGAGATATTAGCAGAACCAAACACCCCTTATTAACCTGATTAACAAGTAAAACTGATCTAAACAATGATTCAACTTATTGTTATGATCAAACTAACTTAAGACAACCTAAATACTCCTATTACCACAGATTTTAACAGATTTAAATTACAATTGCAGATTATGCTTAAAAGCTTGAAAATTACTTACAAATGTCCAAAGCCACTATGGCTAGCAAACTGTGAAACAAGAACCACTACCCTAATTTAAACAACCCATTGCTTCCATTTCAACCCACATTCATGCCTGAATCACCCATTTCCAACTGCATTTCCAATTCTAGCCCTCCAGTTGACTTTGGTTGACCAAATTTCAAAAGTGATTAAAACTTAAACTTAAGCTTATAGCAAGCTATAAGGAGCTTGTATAGGCTTATATAAACTTGAAAAGAAGCTTTATGAAGCTTGGATTTATGAGATGTAAACTAAAATTTTCAACAGTTAACACAATAAGATGAAATTAAATAAGACTTGGAATTAATGATTAAGACTTGAATAAACTGAAAAGGTAACTTGAGTTTAGTACTGAGAAACAAAATATTACAACTTTTGAGTTTAACTAAGACATAATTAGAAAAAACGACATAAGAGTAAATTAAAACTAAAACTTCTACTACTCTCTTGCTTCCCTTTGCTTTCTTTATATATCCCAGTGTCTTCTCTCTCTTTCTGAATATATCCCACCATCTCTAGCCATTGGATTTGCTCAAAATGATCTCAACCGTTTAAATGGTGTTTTGGCGCCAAATCTTCTTATAAGCCAGTGGGGGTAGAAATGGTAGGTGAAGAAACATTAATTGCTTCTTGGATGTTAGTGGAGGTGGGGGGAACAAGGGAAGGATATTGTGAGCTAGGTGGGTGGTACTGGTGAGAGGATTTGCAGACAGGGGGGAGGGAAAACGGGGAAAGGGGAAGAGGTTTGACTGGTTTGACCAGTTGGGTTGACTGACCAGGCATATATCAAAGGGGGGGGTCAAAATAGATAAATGACAGGGGGTCCAAAGGTTGGCAGGGGTCCATTTGAGTTTTGACAAGGCCAAATGTGTAATAAAGGTTTAATAACATAAGGACTATTTGTGTAATTTCTGAAAAAGCAAGGGCCAAGGCTGCCAAGTAAGCAAAGATGTTTCAAGGGACCAAAAGTGACAATCTTAAAAAGTGCAAGGACCAAACTTGCCATTTTCCATTTTCCAGGGGCCATTTTTGCCAAATTTGAAACTTGAAGGACCAATTTTGTAATTTTCTCAAACTTTTTATATTTTTCACCAAAGGACTAAATTTGACAACTTTTGATTTTAAAAGGACCTTTGGTGATTTTACTTTTGAAATTATGGCTCAGGGACTATTTTTGACAATTTTAGAAACTTGGGGGACTGAAACTGCCAATTCTGCAAACTTTGCTCATTTTTCATCTGATTTTGAACATTTTGCATCTGAAACATATAAAATGCCATTTTGGAATATTTTCAGTATTTTGATGCATTTGTGAGCATTTTTAAACGTTTTGCAGTTCAGATTTGACTAAAAATGATGAGTATTTACACACTCATCAATCACCCACACTAAACTATTGCTAGTCCCTAGCAATCTTTTGAGAAAAACTTAATGGATTTGAAACTCTTTACCAAAAGCCATTACTTCTGGAGTAGCCAAATGTTTTAGTTCAAGTAAGAACCATGGTACACCGATAACCATGTGATTTTGAGCAAACCACCAGCTTTCAACGGATTTGATTTTGTCTTTACCAGAAGCCGTACCCTTCTGGACTAGCCAACTCTTAGATAAATTATCAACATTATCTTTGGTGAGCTGAATACCAATTATGGATTTTCCACTGCCTTTACCACAAGCCATAATCTTGCGGGCTAGCCAACTCTTCACTTTTTAGGATATGGTGAGTTGAATACCATACAATTTTGGGCAAATTGCAAGCCATATAAACGGATTTGAGAAATCTTTACCAAGAGCCGTTTGCTCCTGGATTAGCCAATCCTTTTGTCTTACAGACATGGCGGACTGATAACCAAATGAGAAAGTGTAAAACACTTACTCCAAAAAAAAAAATTTTGGCCAAAAACGGGGGGATTAGGTGGTATAATTACATGATAAAATTCGTGAGAATCCCCCCCCCACACTAGAGATGAATATTGCCCTCAATATTCAAAGTACCGGCGGTTATGCCGAAACAAAGAACGTGAAAGGGAAATACTACGGCCATTATTTAGAAGAGATTTTTTTTATTTTTTATTTATTTATTTATTTTTTTATTTTTTTTTGAAAACTTATATACAACATGTGGGGAAACTCCCCCACACTAGGGTGGTACACACGGGTGAAAACCCATGTTTAGCTACTGTTTTTGGTTACCGAGTCGCTAGCTTGACTCGACCCCGGATTCATTGGTTCATGGGGAAAGTAACGTGGAAAACCAATCTCGATCGGACTTTCGTTCACAATGTTGATAAACATATGAACATCAGAAAGTTCCACACCGATGAGATATAACCGCGGTATTGTTAATAGTAGAAACTATAAGGGATGATACCGGGGTCAAAGATGGTGTCCTCATTCCCGAAAGAGAAAAGGGAAAGAGCAACCACACCATCTGTGAAGAATGGAATAAAGACGTACATGAGAGTGCAAGTCCATTCCTCAGCAGAGAGAAGCAAATCACCAGTTTTGACATCTTTAAGCTTAAACTTGAAGCTTAGATGGTGATTGTCAAGAAGATGTCCGGGAGGGAGGGTGGGAAACGGTTCTTCAATCAACAGACTTTCCAGAAAAAGAATGTCTCCCTCCGGATCAAGGTAAGTGTTATCAATTCCCGTTGGAATTGACTTATCACTAAGAAATGCATCGACTTCATTCCAAAAGTTGTCATCTTCCTCATCAGGAGTGAGAGAAGGAATGGAAGAGTCGGGGATAAGACTAGAGGATTGATAACGTCTAAAATGAACATGTTTTTAGTAGCGTTATTGTCAGTTTTGTGCATGATATTCGGCTATATTTACTCATAACTATTGCAAAAGTGCAAAGATGCGTCTTGTGTATGTATATGTAGCCAGGTATTGCGAATATTGAAGAAATGAAGTTTTTATGCACATTTGGAAGCGTCTAAAGGAAGGAAGTTGAGATTGGAAGCTTGTGGACTCAATGATATGGAAGCGTAGTGATTTCGAAGCATCTACAGCAAGGAAAGATCAAGTTTGGCTTTGGAAATCATTAACGTAAGCAAAGAACGAAGCGTAAAGGGAAAAGTCAGCAAAAAGTCAAAAGGAGCAAAACCCAGCCGTTCGGTCGCAACCCGCAACCAGATCCGGCTGGGCTAATGGTCAAAGCTGTGACCGATTCGGTCGACAGAGAAACCGATCCGGTTTCTGGCACTGCAGTTACACAATTCGCATTTATTGTTGTCTTAACTCCCCATAATCATTAGAGTCCGATCATTTCTTGATATTAACTTGGAGAGAACGTTTTTTGGGCAGTTAAGCAAGTGCTTTGGCTATTTAAAGGTCCTAGTACTTGTATACTAAGTGTGACACAACAAATAGAGTATTAGTTTACACCAAAACTCATACTTACCCATTTATTTTAACCCAAAAGCTTGGTAGTTACTGGAAAACGTCCAGAAGCAAGGAAGGAACCATTCTTGTCCATTGTTTCGGTAGTTTGGAGTTGTGCGGTGATCCTAGGTGATTGGAGGCGCGTGGTTGCTACATTCCACGATTTCTAATTCTTGTAATCACAAAAGATTAGGTATTCTATGAACTTTGTTATGGAAATCTATTCTCTTGAATTGTTTGAATTACTTTGTTATGACTTGTGTTTAGATATGATTGTTTTCATGGAGTAGTTTGTGTTATACTTGTGTGTTGGAATGTGATTAATCATAATAATGTTCTCAAAATGTGATGCATGTATATATGATCTTGTTTAAATGAGTTTGTTGGAAAAATACTAGTCTTGGATTGATTTGTCAATAAAACATGTTTTAAGAAAAAGGACCGAAAGGATTTCTCTTGTGTTTTATTCCAAAAAGTGTTGTGACAAACTAGTATAGGGATATGGTGATTGACATCCACCATGTTTTGCTTATTAAAACAAGACTAGGAACGTTTTCATCACGAAGGGTCGAAAGATTCGTAAGAACAAATTTAATGAGAGCATGTTGCAAACAAATGGAATTTTTATAGGATAATCATTGGGATAAGGACCGAAAGGATTACCTAAATGTTTTTGTTCTTAGAATGATTTTTACAAACAAGCTCTAGCAGGGTTCCCTAAAAACAAAACTTTATCTAAAATAATTTTTCAAAGATTGTTCTTTCGAACAGTTCCGAGAGAGCTTATTCACAAGATCACTTTTATGCTTAGTTATTATTTTTATATATGAACACACTTCAGAGTATTAGTTGGTATCTATTACAAGTATTTCCAAACCACATATGAGAATAATACTACGTGTTTAGTATTCGTTTACTAAGGGGTTGGTACCATAAACAAACATTTTTAGTAAGATTCTTGTTTTTGTAAATCCATTAGGAAAGCCAGGAATAGGGTTACTAATAGGATATTTTTAAGGTAAACAAACGTTGTACGAGAGTAATTTAAACAAGAATGCTTAGAAAGCTGGGAAGCACTACTTTTGCAAGGATCAGAACAAAATTATTCGTTTTGTACCACCTA
>BPTQ01000005.1:199083317-199171641 GCA_019973895.1 Chrysanthemum seticuspe | reverse complement strand
GGAGGAAAACCAGGTGGTGTCATACCGCTAGGTGCACGGTAGTGAGGATCAGCCTGTGGTCGGTATTGATTGTGGTTTACCGAAGCTACGGGAGCTTGGTAAAAGGAAGCATCGGTTGCTTGACAATCATAATACGCGTGTGGACCACTACAAGTTTCACACACCTTGTTTACGGCTTTGACTGGTTCAGGCTTATGAATTTCGCTTTTGATTTCCTTAACATCCTTAATCATACAACGGATGGCATCCGTTAGAGCAGCTATCGGAGCTGCTAACTCAGAAGAGTTACTGGATGAAGGAGCAGGAGTGCTAGGAGTATTGACTTTGTTGCGAGAAATAGGAACTTTTGATTTTTGCTCGCAAATCTCAATCACATCTTTAGGTCTACGATTCAAGATATTGCCGCCTGCGGCTGCATTCAAGGAATCTTGATCGTTACCGTTCAACCCATTGTAAAAGATATTGACTTGTTGAAGCTCCGTGAATTCATGATGGGGGCATTTCCTGAGGAGATCTTTGAATCTCTCCCATGCCTCTCCAAAGTTTTCATCGAAATTTTGACGAAATCCAGAAATTTCATTTTTAAGATTAGTCGTCTTTGATGGAGGAAAGAAGTAATTCACAAACTTTTGAACAAGATCCTCCCAAGTTTCGATAGATCGAGGGGGTTCTTTTTCCAGCCAAATCCGGGCTGTCCCCTCAAGTGAGAATGGGAAAAGCATCAACTTGATGACTTTTTGTGGAACATCCTTGAAATTGATAGTTGAGGTCAACTTATTAAACCAACGGATGTGTGCATACGGGTCTTCACGATCAAACCCGTGGAATTGATTTGTAGACACAAGTTGGATCAAATGTGTCTTCAATTCAAAGTGATCAGAGTTGATTACTGGTAGAATGATGGCATCTCCATAACCCTCGGTGGGTGCCTGGAGCATTTCCGCCATAGTACGTTCGTCTGCCATATTGTTGCTTGAAATAGTACGAATCTCGGGTTCGACTATTTGGGCAGCACGTCTACGAGAACGTCTTCTTGGAATTTCTGCTAGATCACGCAAAGGACTCAATGATCTAGAAGAACGAGTGCGCATGCACTAGAGTTAACTCTAAGGAAACTCAGAGTTAAGGAGAGAAATGGAATTATGAAGATCTTTCAGATGAGAATGAGAATTATGAAGACGTTTTATAAAAATGGTGGTGAGAAGAATCTTTAGGGTTTTCTGGTTCTGAAACGTCGATATCACAACAAAATCAATTAACACAAGATCGAGGCAAAACAACAGTGAACTTAACCAATAATCACAATATGAATGGCTTCTTTGAAAAAGGTACACCAATCACAAGGACACAAAGGCAAGTTTTAAATCTTTAGTTCGGGAACTTATTATGGTCGCACCCCCAGTTAGGTAGTGCACTGCCTTGGTTTGCGGTGGTAATCTTTTAAGTTGTTAATTATTAAAGAAAACGACGATTCTTTTTGTATTTTTATTTTTGATACATATATAGAAACAAAAGAAAAATATTTTTTGTGTTTTATACGTTTTTGGATGTTTGGGTTTTTGGATTTTTTATAAGAAAATATGGATATATATATAGATAGATATGGATGATATAAACAAATGAGTGAGGATTCAAACAACTAATCTGCTACACGGAAGATAGATCAGCACAGCTCCCCGGCAGCGGCGCCAAAAATTTGATGCGTGCTAAACAGTCAAGCTAAATCACACAAGTCTGCCACTTGTGAATGGCAGACCGTAATCAGCTTAAAACTGCCTAAACACGAATGCAATGAGGATATGAGGAGTATAGGGTCTCCCCGGGTCGTTATGTCCCAGCGAGCTATGCAATGGATCAATCAACGTATAGTGATCGAGAAATTTGAACGAAAAAGGGATTTGAGATTATGATTATAACTAAGGAAAAGCCAACAAATTACAATGGCTTAAATGCAAATTAGAGGAGATTAAAAAGACTAAAAATATTAAATAAACGCTATCACTATATTTAAAATGATGTTTTTGTTTTTATGTTTTTACGAAACTGAAATTAAAAACTACGCGACGTACAACTAAAAACGTGAAACTTACTCAATATAAACCCTAAAAATATGAAAAATACATTTTTACAATCCTAATGATAAAAGAAAATTTATGGAAAAAGGAAATTATTTTTAAAACTAATTATCTAATTAAAAACTATTTTTAACTATTAATTAATTACCTAAAATATAAGAAAATGAGAAATTAGACTAGAAAAATAATATTAAGACTAAGAAAAATCTAAAATATCAAAATAGAATTTTCAAAACTATTTTTGTATTTTTCTGGTTATTTTTCTAATTTCTATGAATTTTAAACTATTAAAAACTAATTAAAATATTTAAAAATACAAATTTAACTAAGAAAAATATGGAAAAATACTTTTTTGGCTTTTTATATTTATCTAAACTTAAGAAAATTGAAAAATTATTTTTTTGAACCTTTTCTTAATTTTTTGTATTAAAAGCTATTTAAAAATGCTTAAAAACTAGATAAAATAAAGAAAAATAGCAAACAAGCTAGGAAAAATCTGAAAATTTCAGGAAAACTCTAAAATAATATTAGGAAGCTAGGAAAATTGGAAAAACAGGAGCTTATGTGGAGGATTATGCAACTGATTTGGAAGTGCTTATGAATAAGCACTTTGATAAGCTAAAAGCTCACCAAAAGGCACCAACTGTTTACAGAAGCCTAAATGTGCTATAAGTACTGAAATGAAACTAAGAATAACAAGCTACAGCTACTGAATTGGCAAATTGCAATGATTTGATGTTTGAGCTTATGGCTCAAAACAGTATCTGGGGTGCAACTTTGAACACTAACACAGGCTTATAAATAAGCTCAAAATGAAAACTATGAATTGGAACTTGGAAAGGACCTGGGTGAGACCAAGTGTACCAAAAACTAGACCTGGGTGAGCTCAAATGAGCTCTGTGCAAGTTGCACAAAATCTGAGAAAAAGCTCAGCATTCACTGACCCATGGAGCAGGGCAACTTGGACCCAAAAGAAAAGCTGATTTGAGGCTTTTATAAAATTTGTAAAAATCAGATAAAATGATGACAAGAAAGAGCACCAGCTGAACTTTTTGAAATACCAAGTCTCACTGAGATTAGTTCAGAATTAAGCTTATGAAAAATCCTCCTTATTGAGCTCAAAACCACTTTTTTAACTTTTGACTTTTTAACAAGAATGAAAAACTTTGACTATAATGAACTTTGGATCCAATCTTGTGACTGAGATTGATGTTATGTATTGTAACAAGTGTAATACAAGCAAGCTTAATGGATTTTAAACACAAAATGATGAACTGCCAATCCAAAATCTCAACAGAGAAACAGTGAGATGGATTTAAGGGAAACTTTGACTTTTGTGATATTGTAGACACAGACTAAGACTGATATGAACTAAAATGAACTAAACAAGCATTATCCAATATATTCTAACCACTGAACAACCCAACAAGACAGAGATATTAGCAGAACCAAACACCCCTTATTAACCTGATTAACAAGTAAAACTGATCTAAACAATGATTCAACTTATTGTTATGATCAAACTAACTTAAGACAACCTAAATACTCCTATTACCACAGATTTTAACAGATTTAAATTACAATTGCAGATTATGCTTAAAAGCTTGAAAATTACTTACAAATGTCCAAAGCCACTATGGCTAGCAAACTGTGAAACAAGAACCACTACCCTAATTTAAACAACCCATTGCTTCCATTTCAACCCACATTCATGCCTGAATCACCCATTTCCAACTGCATTTCCAATTCTAGCCCTCCAGTTGACTTTGGTTGACCAAATTTCAAAAGTGATTAAAACTTAAACTTAAGCTTATAGCAAGCTATAAGGAGCTTGTATAGGCTTATATAAACTTGAAAAGAAGCTTTATGAAGCTTGGATTTATGAGATGTAAACTAAAATTTTCAACAGTTAACACAATAAGATGAAATTAAATAAGACTTGGAATTAATGATTAAGACTTGAATAAACTGAAAAGGTAACTTGAGTTTAGTACTGAGAAACAAAATATTACAACTTTTGAGTTTAACTAAGACATAATTAGAAAAAACGACATAAGAGTAAATTAAAACTAAAACTTCTACTACTCTCTTGCTTCCCTTTGCTTTCTTTATATATCCCAGTGTCTTCTCTCTCTTTCTGAATATATCCCACCATCTCTAGCCATTGGATTTGCTCAAAATGATCTCAACCGTTTAAATGGTGTTTTGGCGCCAAATCTTCTTATAAGCCAGTGGGGGTAGAAATGGTGGGTGAAGAAACATTAATTTCTTCTTGGATGTTAGTGGAGGTGGGGGGAACAAGGGAAGGATATTGTGAGCTAGGTGGGTGGTACTGGTGAGAGGATTTGCAGACAGGGGGGAGGGAAAACGGGGAAAGGGGAAGAGGTTTGACTGGTTTGACCAGTTGGGTTGACTGACCAAGCATATATCAAAGGGGGGGTAAAAATAGATAAATGACAGGGGGTCCAAAGGTTGGCAGGGGTCCATTTGAGTTTTGACAAGGCCAAATGTGTAATAAAGGTTTAATAACACAAGGACTATTTGTGTAATTTCTGAAAAAGCAAGGGCCAAGGCTGCCAAGTAAGCAAAGATGTTTCAAGGGACCAAAAGTGACAATCTTAAAAAGTGCAAGGACCAAACTTGCCATTTTCCATTTTCCAGGGGCCATTTTTGCCAAATTTGAAACTTGAAGGACCAATTTTGTAATTTTCTCAAACTTTTTATATTTTTCACCAAAGGACTAAATTTGACAACTTTTGATTTTAAAAGGACCTTTGGTGATTTTACTTTTGAAATTATGGCTTAGGGACTATTTTTGACAATTTTAGAAACTTGGGGGACTGAAACTGCCAATTCTGCAAACTTTGCTCATTTTTCATCTGATTTTGAACATTTTGCATCTGAAACATATAAAATGCCATTTTGGAATATTTTCAGTATTTTGATGCATTTGTGAGCATTTTTAAACGTTTTGCAGTTCAGATTTGACTAAAAATGATGAGTATTTACACACTCATCAGTATATATCTTTTCATCTGTTCCCTAGGTATCTCCTTGTACCCTACAACTTTCCTAGAAATTTGCGCTCCAAATCTAGGCACAAGGTTGGCTTGTTCAGAATCAACTTTCTTAACACTTTCTATCTTCTCAGGCTGTGTTGATTCAGATCTATGTTCCTCAGAATCTGATTCCCAATCTTTAATAGTGGGAGTATCAGATGACTTATCAGAACCTATCTTAGTTGTTTCAGTCTTACTAATATCTTCTACAGGTTTGTTAAAACTGAATTCACTACTAAATGACAGTTCTTTTGTAGGTGGTGCATGTTTCATAAAAGAGGGTGGTGGCATATTGTTGTAACCTATCCCACAACCCTTTTTCATTAATTGATACTCTATTGATTTATGAACCAAATCAGAAGCAAATTGTGTTTTAGCAACCCTAACAACATGTTTTTTTTCTACTAGGGCTTCTTGTTTTACACTCTCTGCCTCTTCTAGTTTCTTTTTAAGCATCTTAATTTCTCTGTCCTTAAGATCAATTTCACCACCTAGTATATTAATCTTATCGACATACTCAAACTCACATTTAATACGTAAATTAACTTTTTCTTCAACACTCTCAAGACCAACTTTATAACCTAAGTTATCAAGTGAAAGTCTATCTACTTCTTTTCTCAAACTCGCAATAATAGCCTTTTGTGATTCTAAGTTATCTTGACATGATTTAAAACAACAAGTAGAATTTTTAGAATCATTAGATACCTCAGAATCTGAACCAGAAGATGAAGCATAGGCCATAAGAGCAAAGTTATGCTCTTTAGAAGCTTTACTAGCAAGAAAAGCTGCATTGGGACCTTCTTCAATCTGATCACTCCAGTCATAATCACCAATACCATCTTGAGCAACCAATGCTGAAGAAGAAGCAGGCTCTTCAGTGGTCTTCTTGTTGCCTTCAATCCTCTTGGGAGCTCGACATTCCCTAGCAAAGTGACCCTTCTTCTTGTAGTTAAAGCACTCCATCTTGCTTTTGTCAAATCCAACTCTTCTTTGACCATCATATTTGACCTGTCTTCCAGTCCTCCTCAAGAACTTCCTAGATTGCAGTGTTAACATTGCCATTTTCCATTGAAGATTTATTTCTTCAAGATCACCAGGATCAATTTGATCTAAATCTTGATTCAAAACAGTAACACTGGTAGTTAAATCAGCCAGAAAAGCACAAATTGCACCATCACTGACATTATCACCAACAGTGGTATTGTTAGCAATAGCCGTGGTTACTTCATAAGCAGTAGTGGAAACATCTTGAGAATTTCTATGCCCTGTAGACACAAAAGCAATGTTTTATGGTGATGAGGATGATCTAGCTATGTTCTTTTCAGACTCATAAACTTTCAGGTTGTTGTAGAGATTGTCCAAAGTCATCTTATCAAAATCATCTTTGTTTCTCCACACAACAGTATGCACAAACCAGTCAGGTGATAAACTTCTGATGAACTTCAAATTGATATCTTCTTGAGCAACTTTGTAGTCCACTAACTTCAGTTGGCTGATGAGTTTTTGAAGTCTGTTATAAGTGCCATCAAGTTTTTCTCCACTAAGAGCAGTGAAGTTTTCAAGCTGATGCTTAAGCATATTCTTCCTTGATTTCTTGGTAGCTTCATTACCAGCAAACCTTGTTTCAATAGCATCCATTAACTCTTTAGCAGACTCATAATGTTCAAAGTCCAAAGCATACTCATTAGGTATTCCCATGGAGAGAATACTATGAACTTTAATCTCCAGCTTCCTTTTAGCCTTGTCAACCTCACTAACAATAGCTATCTCTTTACCATCATCACCCTTCTTAGGAAGAGTATCACCCTTTTCAACGATATCCCAGATGGTGTAATCAATCATACAAATGTATTGCCTCATTCGCATTCTCCAAACTTGGTACTCACCTTGCATGAGCATGGGCACCTTTGATGCAGTAACCATATGAGTTTCGTCAAACATCTTAACTTACTTGAGTAAAACTTAACTTAACTTCTTCTTGGTTTCAGTTTCTAGATCACAAGCTCTGATACCACTTGTTGATCCCAGTTTAGCAAACGATCCTTTATAGAAACTGACTTAACAAAGACTTATTAAGTATTACGCTGAATTTAATACTTAATCTTAAGAAGAAGAACAATAAACATTCAACACCTCAATATTATTATTAATACGAATACTCTAACCAGTATTAGGGTTTTACAACCTTAAAGTGTATCGACCTTAGATATAAAACATACGTATATCTAATCTAACCTAGGACCTCCTTTTATAGGTTAAGGAGTCCTTTACATAATACAATACGTAACCTACAAGATAAATATCTTTTCCATATTTATCTAATACAAAATATTAAACCGACTATACAAAACTAGCAGTGGTTTCACATTACTACTAGCCGCGGTTTATCTTCAGCAGTGGATTCATTCTTCTGTCCGTGGTTTCACCAACTCTATCCGTGGTTCCAACACTTAGAATAATTCATGATTCAAGGAACCTAAAACCCAACAGAAGATATCCGCCAGCTGGTACTCATTCCTTATGAAGTAAAGTTCAACCACACAGTTCTCAACTTGTTCCCTAATGAAGTGATGTCGGATATCAATGTGCTTTGATCGAGAGTGCTGGACATTATTGTAGCAAAAAGCAATGGCACTTTTGTTGTCATGGTACAGAGGAATCTTGTTGTATGCAAAGACATAGTCAGACAGTTGGGATCTCATCCATAAGATTTGAGCACAACATGAAGACATGGCAATGTACTCTGCCTCTGTGGAAGATATGGATGTACTCATTTGCTTCTTTGAAGACCAGCTCACTAATTTATCACCTAGACATTGAGCACCTCCCGACGTACTTCGACGTGTATCTTGACACCCTGCATGGTCAGCATCTGCATAGGCTGTTAGTGCCATGACGGTCTCTTTTGGATACCAGAGTCCCATACTAATGGTTCCTTGGATATACCGAAAGACCCGTTTTACCGCTTCAAGGTACTTTTTGGTAGGCTTAGTTTGATATCAGTTGTTAGGATTTAGAAAATCTAGTACTTAAAGAGTCGGTCACCTCAAGTATATGTATTCGTTAGAAAGCTCATAGTCGTAGTCATTTAGTGTTAGTAAGTAATTTTTTAAGTAACACCGTTGAGGACGGACGGGTCTTTACCCACTGTATGCCTTATCCACAGCCCGTAGGAGGCGTGTCTTGTATGTACCTATAAATTTCCTTTGCCTACCAAGGCAAAGGGTTGGAGCTTTAATAATTCATTTTTCTTTGTCTCACTAAAGTTCCCAACTCTCTTCCACTTTGTCTCTCTAAAACTCATATAGTACTCCCCATATATTGTCTGATTGTGTGTTTGTGAAAACCAATATTTAAGAATTGGTATCAAGAGCCATGGTTTGATCATCTATCTTTCATGTTCTTGGAATTCTAGTGGTTTTCATAAGTTTTTGGGTTTTAATGAGTTTTGAGTAGTTTTTATCATTTGGATCATTTCTAGTGTTAAAGTTTGAATTTTGATATTACTTTTGTATTTAGAATCATCATAAGTGTTTAGGTTTTGGTTTGGAAAGCTTGAATCATCGTGGTTGGACTGTTTTTGGATTGAAAAGTTTAGTTTTTTGAAAGTTTCTTTGAAGCGGTTTGTCACACGGAAAGTTTTTCTTTGAAGCGGTTTGACAGGAAAATTAAGCGGTTTGTCTCTCGGATTCAGTTTCTAGGAAGCGGTTTGTGTAAAATTTTAAGTGGTTTGTCTCATTTTTCTAAAGCGGTTTGTCAAAGAAGCGGTTTGTCTATTTAGACAAAAAGACAAGAAAGGAAAAAGCAGTGGAAGTAGTGGGTGTACTTATGTTCCCCTGCGGTTTGAGTATTAAGCGGTTTGTCAATTTAAGCGGCTTGTGTGTTAAGTGATTTGTCTGTTAATCATTTTGTCAATTAAGCGATTTGACACGTAAGCGATTTGTCAAGTAAGCGGTTTGACACTTAAGCATTTTGACACTTAAGCGATTTGACAGGTAAGCGATTTGAGTAGGAAGCGATTTGACAAGAAGTGATTTGTCAATTGTGCGATTTGACTGAAGCGGTTTATCAGGGGTGCGATTTGTCTTTTGAGACTTGTCATTTCTTAGTGATACATTTTACGGTTTTCTCTTGATTTAGTAAAATCCCGTGAAAGAATCTATTTTCTGGTTTAATCAAAGAGTTATAAAATCCAATGGAATTTGTAATCATGTCTACAATCACTTCTGCCGTTGCTGATGACGTTCAAGCAGCATGATCCAATATTCGTCCTCCCATGCTTGATAGAACCGACTATGACTCTTGGGCTCAAAGAATCAGACTGTATTGCTTAGGAAAGGAAAATAGGGTTAACATCCTTAAGTCAATTGATGAAGGATCATATCAAATTGAAACTACCAGAGATATCCTTGAAACCGCTGCTGATGGTTCAGTTGTATTGGGATTGGATAGACCAAAGATGTATGATTAGCTTGATGATAAGGAGAAGAAGAGATACGATGCAGACATCAGAGCTTCAAACATTATACTTCAAGGTCTACCTAAGGACATTTACAAGCTGATCAATCACAACACTGAAGCTAAGGCAATTTGAGATAATGTTAAGATTCTTCTCTCTGGTTCAGAACTGACTAAGGAAGATAGGGAGTCTCAGCTGTATGATGACTTTGAGAACTTTAAAATGAAACCATGGGAAAGTGTTACTGAATATTATGTGAGATTCCACAAGCTTGTGAATAATATGAGGAATATCAAAATGACAATGCCAAATATCCAGCTCAATTCAAAGTTTGTAAACAACATGAAACCCGAATGACACAAATTTGTCACTGCAGTCAAACTAAACAAAGGATTGAGGAACACCAATTACGAGCAATTGTATGCTTATTTGCTCCAAAATGAGAAGCACGCTGCATTTGAACGAAATGATCATGGAAAGCTTCAATACCAATGCTGGTTATGCAAGTTCTTCAAATGATTCAACTGCATTCTACACAAATGTGGGAATAACCACCAAAGCATCAGAAGTCATACCTACTGGGGATGGTAATCACAAACTCATTCCGGATCCTGGTTATAAGCATTCAGACTCATTCATGGAACAACTTATCAATCAAATGGCTCTAATGGTTAAGCAAAACTTAAACTTTACCCCACATACCAACAATCATCTCAGAACTGCTTCTAAGCTTCACAATCATGCTATGGTTAAAGATGGAAGGGTAGTAGTGCAAAACGTGCAAGGAAGGCAGAATGCTTATCTACCACATAATGAACAAGGAAATGTTGGGGTTGGTACTGGTTATGGGAATGTAGGAGCCGGTGCAGGTTATGCGGGAAATCAGAATCGAGGAAGGATTATGGTTCAAGGTCAATGGAAGAAAATCAAGTGCGACAACTGTGGTGGAGAAGGATACATTGCAAGGAAATGCACTCTTCCAAAACGTCCACAAAATGCAGAGTACTTCAGATACAAAATGCTACTGGTGCAAGCTCAAGATAATGGAGCAGTGTTGGATGAGGAAGAATTGCTATTTCTTGCTGAGGGAAATGCTAAAATTTATGATGCTGATGTGGATGAACAGCCTGTGCAGGGTATGGCTCAGAACAATCCCAATGCCTTTCAAGTAGCAGACTGTGATGCATTTGACTCAGATATTGACGATGAACCAACTACACAGACCATCTTTATGGCTAGCATCTCTCCAAAGGTTCCTTCACATCAACAAGCCAGTCCCTCAACTGAAATTATTGAATCAGAGGTATTAAAACTATACGATGAGGTTGATGTGCAAAAGATACACGAAAAAGTACAATCAACTGAAATTTTTGAATCAGATATCGAAAATATGGGTAATAGCAATGTTGTCCCATATGATCAATATGTGAAGCAAGATGAAAGTGAAATTGTACCAAGTGATGCATCTTCTGCAGTCAATGATGACTATATTTTTTATGAATACACTGAAGGTGCTCCTGATGATTCCATAATCTCTGACTTAAATGCCTAAAAGGAACAAGTTACAATATATGAATAGCGTGCTAAGTTTGAACTGACTACCCGTGAGCAGGAGATGGATAACCAAATACGTACACTTATTAGAAAAAGTAATTTTAGGGAAGAAATGTTAAAACAAGAGTTAAACTCCTTACAAGAAAGCTTAATAAAATGTTAAGCAAAAGCAAGAACTTCAAGAAAATGTAAAAGTGCTTAAACAGGAATTTAATGCTAAGGAATCAAAACTTCTAAATGATTTTTCCAACCGAAAAACTTTGAAAAACAAACTTGAAAACAAGTTGTACGTACAAGGGAACACCATTCAGACTGCTCACTTGATCAATAAGCATAGAGTGTTAAGCGATGAGCACATTACTAATCTTGTAGAGGAACCCAATCCTGAGGTTGGTAAGAAAGCAAAAGCTGCTCAAAAAGTAATCTATGATGGCAATGAGATTCTTAAGCCTAGAAAAAATCCTACATGTGTTGAGTGCACTGAGGATGAAAGAGAATTAGAAGACGCCATGTTAGGAATTAGAAAATTCCATAGTGAAGAGTCGGTCACACCAAATATTATCTAGCATAAGTTAGCTCGTAGACTTGTCGTTATTTATGTTACTTAGTAGTTTATTAGTTAGTTTGTAGCGTAATTTAGTTTAGTGCAACACCGTGGAGGAAGGACGGGTCTTTACCCACTGTATACCTGATCCACAGGCCGATAGGAGGTCGTGTATTTGTAAGTATAAATACCCCTTCCATCCATGTAAGGGGTGGTGCTTCTCATTCAATCTAATATTCCCTTTGTGTAAACCTCTAGCAAGAACACCCTCTCTCTCTATTAACTCTCTAACTATGGCAAACATGTATTTTGATCATCCAAGACCACCCGAATCATCAACACAATATTACGATCCTACAATTGGTATCAGAGCCAGGTTTTTGTGTTGTATTGATTTGTGTGGTTTTTGAAACATGGTTAAAACTGTTTTTGTATCTATAAGTGGTCGGAAAATGTATTAAACAGTTTATATACATGTTTTTACATGGTTTTTGGTCGGAAAATGTTGTTAACAGTTTATATATGGTTGTAAAATGTTGTTAACTGGTTTTTGGGTAATATGTTTTATCAAGTTGTGTTCTCTTGTCTTAAACAGTCATGGTATGATGTTTTTTGTTACCATTTGCTTTATGTCAAACGGGTCTTTCTAATCATTTACGAGGTCTAAACGGGTCAAAAATGAAGCATCTTTTATGATGTTTTCTGGGTTAATATGAATATGGTCGGAACTGAGTCGGAAAACTCATCTGAAAAATCATAAATCATACTAGCGACTTGGTTATCAAGTTAGCGACTTGTCTTAGTGTCCAGATACATTGTACCTCATTTTTAGCGACTTTGGTAGCGAGTTGTGTGATTATGGTGATCTAGCGACTTGTTTTTGAACAAGTTAGCGACTTGTGCTGTCAAAAGTAGCGACTTGTGATAAAATCTTAATGACCTAGCGACTTATACTGATAAGTTAGCGACTTGAATGATAAAGAAGATAGCGACTTGTCTAATCCGCTTTGACTATTGAGTCTAGCGACTGGTGTTAAAAATGGTAGCGAGTTAGTACAAGAGCTAGTGAGTTGACTCAAAGACTTATTTTGACCTAGCGACTTGAGACAGAAATGAAGATGAAGAGACTAGACTACAATACCAAATACCATCATCAGTTTGACTACCTCATTCCAACATCATACAACAAACCATAAACAAGAAATTGAAAAAACAACATCAAGTCTCAACAAACAGTACTACATCCTACAAGACTCATCTAGTTGCATCACAAGATCTTATCTCAATGGACTTGAATAATTATCATGATCTCAGTTTGTATACATCGTGTGTTCACACAAGCTTCAAGCAACTCAAAGAACAATCACACGAATACAAAACATCATAGACCATGTTTCGTAGCCTTTGCTTCTTCATATCCGAATACAAAGATGAAACCATAAATAATATATTATGATTGATTTCTGTCTTTCGTTCGGTGTTACAAAATCTCTAAGCATAATGACTATATATCGAATGAAAAAGAATATCTAATTGAATCTCAGATGTTTATTTCGTGATAATCGCTGATCAATCAAGACCATAGTAGGTGTATGACACGAAAATAATTATCTTTCATCGATTGTATTTGAAGTCAAAACTCTGTTTTTTATCTGAAATTATAAGAAAAAGAGTAATAGCAAAATTACTATTCTCTTATCCTTTATTCGGTTATCACTGGAAAACACAACAAATCAAACCTACCTGAGTTCCTTGGATAGATCATGAAGCCTACACCATCTTGTTAAAACCCTCTAGCCATCTCTGTGGCTGTTTCATGACCTCGAACCATCCCTGTGGTGAGGTCTTGATGTATATCGAAGATGGTGTTGGTATATTTGATGTAGGTTTTATTTCGTGTGTTCTGGATGAGTAGTAAGAGGCGGATTTATTTTTGGTTCTTTAGGGTTTGGTGTGAATCTGAGAATCAGGTTGAGATGGGGGCGTAAGAAGTTATGTGAGAATAAAATTAGCGTTGAGTGGATGAGTAATTTTAGGGTAAAGTGGACGTTAAAAGCGTGTTATATATATAACCGATTACAAGGATTGAGTGGGCTTGGTTTATCTGGATCAGTTATGTCGAGGACTTCATGGGCCTAGTTTGTTTAATATTGTTGGATCACATGGGTTTCATTTGGACTTCTCGCATATGCTGAAGATTGATACGTTTTCATATTAACGTAAATGATATTTCTCACATATCATTCAAAAAGATGACTCAAATTTTGAAGATTATGTGCCTAATTTTTCAAGAATACACGTTTAAGGACATTATATGCTTTGAATTGAATTGTTTTTCACATAGGCATGAACGGATCTTATGCTAATTTGTTTAGTGAAATTTGTTCAAATGGGCCGACCTTTATGATTATCCTTGGATGACGGACTGATGGGCTTCTCAATATGTGAGAGTTGGATTATATGAGTTTTTGTTGATAAGTTTTGTCGATGAGAGTTGATTAAGAGACTTGTTGGGTTATGAGATTTGATTGAAGAGAGTTAATGATGAGATTTGGTGTGATAAAGAGACTCGTTGTGTTATGTGGTTTGATAGTTTGGTTTATGCATTTTCACGGAGTATATTTTGTCACGGCATGAATTGATATTTGTACAAGATTGACAATGGGATTGTTTGGACGGTATTTCCTATTTGAATTTGAAGTGAGGTTTTCTGGGCGCGTTTACTTATTTCGTCTTCTTTCTTTCTACCTTTTTGCGAAGATGACTTGTTTGGGCGCTTGTTGAGTGTGATAAAGACTTGGCTATTTAGTTACGGTTGTGATTCTTTCTAGCTTAACCCACAACGTAGCTACCACTTCGGTGTCTCACTCAGTTGAGAATGTCAAGAGGTCTTGTACATAGGGTACACCGTTTCTTTTTCACGAGGATTCGTACAAGTTTAAGTAACAAATCTGGGAAGTTTTACTTCATGATCAAGTTTGGCATATCGGGTTTAATTCACCATGTTGTCACTGCAATTGCCGTCAGAATATGTGGAAGATATGCTTACCAAAGTGTTTAATGGTTGATGTTGGATAATGAACCGTTGATGAACCGCTGCATGTTCCCCTAAAACAGATATTCACCGAAACCAATGATGTCATTACACATTCAAGCTGACATTGTTTACGGTTTCGTCTTGATTTTGTAAAATCCCGCGAAAGAACCTATTTCTTGGTTTAAATCATAGACTTGTAAAATCCCGTGACAATGGAAACATCCTGGTAATAGTATAGTGCATTTCCGGATCTATCTTACGGTTTATTCTTGGTTTTGTAAAATCCCGCGAAAGAAACTATTTCTCGGTTTAAACTATAGAATTGTAAAATCCCGTGATGATGGAACCATCTTGGAGAAAGGAAAGCGTATTTTAGGGTCTTCTGATGCTGGTGTTACGGGTTCTGTTTCGAAGAAGGGATAAAAGGGTGTACTTCATAAATTGGATGTGTGTTTGAATTTTCGTCATGGAAGTTTGGTTATTACATGGTTTTACAGGGTGATGTGCTTTTAACCATGGTCGGGATGTAACCATTATCAAAGGTCGTTTAAATGTCAAAGAAGGCTAGATTTGAGCAGTTAACCAGAAGATGTGACAACGGCGTTAATTCTGTATTATTTATTTGAGGTTGAAGTGAATTATCACGGGCGAGTGTACTTAGTATCTGAAGGTATCGGGGATGGTTGGATGAATATTCTTCATGATCATTGTTCAAGCTTTCTATCAAAAACGAAGACTTGGAAATCTAGTTATTTTTGGGAGTCTCTTTTCTTTTACCACGGGGGGAAATTGGGCTCGTATCACCACAAAATAACTATCACTTTAAGGAGTTACGTTGTAGTGCTCAGTGTCACATTGAATTGTGAATTCTTAAGAGGTGATGTACGTCTATTACTTGATGGTTGGTTGGTTGAAGAGTAAAGAGTACATAGAGATTCAATGGAGCATGAATTCTCGGCACCGCTCTTTGTTACATATGTGCAAGTTTAAGTCACGAGTTCGGGTTAGTTTACTTCAGGGTCAAATTCATCATATTGGGTTTTCTCCATCAGCTGTCACGACAAAGAGCCCACTAAATGATAATGGGATGATTACATGTTTTGCCAATAGAGATTGAAAAGAGAGAGATTATGACGTCTGTTCACATCAGTTCAGGCCTCGTAATCTAAAGAAAAGAAAAGTGTACGTCTCAGTGCGCTTTATCTTAAAAAGAAGAGAAATCTTCTTATGACATTTGAACACAACAGTTCAAGCCTCGTACTCTAAAGAAAAGAAAAGTGTACGTTTCAGTGCGCTTTATCTTGGAAAGAAGAGAAATCTTCTTATGACGTTTGAACACATCACTTCAAGCCTCGTTCTCCAAAGAAAAGAAATGTGTACGTTTCAATGCGCATTATCTTCTAAAGAAGAGAAATCTTCTTATTATGACCATTCTCATCAACATGTTTCATACTTTTTCCATGCGCTTCAGTCATCAAGTGAACCGGGCTATCACTGATTGTTTTTCTCATTCCACTTGCTTTATTATAATGAAGATGGCGACATCATGTGCTTATTTTGCGGGAGAGAAGCGTGAATAGAACATTCGGATGATTTTCACTTATTTAATCAAGAATGGCAACTCCGTATGCAATTCTTGAGGGGGAGAAGAAGTGTGAAATTACTGCATGGTTGATTATTATTTGAGAATTTAAATGGTCATACGGCTCTAAACTCATGTAAGAACCGAGCTTCTTCTTATCGGGTAATCTTCACATGGAGTTTCTTTTTAAGAGCCGTTAGTTGACATCTTCACAAGCTGATATGAGTTTATTGACAAAGTGCTTCCGGTTAATGCTTCACGTGCACATCAACATGATGATTCCGAACAACCTTCTGTTCTTGTTTGATGTGATTGTTTGCTTGGTGTTACCATTTCGTGTGTTCGCTGCGGGTTGATTGCTGATTTCCTTGATGAACATCTTTCTGTTCTTGTTTGATTGGGAAGGATCTTAATTAAGGGGAATTGCAAGATGTAAGTTAATTGGGATGCTTTTTGGTGATGTTCTTGTGTTTTGGTGAGTTGAAGATGTTAACTATCTATTCCCCAACTGGACAATCTTGAAGAAGGTCGAGTCTACAGTCGGCTCTACATTTTCTGCTACATGTTATAAGACTAAAGACGAGTTGCATTTGATTATCTAAAGACTTCTTCTTATTCAAGCATTCATCATAAAGATTGTCGGTTTAGGGGAGAGCACTAATTGAGGGAGGGTGAAATGTTTGATTTAATCCCCAATTAGACTTGCTCACATTACTCAACATGTTGATTCTCACAAATACTTCAAGCGTTCTTCTCAATAGATTTCTAGTATTTGGGCTTTCAAAGAGTTGCTGATTCTGAAGTATCAAAACCAGCAAGGGGGAAGGAGACAAAGAGTTGATACTCAATAGATTTCTAGTATTTGGGCTTTCAAAGAGTTGATACTCAACAAGTTCATCTAAACGCGAGTAAAACTTGATGAACTTAATACTTCTAAGTAATTGAAGATATCCCGGGAAGACAAATGTTGTTACCGCAGAGAAACTCAAGGTTTGACTCATGGCCAGTAAACTTGATGAACTTAATTCTTCTAAGTGATTGAAGATATCCCGGGAAGACATTTGTCATGACCGCAGAGAAACTCAAGGTTTACTCATCAAGGCGTTTAGTGTTCTTATTCCAACTACGCGGGGGAAGTGATGTAAATGAAAGTTTCGGAAGATAAAAGAGGTACACTGGTGTGTGATGATCTCGATGTTATCGCAATCATCAGGGGAGAGAGAATTGTGCACATTGGGGGCGGTCAGCTGTCTCACTTGAGGGCTTAATCAGTGATTCAGAGATATAATCACTTATTCCGGAGTTGACATCCGCAAAGATTGTTATCCGCAGAGATAATCAGTGATTCGGCCTGCTTCTTCAATGTTATCGGTTATTCTCTCTTTGGAGAATGTGTGTACTTCGGGTCCTTGAGCTTCATACACGTTCATCAGGGAAGAAAGCCATTGTTTACCACAAACATTGGGGAGGTGTTTTCTCTCCGGGCATGATGTGTATTTGAGAGAGTTCTTGGATATTGGTGTACTTCGGATTCTTGAGCTTCATACACGTTCATCAGGGAAGAAAAATGTGAACATGGGAAGGTGTTCTTCATTCCCCTCATGAAGTGTATTCGGGAGAGTTCTTGAGCATTATACTAAGAGACGGACTGCATCATTTCAACTACACGGGGGAAGTGTTCTCTTGACACCTTTTGGAATGGATTGCGTCAGACTTCAGTGGTTATGAAATTTGAGAAGAGTTATTTATGAGTGGGATGATACGTT
Organism: Chrysanthemum seticuspe; assembly: GCA_019973895.1. Classification (NCBI taxonomy): domain Eukaryota; kingdom Viridiplantae; phylum Streptophyta; class Magnoliopsida; order Asterales; family Asteraceae; genus Chrysanthemum; species Chrysanthemum seticuspe. The sequence continues at coordinate 199,153,565 of BPTQ01000005.1, read as the reverse complement.
GCTGTTCTTTTGGATGATATAACCTCGAACGAAGAATCACGGTGATTATTCTTAAAAGGAGCAGCAAGTTCGATGATAATGGTGTGCTTCTTTGTGCACCTGGCTAAGAGAAGCTTGAAAGAAAGCTTTGAATCTGCTCAGCTAAATGATTTTCGGTTTGGGGGGAAGCTGCCAAAGTCTCACTTTCGGATGGTTCAATTTATTTCTTCTATGCAAGAGCCTCGGAAACTTTGGTGGTGAAAGTTTTAGGGATGATGACTTCTATCTTCTACAACGGGGCTGCTCGATATCCTTATCTCGGTACTCATGTCATCATCTTCTTTAACTATATCATCTACTCTATCCTTGTACATATTTTTCAAAAACCAAATACAAAAATATAAAACCAACAAAAACAAAATAGAAAAATATAAAATCAACAAAAGCCCATAAAAAATCAGAAAATTTGAAAAAGACCAAAAATATTGTTTTTCTAAGACATGTTTTCTGGTATCGATAACATCTACGGTCTTAGAAATGTCATTCAATAATGGCACGGGACTTTAGATGAAGTTCGAGCAGGAGGTGTAAATATTTGTTTCTAAACATGTCACAAACTATGGCTTACAGTTATATCAGACTGTAACCCGCGCTTCAAAAATGGCTTGCAGTTACTTCTGACTGTAACCCGCTCTAAAACTATGGCTTGCTATTATTTCTGATAGCAACCCGTTCTTCAAGAAAGGAAAGTGCTGCGCTAAAACAATTTTCAAATATTTCATGCACTTATCCTATAACAAAATGAGGAAAGTATGTCGAAGGACTGCTGTTCCTACTCAAATATTTTTCCTTCTAAAAATTCTTCAGAAAAATATTTGTTTTAACAAAATGGTGGAAAATGAGTTGCTTGAAAAACAATCAGTTTCAGAGTTTTTATAAAAATTGAAAAACTCAATCAATGACTTCAGCGCTTTTAAACCTTTTTGAAAATGAGTCATTGATTGAGGGGGAGAATGTTTTCAAATTTACATCTTCTAACGGACTTTCTTAATCATCCTACGTGCTTATCTGTAAAATATAATTGCCTATGTTGAAGGACTAGGTTTTTAGGATATGATTGTTAGGTTTAGATGATTAGAGTTTGATTAACACATAAACCCCATGCCTTATATGATTTGATTGTTATGTTGAATTGACTTTAATTAGTCGATTGTTGTTTGGGTGATGTCGACCACCATATATTTGTATGTGTGTTCACTAACGTATGCAGGTATATTGGTATATAAGAATGTTCCCGATCCGGATCCCACAATTGAAGATAATTGGATGCCAAAAGGAAAGGGTAACTATATCTTGGGTTGACAAATGAAGAAACGGAGCTTAATTGGACTTCAATGGAGAGTTGGCATAAATGCAACGTACGAGGTGTCACTGCATCAGCAGATGGTTTTCTTCTAAGTGATTGAAGAAACGGAGCTTAATTTGACCTCAGTTGGCATTAAAATGCAACGTAAGAAGTCTCACTGCATCTGCAGACGGTTTTTCTTCCAACCCTCAGCAACAACAACAAAAGCTTCTCAACCACTAACGTGTCTTTGTGTAGTGATGATACCATTTTTTCTAAAACTTTGAATAATATTGATTTTGAAAATGGAAAAATATTGTTTTGAAAATATATTGGACTAAATTTTGAAAATCACCGGACTTCATTTTATCAAAACTTAAGTCACTCAATTATCGATTTCGGTCATCGATTGAGGGGGAGAGTGATTTAATTAAAATATTTTAAAACGATATTTCTTCATAAAAGTTCCGATTTGTACGAAACAAAAAGTGGTGATCTAAAGATTTAATGTTATGTCATGGTATGATTTTCTTTAAAACTCAAAGATCTGTCAAAATGAAATTTTTTCTGTTCTTGTTTGATTGTGAAATTGTTTTATTTTACTTAAAGATCTCTTAAAACAATCATACCTGACACTAACAATCTTTAATGTCTTAAAATGGTCCTTATCTGTCATCTTTCAAAATTGAATCTTGCCACGTCTTTCCCCAAAATCTCTAAAATGATTTAAATCAATTGGGATCACAAATCTCAAAAGGTTTGAAATTTTGATCGGGGTAGAGATCGTGAGTTAAATCTCTTATCTGTTTAAATGGAATTGGTTTTATTCCTTTAAAGGCACTCCTGCCTCCATGTGCCAAACGATTTCATACACAATGCACATGTTGAGGAGGAGGATTTATCCAAAAACATGATGAGTATTTAAACCAGGCCACATATTCTCCCATGTTTTCTAAACCTTATTAAATCACTTGGGATCCAAAATCTCAAAGGGTTTGATATTTTTGATCGGGGGAGAATTTGTGATTTAATAATGAAATTTGATAAAAGGTGATCGTTTTGATTCAATTGTGCAGGCTGCTCTCTCGTATGTGCTAAACACTTTCGAATCTCGAAGCATATATTGAGGGGGAGCATTTTATAAGAAAATAAACTATCGAGGTACAAAAGCTTTTATGTTTTAACATAATGTACCTTGATTGAGTTGTCAAATGGTTTCTTAAATGGCTTTTGTAATCGTAGATGTGCTTCAAAAGAACTCTTGCCTCTATGTGATAAAAATGATTTCAAATATCCTATGCACATATTGAGGGGGAGAATTTTACCATGAAAATCAAATGGCTTTTTCGTATGAAAATTGTGATCAAAGAAAATATTTCAAAGTCCTCTTGCCTCCTTGTGCTAAAAAATTTCTAAATCATACGCACATGTTGAGGGGGAGGTTTTCTAAATGATCAAAAATATTAAGGTACAAAATGCTTTGATCTCGTGTCACAAAGTACCTTGATTGGTTTTCCAAATGATTTTTCAATTGGTTTCGAGAAGGAATGAACAATACCAAAAGACCGACCAAATTTACTTTATGCATGGTGTTATAAGGATGGTTAGGTTAGGTATTTGTTCCCACGATTCGCCAGAACCGGAGGGATCTACCCAGGGACAATCCAATAGATAGTGTAGAGTCTTTAGGTATGATGAAAAAAAGGAGAAAAATGAGATATGGGAAGAGTGCGGACTGAGACTGAGCTAGTACTGGAATAAACCCAACAAGTTTCTAGTTATGAAGTCTCGGTAAGCACTGAAGGGGTTGAAGAATGAAAAAGAAATGAATGTGAAAAAGGGTGAAAAGAAATAGCCCTCCAATAATTCAACCTTAGGGCAGTAACCGGGTTCAATACATATGCTACTGGTTGTTACTAAGGTAACACTGGTATTGAAGACAATACGTCATGGACCCAGTGACGCACTGCACTAAACTTCCCAAGCTACTCAAGTTCCTCTTAAAAGGACTTGTTTCATTCTCACGGGGAACCGACATAATCTATCGACTTTCTCTTAGAGATTGTTGATATTGAAGAAGGAGACCCTCTCCCTAGTCTCCGGCACATGAACCAAATATGCACAATTGAGTCTAGAGCCAAGAGATCATCCACAATATCTCGTTAGGACACTAAATTCTTGAAGACTTGCTTTTTCACACAATGTGGAAAGTAAGTATATATCTTAAGAGTCCTACGCATTATCCTTGTGGTATTGCCAGAACATCCGAGTGATATGTAAAAATAGTCACGACGAAGATGGAAATCCTTCTAGAGCCAACATCAAACAAGCTCTTGGTGGGTGACATGTGAAATCTTGCAAAAGATCAAGCTTGTGACAACTGGATAGAAATGATGGGGAGATTCAATCTTGAATCAACCTTGGTCCAGGAATGGAATTGACGAATACTTTTGGAAAAACCGTTCGATGTGCAAATCTTCTTTTCTCTAGCACATCGAATGTGTATTCATGTTTTCAAATTCAAAAAGTATCTCTGATTGAAAAAATGCTTTTGAAAAAACTGTTCGATGTGCGAATCTTTTCTTTTCACTAGCACGTCGAATGTTTACTCGTTTCAAATACAAAAAGTATTTTTGATTGAAAATTGATCTTTCTCATAAAACCTTCGTCGTATTGCAAAAATCTTTCTTCTAAGCAATATGCGATTGTTTTCAAATCATTTTTCATCAATTAGTGAATCTCAATTCACTGGTTCACTCACTCCGTGTTGTCTTCTTTGAGACGTTCCGGTTTGAGAACAGCTAGAACAGCTGCGAAACCCTGTCAAGGAGATTCTTAGGAATCCTACCTGATCACAGGCAGTACTTGTACTGATCAACGGGGAACCGTGGGCCGTGTACCTCAATTCAGCGAAAGTGATCAAAGACACTTTTGTGTGTTTTATTGCTAACTGTTATTTGCAGGTACACTTAGACGGTTGCAGCTGATCAGAATTGAGGAGTCATTCCAAAGCCGCATGCTCACAACATCCACACTTAATTTGAAGAAATCATGACTGGTGCATATCTACAGAACCTGGCTCTGATATTTCTATACTATGCTTCTGCTACGCTGCTGCAAATATCATGAACCAGTAAGGCTTCCGCTACTCTGATGGAAAGATGTCATGATTCAAAAGTGTGAGCATGTCGGTCCGAAAGTCACAACTTCACATGATGGCAACACAATAAAGGGTGATCCAGAGATTTACTGTGGCTGATGATCTCAATGAAAGCTCGAAGATCATCAAAGATGTGGATCAGTTAAAGGCCTCCACTGAAAGTACAAATCAATGTGGACTTTGAAGTTGCACTACTTAAGCACAAAGATTGCGGATGTGAAGAATTAAAGTCTACGAGCTCAAGACTGAAGAAAAATTAGAATGCTAGGATTCAAAATGTAAAACATGGGGTGACCTCCCTTAGGGGGAGATTGTTAGGAATTAGAAAATTCCATAGTGAAGAGTCGGTCACCCCAAATATTATCTAGCATAAGTTAGCTCGTAGACTTGTCGTTATTTATGTTACTTAGTAGTTTATTAGTTAGTTTGTAGCGTAATTTAGTTTAGTGCAACACCGTGGAGGAAGGACGGGTCTTTACCCACTGTATACCTGATCCACAGGCCGATAGGAGGTAGTGTATTTGTAAGTATAAATACCCCTTCCATCCATGGAAGGGGTGGTGCTTCTCATTCAATCTAATATTCCCTTTGTGTAAACCTCTAGCAAGAACACCCTCTCTCTCTATTAACTCTCTAACTATGGCAAACATGTATTTTGATCATCCAAGACCACCCGAATCATCAACACAATAAATATTACGATCCTACACGCCACTAGAGAGAAATTGGATAAGAAACTAAATGATCCATGGTGCATAAAGTATACTATCACATTTAAATCACCGAATTATGCTAAGGAAAACTGGATTGCCTTTAATAAGTTTAGACCTCAGACCCTACTGACCCCTGAGCAAGTGTTCTGGAAGAAAGATATGGATAAGAAAAAAGCTGATGATCTTGTTGAAAAGAATCCCCCTTGTAGGAATTTACCTCCAGCCACTGAGTATCCTCCAAATACACCTATGCATTTAGTGCCTAGAACTCTTCCCACACAAAGCAAAACCTTAGTCAGCTTATATGTAGTTTACCAACTATTTGTTGACTTTGAGAAAACTTGTAAGAAGAGAATCACTCCAACAGGAATTACTGAAGGGGAAAGGGGTTTTGAGCAAACAAAATAATGTTACTTAACTGAGGTCATGCCTTTCTTTAAACAACTAAAAGAACAATTTGAGTCTCTCCAAAAGGCCATAGATACCGAGGTTAAAGACATGAAAAGAATGTTTAATGAAATGGAAATTGAAGTCAAAGATTATGAATGTGAGCTTAAAAGTAACGAGATTGAAAGGAAGAGTCTGCACATCTTAAATGATAACCTGATTTCTAGGTGTGTTGCTCAAGATGTGTTTTACACTGTTACAAATTATTCTATTATTGCTTCTCAATTTCATGAATTATTTGTTGCTTTGAAAGTTTCCCATGATCGTGTCATTGAGCTTGAGACCACAAATTCAAAATTGCATGAGAAAATAGAACGGGATGATCATGATAACCTGGTCAGACATTTTTCTAAATTGGAAGTTGAACATCTTGCTTTGCAATTAAAATATCAACATCTTAAAGAAAATGTTAAAAACTCAAATGCCAAGATATCCTCGGATGCTCCTGAGTTTGATGCAGTTTATGAAATTAGCAAACGTGATGACCAGATTCGAGCTCATTGTAACACGATCAAAAGATTGAAAACCCAAATTTCACAATTAAAGGGTGAAAAGAATAATGCGACCGGCTCCCAAATGCCTCCTCCTTTAGATTCTCAGTATTCTCAAAACTTTCATCTTCAAAACATCATTAAGGCTTTACAACAAGAAAATGAGTGTTTTCAAGCAAAAAATGAAAAAGTTAAACAACATTTTAAAGAGTTATATGATTTAATTAAGGTCACCCGTGACAAGAACAATGATAAAATAACCTCTTTGCAAAAGGAAATTGAGAATCTGAAGAGTCAGGTAAAAGGGAAAATGCCAATCACCCGTGGTGAGATTTCTGCACCAAAGGTATATGCTTGTTCTAAATTTGCTATGACTGTAAAGTATATTCCCCCTCATCTTAGAAACAATGAACTTGTATGTCAAGAATATTTTTCGTACCTTAAGGATAGTCTAGAATGTCTCCGTGAGATTGTTGAAGAGGATAGCCTAAACAAACCACTTGATAGTGAGGTTAGGTATGCATGCTTATACACCAAACGATCTCAAGAACTTTTAGAATCCTTAAGAGAAATATGTCCTAAATCTTGTACTAGGAAAGATAGAATCGCTATGCCTTGCTCTATGCCTAAAGTTAAGCATGCGACCCTTGATATGCCTTGTTCTATGCCGAAAGTCAAGCATGTGACCTTTGATGTGCCTACTAGTACCTTAGATCCCAGCAGTTCTAGACTAGGAATGCAGAAAGTAGTGAAACCAACTAATGTTCCCATCGTTCCTTCTACAGGAGTAATCAGTGACACTAAGGTAAGCGGGTCAAAGCCGCCAGGCAATACAAATGAAGATAGGACCTCGCAAGTTAAGAGTGATCAAGGGATGAAATTAGAAGACCACCCTAGGAACAATAAGTTTGTGTTGAATAAGACGAATCGTGTTGATTCTAGTATTAGCTATAAGCGTACTGTAATTAATTCGAATTCTGCTACTATTTGCAAAACATGTAATGAATGTTTGGTTTGTGGTATTGATCATGAATGTGCTGTGAATGAATTGAAATATGTTGCTAAATCTCTAGTCAAAACTATAAGAATTTCTAAACGGTTAAGGATGTCAGAAAACCAATGTGGAAAAAGGTTAGAAATTATTGGAAACCTGCAGGGAGAAAGTTCAATAATGTAGGGTATCAATGGAAACCCACTGGCCGCATATTCAAAGTTAACGAGTTTTTTTCAAAATAGGAATAGGTCTATGCCCATTAAGGAATGGAAACCTACTGGTAGGATCATCCCCTTGAGAAGTAATCATACTACACATAGACCAAGTGCTTCTACTAGTATTGCATCCATCTCTAATGATGTCATAACTTCTATTTCCGATGTGGGTTTTCCAATCTCAGTTACCAACCAAGTGGAACCCATTCTCGCATAGGGATCCAAATTATCTAGTCATCCATACTTGTCTGTGTTCAACTGCAGGTCGTACAAATCATTCTGTGGTATTTGGACTCAGGCTGTTCAAAGCATATGACTGGAGATCGCTCGCGGCTCATGAACTTCGTGAGTAAATTCATCGGGACTGTTAGATTCAGGAACAACCACTTTGGGGCAATTATGGGTTACGGAGGCTATGTAGTTGGTGACAGTGTAATTTCTAGGGTTTATTATGTTGAAGGTCTTGGTCATAATTTGTTCTCTGTTGGTCAATTTTGTGACTCCGATCTTGAAGTGGCCTTTAGAAAACATACTTGATTCGTTAGAGAACTTGATGGTGTTGAACTTTTAAAAGGAACTCGTGGGACAAATCTATACACCATCTCTATCGAAGACATGATGAAGTCTTCTCCAATCTGCTTGTTGTCAAAGGCGTCGAAAACAAAGTCATGGTTATGGCATCGTCGTCTCATACTTCGGCACCATAAATGATCTTTCTAGAAAGGACCTCGTAAGAGGCTTGCCCAGATTAAAGTATGAAAAAGATCATCTTTGTTCAGCATGCCAATTGGGAAAAAGCAAGAAATACGCCCATAAACCCAAACATGAAAACTCAGTTATTGAAGTTCTTCATACTCTTCATATGGATTTGTGCGGACCCATAAGAGTGCAAACTATAAACGGGGAGAAATATGTGCTAGTCTTGGTTGATGACTATTCTCGGTTTACCTGGGTTAAGTTTTTGAGGTCAAAGGATGAAACTCCAGATGTCATCATCAAACTTATTAAACAACTGTAGGTTCGTCTCAATAAAACGGTCAGGATTATCCAAACAGACAATAGAACTGAGTTTGTAAACAAAGAACTAAGCCAGTTCTACGAAAGCATTGGGTCAGCCATCAAAGAAGTGTTCCGCGTACTCCTCAACAGAACGGGGTAGTTGAAAGACGAAATCGGACTCTTGTCGAAGCTGCAAGGACTATGCTTATTTACTCAAAGGTGCCAATGTTTCTCTGGGCAGAAGCCATTGCCACTGCATGCTACACCTAAAACCGTTCCCTGATTCACACCAATCATGGAAAAACTCCTTACGAACTTGTCCACAATCGAAAACCAGATATTTCTTTCCTTCGTGTATTCGGTGCCTTATGTTATCCAACGAATGATGGTCAAGATTTAGGAAAGTTAAGAGCTAAGGCGGACATTGGAGTTTTCGTTGGTTATGCTTCAAACTGGAAGGGTTACCGAATCTACAATAAAAGAACCCGAGATATCATGGAAACTATTCACGTCACGTTCGATGAGCTGTCTGAGCAAATGGTTCCTGGACAATCAAGTTCTGGACCCGCATCTCAATATTTATTAAGTAGTCCCATTAGTTTTTCTTTTGTATAGAATCCATCACCTACAGTTCCATATGTACCTCCATCGGGAGAAGATTTGAAGAAATTGTTTGATCCAATGTTTGATGAATACTATGAACCTCTTGATAATGATCATTGATGCAGGTTTTACTGACCATGTTTTAATATTTATAATGTCTCGTTATACCTATGGTCTACCTTAATGCACTAATGGGCAGTTTACCCGGTCGTGTGTAGTGTAGTATTCGGTAAAACGAGGTCGTCCCAAGAGTTATGTATGTTGGATTAATACAAAGTCTAGGTGTCACAGATTTTAAGAAGGTTTTCATATCGATTAAACTAATAAACTACTAAAGCGAATAAAAGCAAAGGTGTGATCAAATAGAGGAGAGTGGTGCTAACCTAGTTATTCATCCTAGCTAGTAATGTCTACGTCTAATTACTTCCAATTACTTCAGGAGGGGTCAAAGTCGAGAGGACAGCATTTGGTCAGTTCGCCCTAACCTATCAGCAAAGATGCCACCACTGAAGAAGTCAGGTGTCCCCTCATAAGTCTAGTTGTTCCTGGTCCCTTAAGCCGAGTCATTAAGTTCCGCTACATGCTAGAATTATAATAGTGAGTGCCCGGGAACTAGCATCTTAGACACTCACCCCCTAATTCTTAAGTTCATCCAAACGGTAGGTGATCACTTGGTCAAATCGCACAAGTAGAAAGGGCCGTCAGTTAGTCATATCTCCTAAGAAACTAGCCTCTACCGCCATTCAAAACTACCGAAACAAGGGTAGCTACCAATAAACTATGCATGCATACACTTAAAAATAATTATACGGAAGTAATGTAAACGCAAACAAAACAATTAAGGAATCATAACTAGGCCAGCACCAAGAGGTGCTTAGCCGCTCATATTAACCATACAAATCAATTCAATATTTAATGTTACGAAATACATGAATCGAAAGTAAAGAAAAGATAAAATGCTAATGCTTATCGTAGGGGAGTGATTTCTCCCTTGGAGATAGCTCCGTATGCTCCTCTAGACCTGCCTTTGGCTTCTTCCCCTGTTCTTTGGTTATGGTGTTTGAAATGGGATGCTTTGAAATGCTGGAAATCGTGGGATATTTATAGGCCAGATCTTGGTTATGGCGTAACTAATAAAATAGTTATGCCGTAATCATCTAATTCTTCTTAAATTGCACTAGATCTGCTGGTTACGGCGTAACCTTAGAAGTGGTTACGCCGTATCTTCAATAATTTTTGGTTACGCCGTAGTTTATTGCAAGAGTTACGACCTAATTATCAGCGGCGCGGAACCTCATTTGACCTAATATGGTTACGTCATAATCTTTTGGGAGAGTTACGCCGTAATCTTCTGATAAATTGGCTTTCTGAGTCACGCTTTAGTTACGGCGTAATGTGAGAGATGAGTTACGCCGTAACTTCTTCAAAGTGAGCATACTATGATAAATCTTTAATAATACTCCAATTTCGCGTCTCTTTAGCTCCAATGCTCGTAATTTACCTGAAATTGGAATATAATGGAAAACAAGCGTAAATCCATATAAATAATATAAATTACAAGCATTATCGGGGGAAATTGACACTTAATATTCAGGATAATTTGATTTTATCAAATATCCCCCCACTTGAACTCTAATTGCCCTCAAGTAGACCTTATTAGATAGATTTCTAAAAAGATATCTCCCATAACCTGGAAAATATAAGTTTACAAATCCCTTATGCTAGAATAAAACAAAGCCGAACAACTCACGAAATGGGAACGAAACACTCAAATCTCTCAACTATTCTAAGTGTCAATTTCGAGGTGATCACTCAATCGCACAGTCATAGCATGTATTCTATCATAAGCTTGGCGGTTACACAAATCACCACCACTAGAGTTAAGGGCTAAACAATTTTTGAAGGCAATATGGGTAGACACGACAAAGGTTAAGGGTGACTCGGCATTACTAACATGTCACGGCGAAGTGGACAAAATCAATGATACATGACCAAATCCATGGCCAAGACACCAAAGATTGCTCGCTGCATCACCTAGACATGCTTCATGACTAAAGGGTAGGATAAGACATGGGATATATAAATGGTCTAAAATAAAAATCAAGCAGATAGTCTAAATCTATAACGAAGTCATCACCACTTACCGTCCGCCTAAAGTTCAAGCTTTGAAGTTAAGAAACCGGATGATGAAATACTAGGTAGATGTGTCATTAGAGGACGTCATAATGGGCACACTACCTTTTCTTCAACTGTTGGCTCAATTATCAACTCCAATCTTCAAATATGACCGAGGTGGCCTCCTCGATACTAAATCTATATAAAGCTCATAACATAGTGCTTATAACATCGCACTTTACAATAAAGTAAATAACATAACTATATATATATATATATATATATATATATATATATATATATATATATATATATATATATATATATATATATATTTTTCGAATCACTTTTTTTTTCAACATAAATATAACAACTAAACATAACATCCCCCCACTTGAGATGAACAATGGGAATTCGGGGGGTCTTCAATGATCTTTTAGAATATGTCACCGACGAAAGCGTGATTCCCGAACCTTTCCACTTGAACCTTGAACTTAGGCGAATGATGACTTCCCAATCACAAATAAAGACTACAGGGTAGGCTAAGGTGTATAGGTGTAACGAAACAATATATTGGGTTAAAAACATGAAAGGAATGGCTCAGATGGGGGTATCTAGGGGTATCTTGCACTAAAGGAGAGTGCAACAAAAGCGTTTCACATGGCGGTCGAGAAGTCGAGGTGACTAATCGATAGACACACAATGGTAGGATATTTGGGTGATAATCCTATAATACTGCCTTCTTAAACTGAAAATTCCAAGTACATCGAGCTAACTCAACATACCTCGTCTATGGTCTCGAAATGATGCAAAGGCCAAGTTCTAAAGTTTACAAGCAACCGGCACACTCATAATTTGGTGGATTTGGGGTAAAATATTGGAAATGGATAAGGCTAATCTCACCATATAATATCAAGGGTTGTATGTGCTCGGCTAAGGTCTAATCTAGTTAGGTTAAGAAAAACATGTCAAAATTTTAAAAATGGCATAATTTTTCAAAATAAACTAGAAAAACGAGGGCAAAATAAAGTTCAAGAGACAATTCTACTCCCGTCCCCCCACTTGAATTGTACAAAGTCCCTTTTGTACTAAGCGTTAAATAATGGTGAAGAGAAAAGTAGAATTAAAGTGAGAACTTCCCTGAAATTTGCTCCAAAAAGAAAGAAGGCCCACGAAAAAGAGTCATGCCTTCGTATAAGCATCCACGAGCAAACTTCAATCCCTGAAATCACACTACCTACAAGCATAATTCTAAAAAGAAGAAAAATGAAAAATGAAAAACAAACCTAACTCACTTTCGTAGGAATCACGGTTGCATTTAGCATATGCAACAAGCCTTTTAAACCACTTGGTGTCCCAAGTGGACGAGTGAAGTCTCGTGAGGGTTTACAGGGAACACACCTACAAAGTTCATTTAAAATACTAATACAAGGTTATTGTGTTTAAAATGAAAGAAGTAATGCAGAGGATAGTTACGTCGTAACTAGGCAAAACCTGGCATACGCTGCAAGAGTGTAGCTACGGCGTAACCACTGAGATGGAATTACGCCGTAATTGGTAATGCATCCAAAATTTTGCTGCAAAGGGTTTGTTACGGCGTAACCACTGAGATGAGTTACGCCGTAACTATAGTCTGATCAGCAAGCTTCAGAAGCAACCACTCTTCATTTCCTGCAAAAATGGTTAAAAACACAAAATCCAACATAAATGGAAATAAAACAAAAGAAAGGGATAATTCGGGTTGTCTCCCGAAAGAGCACTTCTTTTTATTTACGAGTCTTTAAGTTAGACTCAGAGCCTCGAGGCTTTATGGTGGCCTTTGAACTTGACCAACTTCCTCTACTAGTTGGCGCCAATCATTCATCCATTTGATAAAAAACCTTTTTTCTTGCAGTGTTACCGATGCTACATGTTCCCAATTTTTGTGAGAGCCACTCATTAAATGATATACACGACTTTCCCCAGTCGTCACCTTCAGATATAGGACTAATTGTTGTACTCATGTTTGATCTTTCATCATTAGTTATTGCATCAGTAAGACGACATTTATCGTAATTTCATTTCAGTTGTTTTACCAATCCCGTATTGATTTCTGAGTCTCCAAATCTTATCTTGTACCAATCTTCAAATGCTAATTTCCCAAATTTAACATCACGTCTTTCAGCCTCGTGAGAGCATATCCATTCATCCTCCTTTCCCTCACAAAATTCTCGAAAAGGGTTACACGAGGGCCATGCTGTCAGTGATTCTTTATCCTTGGTTAATATCGGGTTGCAGTAGTGTTTGTTTGGAATCGGAGCTTCCTTAATACCTTAGACCTGGACAGTCTTTTCCTGTTTCTGCTTGCAACTATCAACATTTTCTCCACTATTATTAGTACTAGGATCATAACATAAAGGTGGATCGAGTGATTGAACATTAACAACATCAACTTTATTTGAAATTTCTAATTTTGGGTTTAAATGTTCTTTCATGCTGAAAGTTATTCGTTCATTTTCAGTTCCCAAAAAAAATTGTTTTTTAAAAACCTTAATTTGAGCCCGACAAGTGGCCAGAAAAGGTCTTCCAACAATTAAGTTGTAAGTCTCCCGTTTTCCCATGTTAATAACCACAAAATCAGTGGGAAAAGGGAATTTTCCAATTTTAAGGAGCACATTATTTACTACTCCCCTTGGTACAGCCTTAGAGGAATCAGCCATTTCTATCATCATTGTTGTTTCTTTTAAATTGGTAAGTTTTATTTTATCAAACAAAGTGGTAGAAATAAGGTTTACCCCAGCCCCCAAATCAACTAATGTGGGAATTTTAAGATTACCGATAGTGCATGGAAGAAGAAAACTTTCCTGGTATTGTTGCTTCTCAGGAAGTTGGCGTGGCAGGTCCTCGTCGTCTTCCGATTTATCATCTTCTTTTAGGTAGTTAATCCCGGACAGATCATTGGTGATAGAGGAGTTGCACTGCTCTTTCTTTGGCTTATCTTGCACAAATATGGCTTTGCAGGCAATGGCTTTGGCATTACTGGTCTCAAGGTTTTTAGCTAATTGCCCAATTGGTGTTTCGAGGTTTTTAATTGTAGCATCTTGGTTTCGCAGGTTCATGTTGGTGTCTTCTTTCACCTTGACCATCCATTCCTTGAGTCTATCTCCCTTTTTTGTAGATTCCTCGATGTGCCTATGCATTATTTCTTCAAGGCTTGGTCTAGGAGGATTGTTGTTGACTCTTGTGTAGAACCCTGGGGACTTTTCTCGGTATCTGGGCCCGTTACCTTTATATCCGTTGAAAGGGCTCCCACTTCCATATTTTACTTCTTTGATCCTTTTAACTTCCTCGTTAGAGGAACATTCCTTAGTAGGGGGAGCTCCATTTCGTTTCACTTGTATGGAATGCACATTTTCCTTTAGCTTCTTCATGTCTCTTCTGGGACTTTCTAATTTGTTGTTTATTGCTGGAAGGCCTTCCATATTTCCATTCTTACTTCGGTTGCTTCCCCTATTGGGAAATTTGTGAGAGTGGTCAGCCAACTTTTGAATAGTTTCCAAAGCTAATGTTGGAGTCATCCCGGGAGTCGGCCCTCGAGAATCGATCATTTGCCTTGAGGAGATGTTCAGACCTTTGTAAAAGACGTTCACCTTTTGTTGGCTTTTGAGGTCGTGAGTAGGGCATTTGTATAATAATTCGTTATACCTTTCCCATGCTTGGTACAACGTTTCATCACCCTCTTGCTCGAAGTAATGGATTTCTTCTAATTGCTTAGCAGTCTTGGATGGAGGACAGTATCTCTGAATGAAATGCTTTTTTAGGATTGGCCAAGTGTTGACTGTTTCGGCAGGTAATCGATCAACCCACCTTTTAGCAGCTCCAGTAAGAGAAATAGGGAACACCCGTTGTAAAACCCTGAAAAATCTTTAACGTATAAAAAGACCCTTTTGCCCCTCAAGCTTAATAATTGTAGAATACGTAAAACATGTCAAGTTCGTTAACTACGTTTAACACTTAACTTATAAATGATTTATGCAAGATAATAAATAATTGACTTTCCCTTATGTCTACCATATGAATATCACACATTTCATAAGTTGCATGGACTAAATAAAATGTACAAATTACAAAACACTTAAACTAAATTAATAACCAACTTATTAGTAATTATGGAAGATTGAAATTTGTCATTAAACCTCCTCCCCCAATTCTGCCATGATTCTCTCCACAATAACACCCATTTACTTCAAATTAACTCCCCATTATTCTTATTTAAATCCCATTTACCTATCATTTGTAACCTACCTTTTCTATAATTCAAAAACACACGTACAACCCTAGACAAACAAAAGATGGCGGCTCATTTTTTTCCTCTCCATTTTCTGTCGACATCAAGAGTGACCAAGGAGGCTGTGATCGTGGTTGGTCCTTAGGTGTGGGTGCTGTTTCAAAAGGAAGTTGGTCGTGGGTATTGCTAGGTCGAAGGAGGCTGTGTTGTTTTGGCTTGTCGTGGGTTCCTAGACGTGATCGCTGCTGTGGTCGTAGGGTTAAGTCACAAGGGATTGGTAACGTGTTCAAGGGGCTGTGATAGGGTAAGGTGTCTCGATCTCGTCTCAATCTCTCCTTGCTGTTTTCCTTTTTGTTTTCTGTCGTGTGATTCCATGGCATGCCCATGTTAATAAACATAAAATGATAAAGGTGAACACCTAAAATTTTTGTAGTAGATATGTATATATATAACGAATAGGAAATGGCCCCATATCTAGTCACTCATAAAATTGATTTAACATCATGGATCATGCATGTATAAGAATGAAGCAGGTCACGTGAAAGTTAACTTTTTCACATAAAAGTCATAATAGGATTACTTTCTGAGTCGAATGGGAATGGGCTTAATATATTGACGTTGAAAATGTTGTAACCTGAAATCACAGCATGCACATTCTTGTGGTTATGTCGAGTAGAACACACATGTTTATCTAGTCTCTTGTGTCAAGTTAAGTGGTCTTTTGGATGCATGTATATCTTGGGGTTTCCTTTTGATGTCGACACACAAGTTATATTGACTTGGGGTTTTGGTTTTTGTCGAATGAACACGAGGTCTAATCATATGCATGTTTTTCCTTGAACTACATCAAACTAAAATGGGCAAAAGCATACGGGTATACCTTGATTGGTTTGTGTCGATTTGTAATTGTCAAATGGATGTCAAATGGTTTCAAATATTGTCGAATGGTTTGTCTTGGGGTTGTGGGGAGTCTCGACATTGAAAGGGGTTTCACAAGGAGTCGTATAAACTGTCTTAATCAAAGCTAAAATGATTGAAAACATTAATAGAAACCTAATCAAATCTAGGGCTTATTTATATGTGCATACGACTTACACGAATTAAAAGGGTGATTTATTATTAATGAAACTTAAAGGTGTGATATGTTAACTCGATAACTAAAAGGGGTAAATGAGTAAAATGAGTAAGTATGACATATTTACAACCCTAAACTTGTGTAACTTGGCATGAATAACCCCTAAACTATGATATATCTCATTTTCATCGTTAATTAAATTATAAATGGAAACCTGCTATTTTTAGAAAGTTACCTAAAATGGAAAGTTACTAAATATAGAAATATTACTAAAAGTGGAAACCTGCTAAAAATGGAAAGCCGTCTAAAATGAGGAATCTGATCTTAATAAGCGTTATCTAATTCATAGGTTCCGGACGGCGGGATTGATTCATCGTGTGACCTGACTTTCCTATTTTACTTGCTTCGAATGAGGTACATATATTCTATCCCTTTTCAGTAGGGATTTCTCCTGACTTTTCAATCCTTGACTTTGCTTCACTTATGACATTCCTTTGCTATGATTTCCTTATGCTATGATCCTTTTGATATGATTCCGACATAATCCTTTGATATGATTCTGTTCGCTATGATATTCGTTTGTTATGATTATGAACCATCTGATTATGAACCTCTGATTATGAACTTATGTTATGGAAATCTGATATGAACCTTTGACTTTTGAACCTTTGATATGAACCCTTATGATATGATATGATTATGCTTTGACCCGTCAGTTTGATACCCGAGCCAAATATGTGTTCCTAGTCATGAAGGTAACATGACCGTGTCATTGATGCACCAATGGCATGACTTCAGTGTGTATGAGTGATGTTACACACCGTCCCCATTATGATATGATTATGAGCTCACTATATGTATATGATTTGGCCACTATGTTTCCGGGGGGCGTATGGATGCATCCTAGATATGATATGATATTAGTGGATTTAATATGATATGATATGATTTATATGGTGAATGATGTCGTGTGCAATACGCGTCTTCACATTCCAGGAGCTAGCTACTCCATTTGTTACTGAGGTCTCCCCTCCTATTATATATGGTATTCCGAGGTCACCCCTCCGAATACAATGGTTACTTATGATATGATATGATATGATATGATATGTTCCGGGCTCGTGTTAGATTTCTGACAACCCTTACACCTTTGATATACCTATATTGTACCTTTTGTATTCCCCAATGCACCATATGCTACGTTAATTGTTCATTACTCAGTACCCTTATATGACTCACTCTACTACCAAGATATATATATTCCATTTCTTTGATCTATCACACTCTCATTCCGTTATTTCAGACTATCGTTCCATTCACGTACCGGGTTATTATGTGTTTATTTGATTTGTTATGCTATTTATGTTTTATGTGACTACTGATTATTCTGCTATGATGTGATTAATATGCGGTTATCTGAGTTACCTGTTTTCATCTGATGATATGTGATCTCACTATTATGTGAATCCTCTGAATTGTCTGGTGACCATGCCAATGTGTAATCGATATATTTTTGTCGGTTTATTATGTGTGCTTTGTTCGGTTAATCTCGTGGACTATGACTATCCCGTTGTATTCTTATCTGTTTATTGTTGACCTGCCATGTTTACATTCTGCCTATGCTACGGTTTGATTGGGTAAATGGTTCAACGTGTGACGTATGGCTTGTTATTTTGTTGTCCTGCTATGTCCTTGATTCATTCAATTATATCGTATGTTGTATTCCTACTTGTTACGTGTGACTGCCATGTGTTGACTACTGTTGGTACTTCTGTTGATTATGTTTTCAAATGAGGGTTTTGACATGTGTGATTGCCATGCTCACTTACTAATTAATTGCTTCCGCTTGTCTTTAGATTTCTCTTTGACTTGTATGTCTTATGATTTTCCTGAATCGATTGTACACCATATATATGTTGTGTGGATACGACGTCTGCTATGCTTACTTATGTTTCAGTACTTGTACGCTTGGTTTGTATGTGCTTGTATATATGTCATCGTTGCTTTGCTTTGCTTCATTCTCCTTGTTATCTGTTCTTTTTGGATATCTGTGTAATTGTGTTATGCAGGATCCTCTTTGACTCATTGTCCTCATTTCGCTGCGACTTTGTTATAAGTTTCATTATTCTATTTCACATTTCTGATTTTATTTAGCTTTCATTTTGTTATATCTGTTCACTGGGCTTTTTAAGCTCAGCCGCACTTCTTTTCCTGCGGCAGGTTTTAGGTTGGAAGATGGGCTTTGATGGGCTGAGAGTTGGATTATCTGAGTGGACCAACCCTAGTTACGTTATTATTTGGACTTATTTTGAAGAGCTTTTGTTTTGAGATTTCACTTCATTTTGGATATTGTATTTCCTTGTCAGTCAAATTTTTTTATATGATTTGATACTTCATTTTAAGGTATCCGTTTGTAAAGATTTTAATTGTATGTTCTGATATGAGACCAGAATGTGACACTTCTACCCTTGTCGGGTTGGGGTGTTACAATTATGGTATCAGAGCCCAGGTTTCGTCTTGTTGGCCTTAGGATTGACCTGTGAGGATTTGGGTAGACACTAGGCTTCCGTCTGTTCTGCTCTCTTTCGATTCCTTTTGGTTGTTGTTCAGATTTGACTTCGATTATCTTTTGTCTTCACTGTTTTGGCCTTTTTCTCTTCATATTTGATTTTGTTATTTTGTCTTCGCACATCCGTTTGTCGATCGTTAGATGGAGATTTCTCGTAGAGCCGAAGATGATGGTGCCGACCCTGCGTTGCTGCAACAGTTCCTGAGCTGGAGAGATTCGTGAAGCAGAAGCCGTACCCTACTGCCATGCTGCTGGAGACATTAGGATGCTGCTGGAGGGAGCTGGACAGATCAACCAAAGACGCAAAAGACGGAGACAAGATTCAACCGGTGGCTGAGAAGGTTCATCCACTTCATATGATTTGGGCGCGACTTGTGTTACTCCGATTCGTTTGTCATGCGTTTTGAGGCGGTTTGATATTCTGTTAAGTGATTCTGATCGGTATTGCTTTTCTTGATTTGTTCGGAACTCGGTTTGTATGGTGAAGTTTTATCGTTTGGCATTTTGTTAATATCTCAGCTTTTCTTTTGGATCGTCAGTAATGAGTCATGAGGAACCGTTTCGAGCAAGTTGGTGACCTTTTTCTTTGGTGATATGGTAAGTTGTTTGATGTATTATATGCTGTATGTGTGTGTATCTGGTCTGCTTTGGTATGTTGCTTGCTACATGTACGTTATATGTTTTGTGGTGATATTGGTTATGTGGCCTGTCATGACCCAAGGCAAAATATGATGACAATAAGGACTTGTTATGTGATGCAAGTATTATGACGCCTGATCAACATGATAATACCGAGATCATATAATTTGAACTTATTGAAATCATACGACATCTTGGGAAATGCCTAGGGTTAGTACGTGGATGGAATAAGGCTTATATCCATTATTTGACACTCCTCATGTTCGTCTAAAATTCTGTACCTCTTTGCGAGATTCGCACCGACATCTGTTACGTATATGTTTTGTGCGCTTTGGAACCGGAATCGTTATGATTTGTGTGAAACTATGGATTGCTACGTCTGCCATAGACTCGTACGTCTATGTGTACCTCTTCGACTTCAATTTTCGAGGACGAAAATTTTATTTTAGAGGGGAAGAGTTGTAAAACCCTGAAAAATCTTTAACGTATAAAAAGACCCTTTTGCCCCTCAAGCTTAATAATTGTAGAATACGTAAAACATGTCAAGTTCGTTAACTACGTTTAACACTTAACTTATAAATGATTTATGCAAGATAATAAATAATTGACTTTCCCTTATGTCTACCATATGAATATCACACATTTCATAAGTTGCATGGACTAAATAAAATGTACAAATTACAAAACACTTAAACTAAATTAATAACCAACTTATTAGTAATTATGGAAGATTGAAATTTGTCATTAAACCTCCTCCCCCAATTTTGCCGTGATTCTCTCCACAATAACACCCATTTACTTCAAATTAACTCCCCATTATTCTTATTTAAATCCCATTTACCTATCATTTGTAACCTACCTTTTCTATAATTCAAAAACACACGTACAACCCTAGACAAACAAAAGATGGCGGCTCATTTTTTTCCTCTCCATTTTCTGTCGACATCAAGAGTGACCAAGGAGGCTGTGATCGTGGTTGGTCCTTAGGTGTGGGTGTTGTTTCGAAAGGAAGTTGGTCGTGGGTATTGCTAGGTCGAAGGAGGTTGTGTTGTTTTGGCTTGTCGTGGGTTCCTAGACGTGATCGCTGCTGTGGTCGTAGGGTTAAGTCACAAGGGATTGGTAACGTGTTCAAGGGGCTGTGATAGGGTAAGGTGTCTCGATCTCGTCTCAATCTCTCCTTGCTGTTTTCCTTTTTGTTTTCTGTCGTGTGATTCCATGGCATGCCCATGTTAATAAACATAAAATGATAAAGGTGAACACCTAAAATTTGTGTAGTAGATATGTATATATATAACGAATAGGAAATGGCCCCATATCTAGTCACTCATAAAATTGATTTAACATCATGGATCATGCATGTATAAGAATGAAGCAGGTCACGTGAAAGTTAACTTTTTCACATAAAAGTCATAATAGGATTACTTTCTGAGTCGAATGGGAATGGGCTTAATATATTGACGTTGAAAATGTTGTAACCTGAAATTACAGCATGCACATTCTTGTGGTTATGTCGAGTAGAACACACATGTTTATCTAGTCTCTTGTGTCAAGTTAAGTGGTCTTTTGGATGCATGTATATCTTGGGGTTTCCTTTTGATGTCGACACACAAGTTATATTGACTTGGGGTTTTGGTTTTTGTCGAATGAACACGAGGTCTAATCATATGCATGTTTTTCCTTGAACTACATCGAACTAAAATGGGCAAAAGCATACGGGTATACCTTGATTGGCTTGTGTCGATTTGTAATTGTCAAATGGATGTCAAATGGTTTCAAATATTGTCGAATGGTTTGTCTTGGGGTTGTGGGGAGTCTCGACATTAAAAGGGGTTTCACAAGGAGTCGTATAAACTGTCCTAATTAAAGCTAAAATGATTGAAAACATTAATAGAAACCTAATATAATCTAGGGCTTATTTATATGTGCATACGACTTACACGAATTAAAAGGGTGATTTATTATTAATGAAACTTAAAGGTGTGATATGTTAACTCGATAACTAAAAGGGGTAAATGAGTAAAATGAGTAAGTATGACATATTTACAACCCTAAACTTGTGTAACTTGGCATGAATAACCCCTAAACTATGATATATCTCATTTTCATCGTTAATTAAATTATAAATGGAAACCTGCTATTTTTAGAAAGTTACCTAAAATGGAAAGTTACTAAATATGGAAATATTACTAAAAGTGGAAACCTGCTAAAAATGGAAAGCCGTCTAAAATGAGGAATCTGATCTTAATAAGCGTTTTCTAATTCATAGGTTCCGGACGGCGGGTTTGATTCATCGTGTGACCTGACTTTCCTATTTTACTTGCTTCGAATGAGGTACATATATTCTATCCCTTTTCAGTAGGGATTTCTCCTGACTTTTCAATCCTTGACTTTGCTTCACTTATGATATTCCTTTGCTATGATTTCCTTATGCTATGATCCTTTTGATATGATTCCGACATAATCCTTTGATATGATTCTGTTCGCTATGATATTCGTTTGTTATGATTATGAACCATCTGATTATGAACCTCTGATTATGAACTTATGTTATGGAAATCTGATATGAACCTTTGACTTTTGAACCTTTGATATGAACTTTGATATGAACCCTTATGATATGATATGATTATGCTTTGACCCGTCAGTTTGATACCCGAGCCAAATATGTGTTCCTAGTCATGAAGGTAACATGACCGTGTCATTGATGCACCAATGGCATGACTCGAGTGTGTACGAGTGATGTTACACACCGTCCCCATTATGATATGATTATGAGCTCACTATATGTATATGATTTGGCCACTATGTTTCCGGGGGGCGTATGGATGCATCCTAGATATGATATGATATTAGTGGATTTAATATGATATGATATGATTTATATGGTGAATGATGTCGTGTGCAATACGCGTCTTCACATTCCGGGAGCTAGCTACTCCATTTCTTACTGAGGTCTCCCCTCCTACTATATATGGTATTCCGAGGTCACCCCTCCGAATACAATGGTTACTTATGATATGATATGATATGATATGTTCCGGGCTCGTGTTAGATTTTTGACAACCCTTACACCTTTGATATACCTATATTGTACCTTTTGTATTCCCCAACACACCATATGCTACGTTAATTGTTCATTACTCAGTACCCTTATATGACTCACTCTACTACCAAGATATATATATTCCATTTCTTTGATCTATCACACTCTCATTCCGTTATTTCAGACTATCGTTCCATTCACGTACCGGGTTATTATGTGTTTATTTGATTTGTTATGCTATTTATGTTTTATGTGACTACTGATTATCCTGCTATGATGTGATTAATATGCGGTTATCTGAGTTACCTGTTTTCATCTGATGATATGTGATCTCACTATTATGTGAATCCTCTGAATTGTCTGGTGACCATGCCAATGTGTAATCGATAGTTTTGTCGGTTTATTATGTGTGCTTTGTTCGGTTAATCTCGTGGACTATGACTATCCCGTTGTATTCTTATCTGTTTATTGTTGACCTGCCATGTTTACATTCTGCCTATGCTACGGTTTGATTGGGTAAATGGTTCAACGTGTGACGTATGGCTTGTTATTTTGTTGTCCTGCTATGTCCTTGATTCATTCAATTATATCGTATGTTGTATTCCTACTTGTTACGTGTGACTGCCATGTGTTGACTACTGTTGGTACTTCTGTTGATTATGTTTTCAAATGAGGGTTTTGACATGTGTGATTGCCATGCTCACTTACTAATTAATTGCTTCCGCTTGTCTTTAGATTTCTCTTTGACTTGTATGTCTTATGATTTTCCTGAATCGATTGTACACCATATATATGTTGTGTGGATACGACGTCTGCTATGCTTACTTATGTTTCAGTACTTGTACGCTTGGTTTGTATGTGCTTGTATATATGTCATCGTTGCTTTGCTTTGCTTCATTCTCCTTGTTATCTGTTCTTTTTGGATATCTGTGTAATTGTGTTATGCAGGATCCTCTTTGACTCATTGTCCTTATTTCGCTGCGACTTTGTTATCAGTTTCATTATTCCATTTCACATTTCTGATTTTATTTAGCTTTCATTTTGTTATATCTGTTCACTGGGCTTTTTAAGCTCAGCCGCACTTCTTTTCCTGCGGCAGGTTTTAGGTTGGAAGATGGGCTTTGATGGGCTGAGAGTTGGATTATCTGAGTGGACCAACACAAGTTACCTTATTATTTGGACTTATTTTGAAGAGCTTTTGTTTTGAGATTTCACTTCATTTTGGATATTGTATTTCCTTGTCAGTCAATTTTTTTTATATGATTTGATACTTCATTTTAAGGTATCCGTTTGTAAAGATTTTAATTGTATGTTCTGATATGACACCAGAATGTGACACTTCTACCCTTGTCGGGTTGGGGTGTTACACCCATAACATGACATCATCGTTTGAGAATCTAGGAATTTTGAATAGGCTGACAATGTATTCCACGTTGTCTATTTGCTCATGAGCATCATCGGTATGCTTCCAGAGAAAGGATTTGCACGCAATTCCCTCACAAATTGAGGTTTGATTTCGAATTGAGCATCTTCTGCGATGGCCGGCCTAACAATCCCTGGTCCTTGTTCTTCTCTTGTTAACGCCAAATATTCCTCGAGAGTGAGGTTATCTGTTAGGAATTAGAAATTCCATAGTGAAGAGTCGGTCACCCCAAATATTATCTAGCATAAGTTAGCTCGTAGACATATCGTTAGTTACGTTATTTATAAGTTTATTAGTTAGTTATTAGTTTAGTTTAGCGTAGTGTTTCACCGTGGAGGAAGGACGGGTCTTTACCCACTGTATGCCTGATCCACAGTCCGTTAGGAGGACGTATTGTATGTAACTATAAATACCCTCTACCTCCCAAGGTATAGGGTTGGACCTTTCATTCTTAATCTAACCTTCTAAGTTTTCTTTCACTTTCTCTCTCTAAAAAGGCTCCCATCCACTTTCTGTCTCTAAACTCTTAAACCATACGTCCCATTTATAATGATATGATGTGTTTGTGAAATCCAATATGTTACAATTGGTATCAAGAGCCATGGTTTGATCATCTCTCTTACTTATCCTTGGATTTCTAGTGGTTTTATATGGTTTTTGAGTTTGAAAAGGTTTAGTGGTTTTTGCATCATTTGGATCAATTCTTGTGTTAAAGTTTGAATTTTGAGTGTACTTTTTTGTTTAGAATCATTGTAAGTGCTTGGGTTTTGATTTGGAAAGCTATAATCAATGTGGTAGAGCTTGTTTTGGATTGAAAAGTGTGTTTTTGAAGTTTTTCGTGCTAGCGACTTGGCTCTCGTAGTGTTTTTCATCGTAGCGACTTGCTTCAGTAAAAGTTAGCGAGTTACAGTGTTAGTTGTTAGCGACTTGAGCCTAGCGACTTGTCTATTGAGACAAGCCGACAAATAGTACAAGTTAGTGGATTCTCCACTACGGCTAGCGACTTGGTGAGGTTAGCGACTTGCTTCAGAAATTGTTAGCGAGTTGTAGTGTAAATTGTTAGCAACTTGATACTAGCGACTTGGATCTTAGCGAGTTGTTCTTTAGCAACTTGACTGTGTCTTAGCGACTTGGCATTATAGCGACTTGGTGCTTAGCGACTTGATTTCATAATTCTTAGCGACTTGGTGCTTAGCGACTTGTCTTCATAATTCCTAGCGACTTGTTGACTTTTCCCGACAAAACTTCAAACGGCCATAACTTTTGAACCGTAACTCCGTTTTCAGCGTTCTACCCATCAAAACGACCATGAGAACGAGGAGAATGGCACGCTGAATGAACTAAAACCTTTGAGGCCTAAATCCGCTCCGAACAGAAGTTATTGAGGTTTTTAAGTTTTTAGACCTAAATTTCTCCATAAAATTGTGCAACAACCAACCCAAATCACAACCAAACAACATCTCTGCTAATCCTACAAACAATCATAAGACCCAACACACAATTTTCTATCATTGTGTCGATCCATCAGCTATCTTAACACGTTCTATTGGTCACTATATCACGGTTTCTTCTTGATTTTGTAAAATCCCGCTAAAGAATCTATTTCTCGATTTTAATCATAGACTTGTAAAATCCCGTGTATACTACAACATCATGTCTTACTCTACTGACCCAGTGATTTCGGAGGTACTTAAATTGTATGATGTTGTGGACAACAATGATAATGTATGCTACACTGAACGGTTAAAGATGTTTGAATTAATCAATGAGGACGTGAGATCTTCATGTTCTGAGTACAATGAGAATGAATTGCACCTGCTAATGCTACAGAATGACATGAAAAAGGAATTTTGCATTATACCCTATCAACAACTTCACTTACACCTCATGTTACTTCTACCTTTTGGTATGGAACGAACGTGCAATGCTCTTTCCGTCAAGATTTATCCACATTAACGGGAACATTACTATTGAACTTAGAACAATTGGAACAACAACTTGTCAAAGAAAAGGTTCAAAAGGATAGTTCCAGTGCTGCACTTCAAGTGACCCACAACCAATTTCAGTCATTCATCAGTGGGGAATTTACATCAGATTATGATCAAGACATGACTGAAATGTCTTTCAAGAGACACACTGGAATGGAAATTAGCGTGTTCATAGAGACACTTATCCATCTCATGGATAATGTGGATAAGTATATTGAGGAAGTTACTCAGAAAGAAGAAAATATAGATGAGAGTCTGGTTCAGTTGACAGATTGTTGTGATGAGTCGAGTAATGTTTCAGTTGAAAGATCGGATGTTGCTGAATGTAGAATAACAGAGACAACAAAGAATGATGTAACCAGCGGTTCAGTAACTCCTATCACACAAGAAGTGGATGCAGTAATCAGAAAGGTGAATGAATGTCGGGTACAATCAATAGATTGTAGTGTTGAGACCAGTAAGGCATCGGAGGATGGATCAGTTGACACTGAATACAAGGGCTCAGAGACAGATAAGCTTGAAACAGCCAGTAGTTCAGTGATTCTTGCTACAGATGATGAGGATGCAGATGTTAGACCGATAAATGAACATGTGTCAAGTGATGAGGTAACCCTAACTGTTCAACATAATGCATCTGAAAATACTCTTATGCAAACTGATCACATCACAAAACATGTTCTTGATACATGTTCTGTAACTGAAGCTGAGTCTGAGATAAAGTGTTTCAAAACTAATGATATGGTTGATAAGATAACTTTTGATGAACTTTCAAATAAATTCTCAGAACTTGAAAAACATTGCATTTCACTTGAAATGTGACAATCCGTACTTTCAGGTCATTTCTCGACACCGTTCATGTTTCATTATTTCAACATTTTAGTAAACTTGGTTTACTTGTTTCAAATTCGCGTAACCTTGGAGGTTTAGCGGCGAATTCATGATCATGACATTCACGTACATTTCATATGGACTATGATTAGTCTACATTTCATTGACATCATGTGCATTTCATTAGTTCATGCACGACATTTCATTTCACCCTTCAACGCGTAATTTTTAAGTTTATTAATTTTATCGCGTGAGTTTTTATTTTGATTATTTAAACCGTTACTTTCAAAAATGATCCCGAGGTATTTTTAAACTCACATTTAGTTCATAAAAACTATATTTTTAGTTTTCCTAGTATTTCACATTTAATTGGTATTTTAATCGTTAACGTTTAATTATTTAGTCGTTTTCTTAAAAATTTTACGATAATTATTTTATCACCCGATTTTCACGAGGAAAGTATTTTTACAATTTTTATCACCTCAATACAATCTATTTTGACTTAATAAAAAGTTACTTGCACTAAAAACTTTCATATACCTTTACTTTATTTACATCTTTTATACAAGTTTCAACAAAATATCTACAAGTGCAAGATTTAGAAAAAAAAAAAAAAATATAAATGGAGACAACCCTCCCCCAAAATCCGGCCAAGGGGAGGGTGTGTCTTAATGATAGTATGGTTCTCTTATTTCTTTGTCTAGCTAATAATTTCTACAAGTTACAAAAGTCTAACACTCAAAGTTTACTTCACATACATCTCATATATTCAAAGTGTGAAAAAAAAATATTTTCTCTCTTCCTTTGGCTCTAGAACCGGCCTCATCAACAAAACAAGGGATCAAGAAAATTTTCTTCAAGTTCTAGTGTATTTTACAATCTAGTTAATACTCTTCTAAGATTTTGAAATAAAAATCTAGAGTATTTAGGTTAACCTTGTTACCTACACCTCTTCATATCACTAGTAAGCATGTTTTTATCATCCTTATGTTTCCTCTTCATTTTCATATGATTCTTATCATTTTTGAAGTTTATATGCATGCTATGTAGTTTATACCATTTATTTCTTGATTTTTAAGGTTTTATATACTTATAGTCATCCTATAATCACTCCCATGGTATTCTTTGGTCTTGATGGTGATTAGGAACCCATGACACCCTAAGAAGGTGTATGGTAGGATTAGATTAGTTGTGGAGTTGATTTGAAGGGATTAGAATAGGTTTTGTCCGAGAAAAACTATTTTCGATATGTATATTTTAAGGTTCTGTCATTGTTTCAGTTTTCTGGAAAAACCAACAGTTTGTACGAAAGTTTGGCCTTGATTTTTAGAAAATATACTTAAAAACGAATCCGTGGCCTTTTGAACGGATAAAAACGGAGTTATAACGAAGCCGTGGTGAATTTTTAAAGTTTGACACCGACACGTATTATTTTCTGAAATTGACAGCATGCAGTTTTTGTATATTTCGGGTCAAAAACGAGCCTTAAGCTTCACAAATTATTCCGACTTCTCAAAAATATATTAATTTACTTCGATACGAAGCTAAGGACATATTTTACGTAGAAAACGGATTTAAAACGACAAATATATGGCCGTTTTCATAAAGTTGCCGTAAGTATTATTTTCTGAAAATTATATTATTTTGACGTAACAAGTTTTTCATTAGCTCTATCGTCCATGTTTGCGGCAGTTTTTACCCATGATGTGAAACCTTTTATAACAAAGTGACTTCTAGTAAAATCAAGTTTATCGGCTATATTTTTCAAAACAAAAAGCCGTTTGTCAAGCGGAGTCTTAGTAAATTATTTACGGATGTTCAAACATTGGCCGAAACTCATTTTCTGCACACAATTCACAAAAACCACCATCTTTAGCCTATGATATCTTTATGATCGAGACCTTTTGAACGAAAACTCCTGAACTGAAACTTTTAGATATCGATACAAATTTTCCAAAACCGTTGATTTCGTTCTCTAACGATCAACGTACACCGTTTTACGACTACTTTTCCGGAGTCATTTTTGTTGATTTCATGAGCTTTCCGACGACATTGTTTTGCGACGAAAAATGGTAATTTCACCAAAAATCATTTTAAAACCATTGTAGGATGACATTTTGACGTAAAAACATGTAAAGTCATTTTTGAAGGGTCAAGACGTCAAAAGAGTATTTTTCGTCGACGAGTAATATTTTCAAAAACCCGTAAATGGTATAAATAACATACGAAGTGCATGCATAGCATTACATTGCAACTCATGACATATCATATCATTGATAATAGGTCCCGGTTGACGCATCATTATAAACCTCGGTGTACTCACTTTTGCCGTTATTTCCAGTTTATCCAAGTGAGTTTTCATAGCCCCGTCGTACACTTTTAATTATTTTCAAACCCACGGGGGAGAATACATTGCACTACATTTTTTTGTACGATACCAAGTATGTTAAATTCATTACATTGCTTAAGTTACCACATATGCCAACTTGAAAGTCCCCATTTCCTGAACCATGAACCGTTAATCTTTGAAGCGAGGATGAGTGGATAGATCTATCGAGGGTGACGCCTCCATCCGGGTTGGTGAATCCCAACCAGGAAAACGGATGCATTTCATTTGATTTCATTACAGAGTTGTCTGGCAAACACTCTGTGGAGGGGCATACATAATTGAACAGTCTAGTTTCGGGGTCATGGGCTTAAGGCAATTGTAACATTATTTTTACGTGACTGGATTGTCATGCATATTCTATACTTGTGTAGTCGTATAAAACATTTACATAAACCTATGATTTCTCACCAACATTATTGTTGACGTTTTTAGCAATGTATTTTCAGGTAACTGAGGCACGTTCATCATGACATGGTTAGGGACCCATATTTTGAGTCGCGGCGTCGACTTACATTATGTACATTATGGTTTATTTCAAAACATCGTTTGGATTGTAACATATTTGTATTTTGGCAAACTTGTTAAACCTTTTGGGACCGATGTTGTACTCTGATTTTGTTTTTTTGAAATATCCAACGATGTGTTTTTAAAACGACACTTTAGGTCGTTCAATATAACTGTGATGTGGTGCTATGACAGTCATTGCCCCCAGGAATTCCATTCCGCTGCAAAACAGGTAAATTGGGGGTGTGACAGATTGGTACCAGAGCTACAGTTATAGAGAACTAGGTTGCATCATTGACCCTAGACTATAGCTACATTATCATAGCATCTCATCATTTCATCATAGTACATATTCATTGTTATCATGCGGATTCACTTACACTTTGTTCGAGATTATTTACATTTATTTCATATCGGTTGTCACAGACATGTCTTCAGATTCTCACCCTATTACCATATCATCGGATGATGATCCATCACATTCCACTGAGGTTGTATCTTCTATCGGATCCACTGCAGCCTTTCCACTGATCATGACCGACACCGAGACCGAACCCTTCGAGGAGGGTGAAGTCGCACCCACACCTCACGTTAGCCCAGCTTTTAACCCGTTGCTCGCACCATCACCACCACCAGCACCACTACCACCATCATCACCATCATCGTCATATTTTCTTAGAGATCCTGCACCCGCATCGGACTTGCCGCCCAAAAAGCGTGCACGTTTCGATATCCCTACACCACCGTCGACAGAGCCTGAGCCGCCCGTTAGATTTGAGTTAGGCGAGAGTTCTAGGGCAGCTGCTACACGTCAGCCTTCTACAGCGGCATTAGGTGCCCGTATAGATGCACAGCAGTTACAGATTGATAGTTTGACTCGACAGTTAGGGGAGCTATCGGTTGACAGGATTGAGCCCATCGCCGAGGAGGTCGAGGGTTTGATATTAGGCAGGGTTAGTATTGACTTAGAGTTTCAGGGTCTTCAGCACCGACAGATTGAGGATAGAGAGCGCATTACAGAGTTGAGGCAGGAGATGCCCGAGCTGTTTGACCGAGCCGAGATGACTCAGGATGAGTTTCAGCGACAGTCACAGGAGTTAGCTTTAGCCCGTGAGCGTATTGTGGCACTGCAGGGTCAGATGGATGAGATGAGGGGTTTGATTGATTGTTTGGTTATTCAGGTTCGCGATCTTCAGGATAGGGCAGGCGGAGCACCATGAGGTGCCTCATGTAGACTTTTGTCATTGTATAGTTTTGACCATTATTATCCTAGTCACAAGGTGTGTGACGTAGTTTAAAGAACTTGTTGTATTTTGGTTGTTGTACAAACAAATGTATCAAGTAGTGACTCTACTATGTAGGAATGGTTATTATTATCTATGATATCGGTCCATGTAGGCCGAAATTTTCATGTATATTATTCACGTGTGTTGTGATTATATTGTGATATTTCGTTATTGTTCCGTTGTGATTCCATTTATCTTTGTGCATGTTGTGGTTGTGGATATATTTGTATGATGGTTGTTTCTACTTACGAGTTCTCATGATTGTTTCATCTTGTGATTTTGAAGAGTTATGGCGCCTAAGAAAGCAACAGTTGAAATGACCCAAGCAGCAATTCAGAAGTTGGTAAACGATAGTATCGCTAATGCACTAAGAGTCGAAAGAGAAACAGTGGCTGCTGCTGCTGCTGAAGCCGCGGCCGCTGCTGAAGCCGCAAGATTAGCTGCTGCAACTGGTAACGCCGGAGGATCTGGGGTTAAGAAATGCTCGTACAAAGATTTCAAAAGTGGTGAACCCACTAAGTTCCGAGGTACCGAGGGAGCAACTGCAATGATTCGATGGTTTGAAAAGTTGGAGTCGGTATTTTTGCTTTGTAACTGTCCGGATGACAGTAAGGTTAAGTATGCTACAAGCACTTTGCTCGATGGAGCGTTATCATGGTGGAATTCATACGCGCAACCGATTGGTATGGAGAATGCTTTTAAGCTTTCGTGGGAGGAATTTAAAGGCTTAGTGACTAAGAAGTTTTGTCCTCGAACAGAAATCAAAAAGTTAGAGACGGAGTTCTACGAATTGGTCACGATTGGGTACGACATTGACACATACATTCGAAGGTTCCAGGAATTAGCTGCATTATGCCCATCGATGGTTTCTGATAATGAAAAGTTGCTAGAGGCATTTATTGGAGGACTTCCCGAAGTGATTCAAGGAGATGTGACTTCATTCGATCCACAATCAATTGAAGAAGCTATTCGAGTTACCCAGAAGTTGATGGCACAAGTGGTGAAGCGAGGCAAGAACATCACCACCAACCGAAACAACAACAACAATCCCAACAACCGTTTCAACAACAACAACCGAGGCAACTACAACAACAATAATAGCAACAACAACAAACGCAAGTGGGATAACAGGGGTAGGAATGCTACTCAACAACCGCCCAAGAGGCAAGAAGTTGCTAAGGTTTATGCCGCGGGTCAAAAAGAAGGAAAAGGATATTCGGGTGTTTTGCCGAAATGTAATAAGTGTTTGAGTCACCACAATCCGGGTCGATGTCCTGATCCGTGTGAAAAGTGCAAGAAAGTTGGTCACCGTACTAGGGATTGCAATGCACCACAAGTTACTTGTTTTGGTTGCGGGGAAATTGGACACTACAAGAGGGATTGTAAGAAGGGAAAGAATCAAGCAAATCCGAATCAAGGAGGTATGGCTCAAGGAAGGGTTTATGTTATTGGAGGCGGAGAAGATAGGGAGGACCCGAATGTCATAACGGGTACGTTCCTTCTTAATAATCGTTACGCTTCAGTTTTATTTGATTCGGGTGCCGACAAAAGTTTTGTGTCCAATGCATTTGCACCTTTGCTCAACATTAAACCAACCACCTTAGATACATCATACATTGTCGAATTAGCTAATGGTAATTTAGTTAGCACCAACACCATTGTCCGCGGTTGCACATTCAATTTTCTTAATCATCCTTTCAACATAGACCTCATGCCCGTAGAGCTTGGTAGTTTTGACGTCGTCATAGGCATGGATTGGTTATCTAAGCATCGCGCCAAGATCATTTGTGATGAGAAAGTTGTTCATCTTCCCTACAATGGCGAAACATTGATTATTCGTGGGGAACGAAGTGGAACTCGAATTAGTATCATATCGAGTATCAAAACGGAGAAGTACATTAAGAAAGGTTGTCTTGCTTTCTTAGCTCATGTAACGGAGAAAAAGTCGGAGGAGAAGCGACTTGAAGATGTTCCTATTGTCCGTGAATTTTCTGAGGTATTTCCCGAGGATTTACCGGGACTTCCACCGGCACGACAAGTAGAGTTTCAAATTGACTTAGTGCCCGGAGCTGCACCGATTGCACGAGCACCGTACCGTTTAGCACCATCCGAAATGCAAGAATTGTCTAATCAATTGCAAGAGCTACTAGACAAAGGATTCATTAGGCCGAGTTCCTCTCCTTGGGGAGCACCGGTTTTGTTTGTGAAGAAGAAGGATGGATCCTTCCGAATGTGCATAGATTATCGTGAGTTGAACAAGTTAACGGTGAAGAATCGTTATCCACTCCCCAGAATTGACGATTTGTTCGATCAGCTGCAAGGTTCTAGTATTTATTCCAAGATTGATCTTCGTTCTGGTTATCATCAGCTTCGAGTTCGGGAAGAAGATATTCCGAAAACAGCGTTTAGAACACGTTACGGTCATTACGAGTTTCAAGTGATGCCGTTTGGATTGACTAATGCACCGGCGGTATTCATGGATCTCATGAATAGAGTTTGTAAGCCGTACTTGGACAAGTTTGTTATAGTGTTCATCGACGACATCTTGATCTACTCCAAGAGCAAAGAAGAGCACGAAGAGCATTTAAGGACGATCTTAAGGCTACTCAAGAATGAGAAGTTGTATGCTAAGTTTTCGAAGTGTGATTTTTGGAACTACAAAGTGCAATTTCTTGGTCATATCATTGATAGTCAAGGACTACAAGTTGATCCCGCAAAGATTGAAGCCGTGAAAGATTGGGCTACTCCAACGAATCCTACGGAAATTCGACAATTTCTAGGACTAGCCGGGTATTACCGAAGGTTCATCGAAGGTTTTTCGAAGATAGCGAGACCTTTGACCAAGTTGACATAGAAAAACAAGAAGTACGAGTGGGGAAAGAAACAAGAAACTGCTTTTCAGTTGTTAAAGCTAAAACTTTGCAGTGCGCCGATTTTGGCACTACCCGAAGGTATTGAGAACTTTGTTGTATATTGCGACGCTTCGCATAAAGGACTTGGGGCTGTTTTAATGCAAAATGAGAAGGTGATTGCGTATGCTTCTCGACAACTTAAGACGCATGAGAAGAATTACACAACTCATGATCTCGAGTTAGGAGCCGTAGTTTTTGCGCTCAAGATTTGGAGACATTACCTCTATGGTACCAAGTGCACAGTGTTTACCGACCACAAGAGTTTGCAATATATTCTTGATCAAAAGGAGCTTAACATGAGGCAACGTCGTTGGTTGGAGTTACTTAGCGACTATGATTGTGAAATCAAGTATCACCCGGGAAAAGCCAATGTTGTGGCTGATGCTCTTAGTCGGAAAGAGAGGCCTAAACCTTTAAGAGTTCGTTCATTGGGAATGACAATTATTTCTCCTTTACCATCGAAAATCCACGAAGCACAAGTCGAAGCACTTAAGGAGGAAAACCGACCAAGTGAAAAGCTTTATGGCATGCCCGAAAGCGCAAATGGTTTTGTGAAGAGAGCAGATGGAGTTCTATGTTTCAAAGATAGAATGTGGGTTCCATTGTATGGCGGAATACGAGAAGTGATTATGCATGAGTCGCATAAGTCGAAGTATTCTATTCATCCAGGATCGGATAAGATGTATCAAGATCTTAAGAAGCTTTATTGGTGGCCGAACATGAAAGCGGAGATTGCCACGTACGTTAACAAATGTCTTACCTGTGCTAAGGTAAAAGTCGAGTACCAGAAGCCGTCAGGATTGCTCCAACAACCAGAAATTCCTCAATGGAAATGGGAACGCATTACAATGGACTTTGTTACGAAACTTCCTAAGACATCGGGAGGTTACGACGCTATTTGGGTAATTGTTGATCGCCTTACCAAGTCAGCTCATTTCATACCGATTAGAGAGACTTATTCCATGGAGCAACTCACTAGACTTTATGTCAAAGAAATAGTCTCGAGGCACGGAGCACCAATTTCTATCATTTCCGACAGAGATAGTCGATTCACTTCAAACTTTTGGAATTCATTGCAAGATTCATTCGGAACCAGATTAGAGATGAGCACAGCATATCACCCACAAACCGATGGTCAAAGTGAAAGGACCATTCAAACATTGGAAGACATGCTGAGAGCATGTGTAATTGATTTTGGAAATGGTTGGGCTAACCATTTGCCATTGATTGAATTCTCGTACAATAATAGTTATCACACCAGTATCAAGATGGCACCATTCGAGGCACTGTATGGTCGTAAGTGTCGTTCACCTGTTTGTTGGGCCGAGGTCGGAGACGCACAACTTACTGGCCCAGAAATGGTACGGGAAACCACGGAAAAGATTGTTCAAATTCGTGATCGACTTAGAACCGCCAGGAGTCGACAGAAAAGTTACGCGGATGTTAGACGCAAGGATTTGGAATTTCAAGTGGGTGACAAAGTTATGTTGAAGGTATCGCCTTGGAAGGGCGTAGTACGCTTTGGAAAGCGCGGGAAGTTAAACCCGAGATACATTGGGCCATTCAAGATTTTGAGCCGAGTTGGTCCGGTAGCTTATCGTCTTGATCTTCCGTCAGAACTTAGTCATGTGCACAACACGTTTCATGTTTCAAACTTGAAGAAGTGTCTTTCAGACGAATCGCTCGTTATTCCATTGGACGAAGTTCATATTGACGACAAACTCAACTTTGTGGAAGAACCTGTAGAAATCATGGACCGCGAGGTCAAGCAGTTGAAACAGAGTCGTATTCCTATTGTTAAAGTTCGTTGGAATTCTCGACGAGGTCCTGAGTTTACTTGGGAACGGGAAGACCAGATGCGACGCAAGTATCCACATCTTTTCGCCGACACCGTTACACCTAACAACGTTTGAATTCAGGGACTGAATTCCTTTTTGGATGGGCGAATGTGACAATCCGTACTTTCAGGTCATTTCTCGACACCGTTCATGTTTCATTATTTCAACATTTTAGTAAACTTGGTTTACTTGTTTCAAATTCGCGTAACCTTGGAGGTTTAGCGGCGAATTCATGATCATGACATTCACGTACATTTCATATGGACTATGATTAGTCTACATTTCATTGACATCATGTGCATTTCATTAGTTCATGCACGACATTTCATTTCACCCTTCAACGCGTAATTTTTAAGTTTATTAATTTTATCGCGTGAGTTTTTATTTTGATTATTTAAACCGTTACTTTCAAAAATGATCCCGAGGTATTTTTAAACTCACATTTAGTTCATAAAAACTATATTTTTAGTTTTCCTAGTATTTCACATTTAATTGGTATTTTAATCGTTAACGTTTAATTATTTAGTCGTTTTCTTAAAAATTTTACGATAATTATTTTATCACCCGATTTTCACGAGGAAAGTATTTTTACAATTTTTATCACCTCAATACAATCTATTTTGACTTAATAAAAAGTTACTTGCACTAAAAACTTTCATATACCTTTACTTTATTTACATCTTTTATACAAGTTTCAACAAAATATCTACAAGTGCAAGATTTAGAAAAAAAAAAAAATATATAAATGGAGACAACCCTCCCCCAAAATCCGGCCAAGGGGAGGGTGTGTCTTAATGATAGTATGGTTCTCTTATTTCTTTGTCTAGCTAATAATTTCTACAAGTTACAAAAGTCTAACACTCAAAGTTTACTTCACATACATCTCATATATTCAAAGTGTGAAAAAAAAATATTTTCTCTCTTCCTTTGGCTCTAGAACCGGCCTCATCAACAAAACAAGGGATCAAGAAAATTTTCTTCAAGTTCTAGTGTATTTTACAATCTAGTTAATACTCTTCTAAGATTTTGAAATAAAAATCTAGAGTATTTAGGTTAACCTTGTTACCTACACCTCTTCATATCACTAGTAAGCATGTTTTTATCATCCTTATGTTTCCTCTTCATTTTCATATGATTCTTATCATTTTTGAAGTTTATATGCATGCTATGTAGTTTATACCATTTATTTCTTGATTTTTAAGGTTTTATATACTTATAGTCATCCTATAATTACTCCCATGGTATTCTTTGGTCTTGATGGTGATTAGGAACCCATGACACCCTAAGAAGGTGTATGGTAGGATTAGATTAGTTGTGGAGTTGATTTGAAGGGATTAGAATAGGTTTTGTCCGAGAAAAACTATTTTCGATATGTATATTTTAAGGTTCTGTCATTGTTTCAGTTTTCTGGAAAAACCAACAGTTTGTACGAAAGTTTGGCCTTGATTTTTAGAAAATATACTTAAAAACGAATCCGTGGCCTTTTGAACGGATAAAAACGGAGTTATAACGAAGCCGTGGTGAATTTTTAAAGTTTGACACCGACACGTATTATTTTCTGAAATTGACAGCATGCAGTTTTTGTATATTTCGGGTCAAAAACGAGCCTTAAGCTTCACAAATTATTCCGACTTCTCAAAAATATATTAATTTACTTCGATACGAAGCTAAGGACATATTTTACGTAGAAAACGGATTTAAAACGACAAATATATGGCCGTTTTCATAAAGTTGCCGTAAGTATTATTTTCTGAAAATTATATTATTTTGACGTAACAAGTTTTTCATTAGCTCTATCGTCCATGTTTGCGGCAGTTTTTACCCATGATGTGAAACCTTTTATAACAAAGTGACTTCTAGTAAAATCAAGTTTATCGGCTATATTTTTCAAAACAAAAAGCCGTTTGTCAAGCGGAGTCTTAGTAAATTATTTACGGATGTTCAAACATTGGCCGAAACTCATTTTCTGCACACAATTCACAAAAACCACCATCTTTAGCCTATGATATCTTTATGATCGAGACCTTTTGAACGAAAACTCCTGAACTGAAACTTTTAGATATCGATACAAATTTTCCAAAACCGTTGATTTCGTTCTCTAACGATCAACGTACACCGTTTTACGACTACTTTTCCGGAGTCATTTTTTTTGATTTCATGAGCTTTCCGACGACATTGTTTTGCGACGAAAAATGGTAATTTCACCAAAAATCATTTTAAAACCATTGTAGGATGACATTTTGACGTAAAAACATGTAAAGTCATTTTTGAAGGGTCAAGACGTCAAAAGAGTATTTTTCGTCGACGAGTAATATTTTCAAAAACCCGTAAATGGTATAAATAACATACGAAGTGCATGCATAGCATTACATTGCAACTCATGACATATCATATCATTGATAATAGGTCCCGGTTGACGCATCATTATAAACCTCGGTGTACTCACTTTTGCCGTTATTTCCAGTTTATCCAAGTGAGTTTTCATAGCCCCGTCGTACACTTTTAATTATTTTCAAACCCACGGGGGAGAATACATTGCACTACATTTTTTTGTACGATACCAAGTATGTTAAATTCATTACATTGCTTAAGTTACCACATATGCCAACTTGAAAGTCCCCATTTCCTGAACCATGAACCGTTAATCTTTGAAGCGAGGATGAGTGGATAGATCTATCGAGGGTGACGCCTCCATCCGGGTTGGTGAATCCCAACCAGGAAAACGGATGCATTTCATTTGATTTCATTACAGAGTTGTCTGGCAAACACTCTGTGGAGGGGCATACATAATTGAACAGTCTAGTTTCGGGGTCATGGGCTTAAGGCAATTGTAACATTATTTTTACGTGACTGGATTGTCATGCATATTCTATACTTGTGTAGTCGTATAAAACATTTACATAAACCTATGATTTCTCACCAACATTATTGTTGACGTTTTTAGCAATGTATTTTCAGGTAACTGAGGCACGTTCATCATGACATGGTTAGGGACCCATATTTTGAGTCGCGGCGTCGACTTACATTATGTACATTATGGTTTATTTCAAAACATCGTTTGGATTGTAACATATTTGTATTTTGGCAAACTTGTTAAACCTTTTGGGACCGATGTTGTACTCTGATTTTGTTTTTTTGAAATATCCAACGATGTGTTTTTAAAACGACACTTTAGGTCGTTCAATATAACTGTGATGTGGTGCTATGACAGTCATTGCCCCCAGGAATTCCATTCCGCTGCAAAACAGGTAAATTGGGGGTGTGACATGAAATTGCAATCCAAAGAAAAGAAGAAAGTTTTCAAACTATGAAACCTTGCAACAATCCGGAATTCCCTGAATTTCGTGAATTTTTTGAAATAAATGATTTAAAAACTCAACTTCAGGACAAAAACTCGACTATCAACAAGTTGAAGACACATATTTCTGGTATGCATGTGAAAAGTAATTTGGTTACTAGTAATTCTGATGTTAATGCTATTGATGATATTCAAATGAGAAATGATGAATTAGCGGTTTGTGTGGCCAAATTACTAAAGGAAAATGAGTCTTTGAGAAAGCATCACATAGAACTAAGTGACTCTGTCAAAGAAGCTGGAACTAAGTCAATAGAACAAACAAATTCTTTGATAGCAAAAATTGATGAACTCAAAGCTCAACTTCAGGAAAAGAGTTTCGCTATTGTTGCCTTAAAAATGAACTTAGGAAAACTGTAGGTAAAAGTGTGAACACTAAGTTTACAAAACCATCAACCTTAGGGAAGCTAGTTTCTTATCCTACTAGAGACCGGTCCATTGTTAGGCAGCCTACTGCATTTATATCTGAAAGAACAAAATCTTTGAAGATAAGGCTTGCCTCCCAAGTTGATGCGATACAAGTTTTGTCAAAACCAGTCACTTCACCTAAGTTACCTAAGAATAATGCTTCTAGCTCCGTTAACCCTCAACAAGTAGCTACTTCTACTCCCAGCACCTGTAGGAATAATTTGAAAACAGTGTCAAAACCAAGCATTAAAACTCAGAATCATATGATATGAATGACTTGTAGAAGAACTATTATCTAGAGAAAGCTAGGAAAAAGGCACAGATTCAAAAAGACGGAATTTTAGGTGCAAGACCTAGGATGATGCATTCCACGAGATTTCAAGGAACTGCTAGTAGTAGTAAACCATTACCTATGAACTCTCAAAAGACTAGGGGTTGGCTTGCATCTAAGAGTAGTTATATGAAGAAGAATGCTAAGAATGTAGAAAATGAAACTAGAAATTCTGAGTCTTTAATAGAATAAGAAACATTTTCCTAAGTCACATGCTAAGGTACAATCCACTAAGACTACCTTCATGGCTAAGGTTCAACATGTTATAAAGCAAAACAAACCCAAAACTTCGCCTAGATGGATCCCAACTGCTAAATATTTGGAGTCTAGGAATAACGATAAGTCTTCCACTGTGCATAAGAATGTCACCAATCCTAGACCTTGCCATAAGTGGATTCCGTCTGGTAAAATGTTTAAGAATGTTGGACTTAGGTGGATGCCTACCGGAAAGCTGTTTACCGATGACAAAATCAAGGTTGACTGTGAAACCCCAAAGGGTTTGGATACTAATGTCACTAACCAAAATATATGAAATCAAGTTTGTGATATTAGTGCAGGTAGTCCTTACTAAGTTGTAGATACTTCGATCCTTCATTACATGGACTGGCTTAAAGTATGGATTACAAATGGATTGATATCTCATAACTCACGGATTCAAGTAACTCAATCTTGATATTCATTCGGCTATGACGTCTGTTCACATCAGTTCAGGCCTCGTACTTCATCATTATGGCATCTGCAGATAACACTTCAGGCTCCGTTCTTCACAGAAAAGAAAAGTGTACGTCTCAGTGCACTTTATCTTGGAAAGAAGAGAAATCTTCTTATGACGTATGAACACTACAGTTCATGCCTCATACTCTAAAGAAAAGAAAAGTGTACGTTTCAGTGCGCTTTATCTTCTGAAGAAGATAAATCTTCTTATTATGATCATTCTCATCAACATGCTTCATGCTTTTTCCATGCGCTTTAGTCATGAAGTGAACCGGACTACCGTTGATTGTTTTTCTTATTCCACTTGCTTAACTATAATGACGATGGCGACATCATCTGCTAATTTTGCGGGGGAAAAGTGTGAATAGAATACATTTGGATGATAATCACTTGTTTAATCAAGAATGGCATCTCCGTATGCAATTCTTGAGGGGGAGAAGAAGTGTGAATTTTTTTTGCATTGTTGATTGATATTTGAGAATATATGGTCAAACGGTTCCTAACTCATGTAAGAACCGAGACTCTTCTTATCGGATCATCTTCACATGCAGTTTCTTCTAAGAGCCGCTGGTTGACATCTTCACATGGGATGATATGATTAATGACAAAGTGCTTCCGGTTAATGCTTCACGTACACATCAACATGATGATTCCGAACAATCTCTCTGTTCTTGTTTGATGTGATTGGTAGTTTGGTGTTACCATTTAGTGTGTTCGTTGCGGGATGATTGCTGATTTCCTTGATGAATATATTTCTGTTATTGTTTGATTAGGAGGGATTTTAATTAAAGGGACTTGCAAGAGGTAAGTTAATTGGGATGCTTTTTGGTGTGATGAATATGTTAACTATCTATTCCCCAACTGGACAATCTTGAAAAAGGTTGAGTCTACAGTCTGTTCTACATTTTCTGATGCATGTTAGAAGACTAAAGATGAGTGGCATTTGATTATCTAAAGACTTCTTCTTAATCTGGGCATTCATCAAACAAATTATCGGTTTATGGGAGAGCACTAATTGGGGGATAGTGATAAGTCAGATTCAATCCCCAATTAGACTTGCTCATATTCTTTAGCAGTGATTCCTCGAGAAACCCAATCTCCAGTTGATATTGACTATTGTAATATTGCAGTTGCACTATTGAATAATAATCCGCTCTTTGGTATTCCTTTGCCAAATCTTCACGGATTATTGTTCATGAAAAATGATCCGCTCTTTGATATTCCTTTACCAAATCTTCACGGATTATTGTGCACTCTGTAAATCAACCACATGGACATTAAGAAAAATGACTACCTCATCCGCTTGAAGACATTATTGGTGAATCTTCCAGATCAGTCTCTATATGTATATCTTTAGGAAGATGGAATTGATGTTGAGGAATCATTTGGTCCGGTTCATTAATGGGTCAATGTACAACGGTTGTACATTTATTCACGTGTTGGAAATTTGACACAAGTTGATTACTTCGGAGTTAATCATTTATCACTTATTTGAGATTGAAGTTGACTTTCACAAAGGCGTGTTCTTATTTGATAACTTGCTTGGGCTTAATAATTTGAGATGAATACTTGGTCTATCTAGTTACCAGCAGTCAAGGTGGATGGTTGAAGACCTGGTTAACTATCACTATTAGGAGTTACTTTGTTTTAATCAGTGTTACACGCATATGACGGTGTGGATAATCGCAAGAGGTGTTAATGTCTCATACTTTGTTTGGGTTGTGAGTACTTAGAGATTTGCTTGAAGCATAAATGCTCACCACCGATCTTCCATCATTAGGTGCAAGCTTAAGATACGAATGTGGGGAATTTGACTTCAGTTTCAAGTATGGTATATCGGGTTTTCTTCATCAGTGGTCAATTCAAATTGTCTACATAAGGGTTGATAAAAATAGTCAGAGAGAATCTTCAGCAAGTTAATTCTCACAAGAGTTCAAGTGTTCTTCTTAACAAATTTCTAGTATACGGGCTTATTATTTGTTGCTGATTCTGAAGTATCAAAACCAGAAAGGGGCAAGGAGACAAGCATCTAAACACGAGTAAACTTGATGAACGTAATTCTTCTAAGTAATTGAAGAATATCCCGGGAAGACGAATGTCATAACCGTAGAGAAACTCAATGTTTATCTCATCGTGGCGTTTAGTGCTCTTATTCCAACTACTTGGGGGAAGAGATGTAAGAGAAAGTTTCTGAAGATAAAAGAGGTACACAAGTATGACATATTCAGGGGAGATAAATGTATAACATGAGGGAGAGAGATTGTGTACATTGGGGATGCTCAGTTGTCTCACTTGAGTGCTTAATCAGTGATTCAGAGATATAATCACTTATTCCGGAGTTCACATCCGCAGAGATTGTCATCCGCTGAGATAATCAGTGATTCGGCCTGCTTCTTCAATGTTATCGGTTATTCTTTCTTTGGGAATGTGTGTACTTCGGGTTCTTGAGCTTCATACACGATCATCAGGGAAGAAAAATGTGAACATTGGGTAGGTGTTTTCATTCCCCTCATGTTGTGTATTCGGGAGAGCTCTTGGGTATTGGTGTACTTCGGGTTCTTGAGCTTCATACTCGATCATCAGGGAAGAAAAATGTGAACATTGGGGAGGTGTTTTCATTCCCCTCATGATAGGTATTCGGAAGAGTTCTTGAGCATTATACAAAGAGACTGGCTGCATCAATTCAACTACTTGGAGGAATTGTTCTCTTGACACCTTTTGGAATGGATCGCTTGAGACTTCAGTGGAAAAGGAATTTGAGAAGATTATTTATATGTGGGATGATACGTTGCTGTTCTTCTATTGGATGATATAACCTCGAACGAAGAATTACAAAGATTATTCTTAAAAAGAGCAGCAAGATCGATGATAATGGTGTGCTTCTTTGTGCACCTGGCTAAGGGAAGCTTGAAAGAAAGCCTTGAATCTGCTCAGCTAAAGGATTTTCGGTTTGGGGGTAGCTACCAAAGTCTCACTTTCAGATGGTTCAATTTCTCTCAATTCAGGAGCCTCGAAAGCTTTGGTGGTGAATGTTTAAGAGATGATGACTTCTATCTTCTACAACGGGGTTGTTCGATATCCTTATTGTCACAA
Source organism: Chrysanthemum seticuspe (assembly GCA_019973895.1). NCBI lineage: Eukaryota > Viridiplantae > Streptophyta > Magnoliopsida > Asterales > Asteraceae > Chrysanthemum > Chrysanthemum seticuspe. Next base: position 199,109,842 of record BPTQ01000005.1, on the reverse strand, counting down.
TTCACAAATTCCGGTCATTTCTTAAATTATATATGCATCATATTAATTCATTCATGGCATTTCATTTCACATTTAACGCGAAATTTTTATATATTTAATAACCGTAATCGCGTGAGTTATTATTTTGTATATTTAATCCATTACTTTCAAAAATGATCCCGGTGTATTTTTAAACTTACATTTAGTTATAAAAACTATATTTTAGTTTTCCTAGTGTTTCAAATTTATTTGGTACATAAATCGTTAAAGTTTAATTATTACGTCGTTTTCTTAAAAATTATACGATAATTATTTTATCACCCAAATTTCACAAGGAAAGTATTTTTACAATTTTTGTTATCTCATTACAATCTATTTTGAACTATTAAAAACTTACTTGTACCAAAATTTCCATTTATCCTACAAATTACTTACATTTTCTTTACAAATTACACAAATATATACATATACTTACATTTAAAAAAAAAAACAAAAAAACAAAAAAATGTCTACATCCCTCCCCCTTGGCCGACAAGGGGAGGGTGTATTTATTGATTGAGTATGGTTTGTGTCTTTTTAATTATTTCATTCAACAAAAGTCTTGCACCTCAAATAATTCTCATTCATTTCTCATTTCTCAAAGTGTAAAAATACAAGTTTTCTCTCTTCTTTGGGGCTTCTCAAAACCGGTCATAACATCAAGAGCAAAGGGATAAAAATTTTTGCTAGATCAAGTGTATTTACAATCTAGTGTATACTCTATATAAGGTTTTGAAATAAAAACCAAGAGTATTTAGGCTAATCCTTGTTACTTTCACCTCATCATTTTCACTTGTAAGCATGTTTTTATCATTTTTCATGTTTTCTTATCATTTCTCATGTATCTTTTCATTTTTGGAGCAAGTATGCGTGATGTGTGATTTATACCATTTTTCATGATTTTAAGAAGTTATATATATATTTATGGTCATCCTATAATTATCCCCATGGTATTCTTGGTCTTGATGGTGATTAGGAACCCATGACACCCTAAGAAGGTGTATGGTAGGATTAGATTAGCTTTGGAGTTGATTTGAAGGGATTAGAATAGGTTTTGTCCGAGAAAAACTATTTTCGATAACTATAATTTATGTTCTGTCCTTATTTCATTTTTCTGGAAAAACCGACAGTTGGTACGAAACTTTGGCCTTGATATTTAGAAAATATACTTTAAAACGAATCCGTGGCCGCTTGAACGGATAAAAACGGAGTTATAACGAAGAAGTTATGGATTTTTAAAGTTTGACGACGAAATAAATAGTTTTCTGAAATTTCAGCATGCAGTTTTTAGTTTGTTCGGGTCAAAAACGAGCCTTAAGCTTCACAAATTATTTCGACTAGTCAAAAATATATTAGTTTACTTCGATACGAAGCTAAGGACATATTATACGTAGAAAACGGATTTGAAACGACAAAGATATGCACGTTTTTATAAAGTTGCCGTAACTATTATTTTCTGAAAAACAATATTATTTTTACGTTACAAGTGTTTCATTAGCTGTAACGACCATGTTTGCGGCTGTTTTTAACGAGGTTGTGAAACTTTTTGGAACAAATTGTCTTCTAGTAAAATCAAGTTCACCGGCCATATTTTTCAAAACGTTAAGCCGTTTGTATAGCGGAGTTATAGTAAATTAATTACGATTGCTCAAACTTGGCCGAAACTCACTTTTTGCACTACAATTAGCCAAAACCATTATCTTTAGCCCTTATTATCTTTATGATCGAGACCTTTTGGACGAAAACTTCTGAACTGAAACTTCTAGATATCGATACAAACTTTCCAAAACCGTCGAGTTCGTTCTCTAACGATCGACGTACACCATTTTACGACAAGTTTTCCAAAGCCATTTTTGTTAACTTCATGAAAATTCCGACGACTTTGTTTTGCGACGAAAAGTGATAATTTCACCATAAATCATTACGAAACCATTGTAGGATGACATTTTGACGTAAATACTTGAAAAGTGATTTTTGATTGGTCAAGACGTCAAACGAGTATTTTTCGGCGATAAGTAATATTTTCAAAACTCGCAAATGGTATAAATAACATACGAAGTGCATGCATAACATTACATTGCAACTCATGACATATCATATCATTCGTAATAGGTCCCGGTTAACACATCACATTATACCTCGGTGTACTCACTTTTGTCATCGCCTCAGTTTACCAAGTGAGTAATCACATCCCCTTTTTCCGTTTTACTATATTTTGGGGCGAAATGCATGAACCTTTCTTGAGCTAAATTGTTTACTACTTTTATTAACTAGTTTGACTAGAACTTGTGAACTCGAATCAAATCCTTGAACATAATTACGAATTTATGACTTATTTGAACTTATTGAACCGTACAAAGTCTCCCCTGTTCGGAGCATCACTATAAAGTCTCGCCTTATTGGTGGAGCGGTCTCAATAATTCTCGCCTAGGTGGTCGAGTGACAAAGGAGTCTCCCTTGTTGGAGCAGTACAAAGTCTCCCCTGTTCGGAGCGTCACTATAAAGTCTCGCCTTATTGGTGGAGCGGTCTCAATAATTCTCGCCTAGGTGGTCGAGTGACAAAGGAGTCTCCCTTGTTGGAGCAGTGCAAAGTCTCCCATGTTCGGAGCATCCCTGAATGATTATATACGTGGTGCAATATTGTGAACTATTATGACCGTTTATACTTGACTTTTAGACATACTACTTTTGGCAGTGGGTTGTGAACACACAGGTTGCAAGTTTTGTATGGGCGGAACTTGGAACTGAGTGGATTTACAATGCCTTTGCTTTGCGGACCATTTTCGTCGACCGAAAGCTTTGATTATTTCTTTCGAGTTTTCTTATTTTTGCTAAACGTGTTTACTGACCAACTATTTTCATAGTTGACCCGTTTTTCTCTCATGCATTTCAGGTGATCGTTAGTAAGCCCTTTCTACCAAGTCTTGCATAATGAAGCTTTCACTTGTCAATATAAATCATTATGTATAAAACATAATATTTTGGAATCTAAGCTTTGTAATATATTCGCCGATGACGGCTAAACTTGTATTGTAATGGAGTAATCTTTCTTTTAAAAATTAATGTTGGTATGTTCTATTATCTTGTGCTTATGTTCCTTTCCGTTACACCTCGTGTTTCCGCCTCCGGCGAGGGTGTGACACTTATATCGGTACTCGTATCATCATCTATTCTATCTGTAAATATTTATCAAAAACAAAATACAAAAATATAAAACCAACAAAAAGAAAATAGAAAAAGTTAAAACCTTCAAAAACCCATAAAAATCAGAAAATTTGAAAATTCCAAAATTATTGTTTTCTTTAGACATGTCTTCTGGTATCAATAACATCTACGGTCTTAGAAATGTCATTCAATAATGCCACGGGACCATAGATGAAGTTCGAGCAGGAGGTGTAAATATTCTTTTCTAAACATGTCTCAAAATATGGCTTACAGTTATTTCAGACTGTAACCCGGGCTTAAACTATGGCTTGCTATTATTTCGGATAGCAACCCGCCCTTCAAGGAAGGAAAGTGCTGCGCTAAACCAATTTTCAAATATTTCGTGCACTTTTCCTAAAACTAATTGAGGAAAGTATGTCGAAGGACTGCTGTTCCTACACAAATGTTTTTCCGTCTAAAATTCTTCAGAAAAATATTTGTTGTTTTACAAAAATGGTGGTAAATGAGTTGCTTGAAAATCAATCTTATTCAGAGTTTTCAAATTAAATTGAAAACTCAATCAATGACTTCAGCGCTTTTAAACTTTTCAAAAAATGAGTCATTGATTGAGGGGGATAATGTTTTCAAATCTATATCATCTAACGGGCTTTCTTAATTATCCTATGTGCTTAATTAAAAAATGATATTTGCCTATGTCGAAGGACTAGGAATTTAGGATATGATTGTTAGGATTAGATGTTTATAGTTTGATGAAACACATTATTCCCATGGCTTATATGAACTGATTGATATGTTGGATTGACTTTTATTAGTCGATTGCTGTTTGGGTGTTGTCGACCACCATATATCTGTTTGTATGTTTACTAACGCATGCAGATATCATGGTTCATAAGAATGTTCCCGATCCGGATCCTACAAAATATGTTGATTGGATGCCGAAAGGAAAGGGTAACTATATCTTGGGTTGACAAATGAAGAAACGGAGCTTAATTTGACTTCTATTGAAAGTTGGCATGATAAAGTGCAACGTAAGAGGTCTCACTGCATCAGCAGATGGTTTTCATCATCATCAAATGAAGAAACGGAGCTTAATTGTACCTCTATGGAGAGTTGGCATAACAAATGCAACGTCAGAAGTCTCACTGCATCAGCAGACAGTTTTCCTCCTGCCTTACGGCCACAACAACAAAAGCGGCTCAACACCTAACGTATCCTTGTGCAGGGATAATAGTGATGATACCATTTTTCTAAAACTTTGAAAAATATTGTTTTGAAAATGGAAAAATATTGTTTTGAAAATAAATCGGATTCAAAGTTTTGAAATCAACCGGACTTTATTTTGTCAAATCTTCAGTGATTTCGAATTAAATATTTTCAAACTATATTTCATCAAAAAGTCCGTTTGTACGTTATAATGTGGTGATCTAAAGATTTAATGTTATGTCATGGTATGATTTTCTTTAAAACTCAAAGATCTTACAAAATGAAATCTTTTCTGTTCTTGTTTGATTGTGAAATTGTTTTATTTTTCTTAAAGATCTCTTAAAATAATCATACCTGACACTAACAATCTTTAATGTCTTAAATTGGTCCCTATCTGTCATTTTTCAAAATTAAATCTTGCCACGTCTTTCTCCAAATTTTTCTTAATGATTTAAAAGTAATTGGGATCACAAATCACAATTGGTGTGAAATTTTTTGACCGGGGGAGAGATCGAGTTTTAAATCTCTTATCTGTTTTATGGAATTGGTTTTAGTCCTTCAATGGCACTCCTGCCTCCATTCGCCAAACGATTTCAATATACATAATGCACATGTTGAGGGGGAGCATTTATCCAAAAAAACTAGATGAGTTGTTAAATCAGGCACATTTTCTCCCATGTTTTCTAAACCGTATTAAATCACTTGGGATCCAAAATCTCAAAGGGTTTGATTTTTTTGATCGGGGGAGAATTTGTGATTTAATAATGAAATTTGATAAAAGGTGATCGTTTTTTGATTCGAATGTGCATGCTGCTCTTCCATATGTGCTAAACGCTTTCGAGGTATAAACTATCAAGGTGCAAATGCTTTTATGTTTTAACATAAAGTACCTTGATTGAGTTTTAAATGGTTTCTTAATGGAATTTGTGATCGTGGATGTACTTCAAATGAACTATTTCCTCTATGTGATAAAATGATTTCAAATATCCTACGCACATATTGATGGGGAGAATTTACCAAGAAAATCAAATGGCTTTCTCTATGAAAATTGTGATCAAAGAAAATATTTCAAAGTCCTCTTGTATCCATGTGCTAAACTATTTCTAAATCATATGCACATGTTGAGGGGGAGGTTTCCTAAATGATCAAAACTATTAAGGTACAAAATGCTATGATCTCGTATCACAAGTACCTTGATTGTTTTTCCAAATGATTTTTCAATTGGTTTCAAGGAAGAATGAAATGTACCAAAAGACCGACCATTTTACTTTATGTATGGAGTTATAAGGATGGTGAGGTTAGGTATTAGTTCCCACGATCCGCCAGAACCGGAGGGATCTACCCAGGGACAATCCACTAGATAGTGTAGAGTCCTTAGGTATGATGGAAAAAAAGGAGAAAAATGAGAAATGGGAAGAGTGCGGACTGAGACAGAGCTAGTACTGGAATAAACCCAACAAGGCTCTAGTTATGAAGTCTCGGTAAGCACTGAAGGGGTTGAAGAATGAAAAAGAATTTAATGAGAAAAGGGTGAAAAGAAATAGCCCTCCAATAATTCAACCTTAGGGCAGACACCGGGTTCAATACATATGCTACTGGTGGTTACTAAGGTAACACTGGTATTGAAGACAAGACGTCATGGACCCAGTGACGCACTGCACTAAACTTCCCAAGCTACTCAAGTTCCTCTTAAAAGGACTTATTTCATTCTCACGGGGAACCTACATAATCTATCGACGTTCTCTTAGTGATTGTTGATATTGAAGAAGGAGACCCTTTCCCTAGTCTCCGGCATAGGAAACCAAATGTGCACTATTGAGTCTAGAGCCAAGAGATCATCCACAATATCTCATTAGGACACTATTATTGAAGACTTGCTGCTTCACACAATGTGGAAAGTAAGAATATATTAAGAGTCCTACGCATTATCCTTGTGGTATTGCCAGAACATCCGAGTGATATGAAAAAATATTCACAATGAAGACGGAAATCCTTCTAGAGCCAACATCAAACAAGCTCTTGGTGGGTGACATGTGAGATCTTTTATAAAGATCGACCTTGTGACAACTGGATAGAAATGATGGGGAGATTCAATCTTGAATCAACCTTGGTCTAGGAAATGAATTGACGAATACTTTTGGAAAAACCGTTCGATGTGCAAATCTTCTTTTCTCTAGCGCATCGAATGTGTATTTATGTTTTCAAACACAAAAAGTATCTCTGATTGAAAAAAAAAATACTTTTGGAAAAACCGTTCGATGTGCGAATCTCTTCTTTTATCTAGCACATCGAATGTGTACTCTTTTCAAATTTAAAATGTATTTATGATTGAAAATTGATCTCTCTCATAAAACCTTCGTCGTATTGCAAAACTCTTTCTTCTAAGCAATACGCGATTGTTTTTCAAATCATTTTTCATCAATCAGTGAATCTCAATTCGCTGGTTCACTCACTCCGTGTTGTCTTCTTTGAGACGTTCCGGTTTGGATCGATGTACTTTAACCAAACTAACTTAAATAGCTTGTTAAGGTTTAATAACCTCGGATAAATCCTAAGTTATTAACAGAGAAACACTGAGCAAACTCTATTAAGTATGCGGAATTTACTTAACAAAGCTAAGAAGAATAACTTTAACAATAAACAATTTTATTAATAATTCTAACTCTGCTTATTATGCAGATCTTTAACAACTCTAATAGTATCGAACTTCTCTCTAAAACTCTAATAAAATCACGTATAATCGTTAACTCTAAAACTTGTGAACTCGTACCTCTAATGCCAATCTAGGGGTCCTTTTATAGGCTCAAGGATACCCTAGTCGGTTTACAATTGTATCCTTGTACGACAAGTAATCTAAATATAGAATTACAATACTTTCTATAAACGAATAAAACAGTTCTTTGATCTTGCAGTATTTTGACCTTGTATGCAGTACTTTGACTTTATCATTACGCAGTACTTTGACTCTTTGACTTTTCCAGTACTTTAACTGTTCAGCACTTTCATATCCCAACAATCCTCCCCTAACTTGAATTCTACTTGATTGACTTCAAGTTCCTTTGTGAATTTATCTTTATCAGCTTCATCTTTAAGAACAGACTGTGTTTTTTGTCTTTGGATTGTATCTTTGTAGTTTCTGTACATAGTCAAAGTATCTTTATAAATATTCTTTTACAGCATCATCCAACGAGCTCCATCTTTTCAGCAACACAGCAACATATGACAATTTGTACATTAATTCAGTTTCAGTTGCAAACTATTCTCATCACTTCCAGGTGTGTTAACTCCTGTGAGAGGTGAATCATTGAAAATTTAATGGATTTAGATCTCTTTACCAAAGCCATTAACTCTGGAGTAGCCAAATGTTTTGGTGTGTAAGACAATGGTACACTGATAACCATATGATTTTTAGCAAATCATCAGCTATCAACAGATTTGATTTGTCTTTACCAAAAGTTGTACCCTTCTGGACTAGTTAGTTCTTTTATCTAATGGTGAACTAATTACCAATAATGGTTTTTCACAGCCTTTACCACAAGCCATTTTCTTGTGGGCTAGCCAACTCTTCACATTACTGATATGGTGAGTTGATTACCATCCAACTTATTAGCAAGTTGTCAACTAACAACGGATTTGATATATCTTTACCAGAGCCGTTTGCTCATGGATTAGTCAATCCTTTAGTAACCATGGTGGATTGATAACCTATTGATAATATTATCTCAAAAACCATTTATTCAACCTTTGTTTCAAAATATTTATTACCTAACAAAAAATTTCTTCAAAAATCACTTAACTGGTTAAAAGCTGCAAGCAGTACTTTGGTTAAAGTACTGTTTGATCAGCAGTACTTTGAATAAAGTACTGATTTATCAAAAAATAATTTATTCAAGTCTGTCTCATACCAGTTATTCATTATCTTCTGCAATAGTAGTCCAGTTGATAAACAAATTAATGATCATACAAGCAATTTCATTGTCCTCTTCAACCTCCATTCCATGCTCTAACATCCTCCTCATAAGATCAACTGAAAGAGGATATCTTCTATCAGCAAACATGTGAATCATTGTACCATTTTCCAACTCTAGAACATGAACTCCATATTCTTCAAAAAATCTCCAGCAAACAATTTCCCAGTTCTCTTGATTCTTCCAAATTTCATCACTACTCTGTTCATCAGTTTCCCATGCAGTTGTGAGATCTCCAAGTAAAACCAAACCAATTCCTTCTGATGAATGATGTTCAAAATATTCTTTCACCACATGATATAAATAGAATAGATCCACTCTATCTATGATATGCAATAAATCCCATAGTATGTTGAACACTCTGAAGCTTTCATCTTCTCTATGAAACATCAGATAGCTTCCATCTTTAGAATCCACAACTTCAAAAGTAGTAATCTGAGATCTGTTCATCTTCATGTCAGCGTCTTCTCTGGAATATTCAAAATCTACTATTCTGAGATAATTTCTTAATTCATCCTTAGTTTCAGATCTTAACTCAACTTTTTCTTTCTTTGAAAACTGTTTATCTTCAACTTCAGTTTTCCTTTTTCTTTTCAAACTTTTCTTTCTTTCTGCTTCAGTCCAAGTAGCTTCATCTTTATAATCTTTGATACTTGCAACATCCTTCTTATAAGCCGCTGTCTCAACATCACATAATCTTTTCATATCAACATACTTCAGCTTCTGCAATCCTTTATATCCTCGACTTTTCAAATATGCCATCATTGCATTTCTTTCTTTAGCAAGATTTGGTTTTCTAGGCAGAAAAGAAACAGGAACAGGTGACTCTAATTGTTCACTAGCTTCAGCATTCAATTCCTCATGCAACTTCTTAGCTGCTTCTCTATTCTGAGCTTCTTCAGCTTCCTTATCTTCTCTATCTTTAGCATTTAATTCTTCTTGAATCTTTCTAGCTTCTTGTTCATTCAAAGCATCTTGAGCAGCTCTTAACTGTGCTAAAGTTGGTTTCTTCTTCTTGACTTCTAACAAAACACCTTTTCCTTTATCCTTAGGATCAATAGCAGGTTGAGAAACTCTTGATTGTTCCTCTTCTTGCACTCCTGGAATAGTAACAGCCCTTGGTTTTGATAAATCATGCAAAATAGTTGCAATAAATTCATCATCACTAGCAGTATGTATTCTTTGAGGTGTATCAGCTTCCTCTGGTATGGAAGTTGTTGAGGGATCAGCTTGTTCTTGATGTGGAATAGTTGAAGGACCAGCTTCCTCTTCAAAGTCTAATACTCTTGGAGTAATTAACTCTTGTCTGTGAGTTTCAGTGAAAGCAGTACTTTGTTGTTCAGTACCTTGATCTTCAGACCTTTCTTCTTCAGTACTTTCAATGACAACATGCTCTTCAGTACCTTGAGATTCTTTCTCCTTAACCATATCTTCTTTCAAATTCTTTTCTTTCTAAATTCCTCCCCAATTGGACAGAAGATGGTTTATGAACCTTTTTGCCTTTGGTTTTCTTCTTAAACTACCTTCGGCGCTTGTTTTCTTCCTTAACCCATAAGTGATAACGTTTGATAAAAGGTGTAACAAAATTCTTTAACCTTTTATACTTAAGCTGCAACCTCTTAATCTGTTTCGCTTGAACTTCAGTAGTCTTTTGCAACTTGACTAACTCCCTTGTCAAAACATAGTTATCCAATGTTAATCCTTCAGGGGATATAGTATGTGAATCATCTCCATTACTTGGTGAATGTTCCACTGGTTGAGAATCAGGAACAGATGGTTGTGGAGATGGAGAAGGTGAACCTGCAACTTCTTCTTGAACTTCAATACTTAGGGAAGTAGTACCTTGAGTTGCAGTACCTTTTTGAGGTGCAGCACCTTCTGGAGATGCAGCACTTTGAAAGCTAGTACTTGCAGATGCAGTACTTGCAGGTGCAGTACCTTCATTGTCTTCATCATCTTCAGCATCAGCTCTAACAGCTTGAACAACTTCCATCATGGAAGTAGTTAAAGGAGTGTCTGGACCTCTGCATAGATCACTTCTTCTCGCCATAAAGGTAAAAATCTTTGCTTGTTGTACAATAACAGGTAGTAAATCTGTAGGCTTAGGTACATCAGCAAGTTGTTTGTTCAGAAAAACTTGAATAAACCTGGGATACATTAACCATTTTGATCCATAAGAGATGTGGGAAAGCATGCCATCTAGAATCAGCCTTGAAAAATTGAAAACACGATCTATAGCCAATCCCACCATAGCAGATGCTATATTAGATCCAAATTGCTCCCAAGAAGTACTTTTAGCACTAATACAATGAAGCAAAACATGCACTAAAAACTTCCATTGAGGACAAAATAGTTGTTTCCTGAAAGTTTGTTCTGTTAAAGACCCTTCATAACCAAGATGCCCAAAAGTTTCCCAAATCAACTCCTTAGCAAAACGAATAGCCCCTTCTTCATCATTAAACAATAAGTCTTCTCGAATAGATGCTTCAGTAATCTTCACAGTTCTTCCAACAACTGTAGCCCTAATATAAAATTCATCATTCTCCATATTATCCCTTGCAGTAGCCCAAAATTCTTGAATCCAAGGTTCAATGATATCCGGCTCTACTAAAAGAGCATAACTGATTGGCGACCCAGTGAGATAATCAATAATATCATGAAAAGCCTCATTATCTTCAGTCTTGTCTAAATTTTCCACCATATTGTGCTTTGAAATAGTAGGACGATTCGCCATGGTTGAGTATGTAAGCACAATTAAAGATATAATCGAATAATAAAGAGATGGTGAGAGAAATATGGAAAAGATATGATAATATCAAGATGAGAGGGAAAATCGAAGAGTAGTTGTTTATAGGTGAGATTTGAAAAATAACAGCCCATAATAACAAAGTTACCGTTAGTAGAATTACCCCTTAATATTACCGTTGGAACAGTACTTCAATAAGACAAACAGTACTTTCCACGTGTGCAGTACTTTCCCAAGCAGTACTTTCCAAGCAATACTTTCATAAAAAACAGTACTTTTCCAAATTCCTCTGTATAAACTAAGTATACAAAAATATCCTCCCCTCAAACAATGCACAAGACTATACTAATACTAAATAGTCCTCCCCTTAAATGTAGCTCAATAGTTAATCATGCCAATGCTTACCACCAAGTGATTAAATCTTGAAACATCAAAGCCTTTGGTGAGTAAGTCAGCTACATTATCATCCGTGTGAACCTTGACCACATTAATGAGCCTGTGCTCATAGCAATCTCTGATAAAGTGATGCCTAATCTGAATGTGCTTTGTCTTGGAATGATAGACTGGATTCTTCACAATACAGATAGTACTCTCATTATCAATATTGATAGGAGTATTCTTAAAATTGAACCCATAATCCAAGAGTTGATTCTGCATCCACAAAACATGTCCACAACAACTTGCAGCAGCCACATATTCAGCTTCAGTAGAGGATGTTGCTGCAATTGTCTGTTTCTTACATTGCCAGGAGACTAACCTTCTTCCAAGATATTGACATCCACCTGTTGTTGATCTTCTGTCATAATTATCACCTGCATAATCACTATCTGAAAAAGCTTCCAAGTGAAAAGGTGAATCCCTTGGATACCACAACCCTAACTTAGGTTGTTGTTTCAAATAACAGAAAATTCTCTTCACTGCATTCATATGCGAAATCTTTGGTGAGACTTGATATCTTGCACATAAACAACCTGCAAACATGATATCAGGCCTTGATGCAGTAAGATACATAAGAGATCCAATCATGGATCTGTATAACTTGACTTCAACTGGGTGTCCATCTTCATCCTTGCCCAATGAGTTAATTGATTTAATAGGTGTAGTAACAGTCTTTATATCATCAAAATTGAACTTCTTAAGTATGTCTGTAACATACTTGTCTTGACTTATGAAAATTCCTTCCTTAGACTGCTTAACCTGAAGTCTTAAAAAGAAAGTTAACTCACCCATTGAACTCATTTGAAATTATTTCTGCATAAGCTGCTCAAACTCCTTAACCATAGACTGTTTGGTAGCTCCAAAGATGATATCATCAACATAGACTTGAACTAACATGATATCCTTCTTATCTCTTTTGATAAACAAAGTCTTGTCAATAGCTCCCCTTCTGTAACCATGTTGTAATAAGAATGTAGAGAGCCTCTCATACCAAGCTCTAAGTGCCTGATGAAGGCCATAAAGAGCCTTAACCACCTTGTAGACTTTGTTAGGATGTTTAGGATCTTCAAAACCAGGAGGTTGTTTTACATAAACTTCTTCTGTTATAGTGCCATAGAGAAAGGTACTCTTGACATCCATCTGGTAAACTTGAAATCCCATATATGAAGTGAATGCAAGAAATATTCGAATAGCTTCAATCCTTGCTACAGGAGCAAATACTTCATCATAATCTACTCCTTCTTATTGTCTGTAGCCTTGGGCTACTAACCTTGCCTTGTTCTTGATGACATTACCTCTTTCATCTCTCTTGACTCTGAAAACCCATCTGGTTCCAATAACTCTCTTCCCATCTGGAAGATTACATAATACCCAAAGTTCTTGAAGTTTGAATTGTAGCAGTTCTTCTTGCATAGCTTCAACCCAACTTTCTTTTGTCAATGCTTGAGCAATATTCTTGGGTTCTTCTTGAGAGATAAAACAAGTGAACAGGCATGTCTGATGATCCTTGTGATTTAATCTGTTTTGTTTATAAACAAAGCTAAGTAAAGCATTATGAGGTGTAGAAAAACCCTTAGCTTTGTTTCTTGTCATAACTCCAGAAGTAGAAGGACCAATGATTTGACCAGTAGGATGATCTTTATGAATCTTTAAAGTAGGAGTCTGTGGAACTCCATAAGCATCATCCAAGTTAGTATAATCAGCACATTCATTAGAATCTGAGAAAATACCTTCATCTTCAAACTCATCATCAGTTTCCTCTAATCCAGGCATGGTAGGATCATCCAAATCATCTAAAGTACTGTCAACTGGTGCAGCAGTACTTTGTTCTAAAGTACTGTCCAAAGAACTGTGAGAATACTCTGCAGTCTTAGGCTTTTTCTTTGCTTCTTCATAAGCTCTTCTTTGTTCATCAGAAAAAGAATGTGCCATTACATCTTGTAAAAGCATCTGATTAAGTGTCTCTTGAATATCTTGATCCTCAGCAGATAGTGAAGATTTTGGTATATCAGTACTTTTCGCTGATGCATCAGTACTTTGCTTTGGAACTTCAATACTTTGCTTTGGTACTTCATCAGGAACAGCATCAGGTCTAATATGAACTCCATGAACAACATACTGTAAGTCTTATCCATCATGTACAGATTGATTTTCTTTTCTAACAGGTACATAGTTCATAGAAGGAGTTAAAACATCAAGATCAAACATCCAATCAGGACCTTTACCCTTCTGATTGTCTTGATCTTCTAAAAATTCAACATGAAGACAATCTTGAACCTTCTTAGTGACTCTGTTATACACTCTAAATCCCTTACTGTTGGTACAATAACCCAATAAATATCCTTCTTCAGACTTGCCATCAAACTTTCCCAGATTATCAATTGTGTTTAAAATAGTGAGAGGTCATCCAAAAGGCTTCATAAAACGAATGTTGGGTTTGTTGCCCATCAGCAACTCATAAGGTGTCTTTATCTGTGGTTTGGTGACTGATACTCTGTTAAGTACATAGCAAGCAGTTCTTACAGCTTTAGCCCAGAATTGAATAGGTAGTTGTGAGTCAGCAAGCATAGTTCTGGCTGCTTCAATCAAAGTCCTATTCTTCCTCTCTGCAACACCATTCTGCTGTGTATTTTGAAAGTACTGATGTGTATTTTGAAAGTACTGCTGTGCGTTATTGGTCCCCTACAAGCAAAGTACTGCTTGGACACGAAAGTACTTCTTGGAATTCGAAAGTACTGCTGATTATTGAAAGTACTGTTGTTCTCAAAGTACTGCTGAGTTATGCAAAGTACTGCTACTCAAGTTTTGAAAGTACTGCATATTCAAGTTCAAAGTACTGCTCGTGTTTTAAACATACGGTTCTGCTAAAAGTACTGCATATTTTATTGAAAGTATTGATCTTGAATTAAAGTACTGCTCAAGGTACTGCTACTTCTCAAAGTACTGTGAGGAGGTTTCAAAGTACTGTTAAATTGAAAGTACTGCTTCTCATATGGTTTTTTATTTAAGGGGAAGTCGAGCATAATGATTGTTCTGGATGTTTGGACGACACACACAGGTTATTGTTCACACACACAAGGAGTATGGTGATTTGTTCTTAAAAGGATTCAAAAAGGCTCGTATTTGATTCTTATGGATTAATTGATTACGAAGAAGGTTGAATATCATTTATTTGATGTTGTAGTTGAGTTTCACAGGTTTGTGTTCTTATCATATAGCTTGATGAATCTAGCAATGTGTGATTTTTCTTATGATGCTCTATGCACACATTGGCTATCACTTAAAGGAGTTACATTGTAGTGCTCAGTGTCTCATACTAGTTGAGGATTTTTGTCAAGGGATTGCGGTCTACTTATATTTGTTGTTTCGTATAAGTATGGAGTTCCGTAGATAGTACAAGATTTAAGACACAAGTTTTGGAAATTCTACTTCTTCATCAAATTCGTTATATTTGTTTTTCTTCACAAGTAATCATTACATAAAGCCTACAGATTTTTGAAGAATCAAGAAGATGGTTAACATATGGGTTTTAAGGGAAGCTTATTGTTAAATGTTTAACCATCTACATGCATCACTCAAGGGGAAGTGTTTGATTTTTACTACTGTTGATCATTATTACTATTGCTAGTTGGAGTTTTCTACTGTTTTGGATCCAGTTTTCTTATGGTGCGTAATGGTGGGCGATTTGAAGCATTGGAAGTCTTAGATTGGTAGTATGATATTGGTTCGTGGTGGTCATGATCATTATTTGCATACGTTCCCTATTTGGATAATAACAAAAAGGGGAAGAGATGTTTGAGTGGCATGGCATGGATTAAGGGGAAGACAAAGGAAGACATACTTGTTTCATTCATGGTGAGATCCCTGATCTCAATTTCTCTAATTCGTCTAGGGAAGTTCGTTCAAGAATGGTTTTGTCATTATCAACTAGGGGAAGATTGTTGGGAATTATAAGTTTGAGTTGATAAAGACAAAAAGAATGAAACAAGAGGGACTTAATATGACAAGAAGGAAACCTACAAAAAGATGGAGGGACTTGCTTGCAAAAGAAGTTTTATTTATTAGTCCTTATCTTCTAGTATATAAAGAGGACATAGGTGTAGGTTTTAATTAAGTCTTCCAAGATGTAGTCGACTAAAGAGGTGTGTGTGTAACCTAGGCGTAGTGTATAAATGCCTAGGTTTAGTTAGTTAGTGTTAGATCAAGTCTTTGATCTTTATTATTGTTTAGTTAGAAATGGTGAATGAAAAACCTTGTTCATAATAATATTGATTCTATGTTTGAATATTCCGCCTTTATTATTATGTGTTCCTAGATATAATATTAGACCTCGTCTAAGAGCTTACAACGATCTTAACAAACCCTGTCAAGGAGATTCTTTAGAATTATACCTGATCACAGGCAGTACTTGTACTGATCATCGGGGAACAGTGGGTCGTGTACCTCAATTCAACGAAAATGATCAAAGACACTTTCGTTTGTTTTATTGCTAACTGTTGTTTGCAGGTACATTTGGACGGTTGCAGCTGATCAGAATTGAGGAGTCAATCCAAAGCCGCATGCTCACAGCATCCACACTTAATTTAAAGAAATCATGATAAGTTCCTATCTTCATAACCTGGGTCAGATATTTTTATACTATGCTTCTGCTACGCTGCCGCAAATATCTTGAACCAGTAAAAGCTTCCGCTACTCTGATGAAAAGATGTCATGATCCAGAAAGAGTGAGCATGTTGGTCCAAAAGTCACAACATCACATGATGGCAACATAATAAAGGGTGATCCAGAGAATTACTGTGGCTGATGATCTCAAAGAAAGCTCGAAGATCATCAAAGATGTGGATCAGGTAAAGGCCTCCACTAAAAGTACAAATCAATGCGGACTTTGAAGAATCGCTACTAAAGCACAAAGATTGCGGAATTGAAGAATTGAAGTCTACGAGCTCAAGAACAAAGTCAAGAATAGAATGCTAGGATTCGACATGTAAAACATGGGGTGACCTCCCTTAGGGGGAGATTGTTATGAATTAGAAATTCCATAGTGAAGAGTCGGTCACCCCAAATATTATCTAGCATAAGTTAGCTAGTAGACATATCGTTAGTTACGTTATTTATCAGTTTATAAGTTAGTTATTAGTTTAGTTTAGCGTAGTGTTTCACCGTGGAGGAAGGACGGGTCTTTACCCACTGTATGCCTGATCCACAGTCCGTTAGGAGGACGTATTGTATGTAACTATAAATACCCTCTACCTCCCAAGGTAGAGGGTTGGACCTTTCATTCTTAATCTAACCTTCTAAGTTTTCTTTCACTTTCTCTCTCTAGAAAGGCTCCCATCCCACTTTCTCTCTCTAAACTCTTAAACCTACGCCCCATTTATAATGATATGATGTGTTTGTGAAATCCAATATGTTACATTATCAATGTTAACGACTTCCATGGTACCTGAAAACTTGAAAAGAGATCGTGAGAATTTGAGAAAATTTTAAAACAAAACAAAAATGAAAGACTTAATAACAATCCTAATATAACTCCCCGGCGACGGCGCTAAAGACTTGATGCAGGTTTGACTGACCAGGTTTTAATATTTATAATGTCTCGTTATACCTATGGTCTACCTTAATGCACTAACGGGCAGCGTACCCGGTCATGTGCAGTGTAGTACTTGGTAAAACCGAGGTCGTCCCAAGAGTTATGTGTGTTGGATTAATACAAAGTCTAGGTGTCACAGATTTTAAGAAGGTTTTGATATCGATTAAACTAATAAACTACTAAAGCAAATAAAAGAAAAGGTGTGATCAAATAAAGGAGAGTGGTGATATCCTAGTTATTCATCCTAGCTAGTAATGTCTACGTCTAATTACTTCCAATTACTTCAGGTGGGGTCAAATTCGAGAGGACAACATTTGGTCAGTTCGCCCTAACCTATCAGCAAAGATGCCACCACTGGAGAAGTCAGATGTCCCCTCATAAGTCGAGTTGTTCCTGGTCCCCTAAGCCGAGTCATTAAGTTCCGCTACATGCTTAAGTTCATCCAAACGATAGGTGATCAGTTGTTCAAATCGCACAAGTACAAAGGGTCGTTAGTTGGTCATATCTTACCCTTCCCGTCCCAGTCTACTCACTTAGGGTGAGTTGGTCATGTCTCCTAAGCAACTAGCCTCTACCGCAATTCAAAACTACCGAAACAAGGGTAGCTACCAATAAACTATGCATGCATACACTTAGAAATAATTATACTGAAGTAATGTAAATGCAAACAAAAAAATTAAGGAATCGTAACTAGGCCGGCACCAAGAGGTGCTTAGCCGCTCATTGTTGGAATCACTCATAAACTATAGTTCAAGTGTTAGTAATCAATATGTAATAGGTTGCTTAATTAGGCTTTTATGTTTGTGTTAATGGCAAGGCTTATGTAGAAAGCCCATAAGCCTTGGCCCAGGTCCAATAAGGAAGGAAGGGAACTTGTAGTGTTGCCCTAATCCCTTCCCCTATAAATAGTCTTGTAAACCTTCATTTGAAGGTTTGTTGTTTACTTTACACATTTATCCTACACATATCCTTCTACATTTCATACGTGCATTTGTGTCTAAGTGTTCATCCGATCACTTCTCTATCTATTTCTTACATAGTGATGCTTGTGTTACATTGTAACATATTGGTTTTCATAAACACGTCACATAACACGATATGGTTCGAATAGTTTAATGTTCTAGAGAGAGAAAGTGGAAGATGGGAGCCTTTTTAGTGAGAGAAAGTAAACAAAAGAAAGAAAGGTTAGATTAAGTGAAAGGTCCAACCCTCTACCTTGGGAGGTAGAGGGTATTTATAGTTACATACTACACGTCCTCCTTCGGACTGTGGATCAGGCATAAAGTGGGTAAAGACCCGTCCTTCCTCCACGGTGTTACACTAAACTAATAACTAAGCTAACAACAAACTAATTGACTACTAAATAACGTAAATAATGATATGTCTATGAGCTAACTTATGCTAGATTATATTTGGGGTTACCGACTCTTCACTATGGAATTTCCAATTCCTAACAATCTCCCCCTAAGGGAGGTCACCCCATGATTTACATTTTGAATTCTAGCATTCTATTTTGTCTTCTGCTATGAGCTCGTAGACTTCAATTCTTCACTTCTGCAATCTTTGTGCTTTAGCAGTGACTCTTCATAGTCCGATTATTTAGTACTTTAAGTGGAGGTCTTTGAATTGATCAACATCTTGATGATCTTCGAGCTTTCTTTGAGATCATCAGCGAC
Organism: Chrysanthemum seticuspe; assembly: GCA_019973895.1. Lineage (NCBI taxonomy): Eukaryota > Viridiplantae > Streptophyta > Magnoliopsida > Asterales > Asteraceae > Chrysanthemum > Chrysanthemum seticuspe. Next base: position 199,091,038 of record BPTQ01000005.1, on the reverse strand, counting down.
AGTAAATCTCAGGATCACCCTTTATTGTGTTGCCTTCATGTGATGTTGTGAATTTTGGACCGACATGCTCGCATTTTCTGGATCATGACATCCTTTCATCAGAGTAGTGGAAGCTTTACTGGTTCATGATATTTGCAGCTATATGAGCCAGGTTATGTGGATATGCACTTGTCATGATTTCTTTAATTAAGTGTGGATGCTGTGAGCATGCGGCTTTGGATTGACTTCTCAATTATGATCAACTGTAACCGTCCAAATGTACCTGCAAACAACAATTAGCAATAAAACACACGAAAGTGTCTTTGATCACTTTCGTTGAATTGAGGTGCACGACCCACGGTTCCCTGTTGATCAGTACAAGTACTGCCTGTGATCAGGTATAATTCCGAAGAATCTCCTTGACAGGGTTTCGCAACTGCTCTAGCCGTTCTCAAACCGGAGCGTCTCAAAGAAGACAACATGAAGTGAGTGAACTAGCGAATTGAGATTCACTGATTGATGAAAAATTGATTTGAAAAAAAATCGCGTATTGCTTAGAAGAAAGATTTTTTGCAATACGATGAAGGTTTTATGAGAAAGATCAATTTTCAATCAAAAATACCTTTTGTATATGAAAGATAATACACATTCGATGTGCTAGAGAAAAGAAGAAATTTGCACATCGAACGGTTTTTCCAAAAGTATTTTTTTTTTCAATCAGAGATAATTTTTGAGTTTGAAATATGAATACACATTCGATGTGCTAGAGAAAAGAAGATTTGCACATCGAATGGTTTTTCCAAAAGTATTCGTCAATTCATTTCCTGGACCATGGTTGATTCAAGAATGAATCGCCCCATCATTTCAATCCAGTTGTGACAAACTTGATTTATTGGATAGATCTCACTTGTCACCCACCAAGACCTTGTTTGATGTTGGCTCTAGAAGGATTTCCATATTCATCGTGAATATTTTACATATCACTCGGATGTTCTGGCAATACCACAAGGATAATGTGTAGGACTCTTAATATATTCTTACTTTCCACATTGTGTGAAACAACAAGTTTTCATTAATTTTATGTCCTAATGAGATATTGTGGATGATCTCTTTGCTCTAGACTCAATTGTGCACATTTGGTTCCTATGTCGGAGACTAGGGAGAGGGTCTCTTTCTTCAATATCAACAATTTCTAGGATAGAGTCGATAGATTATGTAGGTTCCCCGTGAGAATGAAACAAGTCCTTTTAAGAGGAACTTGAGTAGCTTGGGAAGTTTAGTGTTGTGCGTCACTGGGTCCATGACGTCTTGTCTTCAATACCAGTGTTACCATAGTAACCACCAGTAGCAAATGTATTGAACCCGGTTTCTGCCCTAAGGTTGAATTATTGGAGGGCTATTTCTTTTCACCCTTTTCTCATTCAATTCTTTTTCATTCTTCAACCCCTTCAGTGCTTACCGAGACTTCATTACTAGAACCTTGTTGGGTTTATTCCATTTCTAGCTCTATCTCAGTCCGCACTCTTCCCATATTCTCATTTTTCTCCTTTTTTCATCATACCTAAGGACTTCTACACTATCTAGTGGATTGTCCCTGGGTAGATCCCTCCGGCTCTGGCGGGATCGTGAGAATGAATACCTAACCTAACCATCCTTATAATACCATGCATAAGGTAAATTGGTCGGTCTTTTAGTATTGTTCATTCCTTCTCGAAACCAATTGAAAAATCATTTGGAAAATCAATCAAGGTACTTGTGATATAATATCAAAGCATTTTGTACCTTAATTGTTTTGATCATTTAGAAATGCCCCCCCTCAATATGTGCATATGATTTTGAAATTATTTAGCACATGGAGGCAAGAGGACTTTGAAATATTTTCATGATCACAATTTCTGTAGAAAAAGCCTTTTGATTTTCTGGTAAATTCTCCCCCTCAAAATGTGTGTTGGTTGTGAAATCATTTAACACATAGAGGAAAGAGTTCTTTGAAGTACTTTCACGATCACATTGCCATATAGAGATCCCATTCGCTCCCCCTCAATATGTGCATCGATATACGAAAGAGTTTAGCACATATTAGAGAGAACTTGCACTTTGAATCAAAACAATAATCTTTTATCAGATTTCATAATTAAATCACAAATTCTCCCCCGATAAAAAATATCAAACCCTTTGAGATTTTGGATCCCAAGTGATTTAATAAGGTTTAGAAAACATGAGAGAAAATGTGGCCTTGTTTAAATACTCTTCTGGTTTTTGGTTAAATGCTCCTCCACAATCATGTGAATTATGTATTTGAAATCGTTTGGCACATGAAGGAAGGAGTGCTTTTGAAACAATCACCCTTTAAAACCGATTTGAGATTTAAATCACGATCTCTCCCCTGATCAAAAATTTCAAACCAATTGAGATTTGTGATCCCAATTGATTTAAATCATTTAGAAAATTTTGGGGAAAGACGTGGCATGATTTAATTTTGAAATTAACTGATAAGGATCAATTTTTTGACATTAAAGATTGTTAGTGTGAGGTATGATATTTTTAAAAGATCTTTTGAGTAAAATAAAACAATTTCACAATCAAACAAGAACAGAAAAAAATTTATTTTGAAAGATCTTTGAGTTTTAAAGAAAATCATACCATGACATAAAATTAAATCTTTAGATCCCCACTTTATTTCATACAAACGGACTTTTTGATGAAATATCGTTTGAAAATATTTAAGATTGAAATCACTCTCCCCCTAAATCAATGACCGTAGTCGTTGTTTGAGTGACTTATATTTTAACAAATTGAAGTCCGGTTGATTTCCAAAATTTAGTTCAATTTATTTTCAAACAAATATTTTTCCATTTTCAAAAACCAATAATTTTAAAATTGTTTTGTCAAAAATGGTGTCCACTACTTTGCCTGCACAAAGATACGTCAGGTGGAGAAAAATAGAAGCTGCTTCTGTTGTTGCTGTAGGGCTTGGAAGAAAACCATCTGCTGACTGCACTGAGACCTCTTAAGTTGCATCTATCGTGCCAACTCTCCATGGAGATCCAATTAAGCTCCGTTTCTTCATTTGTCAACCTAAGAAATAGTTACCCTTTCCTTTCGGCATCCAATCATATTCCTTTGTGGGATCCGGATCGGGAACAATCTTATAAACCATCTTATCTGCATATGTTAGTGAACATACATACAGATATATGGTGGTCGACATCACCCGAACAACAATCGACTAATAAAAGTCAATCCAACATATCAATCAGATCATGTAAAGCATGGGAATAATGTGTTTATCAAACTATAATCATCTAATCCTAACAGTCACATCCTAGAATCCTAGTCCTTCAACGTAGGCAAACATGTTTTTCTTTTAAGCACATAGGATGATTATATGAACCCGTTAGATGATATAAATTTGAAAAACATTCTCCCCCTTAATCAATGACTCATTTTATGAAAAGCTTTAACCATGTTGAAGTCATTGATTGGGTTTTGCAATTTTATGAAAACAAGATACTGATTGATTTTCAAGCAACTCATTTTCCACCATTTTTAATACAACAAATATTTTTCTAAAGAATTTTAGACGGAAAAACATTTGTGTAGGAACAGCAGTCCTTCGACATACTTTTCTCATTTAGTTTTAGGATAAGTGCACGAAATATTTGAAAATTGGTTTAGCGCAACACTTTCCTTCTTTTAAGAGTGGGTTGCTATCGGAAATAATAGCAAGCCATGGTTTAAGCACGGGTTAGAGTCTGAAGTAACTGCAAGCCATATTTTTAGACATGTTTTGAAAAGAAATATTTACACCTCCTGCTCAAACTTCATCTAAAGTCCTGTGAAATTATTGAATGACATTTCTAAGACCGTAGATGTTATCGATACCAGAAGACATGTCTTACGATTTTTTTTTTTTTTTTTTTTTTTTTTTTTTTTTTTTGAAAATTTTATATTTTTCTTTTTTCTTTTTGTTGGTTTTTTATTTTTGTATTTTGCTTTTTTGATAAAATATATAGAAATACGATGATATAGTTTAAGAAGATGATGATACGAGTACCGAGATAAGGATATCGTTCAACACTTAGTAGAAGATAGAAGTCATCATTTCTTAAACTTTCACCACCAACACTAGAACAAAAAGTGGATTTGGCCACACCGAATATGTGTGACGATATACATATAGTCACACATGATTTTTCGGCCGTGTGTGACTAAAGGTGCCGCGACCATAGGTACTCTATGGTCACGTGTTTGACTTTTTTTTAGTCTCTATTGCAAAAGAGTAACCAAAACCGTAACATGTGTGACTAATTAGGTACAAATTTTGTAGGATTAATCCGTATTTGTGACCATAAACACTGTATAGTCACGCAAAGCATGTTTCTTTTGGGTATTTAGCCACATACAATTAAGCATAAAGTGGCCAAAAGTGTTAATAAGTGGGACCATATGTTGTTTAAGGTGAAGAAATATGTATTTTGTGTGACTATTGATCATCCAATGGCCACTTGAATTTTATATTTGTGTGGCCTTTTGTAACATTTAGTCACACAAAGCATGTTTGTTTTGTGTATTTAGTCACATACAATTAATCATAAAGTGGCAAAAAGTGTTAATAAGTGTGACCATATGGTGTTAAAGTGAAGAAATGTGTGTTTTGTGTGACTATTGATCATCCAATGGCCACATTAAATTTATGTTTGTGTGGCCTTTTGTAACATTTAGTCACACAAAGCATGTTTCTTTTGTGTATTTAGTCACATACAATAAATCATAAAGTGGCTAAAAATGTTAATAAGTGTGACCATATGGTGTTGAAAGTGAAGAAATGTGTCTTTTGTGTGACTATTGATCATCCAATGGCCACATGAATTTTATGTTTGTGTGGCCTTTTCTAACATTTAGTCACACAAATCATGTTTGTTTTGGGTATTTAGTCACATACAATTAACCATAAAGTGGCTAAAAGTGTTAATAAGTGTGACCATATGGTGCTTTAAGTGAAGAAATGTGTGTTTTGTGTGACTATTGATCATCCAATGGCCACTTGAATTTTATGTTTGTGTGGCCTTTTCTAACATTTAGTCACACAAAGCACGTTTCTTTTGGGTATTTAGTCACATCCAATTAATCATAAAGTGGCCAAAAGTGTTAATAAGTGTGACCATATGGTGTTTTAAGTGAAGAAATGTGTGTTTTGTGTGACTATTGCTCATCCAATGGCCACATGAAATTTATGTTTGTGTGGCCTTTTCTAACATTTAGTCACACAAAGCATGTTTCTTTTGGGTATTTAGTCACATGCAATTAACCATAAAGTGGCTAAAAGTGTTAATAAGTGTGACCATATGGTGTTTTAAGTGAAGAAATGTGTGTTTTGTGTGACTATTGATCATCCAATGGCCACTTGAATTTTATGTTTGTGTGGCCTTTTCTAACATTTAGTCACACAAAGCATGTTTCTTTTGGGTATTTAGTCACATTCAATTAATCATAAAGTGGCCAAAAGTGTTAATAAGTGTGACCATATGGTGTTTCAAGTGAAGAAATGTGTGTTTTGTGTGACTATTGCTCATCCAATGGCCACATGAATTTTATGTTTGTGTGGCCTTTTCTAACATTTAGTCACACAAAGCACGTTTCTTTTGGGTATTTAGTCACATCCAATTAATCATAAAGTGGCCAAAAGTGTTAATAAGTGTGACCATATGGTGTTTTAAGTGAAGAAATGTGTGTTTTGTGTGACTATTGCTCATCCAATGGCCACATGAATTTTATGTTTGTGTGGCCTTTTCTAACATTTAGTCACGCAAAGCATGTTTCTTTTGGGTATTTAGTCACATGCAATTAACTATAAAGTGGCTAAAAGTGTTAATAAGTGTGACCATATGGTGTTTTAAGTGAAGAAATGTGTGTTTTGTGTGACTATTGATCATCCAATGGCCACATGAATTTTATGTTTGTGTGGCCTTTTCTAACATTTAGTCACACAAAGCATGTTTCTTTTGGGTATTTAGTCACATCCAAATTAAGCATAAATTGGCCAAAAGTGTTAATAAGTGTGACCATATGGTGTTTTAAGTGAAGAAATGTGTGTTTTGTGTGACTATTGCTCATCCAATGGCCACATTAATTTTATGTTTGTGTGGCGCTTTCTAACATTTAGTCACGCATCGAATTAAGCAAACTGTGACAAAAAAGTGTTAATAATTGTGACTATATGAATCTTTTAGTCACATATAAGAAATCAATATATATCAAAACAAATTCTAATATATAAAAATATATTCAAAATATATTCAAATACAATAAAATTGGAATGTATATAAAATTGTAATGTCGTACATAATAAAATTCTCAATAATTTAACGACTTCTGACTCTTGATCTTCTTAGCTTCCTTTTGCATGGTATGACTAGAGACGTAGCGCTTCGTATTTAATTTAGGTGCAGTTCTGTTCTCACCAATCAGTTTTATGGTACTTGGTGGTGTTACCTGTAGGAAACAAAAGCCGGGGTATCAAACACTGAATAAAATATGAAGAATGATATATGTAGGTTTATAAAACACATGCATCTATGTACCTTTTCATCGAAAACCACTTGATCCTTTGGCCATGCTTAAAAACCACCTACTGCATCCTTAACTGTTTTGAGACCGTTACTTCCTACATCCGGTATGCACGCTGCATCCACTAAAGATTTTTCAATAGATACTCTGTAGCAATCCTTTGGGAGTGGTTTGTTATGAAGCATTTGTTTTCCATCAGTTTTGTACACGGTACCCTCCGCAATAATAGTTGATTTCTTTAAGTGCCACAGTCTGTTTCCTAAGAAGTGCAGTTGAAAGACCTAGTGTTCTTGTCCTCAGAGGTAATTGTCATGATGGTGTTCATACATAAATTTGTAAAAGTATACAAGAAATCAAATTAATTTTAATTAATGACTATGTATATATGTACGTTGTTTAATAGAAAAATCCATTAATTCACGTCTGACACCGTGAATTTCTTTAGTTGATAATAACGCCTCCCATGGCACATGTTTTGACTACCTTTTGTTTACGAAGTATTGTTTGGTGAGGGTTTCCTAACGATGTCTCATAGATAACTTTTTAGAAATCACCTACGTCGCACGTATGGCCTACATCCTTCATTGCCAGAGTTTTGTCAATTCCTACGTCATCCACCAAAAATTCGTACCGGTTTCCTAGTTCACCAAAAGCTACTTTTCCATGTATCTACGTACACAAAATATTTGGATGTATATAGTAAGAAGTATAAAATAAGTCACAAACTATGGGGCCGAAAACAAAGGATGTCCATTGTGGTGGTTCATGGTATTTTGACTAACCACTCTTGTCTTGACGTGGATTTAATTTATGCTTCGCGATGCAGAGATCAGTATGGTACGTTTTCCTTCGATTCTTCTAGTTCTCAGTCTTCAGCAATTTAATAACTCTTAAAATAATACATGCTGTAATGTTAAAATATATGTAAGGTTAAAATAACATAAACTTATATAAAACTTATATAAAAATATATAATCTTAAACAAAACTATATATAACTAAAGAATATACACTGATTTTCTAAGTATATCAGTGTTAATAATTGTGAAAAAACAGTGTCAAACGAATTAAGCTACGCACTGATTTACAATCTTTCGCGGTGTGTTTGTATTTTAATTACACCGGTAACCTACTCGTTATCAGTGTGTTTTGTGTGTAAAGAAGTGAATTTTG
>BPTQ01000005.1:199065427-199083287 GCA_019973895.1 Chrysanthemum seticuspe | reverse complement strand
TGTGTATAAGAGACAGGTAGCAGTATTAACTTATAACTAAACAAACATAATAATAAAATTTGCAGTCAAACTTACAAATTTTTCTCCCACTGATCTGATATCTTCATCGTGATATTCTCCGTCTTTTTTCACCCTTCCTTTCAACCACAGCGTACCACGCGGTGGTTCTTCATCTGGTTCAATTTCTTTACTCTCGATCTTATACACATCAAATACATACAAATGTAAGATAAACGAATATAAACGAAACTATGATGCTATTAAATGCAAATGTAAATTTGCAAATGTTTACTGTTACCATTTTTTCTATCACACGGGCGTATCCACCTCGTCCCATTGTATGATCATAAACAGACTTGGAACGCGACACTTTAGCTTTTGCTGATCTCACCTTGCAACACAAAATCATACGGCGTTTAGATGTAGTAATGCTGATAGTATACAACTAATACATATGGAAACATATGAAAAGGTGAAAGATATTTGAACTTGAATAAAAATGAATAATTAACACCTTGTATTCCTCGCTGGCTGTGTAGTTTACAAAATTAACCCAATCTTCGGCTTTTATAATTGCACTATACTTTGCCGGGACTTCATTTAGTTTTGAAAGGGTATTTTGGTTGGGCAATATGTAGTTTTGTATCAATTTCATTCTGAAATTCCTTAGAAGTTGACCAAGACGATTCATTATCAGCTTTCTGACCGTCAAGTCAACATCAAAATATCGCTGCAAAGATTAACAAATTGTTGTTAATTAGTTGCACATACTGTAAATGCAGAGATAAACTTATTAACACCTTGTATCTACGACAGCCAAGCCACTACTAGTTAAAAAAAAAGTATATGTGTACCGTGATTTCATCCCACATTTTATCTCTTGCTTCTGAATCAACCTTCCTCCAGGTTAGAATCCTGACACCTATATGCTCACGAACCAAATCATCCAAAAAACTTGAAAACAATGCTCTGTTTTTTCCTGATAACCTATCCAGTGCATCGAAGGTTACACTGACCTTTATTCCGTCTGTTTTTCCATATTCCCTGCGAAACTTAGCTAACCTAGTTATGCCCCTCTTAACAACATTCGCATTTGAATGGTTGTTTCCAGCATCCTCACCCTCATCTGAATACGTCTCTGATTCATATTCTAAAGTGTTTTCAATTTCACGATCAGAATAAACCAAATCATCCGGATAAGTGATTTGCGTTGACATGATTCGTCAGAAGTAATATGTTAAAGAAAATTAGTAAACTTAATTGGTAAATAATGGTGTAAAAATTGAAGTTCTGGTTGTTTTGCTTGAAGGCTGATTTATTGGAGTAAAAATAGGGCTAATGATGGGGCAGTTTTTCAATTAAGGAAACCATACTTTCCAAAGTAATTTTAAAAATTTTGGCTAAAATTTGGCTCCAAATTTGATAATTTTAAAATGTGGCTCCAAATCAAACAATTTTTTAAACCAAAAACACCCCTGACAGAAATGGTGCTTACCCACAGTCCCAAACACTCATATTACTTCAAACCAGCTGTGTCAAAAACACATATAACTGCAGATACACTAAAATCACCACATGGCGCATACAAATGAACAATCAAAAGCTAAAAATGGACTTAAAGCAACTAATTAAGCAACTATAACTAATAAGCAGTTCCAGATAAACAATTAAGCACAAAAATAGGCAAATCAAACCAAGAACTGCTGATACATCAAACAGCCCTAAGACCTTACTTTAAGGCTATAAATAAGCTATTTATAAGCAATTAGATAAGCTCTAACATCCTCAAGTAGTCAAAAAAAATCAAGAAAACATGTAAATGCAATTAACTTAAACCAGAAACAACAACAAAAACACCCAATATAGTGGTTCAATCAAAAATAATTGTCATGAACAAACGCCTCCAGTTCTAAACTTCATAATAAGTCATAAAAAAATTGACAACAATCTAAAAATTGAACATCCTAATCCTACAATAATACATTATACTAGTGCGAATATGAACTTTAACACCACAACCAATTCCTAAATTCAAAACAACATGAAAAAAAAGATGAAACAAACTAGCAAACATATTACTTATATTAACAAACATAATTAGCATTCGTATGGATAAACCATCAAAAGATCCATACATATTCCATTGTTAATATATCTACATACCATCCCATTAAACCAAGACATTAGACATTAGACATTAGACATAAACAGATGACACTAGAGCAAAGAAAACATCCCATTCCATAGCGAGAAACCCTTCAACCATTCATCGCCTGAATTTGTTCTTCCTTGGTATCGATTTCCTCCTAAGATTGAGTAATGAGATCATTCAACCCCTGCAGCTTAGACCTCGCAGCCTCCCTGTCATCCCTAAGATCCACCAATCTATAAGGACCTAATGTTTAAAAACGGCAAACTAAGTCCTCCTTCTTTTAAACTATGACTATAAATTAGGGGTGTTGATCCGTTCGGTTATCGGGTTTTGTTTCGTTAAATCTGTTATATTTTTATTTTTGTCAACACGAAAACCGAAACGAACCGAACTATAATTAAACCAAAGCGAACCGAAAACCGATTATGAATTAAGTTCGCTTCTTGGGTTGACCCGAAATTAAGCTTGATTATTGGGTTGACACATATGGTTTTAAACCGAAAATGGATAATTAAGTTCGGTTCTTGAGTTGACACAAAAATTCTTAAAATCATACGAAAAATGGGTAAAAACGAATGAAAACGGGGTAAATGGGACGAAAACGTGCAAAACAGCTGCAATCGGCCGAATGTGTGTAAAAAGTTATACAAACGGACTAAAAGATGAAAAAACCAGCTAAAACGTGCAAACACGGACGAAAACCTGTAAACAAAAACGGGAACGTATAAAAACCGATTAAAAGGGACAAAGACGTAAGAAAACGGACCATAACGTATTAAAACAGAAGAAAACGTGTTTAAACGTACGAATCTGTGTAAAAGTGTAAGAAAACCTTTGAAAACGGTTGAAAAATTGTTAAAAACATACGAAAATGGGTAAAAACGAATGAAAACGGGGTAAATGGGACGAAAACGTGCAAAACAGCTGCAATCGGCCGAATGTGTGTAAAAAGTTATACAAACGGATTAAAAGATGAAAAAACCAGCGAAAACGTGCAAACACAGACGAAAACCAGTAAACAAAAACGCGAACGTATAAAAACTGATTAAAAGGGACAAAGACGTAAGAAAACGGACCATAACGTATTAAAACAGAAGAAAACGTGTTTAAACGTACGAATCTGTGTAAAAGTGTAAGAAAACCTTTGAAAACGGTTGAAAAATTGTTAAAAACATACGAAAATGGGTAAAAACGAATGAAAACGGGGTAAATGGGACGAAAACGTGCAAAACAGCTGCAATCGGCCGAAGTGTAAGAAAACCTTTGAAAACGGTTGAAAAATTCTTATAAACATACGAAAATGGGTAAAAACGGATGAGAACGGGGTAAATCGGACGAAAACGGACGAAAACATATGTAAAACATATGAAAATGTATGAAACGTTTGAAAATGTACGTTAGTATGTAAAACAGACTAAAACTTATTCAAACAGACGGAAACATGAAAAAACTAGCGAAAACGTGTAAACACGGACGAAAAACTGTAAACAAAACCGGAAACGTATAAAAACAGATTAAAGGGGACAAAGACGTACGAAAACGTATTAAAACAGATAAAAACGTGTATAAACGTATGAATATGTGTATAAACGTGTATACACGGGCGAAAAAAGTTTTCAAAAAAGTAAACAACCCCTAACTCATATAGTATGGCTAAACATATGTGTGAGCATCCTATTGTGTCAGCAATTTACGTAACATTGTATGCAAGTAGTTACATGTAAGGTATTGCAATTGATGTTATCATGTGTCAGCATCCTATTGTGTCAGCAATTCTTGTTGCGTAATGTTGTTGTAACCTTGTCGGGTAATGTTTACGTGGGTTTTGTTATGCAAATTTGCATGGTTCGCAAATTAATAACCACCGAATTCATTGTTTGCCAAAGTTGTAGTGATGACTAACTTTGATTTTTGTCAATGTGCTACATTGTAAAGATGACTAACTTTGATTTTGGTCGATGTATTGCAGTTGACATAAATTTTAAGAATTTGAGCAAATCCGATAACCGCTAAAAACCGATAACCGAAGAAACTGAAATCGAGAAAACCCGAAACCGAAAAACCCGCTTATCACGGTTCATAATGCATTTTTACATATCATTAATGTGATCGTAATCTATAAACGTCAAATAAGTAGTATTACTTATTTTGTTAGATATGGTAATTTGAATGTTGCTATTGCGACACAACAACATTACTATTATTCTAATATCTTTAGTGTTATTTAATTTTACTAAAATGACATATTACATTATAATTTATGTTATTGTTCGCCCGATTCGATTCGATTAATTTTTTTGAATGGTTAACCGTGACCCGAACCGCGGGTAACCGCTCATTTCGGATACCCGCATGTCCGGTTACCCGCCTAGTACGGTTCGGTTTTGGATAGTAGAATGAACTACCCGCCCCGTGATGGATAGTTAAAATCTCTAAACGAATCGAGCCGAACCGCCCCGTGAACACCCCTAGTATATAGGGGCTGGTTTAGATCCAATGAAAAAATGAAGGGTTTAAATTGCAATATTAGATATCTTCCTAAATACTCCTCCTGCATATCACTTTTTTCTTTTATTTTTTCTTGAACTATTGCATATCACATTTATGCATGGAAGAATATGAAGGGGCTACAGTAACACCCAAAATAAATTTTCCGATGCCTCTTAAGTGTTTTTTTGTGATTATTTGTGCAAATTGTAAGGTACATTGTAATTATGTATACTTACCTAACCATAAAATCAACACACAAGTATCAATCATTTTACTCTAAACACACAACTATCAATAATTTTACACCTAAACACACAAAATGTCTTCCACACCTAATATCGATGAAATGAAAGCCGCCACTGAATCCGGCAAGCTCAGCGATGCTTTCAGGTTGTTGATATTGCAAGACATAGCAGAGGAGAAAAAGTTGATCGAGCGGATGGGAGAAGAGAGCAGCATTCTGAGGGAAACTGTTGCCAAAAAAGAACAGACAATCGATGAGGTTGGTGGATTGTTTACTCGTTTCAATGCTGTTGCAGCAACTGGTGAGTATGCCCTTCGTGAGATACAGTTGAAGGATCGAAGGAAGATTGATTTGCTGGCTCAGCTTTTGGTGCTATGTCGTCATAGTCTGTCGGAGAAGGAGGAGTTCTTGGAAGATTTGGATGAAGCTGATGAGTCTGAAGATGGAGCATAGGAAGCTTTGGAAGTTTTTTTTGTGTTTTGATGATGTATAGTTGATGGTTGTATGGATGCTTGCTATTAACTGCTACTTTGTTTATATAAGTAACTATATGTAAATGATCAATGATCAATGATCAGTACAATGGTTAATTTTAGGTTTTAATGCTTTATTAACTTGAAGAAATAAGTTAGTTTTATTTATTTATTTACTTTTATTAGAAAATGGTCAAGTAGTGTGTGTTTGACTTTCAGTATTTCACACATTTATCTCTCTTACACTCGGTCAAAACACACAGTTAGATTATAATTAATAGCAGATTTAGGGTTTTCAATCAAACGCAAAATCAATGAAAATAAATGTTAGTCAATGAAATACTCTTGAGGGCTATTATAAAGGGCTTGATTCTCTTCCTATTGAGCCTAATATCTCAGGTATAAATGTTATAATTTAATGCTAGTTTGTTAGTTTAGGATGTTTATTGATTTATAGATGATATTGTGTTATGTTAGTTTAGGATGTTAGTCAGGGTATTAGTCATTTGCATAGGAAAAGTCGTTGTTTGATGATTTATGGATCATTAGTTGAGGTAATAACGATTACGTGTTATACATGCAGTATGGGTACGTGAAGAATGAGACACGAAGAATGAGATTAGTAGACGCGAAGAATGAGATTTGCGGGTAGTGGTGCTAGGTTGGGTTTTAGGTGTCCCCTTTTGCCTCCTTGCGTGTTTTTCAAATGTACCGTTTTGGTACGTAATTGTTGTGTAAAATTTACATATTTGCATATATACCCAAAACATGCTTAAGTTGCATTGTACATCATGCATTAAAAAATTGTATTATGGAGAAATATGAAACTTTTTGAGTTTTAGTGGGTATATATGCAATGTTCCTATAATACAAGCTAAAAAAATAAAACAAAAAATCCTTCCCTTAATTAATAGTAATCATTGCAGTTTTGAGAACCGTGACATATTACGGCTACACTTAATCACATATTCAAAGCAAAATATTCAAGTCTATCTTCTTCAACACAACAACCGCATCATCAGGTAATGTTACACATTGTTTTTTGTTTTTTTAACCATGAACTGCAAATGTAAAGTGATTGATATGCACGCATGTTTCTGATATGTTGATGGATACAAATGCATGTTTGGTAATTTTTCAGCAATGTTTAACATATCCTAAAGAATATAGTATCCTTTGATCATAATGTAACAGCCGTTTTATTAGAACTATATGCGATTTGATTCTTTAGAATATTGTGTGACATGTAAATATATGTGGATTGTGGAAAAACGTAGCAGCTATTTGTTAAATAGCTAATTAGACAACTTGTAAACATATGTTTAATCTAGGTTAGTATAGCTTTTATATGATTTGGTAAAGCACTACACCTTATGTAATTAATTATCTGAGCTTAGGTTTAAACATTGGATGAAGCAATGGCGTATGGTATGTTGGGTATATTATGGATTTCTTACTAGATTTTAACAAACGTATGGGGTAAGATGAATAAACGTAAAAAAATACAGATTTTTACTCTAAACGGACTATATGATTATTGGTTTTTGAAACATAGTTAAATATGTAGTAGTACATCTTCAATCATATTTTGTTTGACACCTTAATGATAAAGATGTATTGATCATCTAAGACTTGTATTAGTTGAATGTTATGCATATGAGATAACCTTATTGACCATTAAGACGATTGTGGTTTTAAAATAGAATGAGCATCCAATTGTTGGTGGAGGCAAACCGCACAAACATTAGGACATTGCAGGTAAGTTGTACTTAAAATGCTTACTTAAGGTTATAAATTTATCGATGTAACCATCAAATTGATATACGTGCTTACTTTTTAAATTTAAGATGCTTCCTGCTTTGTTTACTGAAACACTGTACCCCAACAAGCGCTGGATATACCTAATCCACAATAGGGGAACCAAACATAAGGTTTACTGGAAATTGGTTCGTGGTCGCATTTCTTTGCAAGGGTCCGAGTGGCAAGCTTTTATTGATCAAAGCCAATACATCAATGTGGCCACATTCCATTTCATTCGTCAGGAAGAAGACTGTTATTATGTAACAGGGTACAACGATGCAGGCCACGAATGCCCTGGATACGATCTGGCTCTTCTAGGTTACAGACAACGTAGGTGCCTGGTTACGTTGGATGAATATCCTGCACAACCTCTGGTAAGAAAAAAAATGTTAATCAATACATTGTATAAGTTTGTTGAAAATGGGGAATATTTTAATTGTTTGACCCGCTAATGTTTTCTTTAAACTAAACTGTTACGTAGGTCATTCCTTGCAATTTCCGGGACAATACTGACAATAACCAATTTGACGTTCTTGTTGCTGGCGTGCCCGTAGCAGCTATCACTCACCGTCAAATTGAAATACTGGAGGAAAACAGACACGTGCATGAGTTTGGTGGGCACGGATGGAATGTATTGGTTCACGATGAAAACCTGTTTGCTGGCACAAGAGTTGTTTTCACAAATCTCCTAAACAATACTCTTTCCCTGATGCCCTTTGCTGAAAATGGACTGATGATGCGTTCTGAACTTGTGCAACGTATGGAGCTGAATCGTACAAGACCGTTCATGAGAAACCCCGTAGATGAAGGTATGTTAATCAAAGTGTAGACATAATCTATGACTTTATTTTAAAAATAAACCTTTCCATATAATAGCTTTTAATTTATTAATTACCATTTTTATTAAATTCCAATTGCAGATGAGCGTATGAAACACATATGTGCATGGAACGAATGTACAGAGCATGAAAGTGAAAGGGATTGTTTTTACGCGCCCATCCTTGCATATGTCACGGACAGGAGTCGTTTGGTAAGTAATGATACAAATCGGACCATTTCAGTCATTATCTGCTTTCGCAAAAACTAATATATGCTTCAACACATGGACATACTTTTGATTAGCATACTACATTGTTCTTTTTAATGCAGAACATACCACATAAGTTTACGAAGCGAAATCACATGTGGAAGTACCATAACGCATTGCTGAGATACCGGGAAGACATGGAGTTTTATGTGAACGTGAATCTGCAACACCACAGCGATAGGCCTAGAAGCAAGAACCACGTTACCATAAACGCCATATGGAGAGAGATTGTTGAGGAGTGTCAGTGGGAACAAAACAAAATGGTCAGATTCAATCTTGTTGACTTTGTCATCGACGACCAAGCTTCGGTGTCTTCCCGTAATCCAGTTATAATTCCAGTATTTAGCATGTGCTAAAACGTAATTCCATGCGTTATCAGTTGTTATTGATAGACACGTTTATAAACAGATTTTAGGATTGTGTAGGATTTGGTTGGCTTCATTTAGGGTGTGTGTTCCCAAGTAGTTGAAGCCATTCATGAGATGGAATGTAAACTACTTGGTATAGCCCCTATCTGGAAGTGTATGGTTCATACTGGTGCATTTAAAGGTGTTCTTTGTGATGGTTTTGTGCTGGTTGTCATCTGTCCATGGTTGTATGATATGGGTAGTTTGTTTTTGTTATCAGACTTATAAGAACAGATATATCAGATATTGAATAGAGTTGCCTAGTATGCAACTTGATATGGGACTTGTCCATATCAGTGTGTGTTGATTTTTTCATTTTACAAAGTTTCCTTGATTAATACAAGTTCATCTTTGCACCCTAAAAAAATATATATATTTTGTGTTGTGGTATACTTATAAACAGAAAACTTTAGTGGTTAAAGCTTCCAGTACAAAGTTAAGTCTGGTAGGTTAGTTTTAGTGGTTAAGGCTGCCAGTACAAGGTTAAGTCTGGCAGAAATAAGATAACTCTGTTTATGAAAAACATAATAGTTTTTTGTGTGACTATTGATAATCCAATGGCCACATCAAATTTCTTTTTGTGCGGCCATTTCTAACATTTAGTCACACAAAGAATGTTTCTTTTTGTTATTTAGTCACATACAATTAAGCATAAAGTGGCAAAAAGTGTTAATAAGTGTGACCATATGGTGTTTAAGGTGAAGAAATATGTCTTTTGTGTGACTATTGATCATCCAATGGCCACTTGGATTTTATGTTTGTGTGGCCTTTTGTAACATTTAGTAACACAAAGCATGTTTGTTTTGGGTATTTAGTCACATACAATTAATCATAAAGTGGCGAAAAGTGTTAATAAGTGTGACCATATGGTGTTTCAAGTGAAGAAAGGTGTCTTTTGTGTGACTATTGATCATCCAATGGCCACATGAATTTTATGTTTGTGTGGCCTTTTCTAACATTTAGTCACACAAAGCATGTTTGTTTTGGGTATTTAGTCACATACAATTAACCATAAAGTGGCTAAAAGTGTTAATAAGTGTGACCATATGGTGTTTAAAGTGAGGAAACGTGTATTTTGATTGACTATTTATCCTCCAATGGCCACATATTAAGTTACGTGACCATATGTACTGGATTTTGGCTACACTTGAATAATATGTGTGACAAAACGTTTAGTGTGACCATATATGGCATTTGGTCACGGTGTTAGTAGCAAATGTGACTTTATAGATTAGCTTTCGTCAAGCTAACACAAACTAAACTTTAAACACACATATTAACATACGTTAACATATGTACTGGATTTTGGCTACACTTAACGAATGTGTGACAAAACATTTAGTGTGACCATATATTGCTTTTGGTCACAGTGTTCAAGTGTGTGACTTATATTTGTCACTGTTTATATGTATATCGTGACTAATGCTTCAACCTTACTTTTCATTTGTCACTTGTTCCAATTTCAGATGTGGCTAAAGAGTTGGCAAAACATATCAGTCACCCTTAAATAATGTGTGACAAAACTTGACTCTATGATTTAGACACACAAAAAATTACTTCATGTGACTAACGCATCAAGGTTACTTGTATTTGTCACGCGTTCCAAATTCATATGTGGCTAAATGATCTGAAACAAAATCACCAGATACCTTTAGCCACACAACGTTCAATTGTGTGGCGATACAGTTCTATTGGTCACACAATTAAAATTTTCATGTGTGACTAATTAGTACATGTTGTCAATTTTCGTACCTTCAGCCACACAAATATGCGAATGTGTGGCTGTTCCATTTCGACCATGCGTGACCAAATCCCGTTTTTGTACTAGTGCAAAGCTTTCGAGACTCTTGAATGGACGTTAGAAATTGAGCCTACAGAAAGTGAGACTTTGGTAGCTTCCCCCCAAACAAACAATCTTCGAATAAAGACCATTTTCCCAAGAAGTAGAATGTGAAGACAAACAGACTCATTGAATGAAGCTCAACACCTCGAAGAACACGAGAACACCAAAGTAACAAGTTTAAACACTGATCATCTTTGCGGTTATCAAACCCGGAATACATGATTAAGCTCTATCACGTGAACCTGTTGTGTGTCCCCGATGTACACATTACTCTTCGAGTTTGAGCAGTTGTCTATTCGGAAGAACAATATGTCAACATCTTCATTTCACCAAATGCATTCCAGTTATCTTTCATATAACCAATCAGCCCATAATGTACACATGTACCCAACAAGAGTAGAGACGATGACATCCAAGTAACATGTTGAATCACTGATCATCTCTGCGGATATCAACTTTGGAATAACTGAATAAACTTGATCATGTGAACATGTTGTGCGTCCCTGATGTACACATATCTCTCCCCTGATGGTTGCGATCTTCGGAATCATCATAACATTGTATACATGAAGCAATAACCAGAAGCACTTTATCATAAGCCATATCGAAGATGTCGATAAGCAATATCATCTCACACTCCAAATATTCTTCTCATATGTCTTCACACTGAGAGCTGAGATAACACATACCAAAAGTATCCAGAGACCACTTCCCCCCAAATGGTTGGAATAATGTATCCTTCCCCCAAATAGTTGGAATAATATATCCTTCCCCCAAATAGTTGGAATAATATATCCTTCCCCCAAATAGTTGGAATAATACATCCTTCCCCCAAATAGTTGGAATAACATACCAAAGGCTACGAGTTAAACACTGAGTTTCTCTGCGGTTATTACTTCAATAGAGAAGAAGTATTAAGTTCATCACGTGTACTCGTTGTGTGTTTAGATGTATATCTTCTTCCTCCTTGTTGGTTTTGATACCTCAGAATCAGCAACACATTATACATGCCAAATACTCTTGAAATAGAGAAGAACAAACAATTAGCTCAACTGAATCCTGTGAGAATCAACTGCTACAGAAACTCTCTCTGACTATCTTTATCAACCCATATGTAGACAATTTGAAGTGATCACTAATGAAGAAAACTTGATATACCAAACTTGAAAATGAAGTCGAATTTGATATACCAAGAATCTATGCTTCAAGCAAATCTCTAAGTACTCACTACTCAAACAAAGTATGAGACAATAACACCTCTTGAGATTATCCACATCGTCGGTCTTTAACCATCCACCCCGACTGCTGGTAACTAGATAAACCAAGTCTTCAACTCAAATTCTTAAGCCCGAGCAAGTTATCAAATAAGAACACGCCATTATGAAAGTCAACTTCAATCTCCAATAAGTGATAAATGATTAACTCCAAAGTAATCAACTTGTGGTAAATATCCAACACGTGAATAAACATACAATCGGATGTACATTGACCCACTGAATGAACCAGAACAAATGATTCCTCAACATCATTCATTCTTCCTAAAGGTATACATATAGAGACTGATATGGAAGATTCACCAATAATATCTTCGAGCGGATGAGGTAGTCATTTTCCTTAATGTTCATGTGGTTGATTTATAGCGTGCACAATGAGAGGAAAAATAATCCGTGAAGATTTGGCAAAGGAATACCAAAGAGCGGATCATTATTCATGAACAATAATCCGTGAAGATTTGGCAAAGGAATACCAAACAGCGGATCATTATTCAATAGAGCAACTACAATATCATGATAGTCATTATCAACGCCTTGTGAAGTAACTGAAGATAAGGTTTCTTGAGAATTCCGAGAGGTACTTCTTAGATGGTGAACCAATTGAGTCAGTAGGAACCGGAGCATGAGCTTAAGAGACTGGATGATCAACATTTGTTGGAGGTTGGAGGTACTCATCAAACATATCTTGAAAAACAATGAATCCCAAATAGTAAATCCCAGTTATCCTTAGTGAGTGAAGACATTAGGCGTTTGGGAGTCGTATAACCATAACTCAAGCATCCATCAACATGTAGTATATTCACTCTTCTCCTCCTCAAAATTTGCAAATGAAGTTTGCCATTTTTGATTGAGCAAGTGAATAAGAATATATGAATGAACATGGAAAAACATAAAGCTTGTTGATGAAGAATGTCGATGAGAATGGTCATAAAAAAGAAGATTTCTCTTCGTATGAAGATAAAGTGCACTGAGGCGTACACTTTTCTTTTCTTTGATGGAACGGGGCCTGAAGTGTTATCTAAAGATGCCATAATTATGAAGTACGAGGCCTGAACTGATGTGATCAGACGTCATTGAATATCAAGGTTGAGTTACTTGAACCCCGTGAGTTATGAGATATCAATCCTTTTGTTATCCATACTTTAAGCCAGTCCATGTATTGAAGGATCGAAGTATCTGCAACTGATTAAGGACTACATGCACTAACATTACAAGCTTGATTGCATATATATTGGTTAGTGACATTAGTACCCAAACCCTTTGGGGTTTCACGGTCATCCTTGATTTTGTCATCGGTAAACAACTTTCTGGTAGGTATCCACCTAAGTCCAACATCTTTAAACATTCTACCAGACGGAATCCACTTATGGCAAGGTCTAGGGTTGTTGATATTCTTATGCACATTGGAAGACTTATCGTTATTCCTAGACTCCAAAGATTTAGCAGTTGGTATCCATCTAGGCGAAGTTTTCGGTTTTTTTTGCTTCATATGCACAGTAGATGACTTAGTGAAAATCCTAGACTTAACAGGTTGAACCTTTGCATGAGCATTTACTTTCTTTAAGGATTTTGAAAAACAATTATCATGATGTGCCATAAAGATGCATTTCAGACAATTTGAGCAAACAGCTTGTTTGGATTCAGAAAATGATCTAGAGTTCTTAGAGTGATCTGCTATGGGAATAGATTTATTCGAAATGCAACTACTCTTAGATCCAAGCCAATCCCTAGTGTTTAGTTGAGTGTTCCTAAGTAATGGTTTAAAACTACTAGTAGTGCCTTGAAATCTCGTAGAATTCATCACCCTAGGTCTAGCACCTAAAATTCCATCTTTTTGAATATGTATCTTTTTCTTAGCTTCTTCTAGATCATATTTCTTGACCAAGTCATTCATATCATGTGAATTCTTAGGAAAATAAGGTGAAGTGACTAGTTTTGACAAAACTTGTTTCACATCAACTTGGGAGGCAAACCGTGCTTTTGAAAATTTTGTTCTTTCAGATATAAATGCACTAGACTGCCTAACAACAAACTGGTCTCTAATGGAATGAGAAGCTGGCTTCCCCAAGGTTGATGGTTTTGTAAACTTAGTGTTCACACTTTCCCTACAGTGTTCACACTTTCCCTGAAGTTGAGCTTTAAGTTCATCAATTTTTGCTATCAAAGATTTTGTTTGTTCCACGGACTTAGTTCTAGTTTCATTGATAGAGTTGCTTAGGTCCTTTTGATGTTTTTACAAAGTCTCATTTTCCTTAAGTAATTTAGCCACATAAATTTCCAATTCATTATTTCTTGTTTTAATAGTATCAATGTCTTGTTTAGTCATGACTAAATTACTTTTCTAATTCAGGACAGAAATATGTTTCTTCAGATTGTAAATGGTTGAGTCTTTGTCTTGAAGCTGATCTTTCAAAGTGTTAATTTCAAAAAGTTCACGGAATTCAGGAAGTTCTGGATTTTTACATGGTTTGTTAAGTTGAAAACTTTCTTCTTTACTCTGTATCGAAATTTCAAGTGAAATGCAATGTTTTTCAAGATTTAAGAATTTGTTTGAAAGTTCATCAAAAGCCTTTTTATCAACCATATCTTTTGTTTTGAAACACTTAATATCAGACTCATCCTCAGTTACAGAACATTTATCAAAGTCATGTTCAACATCATGATCAATTTGTTTAAGTACTTTAGCAGATGTACTATGTTGAACAGTTAAGGGTACCTCATTACATGACACCTGTTCAATTTTCGGTCTGATATCTGCATCCACATCATGTGTAATAAGAGTCACTGGACCGCTGGCTGTGTCAAGCTTATCTAGCTTTGAGTCTCTATATTCAGTGTCAACTGATCCATTATCTGGTGCTTTACCCGACTCAACACTACAATCTTTTGATTGTGCCCGACATTCATTCCCCTTTCTAATTACTGCATGTACTTCTTGTGTGTTAGGAGTAACTGAACAGCTGGTTACATCATTATTTGTTGTCTCTGACATTCTGCATTCATCAACACCCGATTCTTCAACTGAAACATTACCAAACTCATCACAACTATCTCTCCGCTGCACCAGACTCTCATCCACTTTTTCATCTTTCTGAGTAACTTCCTCAATATATTTCTCCAAATTATCCGTGAGATGGATAAGTGTCTCTATGAACACGCTAATTTCCATTCCAGTGTGTCTCTTGAAAGACATTTCAGTCATGTCTTGATCATAATCTGATGTAAATTCCCCACTGATGAATGACTGAAATTGGTTATGGATCACTTGAAGTGCAACACTGGAACTATCCATTTGAACCTTTTCTTTATCAAGTTGTTGTTCCAATTGTTCTAAGTTAAATAGTAATACAATTTGAGTACTTCTGAAATCACTGAATCAGGAGTGTAAGACATGATGTTGATGTATACACGGGATTTTACAAGTCTGTGATTTAAACCGAGAAATAGAGTCTTTCGCGGGATTTTACTAAAATCAAGACCAAACCGTAAGAGAGTGAGAAGTAGAATGTAGTAAAGGAACTAGAAGATGATACTGGTTGAGTTTGTGATATTCCCTAATTCTTTATATATACCCCCTGTTCCGCGGATCGAACTTGAGACAACTCGCACAGGAGACAAGTCGCACTGGAGACAACTCGCATAGGAGACAACTCGTACCCTAGTCAACTCGAACCCTAGACAAGTCGCAGCCAAGACAACTCGCTCCCTAGACAACTCGCAGCCAAGACAACTCGCACCCTAGACAACTCGCTTAAAGCACAACTCGCATATAAGACAACTCGCTTCAATAAGCAAGCTCAGAATAGACAACTCGCATAGAGGACAACTCGCTTCACAAATCAGAACAACTCGCATACAAGCATGGGACAACTTGCATAGAAGAAATGCAGAACGACACTCAACTCGCATCCAACAAACATTCAAAAAACACCACTTTTCAATCCAAAAACAACTCAATCACGATGATTCAGACCTTCTAAACCAAAAACTAATAACTTATAATGATTCTAAACACAAAAGTACAATCAAAATCCAAACTTTAACACTAGAAATTATCCAAATGATGCAAACTACTCTAAACTCATTCAAACCCAAAAACCTTATGAAAACCACTAGAAATCCAAGAACATGAAAGATGAGTGATCAAACCATGGCTCTTGATAGCAATTGTAACATATTGGTTTTCATAAACACATCACATAACACGATATGGTTCGAATAGTTGAATGTTCTAGAGAGAGAAAGTGGAAGATGGGAGCCTTTCTAGAGAGAGAAAGTAAACAAAAGAAAGAAAGGTTAGATTAAGTGAAAGGTCCAACCCTCTACCTTGGGAGGTATAGGGTATTTATAGTTACATACTACACGTCCTCCTTCAGACTGTGGATCAGGCATACAGTGGGTAAAGACCCGTCCTTCCTCCACGGTGTTACACTAAACTAATAACTAAGCTAACAACTAACTAATTGACTACTAAATAACATAAATAATGATATGTCTACAATCTAATTTTGCTAGATTATATTTGGGATGACCGACTCTTCACTATGGAATTTCCAATTCCTAACATACATTATGGTGACCTAACAGTGGTATCAATCGCCATCTAGTTGGGTGAAACACTTTTGTTTTTTGCAGTATTGTTTCATACGCGTGGGTTTTGTGTCTCAAATCTTTCATACGCCTAAAGCTTCAAGTTTTTTTATGGTTTAAGGTTTATTTAATGTTAAAGTTTAAGTTTTTAGCATCAAGTTTGAAACTTTACGTGTGTAGAATAATTTTAAAGCTTGGTTTTGTTCGTGTGGTTCTGTCTACGCGTAAGGGTGAAATTGGATTTGGATCATCAAGTTTCAAAATTTATTGTTATTTTGGTGATATTGAATACATTTCATCATTAAAATCTGGTTTCTAAACACTTTTGAGCATAAAAATTAGTTTTGGTGATAGTTTGGACTTTCTACTCGTAGTAAAACCCTAGTTTTACTCGTAAACTATAAGTCTACGCCTAAGCAGAAGTTACGCGTAAGCATTTCATCATTTGATCTTAAGTGCTGTTGGTTTACTCAGTGTTTTCTTGCTTGGATAAGCCTGAAAACACTTCGACTTTGGATATATTTTACAGTGGTATAAGTGTAAAGGATTTTTGGGCAAAACCCTAATTTTACGCCTAAGCTTAAAAACTTACGCGTAGAATCTTTCTTTGCCTAAGAATTTCTTACGCCTAAGCAAATATTACGCATAATTCTACTACTAAGTCTTTGGTTTATGCTTAAGCTAAGTGATGCGTGCCAAACAGTCAAGCTAAATCACTCAAGCCTGCCACTTGTGAATGGCAGACCGTAATCAGCTTAAAACTGCTCAAGCACGAATGCAATGAAGATCTGAGGAGTATAGAGTCTCCCCGGGTCGTTATGTCCCAGCGAGCTATGCAATGGATTATCAAACGTAAAGTGATCGAGAAATTTGAACGAAAAAGAGATCTGATTTATTATAACTACAGAAATAGCCAACAAATTACAGGGGCTTAAATGCAAATTAAAGAAGATTAAAAAGATAAAAAATATTAAATAAACGCTATCACTATTTTTACAATGATGTTTTTGTTTTTATGTTTTTATAAAAACTGAATTAAAAACTACGTGACGTACAATTAAAAATGTGAAACTTACACAATATTAACCCTAAAAATATGAAAATGCTCATTTTGATCCCAAAATGATGCTCATCTTTCAGGTTTGATAGTGGTTTTGATTAAAAATACGAGTTTTCACAAATCTTTGGTCTAAAATTACTACTTTACATAAGTTATAGTGGTTTTATTGTTATTTAAAACTTTGAACTACTAGGTTTAGGTTAAAGTGGGAATGCGCATCTGTCTTGGTGTGCTTGTTTTGGTTCGAAATTTTAATAAGATGTGTGCATTTCAAAGTTTGAACTACGATTTTTGAATTTGAAATTGTAATTTATTTGGAATTTGGTATTTTTTTGAACTTCGAAATCCGC
Source organism: Chrysanthemum seticuspe (assembly GCA_019973895.1). Lineage (NCBI taxonomy): Eukaryota > Viridiplantae > Streptophyta > Magnoliopsida > Asterales > Asteraceae > Chrysanthemum > Chrysanthemum seticuspe. The sequence continues at coordinate 199,065,517 of BPTQ01000005.1, read as the reverse complement.
ATACTTTCTAAACTCTGTGTTTTGGGTGCGCATACTTTGTTATGACGTTTTTTGTTTTCACAAAGTGGGTTGATCTACCGCTAACTATGG
>BPTQ01000005.1:199038332-199064493 GCA_019973895.1 Chrysanthemum seticuspe | reverse complement strand
CAACAGTAGAGATGGATTAAGTGTAATGTTGACTTTGGTGGTTTTGCAGACCCAAACTAAGACAGTTAAGAGCTTAAATGAACAAAACAAACATAAAACCACAAAGCCTAACCATTGAATATACCTAAAAGATAGATAGATCAGCAGAACCAAACACACCTTTAACTATTGTTTTGCAAACTAAATCTATACTAATGACTGAACAAGCATAAGTTATGATCAAACTAACTTTACTTACCCTAATTACTACGATTAAAACAGGTTTCAACTATTGGTGACCACTAAAACAGATTATGCAAAAAAAAATGAGCTTGAACTTACAATCAGTCCCTAGCCACAATGGCTTGCAAACAGTGAGACCAGAACCACTAACCTATCAAATCCAACCCAACTAACTATAAATCACCCCAAATCCATGCCTGCATCACCCATCACCATTTCTGCAACATTTTTGCCCATTTTTGACTTTTATTGACCAAACTTCTAAAATGCTTGAAACTTGATTACAAGCTTACAAAAAGCTATTATAAGCTTATATAAGCTTGTTGGAGATTGAAACTGAGCTACTAAAAGCTTAAACAAAGGAGTTTGAAAATAAAAATTCCAATAGTGGACATAGATTATGGAAATTGAACATAAACTTGAATTGATAGTGGAAATAAGTTACAATACACCTGAATACCTTTGTTTGATACAAATAAGTTTAAAAACACAACTGAAAACAATTTAAGACATTACAAGCTAAGAAACGATATACATTTATGAAAAATAAACTAACTACTCTTTCCTTCTCTGTCTTCCTTCTCTTTTATACCCAATTCATCTTTCTCTCACCTCTCTGAATAGTTCCCAGCAACAATATGGACCATAGGATGTGTAGAAGTGATCTTGGCCATTCAAGTGGTTTTTTGGCGCCAAAACCATTTTTAACAGTTGGGTTGAGTGTTAGGTACAAAGGGTGCATTAAATGTATCTTGGAGTGGGGTGAGGTGGAGGGTAGAGTAGGGATGATGGTGGAGTGTTAGCAGAAGGGTTGCAGGTTTGTGATGATGGTGAATGTGGTATACCCGTGACTGGGAGGGAAGGGATGAGTCAAAGGCATTTGACTGAGGATTAATAATAGGGAGGGTCAAAAGTGGGGGTCCAAAAGGCTAATTGGCAGGGGTCCAAAGGGATTAATGACAAGGGTCTAAAGGTGCTAAAGGGTTAATAATCACAAGGACTTAGTTTGCCATTTCTGAAAATACAAGGACTAGAACTGCCAATTCTGCAAAGATGTTTCAGGGGCTGAAATTGACAAGTGTTAATATTACAAGGACCAAAGTTGCCATTTTCAGATTTTCCAGGGACCATTTTTGCCAAATTTCAAAGTTGGAGGACCAAACTTGTAATTTTCTCAAACTTTTTATATTTTTCACCAAAGGACTAATTTTGACAAGTTATGATATTAAAAGGACCTTTGGTGATTTTTCTTTTGAAAATTTTGACTCAGGGACTATTTTTGATAATTTTAGAAACTTGGGGGACTGAAACTGCCAATTATGCAAACTTTGCTCATTTTTCATCTGATTTTGAACATTTTGCATCTGAAACATATAAAATGCAATTTTAAGATATTTTCAGTATTTTGATGCATTTCTGAGCATTTTTAACCGTTTTGCAGTTCAGATTTGACTAAAAATGATGAGTATTTACACACTCATCAATCCCCCACACTAAACTATTGCTAGTCCCTAGCAATCTTTTGAGAAAAACTTAATGGATTTGAATCTCTTTACCAAAAGCCATTACTTCTGGAGTAGCCAAATGCTTCAGTTCAAGTAAGAACCATGGTACACCGATAACCATGTGATTTTGAGCAAACCACCAGCTTCCAACGGATTTGATTTGTCTTTACCAGAAGCCGTTTGCTTCTGGACTAGCCAAATCTTAGATAAATTATCAATATTATCTTTGGTGAGCTGATTACGAATTATGGTTTTTCCACTGCCTTTACCACAAGCCATAACCTTGCGGGCTAGCCAACTCTTCACTTTTAAGGATATGGTGAGCTGAATACCATACAATTTTGGGCAAATTGCAAGCCGTCAACGGATTTGAGATATCTTTACCAAGAGCCGTTTGCTCCTGGATTAGCCAATCCTTTAGTTTATTAGACAAGGCGGACTGATAACCAATTGAGTAAGTGTAGAACACTTACTCCAAAAAAAAATTTTGGCCAAAAACGGGGGAATTAGGCGGTATAATTACATGATAAGATTCGTGAGAATTCCCCCCCACACTAAGAAATGAATATTGCCCTCAATATTCAAAGTACCGGCTGTTATGCCGAAACAAAGAACGTAAAAGGGAAATACTACGGCCATTATTTAGAAAGATGATTTTTTTTTTTTTTTTTTTTTTTTTTTTTTTTTTTTTTTTTGAAAAGACTTATATACAAAACATGTGAGGCAACCCCCCCCCCCCCCCACACTAGGGTGGTAGAAAGATAGAAAGAAGAAGCTAAACTATCAAGTTTTGTCACACAAGCTAGCCACTTGTGAATGGCTAACCGTAACAAACTTCAAACAGCTTAGAAATATGGGTGACAACCCATATGGCATGCTACTGTTTTTGATTCCCGAGTCGCTAGCTTGACTCGACCCCGTATTCATTTGTTCATGGGGAAAGTAACGTGGAAAACCAATCTCGATCGGACTTTCGTTCACAATGTTAATGAACATATGAACATCAGAAAGTTCCACACCATCGAGATATAACCGCGGTATTGTTAATAGTAGAAACTATAAGGGATGATACCGGGGTCAAAGATGGTGTCCTCATTCCCGAAAGAGAAAAGGGAAAGAGCAACCACACCATCTGTAAAGAATGGAATAAAGACGTACATAAGAATGCAAGTCCATTCCTCAGCAGAGAGAAGCAAATCACCAGTTTTGACATCTTTAAGCTTAAACTTGAAGCTTAGATGGTGATTGTCAAGAAGATGTCCGGGAGGGAGGGTGGGAAACGGTTCTTCAATCAACAGACTTTCCAGAAAAAGGATGTCTCCCTCCGGATCAAAGTAAGTGTTATCAATTCCCGTAGGAATTGACTCATCACTAAGAAATGCATCGACTTCATTCCAAAAGTTGTCATCTTCCTCATCAGGAGTGAGAGAAGGAATGGAAGAGTCGGGAATAAGACTAGAAGATGATGGATCATTTTTGAGCAATTCATCAATGGGAAGAGTGTCTCCCATTGGATCACAAACATCATCATCCAACTCAGATGAAACTGAAGAGAGTTTGGTTTCATCCACAGAGTTAACAAACTTGATGCGACAAACTGATTCCGGAGGTGGGACAAGTGGTGTGCTCTTAGAGCTAGCAGTTTCCACCACTTCCGATGAAGTCTCCGAATCTAGATCATCATCATCATTAAGAACACTCTTGACTTCCCTGGTACAGCTTTCAAACCATTTGTTTGAACCAGGGTTGATTTTCAAAGCTTTAAGCTCATCACGTTTTTGATGACTCCTCTTAACCGTGAAATTGGAGAGTGTTGCATTGAATCTTTCAGATCTTTGATCAATTGTGGCAACACTCTGTTTGTACAGAGGTTTGGAGTTCTGGTTGATTTTTAACGTGAGCTCTTCGTTGTCAACCCGTATGGTCAACTCTTCAGCAAACACATCAATCAGAGCACGACTCGTTCTCAAGAAAGCTCTCCCTAAGATGAGGGGAACTCTAGGATCTGCATCGAAGTCTACTACAACAAAGTCAGTAGGAAAGTGAAACTTTCCCACTTTCGTCACGACATCCTCGGCTATCCCAAGTGGACGAGTTACGGTACGGTCCGCTAGCTCGAGTGTCATACAAGTGGATGAAAGTTCAGGAAGAGACAGTTTCTTCCATACTGAGAGTGGCATGAGGTTAATGCTAGCGCCAAGATCGGCCAAGGCGGAGCATTGAACCATCCCCAAGAAATCACACGGGATTAGAAATATGCCAGGGTCTTCAAGCTTTTTGGGAAGCTTCTTGAGAATGACCGCTGAGCATTGCTCATTTAGAGGAGTTTTAGCCATCTCAGATAGCTTATCTTTGTTGGTGAGTAAGCCTTTAAGCGTGGATGCAAATTTAGGCATTAGAACGAGAGCATCAACGAAGCTTATATCAAAGTGCAGCTCATTGAAGATTTGGAAAAAATTTTCCATTTGCTCTTTGTTTTTGTCTTTGAACTTCTCATCATTCATTCTTGATGGGTAAGGAAGCTGACTAGACTTTTGAGCCGGGATGGAAGTTATTTCTGGCTCAGGATTTTTCTTCGGAACGTCGGGTTCCAGACTTAAAGCTTGGACTACCGAAGGTGGGACGTGTGCGGTACTTCGTGGGCTTGAGAATTGCACCTTGTCCGTTGTATCCTTGGTAACTTGACTCATTGCCACAGGAGGAGGGGGCATAGGAGTCGAAGGTCCATTGTGCGTCTTACCACTACGAGTGGTGACGGCTTTCAACTCGGCATTGGGATTGGGAATTGTATTGCTTGGGAGTCCTCCAGAAGATGATGAAGCTTTGTTCATATTCATGTTCATGAAACTGCTCATCATATTCTTTAACTCATTTGTCTGCCGAGACATTGTGGTATCAATTTCCTTTTTAAGCTCAACTCTCATGTTATTGATCTGAGTTTGCATTGAACGTATGCTTGACTCAGTAATTTTCATGAAGTCATTTGGAATGGGAGCTTGAGGAGGTTGTTGATAACTTTGATGATTAGGAGCTTGATATGGTTGAGGTTGGTTGAAATTGTTCCGGTTTTGATTGAAATTTTGAGAGTTATTGAAATTTTGTCCTTGATTCGGAACTAAGCGATTTTGATTGCCATGGTTTTGCACAGGAGGAAAACCAGGTGGTGTCATACCGCTAGGTGCACGGTAATGAGGATCAGCTTGTGGTCGGTATTGATTGTGGTTTACCGAAGCTACGGGAGCTTGGTAAAAGGAAGCATCGGTTGCTTGACAATCATAATACGCGTGTGGACCACTACAAGTTTCACATACCTTGTTTACGGCTTTGACTGGTTCTGGCTTATGAATTTCGCTTTTGATTTCCTTAACATCCTTAATCATACAACGGATGGCATCCGTTAGAGCAGCTATCGGAGCTGCTAACTCAGAAGAGTTACTGGATGAAGAAGGGGGGTTAGGAGTATTGACTTTGTTGCGAGAAATAGGAACTTTTGATTTTTGCTCGCAAATCTCAAGCACATCTTTAGGTCTACGATTCAAGATATTGCCGCCTGCGGCTGCATTCAAGGAATCTTGATCGTTACCATTCAACCCATTGTAAAAGATATTGACTTGTTGAAGCTCCGTGAATTCATGATGGGGGAATTTCCTGAGGAGATCTTTGAATCTCTCCCATGCCTCTCCAAAGTTTTCATCGAAATTTTGACGAAATCCAGAAATTTCATTTTTAAGATTAGTCGTCTTTGATGGAGGGAAGAAATAATTCACAAACTTTTGAACAAGATCCTCCCAAGTTTCGATAGATCGAGGGGGTTCTTTTTCCAGCCAAATCCGGGCTGTCCCCTCAAGAGAGAATGGAAAAAGCATCAACTTGATGACTTTTTGTGGTACATCCTTGAAATTGATAGTTGAAGTCAACTTGTTAAACCAACAGATGTGTGCATACGGGTCTTCTCGATCAAACCCGTGGAATTGATTTGTAGACACAAGTTGGATCAAATGTGTCTTCAATTCAAAGTGATCAGAGTTGATTACTGGTAGAATGATGGCATCTCCATAACCCTCGGTGGGTGCTTGGAGCATTTCCGCCATAGTACGTTCGTCTGCCATATTGTTGCTTGAAATAGTACGAATCTCGGGTTCGGCTATTTGGGCAGCACGTCTACGAGAACGTCTTCTTGGAATTTCTGCTAGATCACGCAAAGGACTCAATGATCTAGAAGAACGAGTGCGCATGCACTAGAGTTAACTCTAAGGAATCTCAGAGCTAAGGAGAGAAATGGAATTATGAAGATATTTCTGATGAGAATGGGAATTATGAAGGCGTTTTATAAAAATGGGGTGAGAAGAATCTTTATGGGTTTTCTGGTTCTGAAACGGAGATATCACAACAAAATCAATTAACACAAAATCGAGGCAAAACAACAGTGAACTTAACCAATAATCACAATATGAATGGCTTCTTTGAAAAAGGTACACCAATCACAAGGACACAAAGGCAAGTTTTAAATCTTTAGTTCGGGAACTTATTATGGTCGCACCCCCAGTTAGGTAGTGCATTGCCTTGGTTTGCGGTGGTAATCTTTTAAGTTGTTATTATTAAAGAAAACGACAAATCTTTTTGTATTTTTTTATATTTGATACATATATAGAAACAAAAGGAAAATATTTTTGTGTTTTATACGTTTTTGGATGTTTTTGGTTTTTTGGATTTTTTATAAGAAAATATGGATATATATATAGATGATAGATATGGATGATATAAACAAAGAGTGAGTATTCAAACAACTAATCTGCTAAACGGAAGATAGATCAGCACAGCTCCCCGGCAGCGGCGCCAAAAATTTGATGCGTGCCAAACAGTCAAGCTAAATCACTCAAGCCTGCCACTTGTGAATGGCAGACCGTAATCAGCTTAAAACTGCTCAAGCACGAATGCAATGAAGATCTGAGGAGTATAGAGTCTCCCCGGGTCGTTATGTCCCAGCGAGCTATGCAATGGATTATCAAACGTAAAGTGATCGATAAATTTGAACGAAAAAGAGATCTGATTTATTATGACTACAGAAATAGCCAACAAATTACAGGGGCTTAAATGCAAATTAAAGAAGATTAAAAAGATAAAAAATATTAAATAAACGCTATCACTATTTTTACAATGATGTTTTTGTTTTTATGTTTTTATAAAAACTGAATTAAAAACTACGTGACGTACAATTAAAAATGTGAAACTTACACAATATTAACCCTAAAAATATGAAAATGATATTTTTACAATCCTAATTATAAAAGAAAATTTATAGAAAAAGAAAATTATTTTTATAACTAATTATCTAATTATTATTAATTAAAAACTATTTTTAACTATTAAATAATTACCTAAAATACAAGAAAATGGGAAATAAACCTAGAAAAATAAAATTAAGACTTGGAAAAATCTAAAATATCAAAAGGGAATTTTCAAAACTATTTTTGTATTTTTCTGAATATTTTTCTATTTTTTTATGAATTTTAAACTATTAAAAACTAATTAAATTACTAAAAATTACAAAATAAACTATGAAAAATCTGGAAAATTACTTTTTTTACTTTTTATATTTATCTAAACCTAAGAAAATTGAAAAATTATTTTTTTGAACTTTTTCTGATTTAATTGTATTAAAAGCTATTTAAAATGCCCTAAAAACTGTTTTTAATTAAGAAAAATAGCAAACTGTTATGGAAAAATGTGAAAAATTCAGGAAAACTCTAAAATAATATAAGGAATCTAAGAAAAATGGAAACACAGGAGGTTATGTGGGGAATTATGAAACTGATGTGCAAGTGCTTATAAATAAGCACTTTGAAACAAGCAAATGGGACCTAATAAGCACCAACTGTTAACAGAAGCTCTAATATACTTTAAAAACCAAAATGCAACTAAAAACAACAAGCTAAACCACTGAAATGCAAGATTAACAGATTTGGCTTTTTGAGTTAATAAGCTAAAACAGATTTCTGGGTACCTACTTGCAGCCACAAAATAAGTACTCAAATAAGCTAGAAAACAAAAACCAAGTATTAAGACCTAAACTAGACCTAAGTAGCTACTTATAACCCAAAGACCAGACTTTGGGAGGCTCTTATGAGCCTTGTGCAGTCCTGCACAAAACTGAGAAATACTCAGTTTAAGCCAATGCTTGTGAGCAGGGCAACTAGGTCCTAATCCACAAGCTTATTTGAAGCTTATAAAAATTTGGTAAAATTTTACAAAAATGGTGATAACAAAGTACACCAGCTGAAGTTTTTAAAATGCCAAGTTTCACTTCATGTGGCTAAAAAATGAGCTCATGAAAAATCCTTGCAGTTGGCCCCAAAACAGGTTTTCTAACTTTTGACTTTTGACAATAGTGATGAACTTTGACCAAAATGAACTTTGAATCCAATTTTATGACTGATGTTGATGTAATAAGGTGTGATGAACACAATGCAGGCTTTGTCTATGGAATTTGAACACAAAACAAGTGATTTGATTTTCAAAATCACAACAGATCAACAGTAGAGATGGATTAAGTGTAATGTTGACTTTGATGGTTTTGCAGACCCAAACTAAGACAGTTAAGAGCTTAAATGAACAAAACAAACATAAAACCACAAAGCCTAACCATTGAATATACCTAAAAGATAGATAGATCAGCAGAACCAAACACACCTTTAACTATTGTTTTGCAAACTAAATCTATACTAATGACTGAACAAGCATAAGTTATGATCAAACTAACTTTACTTACCCTAATTACTACTATTAAAACAGGTTTCAACTATTGGTGACCACTAAAACAGATTATGCAAAAACAAAATGAGCTTGAACTTACACTCAGTCCCTACCACAATGGCTTGCAAACAGTGAGACCAGAACCACTAACCTATCAAATCCAACCCAACTAACTATAAATCACCCCAAATCCATGCCTGCATCACCCATCACCATTTCTGCAACATTTTTGCCCATTTTTGACTTTTATTGACCAAACTTCTAAAATGCTTGAAACTTGATTACAAGCTTACAAAAAGCTATTATAAGCTTATATAAGCTTGTTGGAGATTGAAACTGAGCTACTAAAAGCTTAAACAAAGGAGTTTGAAAATAAAAATTCCAATAGTGGACATAGATTATGGAAATTGAACATAAACTTGAATTGATAGTGGAAATAAGTTACAATACACCTGAATACCTTTGTTTGATACAAATAAGTTTAAAAACACAACTGAAAACAATTTAAGACATTACAAGCTAAGAAACGACATACATTTATGAAAAATAAACTAACTACTCTTTCCTTCTCTGTCTTCCTTCTCTTTTATACCCAATTCATCTTTCTCTCACCTCTCTGAATAGTTCCCAGCAACAATATGGACCATAGGATGTGTAGAAGTGATCTTGGCCATTCAAGTGGGTTTTTGGCGCCAAAACCATTTTTAACAGCTGGGTTGAGTGTTAGGTACAAAGGGTGCATTAAATGTATCTTGGAGTGGGGTGAGGTGGAGGGTAGAGTAGGGATGATGGTGGAGTGTTAGCAGAAGGGTTGCAGGTTTGTGATGATGGTGAATGTGGTATACCCGTGACTGGGAGGGAAGGGATGAGTCAAAGGCATTTGACTGAGGATTAATAATAGGGAGGGTCAAAAGTGGGGGTCCAAAAGGCTAATTGGCAGGGGTCCAAAGGGATTAATGACAAGGGTCTAAGGGTGCTAAAGGGTTAATAATCACAAGGACTTAGTTTGCCATTTCTGAAAATACAAGGACTAGAACTGCCAATTCTGCAAAGATGTTTCAGGGGCTGAAATTGACAAGTTTTAATATTACAAGGACCAAAGTTGCCATTTTCAGATTTTCCAGGGACCATTTTTGCCAAATTTCAAAGTTGGAGGACCAAACTTGTAATTTTCTCAAACTTTTTATATTTTTCACCAAAGGACTAATTTTGACAAGTTATGATATTAAAAGGACCTTTGGTGATTTTTCTTTTGAAATTTTTGACTCAGGGACTATTTTTGATAATTTTAGAAACTTGGGGGACTGAAACTGCCAATTATGCAAACTTTGCTCATTTTTCATCTGATTTTGAACATTGTGCATCTGAAACATATAAAATGCAATTTTAAGATATTTTCAGTATTTTGATGCATTTCTGAGCATTTTTAACCGTTTTGCAGTTCAGATTTGACTAAAAATGATGAGTATTTACACACTCATCACTAAGTTTCCCTCAAGTCTACGCGTAAGCTATCACTACGCGTAAGCTCTCTTTTACGCGTAAGTTGGGTATTACGCGTAAGGTTACTTTCTACGCCTAAGCTGGTTTCGACGCATAAGGTTACTTCATCAACAAACTCTAAGTTTCATTTGAATACAAAGATCCATCATCAACACAAGTTTCAAGATGTCTCAACCACCATACTCTAGCTACTTTCCTCATGATTATCCTCAACAACAACAACAACAACAACAACAACAATTCTATCAACAATATCCTCCACCATCTCCACAACTATTGCAACAATTTCAACAACAATTTCAACACTTTCCTCAAGGAGCAAACCCTCTTCCACCAAAAATGGTTCCACCAAACCCTCGTCAACAAGTAGAACATTATACATACTTTCAAAATCAGTATCCAGCCAAATATGCTATGAATGTTACAACACCAAAGGAACCGTCTTGGTTTGCAAAGATGTGTGAAGCTTTAAGTAGCCAATAATCCATTCATGAAGCTAGATCCCTTGACAGACCTCCAATGCTCGCTCCCGGAAACTATGATCAATGGGTGATAAGGTTCTTTAGGTTTTGTGATCTAAAGAAGCCACATGGAAAGTTTTTGAATAAGGTCATCCTTGAAGGTCCTTTTCAGATGCCTACTCTCACTGTACCCGGAGATCCGAATGCTAATCCACCAAGAGATGATGTTACCAACGTTTTTGGTCTTGATCAACTTACTACTGACCAACTTCTTCACTTAGAAGCCGATGAAATTGCAATGCAATATATCCTTTTGGGATTACCTAATCCAATTCTTTGAAGTGGGGATGCTCAGAAGACTGCTAAAGCAATGTGGGAACACATTCATCTTCTAATGGAAGGCATTGAACTCAATCAAGAAGATTTGGAATCTAAAATCTACCTAGCATATGAACACTTCATGACTGAACCAGGGGAGACATTAGAGTCATATCATCATCAGTTCTCAGACATCATCAATGACTTGGATAAACATAACATCATTATGCCAAGGATTGCAATCAACACAAAGTTCCTGAGCTGTCTTGGTCCTGATTGGGAGAAGTATGTTATATTCACCCGTCAACCGAAGAATCTTCATCAAGCTACATACGGATTGTTGTATGACTATTTGAAGCACCACCAAAAGGAAGTTGACAAAGAAAGAATCATTCGTGGGATCCCTGCTTCACCTTCACTCCCGGATAATCAAACTCTTGCTTTATGGGCTCAAGCATGTTATCCTCAATTCCCGACCTTGCAAACTGTCTTCACAAATCCTCCACAACCAACTTCTCAGATCTCAACATATGATCCCTCACAGCAACAACAGTCACAAGAAAATCAACTAGTTCCATACAACAGCAACAATGATCAAGCACTTTACAGTGAATCTAATGAGGATGCAGAAGCTTTCGATGCATTACAACAAGGATTTGTCATGATTGCTAGAGCCTTCGGTCGATATTCTAACAAATCCAACAATCGCATTCGTAACTCATCCAACACAAGGAATCAAGCTGTTGTTCATAACGGAAGATTTGAAGTTCAGAATCGTGGTAATGCTCGTCAGATGGGTAGTGGTGATGGATTTAATTCTAGTGGAAGGAATAACATGGGTGCTCCACAACAACGGGTTCAAGTGGTTGATCAGGGAAATGCTCAGACTGGGGTTAATGGTCTCCGATGCTATAACAGCAGTGAGAAGGGTCATCTGGCTAATGCATGCCCAAAGTCGAGGACAAGAGGCAGCGCTTATCACAAAGAGGCTTTACTCTTGGCTCTCAAGGATGAAGCTGGTGGAACTGTTACCAACATGTAACAGAGCTTCATGGCTAATGCAGATTCTGATAATGACATGGAGGACTTGCAGGCTAATGCAGCTGTGATGTTAATGGAAAACATGCAAGAACTCCACATGAGTGACACAGGCCCAATGTATGACACTGACGGCTTGTCTCAAAATGTTCAACATGCATCTTCAACATCTCATTCTGACGATAATCAAATGGATCCCGTAGTTATATTTGACGATCAAGATGACCTTATGATTAATATTGATAATCAAGTTGACTTCGTGATTATATTTGAGGATCTAAATAATGATCATGTTGAGACTCACGTTGAACAAGCTGAACCTTTGTCTAATCCAGATCTTGAGCTCATGACCAACTTAATTAAGACCACCCAATGTCAAATGGAAAAGTGCACTGACATCAATAAGAAATTGCAAGATAAAATTGCACTGTTGACTAAGGATAATGAATGCTATAAGTTCCAACTAAACATTTTTCAAACTAAAGAGAAACGTGAAAAAGGTTTTGAAGTCGCATTTGCTAAATCGTACCAACATGAAAAATCTTTGGAAAAACATATATGTGATCTAGTTGCATCCAAGAATGATTTGTTGTCTCAAATAGAACAACTAAAATATGATCATAAACAACAACTTAACGCTCTCACTTCGGAAACTCAAAAATCCAAGTCTGAGTTGTTAACTTGTCAAAAACAGTTTTGTGAATACAAAAAGCATTCGAGGAAACAAATAGATGACTATCTTGAGGATATTGTCGACTTACAAAACAAAATCAAAGAGTTTCAAAATGTTGTTTACAAACATGGTAAGTCAATCACAACAATTCAAAAGTTTTCCTTTAAACCAAATCCTGATGGATATGGACCAAATCTTGCTGATTACAGACCACGTTTTTCACATAGAGCATTTAAACCAAATCCTCAAGTTTACAGTGCAGAACATCAAATTGATGACTCCATTATGAGTATTGTTGAATATAATCGTATGGAGGAATTAGATGCAGAAGACGAGAGTCGGTCAAAAATGGAAAATATTGTTTATTGCAAACCACTTAACTATTCAAAAGCCATAACTTTCTTCACACAACAGGATCGTTCTAACATACCTTGGGTTATCACGCCTACTCCCGAGTCCTCTTCTAATGATGGTACCCGATCCAATGTTGCACAAATTAATGGTCCTTTACCTTCTTTTAATGAAATAAAGCCATTAGCTGAACAATGTTAGGTTTTAAAATACTTTGACACTTTCGTGTCTGACATCAAAATTTTGGAACATGCAATTGAAGTTAATTCTGAAATAAAAGCTGAACATTTTCAATCGCCATTTGCGCGACAACAAAGGGATATTTTTCAGAAAGGGCTTTTACCACATGTTCGAAACTTAAAATGTGTGCAATATATTGGGAACGGGAACTTCAGAAGGAGATTGGGCTCATGAAAACAGTTTTCGAGAAAACAGAAACATCGATTTCAAATACCAAACGTAAAAAGAAATTGTTAAGAAATCATGTTGACCGACTCTTGGAGGATGTTATCTGTGCTGATACCATAAATGTTGTGTTACTACATTCTGTTGCATATGCATTTGATTATATCACTCTTGAGAATACCGATAATGTGTCACAAATCAAGTCTTTAAAAATTGAAAATGAGCGATTGTTAAATGAGCTTTCCAATGCAAAACGTCATCTTCAATGGTGTCAAAAAGATTGTCAAAATCGTGAACTTGCTTTGCAAAACAAGATCAACCTGTTGCGTTCAAAATCTCTTGATCCAAAAATAGAACAACTGGATGATGAAAACGTGTCTTTAAAGTGTCAAATTTCAAAATATGAACAAGAAATTGCCAAAGTCAAAACTGTATATGGTGTCATATTTGATTTACTCAAAAAGACTCGTGCTCAAGCGTCAAAATATGCTGATGATCATCTTGCATATACCAAAGAAGTTTTACGAAATAATGGAAACACTCGCTCTGAAAATCAAGATTTGTTACACACTATTCATGACTTAAAAGCTGAGTTGGTAAAACTTAAGCAAGATACGATTAGTAAAACTAATGCACTTGCCCCAAGAATGTTTAAAATTGACACTAGAACGCCTAATGACAAACCACAAGATACTAATGTGCTTCCTTCCACTGAAACAGGAATAGTTGCCTCTTTTCCCAACGCTAGCACTTCACAGCTTAAGAGCAAAACAAGGAGGAATAGGAAGTTGCAACGTAAGAGAAGAACAATAAAGACCTCTGAAGTAGAAGAACACCTTAGGACTTTGAATAAGACTCAATTTGCACCCACTTTAGACATTGCGTTAGACAAATGTAATAGAAAAAGTGATGTAACGAATGCTGAACCTTTAAGTACTTTGAATGTTATGTTTGAAGCATCTTGTGTTGGTTGTCATAAAAGCATGTTTTCTGGTTGTCATGATAAATGTGTTGCTAATTCTATCTTATCTCGTAAGCGGAACAATAGAAAATGGAATACCTCTAGGCCCACTAATGCTTCTAAGTTTGTTCTAGGTAACCCACCTACTAATGCTTCTAAGCTAAGACTAGTTGGACTTGGCAGAGATGGTTACAAAACATACCAGGTTTTAAATAGATTCCCAAGATCATTAATATGTGTGTGTCTAATGTAACTGTGACGGAACCCTCTAACTCTTCGGGTTCCACCTCTACTTCTATTCCACCTGTGTCGTTTGTGTGTAATGCAGGTGATACAAATCATCCTCTGGATTATTGATAGCGGATGTTCCCGACACATGACAGGCAATCTCAAACTGTTATCAAAGTTTGTTTCAAAATTCATTGGCACTGTCAGGTTTGGGAATGATCACTTCATAGCTATCATGGGCTACGGAGATTACATCAATGGGAACATCGAAATTAGCAGAGTTTATTATGTGGAAGGTCTCGGTCACAATCTATTTTCAATCGGTCAATTTTGTGATGGAGATTCGGAAGTTGCTTTTAGGGAGAAAACTTGTTTCATTCGTGATCTACAAAGAAACGATCTTATGTCTGGAAACCGCACATCAAGTCTTTACACAATCTCAATGCAAGACATGATTGCTTCCTCTCCCATCTGTCTATTTTCTAAGGCAACATCTACAAAATCTTGGCTATGGCACCGTCTTCTTTCACACTTAAACTTTCAAACCATAACCAATCTTGCACGCTACAAACTTGTTGAAGGTCTCCCAAGATTTAGGTATTCTAAAGATCATCTATGCTCGGCTTGTGAACAAGGGAAAAGTACTCGTGCTCACTTTCCTTCTAAGGTGGAAAACAGCTCTCAGCATGTGCTTCATCTTCTTCACATGGATTTGTGTGGCCCGATGCGTGTGCAGACGATTAATGGCAAATGCTACATTCTAGTAATTGTTGATGACTACTCAAGATGGACTTGGGTTTATTTTCTTCGAAGTAAAGATCAAGCTCCACAAATGATCATCACCTTTCTCACAAAAATTCAAGTTCAGCTCCGGAACACAGTCAGACAAATCAGAACAGACAAAGGAACTGAATTTGTGATCAAACTCTTCGTGCCTACTATGAGAAAGTAGGAATTGAGCATCAAACATCAATTGCACGCACACCAGAACAAAACAAAGTTGTTGAAAGACGCAAACATACGTTAGTGGAAGCTGCAACAACAATGTTGATAAATGAAAAACTTCTAGATTACTAAACGTCACAACATACGTTAGTGGAAGCTGCAACAACTGCATGCTACACTCAGAACCGTTCAATGATTACCAAACGTCACAACAAAACACCTTATGAGCTTATCCACAACCGCAAACCGAATTTAAAACACTTTCATGTATTTGGTTCTCTTTGTTACCCAAATAATGATCGTGATGACTTTGGTAAGCTCAAAGCTAAAGCTGACATTGGAGTCTTTATGGAAACAATTCATGCCAATTTCGATGAGCTTACTGAAATGGCTTCTGAGCAAAACAGCTTGGAACCCGGACATAACCGTCTAAACTTCCCCCAAACCCCATCATCAGCTGAACCAAGCCTTCAGCTTACTCGTCGTCAAATGGAACAACTATTTGCTTCTCTGTTTAGTGATGATATTGATCAAGGTGCCCCAGATGTATCAAATGTTTCCGCCGCTCAAACTGATAATACTCCAATTCCTAATACACATGAAACAACAACAACTGTTGAAGAAGCACCTCCAATTGATTCTACAACAAAAGCCGAACAAACCGTATCCAATGACGCTGAACCAGCTGATGATCTTCTGAATCAAGATGTACCCACCCCTGTAGATTATGATCCAAATGCGTTCTTTAATCCTTTTGCTAATGAAACTGCCACTTCTGACGTTGCGGAATTATCTACAAGCCATTTGAATCCTCCTAATCTGCACAATGTATATCAACATCAACCCTCCACACATCGTTGGACTAAAGACCATCCTCTTGTGAACATTATTGGAAACCCGAATCAACCAGCCGTAACTAGACAACGCCTTCAGACTGACGGTGAACACTGCCTTTATGCACTTACCGTTTGCCAATCTGAACCCACAAACATTAAAGAAGAAATGACTTATGACAACTGGATTGAATCCATGCAAGAAGAACTTAATCAGTTTAAATGTATTCAAGTATGGGAATTGATTTAAAAACCAACAGGGGTCTATGTTACTGGTCTAAAATGGATTTGGAAAAATAAGTTGGATGCTGAAGGTACGGTTATCAGAAATGAGTCACGTCTGGTGGCTAAGGGTTATAGACAAGAAGAGGGGATTGACTACGAGGAATCATTCGCACCGGTTGCTAGACTTGAGGCTGTACGGATTTTTCTGGCATTCGCGGCTCACATGAACATCACGGTCTTTCAGATGGATGTCAAAACCGCTTTTATGAATGGTAAACTGAAGGAAACGGTCTATGTTAGTCAGCCAGAAGGATTTATTAATCTAGAGTTCCCTAATCACATCTACAAACTGAACAAGGCTCTATACGGTCTCAAACAAGCCCCTCAGGCGTGGTATGATAAGTTGTCATCCTTTCTCATATCTTACAATTTTGTCAAAGGATCGGTCGACCCAACACTGTTTATACAATATCACGGGGAACACATTTTAATCGTTCAAATTTATGTGGATGACATCATTTTTGGGTCAACACATCGTACTCAAACGCCTTTTCAAAACTTATGAAAAAACATTTTGAAATGTCCATGATGGGTGAACTTACGTTCTTTCTAGGACTGCAAGTTCATCAATCACGCCGTGGTATTTTCCTTAGTCAGTTCAAATATGCTCTTGAAATTTTAAACAAACATGGAATGCAAAGCTGTGATACCTATGTCACACCTATGGCACATAGCAAGAAACTGGATGCTGATTTGCATGGGAAATTGGTTGACCCTACCAAATACCGAAGTATTATTGGGCCACTCATGTATCTAACAGCCAGTAGACCTGATATTTTATTTGCTGTATATCTTTGCTCCCGTTATCAGTCAAGACCAACTGAAACTCACCTCTCTGAGGCTAAAATAATCCTCCAATACATAAAAACAACCATTAATTTGGGGATCTGGTATCCGAAGGATTCTGGTTTTGAACTAATAGCTTTTTCAGACGCTGATCACGTAGGTTGCTTAGATTCTCGAAAAAGTACTTCAGGTGCTTTACAATTTCTTGGTGATAAACTGGTGTCATGGCAATCGAAGAAGCAGGATTGTACATCGCTATCATCAACTAAAGCAGAATATGTAGCCATGTCAGCGTGTTGTGCTCAAGTCATTTGGATGAGAACACACCTCAAAGACTATAGTTACATATTTGACAGAATCCCGATGTATTGCGCCAATCGAAGTACTATTGCGATTTCGTGCAACCCCGTCCAACATTCGAAGTCCAAGCACATCGATCTTCGATATCATTTCATAAAGGAGCATGTGGAAAAGGGTATTGTTGAATTATATTTTTTGGGTACTGAACACCAACTGGCGGACCTTCTCACCAAAGCCTTAGCTCCTGCTAGGTTTACTGAGTTGATCCACCGGATTGGCATAAGATGTTTGACTCCAGAAGAACTGGCCGAACTTTCAACACATTCTTAAAACCAGTCAAACACCAAAACCTATTTTGTAAATATTTTATCAAAAACAAAATAGAAAAATATAAAATTCATAAAATACAAAAATACTCTTCTATCTAAATTTCTTTCAACATTGCAAGTACAAATCTTCCGTCAACACTTTGCTCTTTCAAAGAATTTAATATTTTCACGGAAAAGTGTTGAGGGGGAGAAAGTAAATATTTTCTGTTTCATAAAACCTTGTATTTGCATGTTACCCAATATTGGTTGTATCTTTGTTAATGGTGGATACGTTTGTTGTTTCAAAACACTCCTCGAACTCTAATTTGTAAAATTTCACTATTTCTAAAGTCGAGGGGGAGTGTCTTCAAGTTTCTTTCCAAACCTTCATGTTTTTTGTTTAACCAAAATGGAAGTTATGGGCTTTGGATGAAAATGGTTGAGGTGGAGGGGCCATACTTGTCAAAAGTTAAAATTTATTTTGTTTCAAAACCCATCACCTAATTTACTTTATCATTTATTACACACATTTATTATTCACCAACCATCATCCAAGCCTAAAACTCCATACTCAAATCCGTGCTACAATCTTGAAATCTGTAAGTGTTAATAGTTCCTTTGAGTGATTTCAAACATAGGTATTTAATCATTTTCAAAACGAACAGTTTGATTTTGTTCTAGGCGTGATTTAAGGTTTTACGCGTAAGCGTACGAACAAGTAATCACATTGGGATGTTTGTTGTGAAATGGTTGTGTTAAAATGGTTCAAATATCAATACTAAAGTTGTTTCCAACATCTATTTCAACCCAGAAACTGTTATTAATCACTTTTCTAAAATTAGGGTTTATGCGTGGGATTTGGGTATTCTCTATTGTGAGTGTTTAAGGACAATTAGAGGCTTGTAATATGCTTAACATGTGTTTAATTAGCCAGCAACACCTCTGAATCTTACCCAGAAACAAAAAATTTGGTGAAATTTGAATTTAGGGTTTAGGTATTCGAATATTTGGGTATTTTTGATTCATGTGTGTTTGATGTTAAAACTTGTTGAAAACAACTCTTATTGCTTCTAAGACTTTCCAGAATTCATTTGGTACAAATTCCATGGCTAGATTGTTTACCCGTAGGTTTGAATTGATAGGGTTTAAACTTTACGCATAACCTAAATTCTACGCGTAACTGAAAACAACTTGTGATGGCATGCGAGGATTGAAAGAGGTTGAATATGTTGTTAATAGAAGTGTTATGATTGATCTATTTCAGGTTTTACGCGTTCCAATTCAGAAACAAGGGTAAAAAATGGATTCTACGCATATGGAAAACCTTACGCGTAGATGTTACGCGTAAGAGTAATCTTACGCGTAACTCTTACGCGTAAGGGTCTACAAAGGGACTACGTGTATCCTGTGAAGGATATGCGTAAACTTAGATTCTTACGCATAAGGCTTGCTCTAACGAGTAAACCTTACGCGTAAGCTCCCAACCTACGCTTACGCGTAAGCTTTATGCCAAGAGCTATTCCTATGCGTAAGCTTTCTTACGCATAAGAGGGACTCCTACGTATAAGCTTAGTTCTACGCGTATGGTTACAATGTTTACGCATAAGCTTACAATCCTACGCTTAAGCCATAATTTTAACTTTTCATATGAAATGTTACGCGTACAAACTTGTAATAAGTTATTCATAACATCACAAGACCAAAATGTCACTAATAAGCAATAATTGTTAAGATGTTGTGTGAATGAGTGAAAAATTTGGACTTTAAAATTCAAAATTAATATACTCACGAAACTTATCACATCAACTTTGGACTATTGGACAACAAGTGACCTTGGACTCGTAACATTCATTAACATAACATATTCAACAAATTGGACAATAAAATCAACTTTTGACTAACATAATGTCTTTCGATATGTTGGTACTTTTGTCTCAATATCTTTCAGATCACGATATGGACATCACCATGGAAAATGTTAACGCACCGAATGAGCTCACAATGGAAGATATATTCCCTTCTGATTAAAACATGAAGATTGGAAAGAACAATCTCAAGGTCATTTTTGAGAACTTCCCCTGCTCTGAATCTTCATGCCGAATTGCTGTGAATATTCTGAAGACTCATCCTTACAACAACATGCTTACGAACTCTGCAACTGTTTCGGAGATCTACATTCACCAATCTGGGCATACAATGAAAAAGGTGGATAGTCAAGATGCTGTCACTGTGACCCTGAATGATAAGGAAGTCATCGTCATTGTTGCTGATTTGCAAGAAATTCTTCTTCTGCCTGCAATCCAACTTCCTGAGTATGTACCAATTCCTGGTGAAGAGGCTACACTACAATTCATGGTCATGAGCATCCTAAACTCATGCACTTACAAATATTCTGGGGCATAGTCAACAAAATGCACATCGACTATGCAAGTCTTATCTGGGAAGACATGATGTCTCACCTCAAGAAGCCTGGCACAAGGGTTCCTTTTATCAGATACACAAAGCTATTGATCCAGAACATTCTCAGGAAAAATCGGGACATTCCCTTGAGACTTAACGACCCTAACAATCCTTCTATGTTGTATAAGCCCACGCTAAACATTGTCAGATTCAAGGTGCAGTACTTCTTGACTGCCTTCTCACTGCTGATATCAAAAGTCTTTTGTCGTATTCACGATACCTAGAAGCATTAAACAAAGGCAAAGTCGGTTTTATGGATGAAAAGTCTTCAGCTGTTCCAGTCAAGAAGACCAGAAGATCAGGCAGTGCTAGAAGTGTAGAAAGCACTGGGAGTGCCCTTAAGTGTCGTAAGAGGAATCCTCCCCGCAAAAGAAAAGTCCCATCTAAGGGTGCCATCCCTAACCCAAAACCAGAACTCAAACTTGAGGACAAGGACATCGATTCTGAATATACTGAGTCTGAAGAAGTGGTTTATCACTCTGAATCCGTTACTGATGATACGACTTTGTTGAGGTACGACGACCAACCACTCAGTCCCAAACCAGACAAGGGAAAGACTCCAGTTGCAGAGGATGAAGAAGAAAGCTCAGATGATGACATTCCAAAGGATGAGGAGAAAGATTACCATAAAACACTTAAGCATCTGAGGATTCAACATGCTGCTACAGAATTTAATCTTCAACAAACCAGAGGCCCTGGAGGTTCTAGTGGTGGTGCACAAACACACCAGTTCCTGATGCGGTTAATCAACCCGATAAGGGAACTGGAACCACCACTCCGGAATCCACAGATCAACAACAACAAGAAGATGAAATCATTTTTTATTTTGAAGAAGAGGAAAAGGAGAAGAATGAGAAGATAACCGATGAAGACATAGAGGAAGCAACTAGGGAGAGAGCTGAAGAAGAGGCTAGGGCTAAAGCAGAGGAAGAGGCAAAAGCTCAAGAGGAAGCTGACAATTATCTTCAAGATAATCCATAACATAACCCGGAGCAATCCTGAGCCACCTAAGGACCCTGAGCCTTCTCATGACTCATCTTCATCTGATTCATCGTCTCACTCATCATCACCACCATCCAAAGATGCTACCACCAGATCCACATCCAAATCAGCCAAGAAACCGACCGACACACGGGCATCACGTGCCAAGTCCAATATTGTCAAGGCTGTCAGGCAAGCAAGGAAACGCAAAGTGGTCAACAAGAAACTAAATCAGCTTGCCGACATAGTTAATTTATTTCAAAATGTGATTAACGAGTTCTCGGAGGAAAGCGACCAGATCCAACAATTTCTCAACCGAGATATACAGGGTGAAATGGACAAGATGATTAGGGACTACACTCATAAGTTCCTTCTCGACACCGTCCCTGGAGTCACAAGAGATATGTTCGCCAGACAACTCTATCTACATCTCATGTCACTGGTCAAGCATACACTGTCAAATACCCCTGCGGTCATGGAAATCAAACCAGTTCCGTCTCCTGTTGTCACTAATGCTGAATTGATCTCCAAGCTGGTTATGTAAATGTCTGAACGATCTGCAACTTTCACTTCTGACGAAGCAAATCTTTTTGAGGCATTACTGGAATATCAACTCAAGACATCTTGTAAAGATTCGGCTGGTCAAGTTAAGTGACTAAGAGATGATGACGATGCCGACAAGGATTCCGAGCATAAACGTCCAAAGAAAATAGGCGAATCCTCCTCCATGCCTCCACCACCCCAAAGGACCACCACCACCACACGATCTGCTCAACGTCCTCCTGCATCAGACAAACCTCGGGACTCTGAGTCCTCACCACCAAAGGAGAAAACTGGTGACTATTTCCAATACACCGGTGGTGATGACGAAGAGATTCCTGAGCCCCTACCACAGCCCTCACCTAAAACATCAACTGAGCAACAATCAGGACCATCATCCACACCTAAGAAGAAGAAGAGATACAGCTCTGTCGTTTCTTGGTTAGATGAAGATGACACTGCAAAACATGACTGGTTCAGCAAGCTCGTTGATGCTACTCCGCGATTAACGGAAGGCCAAGAATCGGTAGATGGTCATACTATGGAGCAGGTTAAGCTTATCCAGGATGAATTCAGGAAGACGACGAAGGGCGAATTACGCCGGATAAAAAACGATGCTTTCCAATTGTTAAAGGACAGATCCGGCAGTGCTGTTGAAGTTGAATATCACCTGGACAACATTGCACGAGCTATGTCTAACAACATTGATTGGCTCAACCCTGAATCGAACATTGACTTCACAAGACCGGATAAAACTCCATATTACACAGACTGGACCAAACCATTACCAACAATTGGTCGACCAGATCAACCTAGAATCCCTTAGCAATACTTCTTCAACAACGACCTGGAATTTCTACAACATGGTAGCAAAGTCAGCACGAAGTATGCTACGTCACTTACTTTCAACATCCCAGCAGCGGTCTTCTCCAACAATGTTGCCATCGAAGAAGATGCCACAAGAATGTTTGTTGAAAATGTGGTGACTTATGATCTTGATGCACAATATGGCATTCATCATTGGCCTGAACGGAGAAGAATTTACTACCGCAGCCACCAAGTTCAGAAATCAAACAAAGAAGTGTTTAGTGACAAACAGATCGTTGCTATCATGAATGTCGATTTGGCTACTAAATAGGATAATTCATTCCTGAAGAAAATCACTGTCAAACGGCAAGACGAACAAGAATATGACTTTACTGAAGTTGATTTTCCTAGGTTGTCGCTGAACGACATCGAAGGCATGTACCTTGCTAAGGTACAAGGTCGGATGAGACAATTTTCCACACATATTCAGCTCCAGTACATCACTTCCTTGTTAATATTCATTAGAAGCAAAGTGATCCAGGAACGTGTTGAAGATCTTCAACTTGCTGTGGAATCATATCAGAAACAAGTCAACCTCACTAAACCATTACTACACTTTCCCGACATAAACCAACTTTCTCAGTACATCATTGTCAAGAAACTGAAATTTGGAGTTGTTTACCGCAATGAACTTCACCACAATTGTTTAATGGCGTACACCGAGGTTCACAAGTTTTGCGATCACACGTTGAAGTCGGTTCGTGATGGGTTAGCATATCGGTTGAAAGACATAAAGCAAGGTATTGGGTCAAAGAAGCGTTGGAATTCTAAGGAAAGGAGGGATGCTAGGAAGGTAATCATAAGGATTGATGAAAGGCTATTTCACCGGGATCAGATGCGGAGGCTAGAGAGCTTTGTCGATAGAAGAGAGAGTTTCCCACTTACAGGCTATCAACGTCAAGAGAGAACTCCAGGTCTCATTGATGAATTATTTGGTACTCCTTAAACTCTTTCATTGATTGATTCTTTTGGATATTATGATCTGTATAATTGGCAATGGCTTGTGCACACATAATAGTGTACAACCCGTACTTGTAATGAAAGGACCCTGTGGTACGCTTCAGTGCCACAATCCTATAAAAGGAGCGAAGGCTTCTTACTTTTGAGTAAAACTTATCAAAACTTTCATTTTTCAAAGTTTTGCTCAAAAGAACAAGTACTTCTCCTTATGTTTTTAAAACCTCAAAAGTTAATATTAATTATTGAGGGGGAGTACTTGCTAAAATCTTTGATCACAAATTGTTCTTCGTGGAAATCTTCCCACAAAACTCGAAATGGACATATTCGATATCAAAATTTCATCAAAAATAACATTTATGTTGGAATCACTCCTAAACAGTATTTCAAGTATTTATATTTCATATGTAATAGGTAGCTTTATTATGGCCTTTATGTTTGTTTAAGGTCCAGCTTATGTAGAAGGCCCATAAGCTGAGGCCCAAGCCCAATAAGGAATAGGAAGGAGAGGGAGTGTTGCCCTAGCTCCTTGCCTATATAAACTATTGTAAACCTTCATTTGAGGGTTGGTTGTTCAAGTTTTCTCTTTCACTACACTCTACGCATAACCGGTCTAGTATACTCGTGTGTGTGTGTTTGGTTTACTTGTTCAATCGCCTTATCTCTTCTCTTATAAGCTTGTGTTGTAAAACTAGTGACCTAACAGTGGTATCAATCGCCAAATAGTTGGGTGTACTCGTTTGTTTTTTGAAGTTTTGGTTTGGGTTTACGCGTAAAGATAACACAATCTTTGGTTCGCTTAAAAACTAATTTTTTACACTTTTGAATCCAAGATTCTTGTACTTTCAACGTTATTAGGTGTTAAACTATTGGTTTTTGGCAAAAAGTTTGGAACTTTACGTGTTTTTCCTTGTTTTTAAGCTTGTTTTTGTACGCAAGTGTTATCCTACGCGTAACTGTTTTAAGTGCTTTGGATCATCAAGTTTCACACTTTTGTGTTATTTTGGTGTTATTGAAGCTAAT
Organism: Chrysanthemum seticuspe; assembly: GCA_019973895.1. Classification (NCBI taxonomy): domain Eukaryota; kingdom Viridiplantae; phylum Streptophyta; class Magnoliopsida; order Asterales; family Asteraceae; genus Chrysanthemum; species Chrysanthemum seticuspe. The sequence goes on along the minus strand of BPTQ01000005.1, from coordinate 199,039,790 downwards.
TCAACACACCAAAACTGGTTTAGAAACACATTTGGTTAGAATCAAAGTTACGAGTAATCTTACGCGTAACAAAACCCTAAAATTACGCGTAAGACTTTCCTTGGTTTGATCTTCAATTTTCTGGTTTATTCCGTGTTTTCTTACTTGGATAAGTCTGAAAATACGTCGACTTTGGATATCTTTTGCACTGTGAAGTGTAAAAGATCACTTGGGATAAAACCCTAATCTTACGCTTAAGCATAAGCTTACGCGTAGAAAATATTACGCTTAAGATTCATCTTACGCGTAGACTTAGTCCTACGCATAAGGTAATCCTACGCCTAACTTTCTACGCCTAACTTACTGTTTATGCATAACATTAGTCTTTTTTCCTGCTTACGCGTAAGCTAAATCCTACGCGTAACTATTCTTGTTACGCGTAACTTTTGGTGTTTTTACGCATAAGTGCTACTTGGTTCTTGTCATTTCTACGCCTAAGGATACTTCATCAACAAAGGTTCATTCGACTACAAAGATCCATTCTTACTACACAAGTTTATCATCATGTCTCAACCACCATACTCTAATTATTTCCCTCACACTTATAATCAACAACAGCAACAATTAACTCCACAACATCAACAATGGAATCAACAACAAGCCATTTATCAACAACAATTTAATCAGCAACATACTCCACAACTTGGTGCAATTCCACAACCACAAATGGTTCAACCACAACCAAGCATTCAAGTTCAACCCTACACAACTGATTTCAATCAACATCCATCACGGACCACTATGAAGGAACCCACTTGGTTTGCTAAGATGTGTGAAGCTTTAAGCAGCCAACAATCAATTCATGAAGCTGGATCACTTGATCGACCTCCAATGCTCACTCCAGGAAACTACGATCAATGGGTGATAAGGTTCTTTAGGTTCTGTGATCTGAAGAAGCCACATGGAAAGTTCTTAAAGAAGGTTATCTTAGAAGGTCCATTTGAGATGCCTACTGTCACTATACCCGGAGATCCAACTGCTGTTCCACCAAGAGATGAACAAATCAACATTGCTACTGTTGCAGATCTAAATGCTACAGAACTTCTACACTATGAAGCTGATGAACTTGCAATGGAATACATCCTCTTAGGATTACCAAACCCAATTCTTCGTAGTGTTGATGCTCAAAAGACTGCACAAAAAATGTGGGATCATATTCGTCTTCTTATGGAAGGATCAGTACTCAATCAGGAGGATTTGGAATCCAAAATTTACTTGACTTATGAACACTTCATGATTGAACCTGGAGAGACACTTGAGTCATATCATCACCGATTTTCAGACATCATCTCCTTGAATCATAAGTGACGTTAAGAACCGTACTACTACAACACAAATAGGTTTAGTAACTACTACAGACTTTTAGCCACTACTATACTGAGTTCACAGAGAGGTCCAAGTTAGTACTTCACAAGTATT